>CM056053.1:329233195-329853195 GCA_029574335.1 Rana kukunoris | reverse complement strand
AGTTAAGAGAAGAGATAAATATTCTAAAATCACAGATGATGCCCCACAATCAGGAACCAGAACTAAAAGGAATGGTCTGTACAGACAAAGTGCCCATCAACAAACAGACGGGTGAGACCCATCAACCTCTTAAAATTAACATTCCAAAGCCCAGCAACAGCCAAGACAACTGCAAAAATCCAGAAACTCCAAACAAACCATCAAACCACAAGAACAGGCAACAAAATCCTGAAATTGTCTTAATAATAGACTCAAACGGGAAATACCTTAACACTAAACGGCTCTTCCCAGGAACAAGAGTCTCCAAAATTCACTGTTTCACAATTGAACAGGCAACAGGAGTCATCAACGATCCATATTTCACTACCCCCAAACATATCATCATACACACGGGCACAAACAACATCCAGGAACAACCGGAAGTTATTGTGGACAAATTATTCCAACTAACAGACTGCCCAACAAAAATTTCCACAGCAATTCTGTCCTCCCTTCTTCCAAGGAGGGACGTGTCAAACAACATAATCTAACAAATCAACGCAGAGCTGGCAGACAAAACCAGGTCAAAGCCTTCCATTCACCTGGCAGAACACCACTCTATAATGACCCAACATCTCTACGACAACAAACATCTGAACAAACAAGGGGTCAGTCACCTGGCAAGAGAATTCAAAGACATTGTTCTTGAGAGAACTCACAACCCTGAACATGGCACAAACCATTCTCAGGCAGACAGAATTACAACTGCAAGACACCAAACCTCACCACTAATGCAATACAACAATACACCCAGCCAAAGAACTGGACCACGAAGATGGCAAGAATGGAAACCACCCACCTCAAGATGGATATCAAGACAACAACAGAGCAGAGAAAAGGAGGAGGAGAAGATAATAACCCTCCTCAGCACATTATGCAATGATGTGACTGAGCTAAAAAAGCAAAAAAGACAACAACCACCACCCATAAACCGGTTGATCCCAAGAAATTCACCCATTACAAGGTATATAAATATGCAAACAAAAAATGACATCATTAGTAATCAGTAGCTGGAACATTCAGGGTCTGAACGCTTCAGCCTTCGGATCCAAAGTAGATGATCCAGATTTCAAGCAAAGACTATATGAGACAGAAATACAAATCCTCCTGGAAACATGGACCAGGGCACAGGATAACCCATCAGTACCTACTGGCTATAGGGAATTCTCTGTCCCTGCACAGAAAGATAAAAACATCAAACAGGGTCGATGTTCAGGAGGAATACTAGTCTGGTACAAGGAGGAGCTACATGGGAACATCAATGCTATGCAAAAAAGGAGAGAGCCACATCTGGCTAAGAATAAGCAGCTCCATCCTCACCTCTCAGTCCGACATATACCTGTGTGCAGCATACATTGCCCCAGCAGAGTCTCCATATTTCAGGCCAGACACCTATGAGATCCTACAAAATGAGATCACCCACTTCCAATCCCTGGGACAAGTGCTCACATGCGGAGACCTCAATGCCAGGACAGGAAGGGAAAAGGACTATACAAGTTCTGATGGCAACACGTACATACTGGGCCATGCAAATTACGACCAGGAGTCCATACAGAATCAAAGAAACAGCTATGACTGTACAACCAATAAAAATGGAAGAAAATTGCTGAATGTGTGTCGCAGTCTGGGCCTCTACATCCTCAATGGCCGTACCCAGGGAGACTCTCTAGGAAGGTACACATTTAGCTCCCATGTAGGCAGCAGTGTGGTAGACTATGCCATCACAGATATGAACCCCACACTCATCAATGGTTTTACAGTCACCCCACAAACACACCTATCAGACCACAACCAACTACTGCTATACATCAAATCTTCCAGCAAACCATCACCGAAACTCCATCGGGCGTCTCTCTGCAACCTGCCACCATCATTTAAATGGTCCAAACATTCTACCACAAAATACAGAGAGGTAACTGACAGAGCCGACATAAAAAAAAAAACTTGAAAACTTCCAAAACACCACCTATGAGATAAGCCCACCAGGTGTGAACCAGGCAGCAAAGGACTTCCAAAAGATACTACACACCATTGCAGAAACAGCCCAGCTGAGAAAAAACAACTATAAGAAACCATCCAACAAACAATCCAATAAATGGTTCGACAAAGAATGCAAAGCATTAAGGAACACCTTACGGACCGTCTCCAACAACAAACACACAGACCCTGACAATGCTGACCTAAGGATAGCCCATAGCACCCTACAGAAAAAATACAAACAAACCCTTAAAAAGAAAAAGCAAAACCTCATCTCCAAAAACCTACAACAGCTGGAAGAGGCACTTCAGGAAAATTCTTTCTGGGAAATATGGAAGAATATTGGCTCAGCACCCAGGAAAAACAATCTCCACATCCAAAATGGCGACATCTGGCTCAATTACTTCAAGGACATCTACAAAAATATCCCAGAGGAGGCTCTAACTGTAGAACAAACAGACATCATCAAAAGACTTAATGATATGGAGGAAAAAATTAAGGACTTCCAGAACCCCCTAGATGTACCGATTACACCACAAGAAATTGGGGAGAAAATCCAAAACCTGCAAACTAAAAAAATCCAGTGGGATGGATGAAATCCTGCCAGAGATGATTAAACACGGCTCCCCAGAGGTACACGCTGCAATGTGTAAACTGTTCAATCTGGTCCTGAGTGCTGGTTACTACCCTACAGTATGGAACCAAGGCCTCATAACACCCATCCATAAGAGTGGAGACCACTACGATCCAGCCAACTACAGGGGGATATGCGTCAGCAGCACACTAGGGAAACTATTCAATAGTATCCTCAACAAACGGATCCTCAACTTCCTGACACAACACAATGTCCTCAGCAGAAGTCAGGCAGGGTTCATGCCAAACCATCGCACTAAAGATCACATCTACACCCTGCACAGCCTCATAAAGAACCACGTCCACCAAACAAAACATGGGAAGATATTCGCCTGCTTTGTGGACTTTAAGAAGGCATTTGACTCAGTGTGGCACCCAGGCCTGTTCCTCAAACTATTGGAGAGTGGAATAGGAGGGAAAACATACGATGTCATCAAGAGTTCATACACTGAGAACAGCTGCAGCGTAAAAGTGAACAGGAAAAGAACGGAACATTTCCGGCAGGCCCGGGGAGTCAGACAGGGCTGCAGCCTAAGTCCAACCCTCTTCAACATCTATATCAATGAACTGGCTGCAGCTCTAGAATCCTCCTCAGCACCAGGACTGACTCTACACGACACCGAGGTGAAGTTCCTGCTGTATGCAGATGACCTCCTGCTTCTGTCACCAACAGAGAAAGGCCTACAAGACAGTCTGGAAGTGCTGGAGAAATACAGTGCCATATGGGCACTACCAATCAATTCGAGCAAAACAAAAACCATGGTGTTCCAAAAGAAAAATACAAAAACAAAGAGCCATTCCTTTACAATAAACAACAGCACTGTGGATGAAACTAACAGTTACACATACCTCGGCCTAGACATCACCCAGTCAGGAAGTTTCAAGCCAGCCATAGAGGCACCAAAAGACAAGGCATGCAGAGCCTACTATGCCATCAAGAGACGGCTGTACCACCTAAAACCACCCGTGAGAGTCTGGCTCAGAATATTTGATGGATATAAAGTGTAGCGCCAATAGGGAGCCTTAATCAAAAGGACTCTCCTGTAGGTTCAGTGATTAAACACAGCAAAAGTTAGATGTGAATCTAACCAGTGAAGTGACCTATGTCTGCAATCAAGCGAAGCCCAAGACAGAAGGACTCTCCTGTAGGTTCAGGAATTAAACACAGCAAAGCTTAAATGTAAATCTATAGATGAAAAATGCCATATATCTACAATCAAGCAGATAAGATCATAATAGGGGGCCCCAATCAGAGGGTTTCTCCTATACATTCAGTGATTGAACTCCACAAGACCCAAGTATGGATCCACAGGTGGAATCACCTATTTCTATAATCCAGCAGACGAAATCTATAAACTCATTTAAAGAAACAAACTAAGTGAAAAAGTGCCAGTGTAGTAACTTGCAGTGTAGGACCCAATATATCTATATAGGCGTTTCAAATCTATTAGAGAAGGGCACTAAGAAAGGTCAGTGAACGTGCAATCAAATAACAATACTTCCTATAGTGATCATACAATCAATACCAATAAATGGTGAATAATGGAGTAAACATACAATCAATAATAATAAATAGTGAATCAAAAAATGAAAACATATATATCCTAATGTCCACTGTGATTGAATGAAAGCAATCAGTTAGGTGAATAGCAGTCCATACACCCAAACGGTGTAACGAATGTATTCTTCATCTGGAATGCTCGGATAGCACAAGAGATCCAAGATACAATCCTCAAACAGAGAAGGTATAAATGGGTACCCTTACCGGATCAGGTGGACCCTCAACTCACCATATGGTGGGGGGTCTTCAGGGCTTGTAAAGGCCGATTGCCTAATCCTGTATCCAGACAGGTGGAGATGATATCCGGAGAGTCCAAGAATGACTTTTGATGTTAAAATGTCTCCGTGGTGGTAAACATTCACTCCCGAGCATAGGAGGGAAAAAGAGAAGAAAAACGACTCCTCATAGTGTAAAACCACCAATTTAATAAAATAAAAGATATATAAAAAATTCCACTACATCACACATGTGACAGGGATCACTTAAAACATAAACGTAAAACCACACGTGAAAGAAAAAAAACTTGTATCTAGCAACAACTCTCCCCCTATGATGGGTGGACAGAGGTATTCCCAAAGGGGAAAAAAATGCAGTAAAGACTTAGCAAGTCAGTAACCCGACCGGTTTCGTCTCATGTAGACTTCAACTGGGGTATCTAACTACAACATGCATCTTACCTGCATTTATAGGCCCGTAGTATCTGCATCCATGAGACCTCAATTTGAACTGGCGTGCGTGTCAAATCTAACACGTGAATAGTGTTTGCATTCCAAATCCCGGAAGTGTATGGGCGGGGATTAATATTCCATAGCCCAATCGTTCACCTGGAGGCGTGATTACTGGCCCACTCTCTTCTCTCATAGGAGGAAGAGAGCTAAAGAACTTAGAATGCGCCTGTATGCGCGCAACCACCGCGACGTTCTAACGTCATCGATCTGCGCCCCAGTGCGTTCCAAGCACCAGCACATCCGGCTCCCATAGCGTGGACATCGCGTGGTGCGGAAGCACGCTGGCGTCATGCGTTCCACCCTCGAGAAACGTGCGCTCCACGGGATTCAAAGATCATTCTAGATATGTACTAGTCAAAAGACAAATCCGCCCAACTGATCGTGACTGTGCGCCCATCTCGGTCTCATGGAGGGATAAAACGAGAAATACAAAACAAATGAAATACCATCTAGAACAAATATATTATAATATCACAAAAAATATGTTATAAAAACCTGTATATATACATAATATTAGCACATGACCTTAGTACATGATGCATCTGTGTCTCGGTCTAGAACGTGATCCGTTATTACTGAGTCACAAAAGGGGGAGAATATCGAGAAAAAACTAGATGGTCACAAATTATATATAGGACCAAATGCTAACACTGTAATCAAACTACATGTGGGACCTAATATTAACAGTGTTTGGCCAACTAAATGTTGTTGGTACACCCCTCGGTGTCTCAAGTGATCGTCTAAAATAAGAGGCGAGCACTGGCACCAAAAAGTATGTACCATCTATAATCCAGTGTTGCAGAAATAAAGGATAATGGGTGTGAACGTTGGTAGAAGTGCCTCCTCAGGATTGGTTAATGAAGGCGTTCACATCCCATTCCACGTTTAAGCCATAGGGTACGTAACTTTTAAGTTGGAAGATCCAATATACTTCCAGCTTAGACACTCCTCTTACACTAGGCTCTCCTCTCCAGTGAGGTACAAATTTGTCTATTATTTGGAAACTGGTTCCCTCCAATTTTTTGTTATGTTTCTCCAGAAAACGTCTAGGTACAGTATGTTTTGTGTAACCCTTCTTGATTTTCGCAATATGTTCACCTACCCTTGTGGAAAAGCTCCGTATGGTACGACCAACGTACTGTTTCCCACAAGGGCAGGTGATAAGGTACACAATATGTGTCGTAGCGCATGTGGAGAAGTGCTTCATCGGGAACTCCATCCCCGTGTGGGTGGATCTAAAACTGATCGTTTTCCTTCTCCCATTTACGTTATTGACACACACCTTACATCTCCTGCAAGGATGAAAACCCTTTGAGAGGGGAAAGAGGGAGGGCTTAACAGGAGGATCCGGAATGTTAGGTGCCACTTGGTTTTTGAGAGATGTGGCTCCTCTATATATTACCGTTGCATTAGTGGGAAGTGTTGGTCCCAAAATGCAATCTTCCTTCAAGATCCTCCAGTGCTTGTTAATGATATCCTTAATTTGTCTATACTGAACAGAAAAAGTAGTGAAAAAAGAGTTCCTAAATCTCGGTTCCTGAATCGTTTTTTGTCTTTCCATTGTTAATATAGTGGGATCAATACTTCCAATCCTATCAATCTCCCTGTCAACCTCATAGCTGGAATAACCTTTGTCCAAGAATCTATTTTTCAAAATTTGCGCCTGGATATGGAAATCTTGGATGCTAGAGCAATTGCGTCTTATCCGTAACAGTTGACTCCGTGGTACGGATTTGAGCCACGCGGGATGGGGACAGCTATCCGTTGGAATATATCCATTGCGATCTGTACTTTTGAAATAAGTTTTTGTTGTCAACTGATTATCCTGGACCTGGACAAAGGTTATTCCAGCTATGAGGTTGACAGGGAGATTGATAGGATTGGAAGTATTGATCGCACTATATTAACAATGGAAAGACAAAAAACGATTCAGGAACCGAGATTTAGGAACTCTTTTTTCACTACTTTTTCTGTTCAGTATAGACAAATTAAGGATATCATTAACAAGCACTGGAGGATCTTGAAGGAAGATTGCATTTTGGGACCAACACTTCCCACTAATGCAACGGTAATATATAGAGGAGCCACATCTCTCAAAAACCAAGTGGCACCTAACATTCCGGATCCTCCTGTTAAGCCCTCCTTCTTTCCCCTCTCAAAGGGTTTTCATCCTTGCAGGAGATGTAAGGTGTGTGTCAATAACGTAAATGGGAGAAGGAAAGCGATCAGTTTTAGATCCACCCACACGGGGATGGAGTTCCCGATGAAGCACTTCTCCACATGCGCTACGACACATATTGTGTACCTTATCACCTGCCCTTGTGGGAAACAGTACGTTGGTCGTACCATACGGAGCTTTTCCACAAGGGTAGGTGAACATATTGCGAAAATCAAGAAGGGTTACACAAAACATACTGTACCTAGACATTTTCTGGAGAAACATAACAAAAAATTGGAGGGAACCAGTTTCCAAATAATAGACAAATTTGTACCTCACTGGAGAGGAGAGCCTAGTGTAAGAGGAGTGTCTAAGCTGGAAGTATATTGGATCTTCCAACTTAAAAGTTACGTACCCTATGGCTTAAACGTGGAATGGGATGTGAACGCCTTCATTAACCAATCCTGAGGAGGCACTTCTACCAACGTTCACACCCATTATCCTTTATTTCTGCAACACTGGATTATAGATGGTACATACTTTTTGGTGCCAGTGCTCGCCTCTTATTTTAGACGATCACTTGAGACACCGAGGGGTGTACCAACAACATTTAGTTGGCCAAACACTGTTAATATTAGGTCCCACATGTAGTTTATGATTACACTGTTAGCATTTGGTCCTATATATAATTTGTGACCATCTAGTTTTTTCTCGATATTCCCCCCCTTTTGTGACTCAGTAATAACGGATCACGTTCTAGACCGAGACACAGATGCATCATGTACTAAGGTCATGTGCTAATATTATGTATATATACAGGTTTTTATAACATATTTTTTGTGATATTATAATATATTTGTTCTAGATGGTATTTCATTTGTTTTGTATTTCTCGTTTTATCCCTCCATGAGACCGAGATGGGCGCACAGTCACGATCAGTTGGGCGGATTTGTCTTTTGACTAGTACATATCTAGAATGATCTTTGAATCCCGTGGAGCGCACGTTTCTCGAGGGTGGAACGCATGACGCCAGCGCGCTTCCGCACCACGCGATGTCCACGCTATGGGAGCCGGATGTGCTGGTGCTTGGAACGCACTGGGGCGCAGATCGATGACGTTAGAACGTTGCGGTGGTTGCGCGCATACAGGCGGAGTTCGGCCCACCTGAACACGGAGCGCCCCATTCACTCTCTATCCATGAGAGTGAGTGAAGGGGACGTGACAACACTATTTCACTAGTGATTGGGTACGTACTCGACAGTTTCGTCCACATACTCCCACATTCTAAGTTCTTTAGCTCTCTTCCTCCTATGAGAGAAGAGAGTGGGCCAGTAATCACGCCTCCAGGTGAACGATTGGGCTATGGAATATTAATCCCCGCCCATACACTTCCGGGATTTGGAATGCAAACACTATTCACGTGTTAGATTTGACACGCACGCCAGTTCAAATTGAGGTCTCATGGATGCAGATACTACGGGCCTATAAATGCAGGTAAGATGCATGTCGTAGTTAGATACCCCAGTTGAAGTCTACATGAGACGAAACCGGTCGGGTTACTGACTTGCTAAGTCTTTACTGCATTTTTTTCCCCTTTGGGAATACCTCTGTCCACCCATCATAGGGGGAGAGTTGTTGCTAGATACAAGTTTTTTTTCTTTCACGTGTGGTTTTACGTTTATGTTTTAAGTGATCCCTGTCACATGTGTGATGTAGTGGAATTTTTTATATATCTTTTATTTTATTAAATTGGTGGTTTTACACTATGAGGAGTCGTTTTTCTTCTCTTTTTCCCTCCTATGCTCGGGAGTGAATGTATACCACCACGGAGACATTTTAACATCAAAAGTCATTCTTGGACTCTCCGGATATCATCTCCACCTGTCTGGATACAGGATTAGGCAATCGGCCTTTACAAGCCTTGAAGACCCCCCACCGTATGGTGAGTTGAGGGTCCACCTGATCCGGTAAGGGTACCCATTTATACCTTCTCTGTTTGAGGATTGTATCTTGGATCTCTTGTGCTATCCGAGCATTCCAGAAGAAGAATACATTCGTTACACCGTTTGGGTGTATGGACTGCTATTCACCTAACTGATTGCTTTCATTCAATCACAGTGGACATTAGGATATATATGTTTTCATTTTTTGATTCACTATTTATTATTATTGATTGTATGTTTACTCCATTATTCACCATTTATTGGTATTGATTGTATGATCACTATAGGAAGTATTGTTATTTGATTGCACGTTCACTGACCTTTCTTAGTGCCCTTCTCTAATAGATTTGAAACGCCTATATAGATATATTGGGTCCTACACTGCAAGTTACTACACTGGCACTTTTTCACTTCGTTTGTTTCTTTAAATGAGTTTATAGATTTCGTCTGCTGGATTATAGAAATAGGTGATTCCACCTGTGGATCCATACTTGGGTCTTGTGGAGTTCAATCACTGAATGTATAGGAGAAACCCTCTGATTGGGACCCCCTATTATGATCTTATCTGCTTGATTGTAGATA
This sequence comes from Rana kukunoris, assembly GCA_029574335.1. Lineage (NCBI taxonomy): Eukaryota > Metazoa > Chordata > Amphibia > Anura > Ranidae > Rana > Rana kukunoris. Next base: position 329,843,574 of record CM056053.1, on the reverse strand, counting down.
TATGGCATTTTTCATCTATAGATTTACATTTAAGCTTTGCTGTGTTTAATTCCTGAACCTACAGGAGAGTCCTTCTGTCTTGGGCTTCGCTTGATTGCAGACATAGGTCACTTCACTGGTTAGATTCACATCTAACTTTTGCTGTGTTTAATCACTGAACCTACAGGAGAGTCCTTTTGATTAAGGCTCCCTATTGGCGCTACACTTTATATCCATTTACTTTCACAAATATTTCCATTTTTGTTGTGCTGGCTGCCTGATTCTATTTATTTATTTATTTATTTATTTAACTCTAGTTAGCGCAATATATTTATATTTTTATTATTTCAGAATATTTGATAGCGTCATCGCCCCAATTCTTCTTTATGGCAGTAAAGTTTGGGGTCCTGTCACCTACCCAGACCAATCCAAATGGGACCCCAGTCCAACAGAAATATTCCATCTGGAATTCTGCAAGCACCTCCTCCAAGTCCATCGGAGCTCCTCCAACAGTGCTTGCCGGTTCGAGTTGGGCAGATTTCCCTTACATCTTGCAGTACAGAAGAGGGCACTATCATACTGGGACCACCTACAAATCAGCAGTCCCAACTCATACCACCATAAAGCCTTACTGGACAGTAAGAACCAGTCCAAGCCGTGTGGCCTGCAACAACTTATCAACACCTTGTCTGTCCCAAACCCTCAACAATGCGGCCTGACAAAATCTCACATAAAAAACATAATGGATAACTCCAAAGAAAAACATGTTGGAGAATGGAGATACGAAATAACAAACTCCAAAAAACTAACAATTTACCAGTCACTGCAGAGAGACTACAAACTGGCCCCGTACCTGGAGGTGCTACAAGACCCCAAAGACAGACAGACTATGAGCCTGTACATACTGAGCGCCCACAGCCTGGAAATGGAATTAGGACGGCACAGACAGACCTACAAGCCCAGGGAGAGGAGACTGTGCCAGCAATGTGACCAGGGGGTCCCGGAGGATGAGGAACACTTCCTGTTACATTGCCCCAAGTACTCATCAGTGAGGGACACTCACTTCCAGAGACTCTCCGCTCTCATCCCGGACTTCAACTCTACAGAAGAGAAGAGGAAACTCCAATTTCTACTTGGAGAAGAGGAGCCAACGGTGAAGATAGCTGCTTAATATGTGACAGCGTGTCACCGACTGAGAGGGACATGAGAAACTGAGGACTTAGTCCTTTCACAGACTTATGTCCATTCCCCTTTATATTACCCCCCCCCCCCCTCTTTCTTTATACAAACTATACTGCTTTGGCAATGATAACATGTATTTGGTCCTGCCAATAAAGCCAATTTGAATTGAATTGACAGACAGAGACAGACAGACAGAGAGAATATACCACTGATTTTGTTTTACAGTTTATAACAAAATGTGGTATCTGCTTGACTGTTCCACATAATGGGGCTCTGTTTAAATCTAAGGACTGCATGAACAGAAATACAAATTAAAAGAGCATTTCAAATTAAAATTTAAGTTTTAGCATCTCCATTTCAGACGCATCAAAAACCAACCTGGCAAATGAACACAAATGTCTGTCTTCCTGACCATTTCGGGCTCTGGCAAAACTGCTCTACAAGTTTATTCATAACATCCAAAGCCAATGCTGGATTAGGAGCCAAGTACAACTTCTTCACCATTTCACTGACCTGAAAAGCAAAAACACAATATTTAACGATTGCCTCTAGCAACTGTAGCATTACTTTCCAACAATATAATATGTACAAAGTGTACCTGTACGTCCCCTAAGTGCCCAGCCGTGAGTCGCGGGCATGCGCGACCCAGTCCAAAGCTCCGTGACCACAGCCGCGGGACCCGATCACCGACGGAGTCCCGCGATCGGTCCCCAGAGCTGAAGAATGGGAGAAGCTGTGTGTAAACACAGCTTCCCCGTTCTTCACGGTGGTGTTGTCATTGATCGCCTGTTCCCCGATATAGGGAAAGGCGATCAATGATGTCACACGTCCAGCCCCGCCCCCCTACAGTTAGAAACACATATGAGGTCACATTTAACCCCTTCCAGTGCCCCCTAGTGGTTAACTCCCAAACTGCAATTGTCATTTTCACAGTAAACAATGCATTTTTATAGCATTTTATGCTGTGAAAATGAAAATGGTCCCAAAAATGTGTCAAAATTGTCCGATGTGTCCGCCATAATGCCGAAGTCACGACAAAAAAAAAAAAAAAAAGCTGATCGCCGCCATTAGTAGTAAAACAAATATGCTTATAAAAATGCAATAAAACTATCCCCTATTTTGTAAACGCTATAAATTTTGCGCAAACCAATCGATAAACGATTATTGTGATTTTTTTTACCAAAAATATGTACAAGAATACGTATCGGCCTAAACTGAGAAAAAAAAGTTTTTATATCTTTTTGGGGGAGATATTTATTATAGCAAAAAGTAAAAAAATATTGTTTTTTTTTTTCAAAATTAATCGCTCTATTTTTGTCTATAGTGCAAAAAACAAAAAAACAAAAAAAAAAAAACGCAGAGGTGATAAAATAGCACCAAAAGAAAGCTCTATTTGCGGGGGAAAAAAAAGGACGTCAATTTTGTTTGGTAGACACATCGCACGACCGCGCAATTGTCAGTTAAAGCGACGCAGTGCCGAATCGCAAAAACTGGCCAGGTCATTTACCTGCGTAATAGTCAGGGTCTTAAGTGGTTAAAGCAGAATGCACGTTTTTTTTTAAACACAAGCATTCTGAAAATGTCAAACTTGTTTATGCATGCACACTTGCAAATCTACAAAACTTGGGCATTTCCATAATGTCGTCTAGTTGCTGTACAGGTCCTGCAAATCACTATAACTCTGCAAGATGGCATTTAGTTCATGTAAAATGTAACATTAATAAGTATGCATGCTTAGTTTTTCCTCTGTAATTTCAGAGTGTATGCAATAAAATATAGGTGTGTCTGACCCTCTACAGATGGACCACACAGTAGAAGACCCTCAAATATATTGAAAAAAATAATAATCTTATGCACAGCCAAAGTATACAGCTCTGAAATGTAACCAACGTTTTATTGTTGACCCGGATCCCCTATGCCCCACTTTATCACTTACAAGTTTATAAGAGATCCAGCGTACGGAAGATACTTTGTCCCCACAGAGATTCAAAGCAATTGGCAGCAAGTAGTCATAAAGATCCCTGGCACTATAAAGTTCAAGTAGAAGAATCAACTGCCTAAAGGAGCAGAAAAACATGTTAAGTCAACAAAATAAAGCAAGGTAAACAAAGTCAACTGGTCACTAAGTTGAGTTCAGGAGAAAGATGGTCATATTATTTAGTTATAGAAGTGGAACATATAAACAAAAATATTTATGCAAAAACTTCAATATATGTTTTATGTCGTCATTCTATAAGACGTAAGCCTTCTGCATTCGCAGAAGACTGGACGGCCACCTGGTAAAATAAAAAAAATGTATGAACAACTGTGGCATTGCACTAGGGTTGTCCCGATACCACTTTTTTAGGACAGAGTACAGGTACCGATACTTTTTTTCATGTACTCGCCGATACCAAATTTTTTTTTAAACGTGTCCCCAAATGCAGCCGTGTCCCCCCACAGATATTGCAGCCATGTCCTGTGCCCCCACACATTGCAGCCATGTCCTGTGCCCTCACACATTGCAGCCATGTCCTGTGCCCCCACACATTGCAGCCATGTCCCTCATACCTGGCACCGCTGCCGGTGCAGTGTCATATTCTGCAGGTTAAACCTCGTGCAAAATACAGCGGGCATTACAAGCCACGCCATCTATAGACACTCCTTCTCTGGATTGGATGGATCCGTCCAATCACGAGCAAGGGGGAGTGTCTATACACGGATCCATGCATAGACACTCCCCCTTGCTCGCGATTGGACAGATCCGTCCAATCCAGAGAAGGGGAGTGTCTATAGATGGCATGGCGGGCATTACAAGTATACAAACGAAAACTTGTAATGCCCGCTGTATTGCACAGGGATTATCGCGGCGGTGGCTTTGCGACGGCGGGGGGGGGGGGGGGGCGGGGGAAGTATTCTATTTAAGCATCAGGAGTATTTGCGCAAGTACAAGTACTCACGCAAATACTCGGCATCGGTCCGGTATCGGGACAACACTACATTGCACAACAGAGCTAGAGAGGGTTGATGCCAAAATGCCCAGGAAGCTTCCACTAATATGGTGCAATATATGCGTAAAAGTGTAGTAGAATTTTTTTTTCTTATCAGTACTGTATTTAAAGCAGAGTTCCACACAAAATTGGAACTTGCGCTAATCCCACTCCTCAGCCCCTTACATGCCACATTTGGCATGTAATTTTTTTGGGAGGGGAGTGGGGGCTTCAGGAGGAGTGGGACTTCCTGTCCCACTTCCTCCTTCCGCTGGGGGGCTAGTTAGGCGATTAAGCCTAATCGCCTACAGCAGCCCCTCCCTGTAGGCGATCGCATGGGACACATGACAGGTCCCATGCGATCGCCTGTCCAATAGGAGAGCGCAGCGCCGCTCGTGCATGCGCAGTGGGTGCCCGACCGTGAAGCCGAAGGCTGTCACGGTCGGGTGCCCACACTTAGGATGAAGATGCCGGCCGGGGAGGGGGGGGAGAGGAGCGGAGCCCCGGCCGGCGCGTCGCTGGATCGTGGAGCAGGTGAGTGTGTGTTTATTAAAAGCCAGCAGCTACACTTTTTGTAGCTGCTGACTTTTAATAAACACTAAATTTGGCTGGAACACCCCTTTAAGAATTTGCTATCAGACTCTTGTACATTGTGCAACGGGGGACTTCAAAGCAGGCAATCCCTTGCAAGGTTCAGGACAGGACAAAGAGGGAATCCATCCACCTTATTGTAGATTTGAGGTATACTCAAACAGCTTTGACTTCATGCAGGCAATGTAGAGATATTTCCTTTGTATGCTTAGGCAAAGGGCATAAGTATGGTAGGACAATGTCCATAGTGAGGTGAAATACTGAAACCACCTTTGGGAGAAAGGATGGCCTTGGACAAGACAACCTTGTGGTTGTGATGTCACAAAAGAGCAAATAATCACTGTACCATTTCGCTGAATGAAAATGTTGGTTGAAATTTTCACTTACTTTTAACATTCAGTATTAAAATTAATGCAATTTCTGAACGAAAACCACATACACGGTCTGGAAATTCATTTGACCAATACGTTTTCTATTATTTTTTAACTTTCCTGTCACTGTGGTTGAAAACAAACATCGATTTGACCCCACTGATGATTAGAAAATCGAACATTTTTTTTTTATGGAATATTTTGTTGTATGGCCAGCATATCATATATTACAGTTCTGTTTGAAAAACAGTCCAACTGTCTTTAACTGACCCTTAAAGGCTGTTTTTCAAACAGAACTGTAATATATGATTTCCAATTCCTTGGACATAGAGGTGGCTGTGGACGTGGTAAACTTGGATTTTGCAAAAGCGTTAGAGTTCCCCACACATGGCTAATGTGTAAGGTAACGTCTACAGGCTTGGAAAGATCAGTTTGTAAACTAATAGAAAACTGGCTAAAAAGACAGAATTCAGAGAGTAGTGGTTAATGATTCTAACGTTGAATGCTCTAGTGTTGGGTGTACCCCAAGGTTCAGCGTTGGGACCCTTACTTTTTAATATCTTTATAAATTATATTGGGTCTGGGATTAAAAAGTACCAGTTCAGTCATCTCCAACTTACAAGCCAACCTCAATGTATTGTTTAATTGGGCAACAATGTTTAACGTTGATTAATGTAAAATTATGCACTTGGGGGCTAAGAATATGCATGCATCATACAAACTAGGGGGGCGTAAAACTGGGGCAATCCACAGTGGAGAAGGATTTGGGGGCTTTGGGAGATCATAAGCTTGATAATAGCATGCAATGCCAAGCTGTGGCTTCCAAAGTGAGCAAAATCCTTTGCATTGAGAGGCATAGACTCCAAAAAGAGAGATCATTTTGTCCTTGTACAAATCATTATTAAGACCTCATCTGGAATATGCAGTTCAGTTTTGGGCACAAGTTCTCAAAAGGGATATTGTGGGAACTTAAGAATGTGCAGAGAAAGGCAACCAAACTGATAAATGGCATGAAGGAGCTCAGCTATGAGGATAGATTAGAGGAATGGAATTTATTCTCTATTGAAAAGATTTAGGGTCCTTACACACGGAGCGGTCCGTTTTTCGGTCCGCTCCGTCAGCTCAGCGGGGGGTCTCCGCTGAGCTGTCGGGCAGACGGGGCGGTCCCCGCACACTGTGCAGGGACCGCCCCGTCTCTCCTCCGCTCTCCCCTATGGGGAGTCGGATGGAAACGGACCGTCTGTCCGTTTGCATCCGATCCGTTTGCCCGGACGGAAGAAAAATAGGACATTCTTCCGTCCGCAAAAACGGATGCGGATCGAGCGGACGTTAGCGGATGCATCATCCGCTAACGGATCCGCTCCCATAGGGACCCATTACAAGTCCGTAAACTGACTTGTAATGAGCGGACCGTTCGTCCGCTAGTGTGAAAGGGCCCTAAGGGAATATGATCAACATATACAAACACATAAGTGGTCCATATAGTGAACTCTACGTCTAGAGGAAAAGAGATTTCACCCAATACTTTAAAGAAACCGTTCCGTAAGAGCTATGAAAATGTTGAACAGACTCCCTCCAGAGGTGGTTCTGGCCAGCTCAGTAGATTGCTTTAAAAAAAGGCCTGGATTCTTTCCAAAATGTACATAATATAACTGGGTTCTAACAATTATAGGTAAAGTTGATCCGGGGGAAAATCCGGTTGCTTCGAGGGATCAGGAAGGATTTTTTCCCCTGATGTAGCAAATTGGATCAGGCTTTGCTGTTTTGTTTTTTTCGCCTTCCTCTGGATCAACGATGGGTAAAGAATTTTGTTTTTTATATGGGATCGTATGATATTTTTTTAGGTTGAACTAGATGGTCTTTAACCTATGTAACCAACTATATAGCTGAAGGTTTTTCTTTTTTATAAGTTTGCACTTTACTTGTCCCCAGTCACCAACTCCAAATTTTTGTCCTACTCTCTTTTGTATCTTCTTTCCTCAGGGGACCAGGGAGAATTTATAATTTGTTTTGGTCTTACTTTGAATCAACCGCAGGTTTCAATTTGTGCATCTATGACTTTCCCTAATACAAAATTGATCATGCAAATTATCATCATTCGGCTCCCATTACCAGCTCCCTCATCAGCTCCGAGCATCTTCCTCCTTGATGGCCTTCTGTAAACGCTTGAAAACACTGCTTTTTTCACAAGCCTACGGATAGAGACTTGGCCATCCAAGCTCTTAGCAGGACGCTGCCTTAATCCCAGACTGCGTTCCATGGTCAGGGAGTAGGGAAATGCTCCTTGTGTCCAACCCCCCCTCCCCTACCCTCTTTTTATATTTTTGTTTACTTCTTGCTTGTTCGCCTCTTTCACTTAGATGTCCTAGTCTCTTATCTTAGCTCCTGGGAATTGGTAAGCGCTTAGACGCAAGTTTCACAACTCGCATTCGGCGCTCTATAAAGCATTTATTCCAATCCGTGTGCGAGTGAGCCATTAACAGTTTTCAGTTTAAGGCACAAAATGACCAGTTCATAGAACTGCAAAAGAGAATTTCAGAAAAACACCAATGAGCCACATCAGTGACGGTCCAGTGTAAAACATTTTTGGTATGTCCCCATTACTCTCTAGTAACCGGAAAGTTTGTATTATATGCTACAATATAAAAAAAGTTCTCGTCAGTTTCTTACGACTTTCCAATACAGTAGCCCCAATATCTCTCTCTATGTCGTCACACTGGTTAGTTAGAAATCACAAAAATGACGGTTGCAGTGTGAAGGCAGTGGTGACTTGAGCAGGAATTCAAGGGGAGAACTGAACAAGAAATACAGTCATATTAACAATCCAGGTCTAGTTACAAAAAATACATACTCTGCTAGCTCTGCTCTGAATCGCCAGTTGCGGCAATTATCCGTAACCATGAACTCTTGTAGCTGATAAAGGTATTCCCTTCTTTTGTCTGGCTGGAGAAGCTAAGACAAAAAGGAAAAAAGTGTAAGCAGGACTAGCTAACAGCTTAAAACATGTTTGCTTATATTCATTCTTAAAACTGAAACAATGTAAAATGTAGACAACTACAGTAACTAAAATATCTTACGCTCCCTTTTGTATTTGGCATATGTCAACATTTTAAATAGAATTCTACCTAATGATACTAAAAATGGTGGGGGGCCTCATGTCTACACTTACAAATCGAAAGCTTGGGGATTATACCAATTCTAAGTTACATCATGTGACAGGCCTACAGTTTTTCCCTCATGTCACTATGAGCATATACAATGCACCTCCTACTCTTTACATATTGCTCAGCATAGCCTCAGTCACATGCACAAGAATGTGCATATTACAAAAGGATATAGATTTTGTAAAAAAAATAAAAAAATAAAAATAGCCAATTTAAAATGCTATTCTGGCAAAAATAAGCCTACTGACGGAGCTCAAATACATTTTGTATGACCAAGATTTCAGTAATTTATGAGTGTATTAAAGTGCTAGGGTATATTTATGTCACAAAATGATGCCTTCGTCCCATTGAAATATTGTACAGAAAAGGGGAGGCTGTATTGGACTATACTGGTATACAGTATAGTCCAATACAGCCTCCCTTTTTTTTTACAATCAGTCATTTATGAAGTAAATCGATGTGTGTTTGTGTTTAACATAATACAAAGCGATTTGATATGGTATCCTTTAAAAACCAACTGCAGTTAAAATTAAGGCTCAATTCACGAATTAACACAGTGACAGAATTTTTATTAGTTGTGTCCAGTGAGATTTGACCAGGCTAAAAAAAAGGGATTTTTAAATACAGCTTACCTGTAAAATCCTTTTCTTGGAGTACATCACGGGACACAGAGCGGCATATTCATTACTATATGGGTTATATGGAGTACCTTCAGGTGTGGACACTGGCAATCTCAAACAGGAAGTCCCCTCCCTATATAACCCCCTCCCCTAGAGGGAGTCCCTCAGTTTTGTAGCAAGCAGTATGCCTCCCAAAATGGTCACCCAAAAGAGGGGTGGGAGCTCTGTGTCCCGTGATGTACTCCAAGAAAAGGATTTTACAGGTAAGCTGTATTTAAAAATCCCTTTTTCTTTCTCGTACATCACGGGACACAGAGCGGCATATTCATTACTATATGGGATGTCCGAAAGCAATGCTTTAATGAGGGGAGGGAGACATCTTCCAAAGAAGGATTTAATTTTAGAGGTATACTCAGATACTAGTAAATCCAACTTAAACGAGAAATGTAAATCTCAAATCAAATCAAGGGAGCCCCCTCAGATCCTGAGGAGCTTGAATCGCAGCCTGTAGTACTGACTGCCCAAAGGCTGTATCCGCATTCCTTCTTACGTCCAATTGATAACATTTTGTAAACGTGTGGACTGATGACCACGTTGCTGCCTTGCATATTCGAGCCATAGAGATCTGATGATGTGCTGCCCAGGAGGTGCCCATGGCCCTGGTAGAATGGGCCCTTTTACCGACAAAGGAGGAGGCAACCTCTTCAAACCGCAGGCCCGAACAATTAATTGTTTAATCCATCTTGCGATGGTGGATCAAGCAGCTGCCTGACCCATCTTGGGTCCTTCCGGTAAAACGAACACCACATCTGTTTTCCGAACCTTCTCTGTAGCTTTAAGATAGGCTTTTATGGCCCTGACAATATCCAACGTATGCAGCAACCCCTCCTTTCTAGAGGTGGGTTTTGGAAGAAGGATGGAAGTACCACATCCTGGTTCAGGTGGAAACTGGATATAACCTTTGGTAGAAAGGAAGGATGAGGACGGAACCCCGCCCTATCCTTATGCAAAATGAGATATGGTTCCTTACAAGATAAGGCTGCCAATTCCGATACTCTCCTGGCCGAGACTATGGTGATCAGAAATACCGACTTTCTAGTCAGTAAAATCAAGGTGCCTCAGCCAACGGCTCAAGGGGTTGTTTCTGTAGGGATGACAGAACAAGATTTAAGTCCCATGGACAAAGTGGTGACTTGACAGGAGGATTAATACGCAAGACCCCCTGTAAGAAGGTCTTTACCAGCGAGTGGGTGGCCAGCGGCCTCTGAAACCACACTGACAGAGCTGAGATCTGTCCCTTGATTGTGCTTAGTGCCAGGCCTTTATCCACTCCTAGCTGGAGAAAACTTAACACCCTGTCAATAGTATATTTACGGGAATTCCATCTTTTGGATTCACACCAGCCTACGTAGTTCCTCCACACCCTGTAATAAATCACCCTGGAGGCCGGCTTTCTAGCCCTAATCAGGGTAGGAATTACCTGCCTAGACAGACCTCTACCCCTGAGAATCAGGGATTCAGCCTCCAGGCCGTCAAATTTAGACGCTGTAATGTAGGGTGGAGGATCGGGCCTTGTGAGAGTAGGTCTGGTTGTAGAGGAAGAGTCCAAGGGTCTCCCACTGCCATCTTCAGGACTAGCGAGTACCAAGTCCTCCGGGGCCCAGCCGGAGCTACTAGAATGACTGGCTTGTGCTCCACTCTGATCCTGCGCAACAGGCGAGGGAGTAACTGTAGCGGAGGGAATGCATATAGAAGTTTGAATTGATGCCAAGAGCAAACCAACGCATCGGTTCCGCAGGCCATAGGATCCCTCGCTCGAGACACGAACCTGTCTAGTTTCTTGTTGAACCTGGATGCCATTATATCTACGTCCGGTATTCCCCACCTCTGGCAGATTGTCTGAAAGACCTGGGGATGCCGAGACCACTCCCCTGACAACCGACTCTGGCGACTTTAAGAAGTATGCCTGCAGGTTGTCTACTCCGGGAATGAATATCACCGAAATGCAGGGTACATGAACCTCTGCCCACTGAAAAATCAAGCTCTTGAGCGGCCTGACTCCTGGTTCCCCCTTTGGTGGTTTATGTATGCCACCGCCGTGGCATTGTCTGACTGGATTCTCACCGGGAACCCCTTTAATCTGGAGGTCCATGCCAGAAGGGCTAGGCGAGCAGCTCTGATCTCCCAGATATTGATGGGGAGCTGCTTCTCTGCTTTCACCCCAGTTCCCTGGCGAGAGGACCCCTCGAAGACCGCCCCCCCCCAGCCTGCCAGGCTGGCGTCTGTGGTAACTACCTTCCAGACAACAGGGCTGAAGGATTTTTCCCTTTAGAAGATTCTGGGGTTCAACCACCAGGCCAGGCTTTGTCGGACCCTTGATGATAGCGTCAAAGGGGACTCTAAGGCATGTGCCCTCTTGCCCCAGGCTGCTAGAATGGCTGCCTGTAGGACGCGAGTGTGGATCTGAGCGTATGGTACTGCCTCGAACGTGGCCACTAGCTTGCCTAGTAATCGCATACACAGGCGAATAGTTGGTTTTTTCTTGTTTAGAACCAACTGAACCAATCCCTTGATAGCCTCGATCTTTACCAGGGGCAGGAACACTCTTTGCTGTTCTGTGTCTAACCTCATGCCGAGGTATTCCAACTGCTTTGTAGGCTGGAACGCTGACTTTCCCCGGTTTTAGGACCCTGCTGAATTCTTCGAGGTACCGAACCGTGAGGTTTACTGCCTTTTGCAGACCCGGTCGTGAGTGATCTATGATTAAAAGGTCGTCCAAGTATGCTAGGACTGTGACCCCTTGGATCCTTAAATTGGCCAGAACTGGGGCTAGGATCTTCGTGAATACCCGGGGGGCCGTGGCCAGCCCGAAGGGGAGCGCCCTGCTGCCCCACCGCGAAGCGTAAAAGTCTTTGATGCGACTGAAAGATTGGTACATGAAGGTAAGCATCCTTTACGTCTATGGAGGCCAGAAAATCGTCCCTCTGAAGCGCGGCGGCTGCTGACCGGATGGATTCCATCCGGAAGGAACGAACCCTTAGGTAACCGTTTAACCTCTTTAGGTCCAAGATTGGCCTGACATCGCCGTTGGGCTCTGGTATGACAAAGAGATTGGAATAGAAACCTAGCCCTTGCTCTTGGGCTGGCACCTCTATTATTACGTCCTGGCAAAGCAGGTGATCCAAAGCTGCCAGCAATGAGGCCTTCCTTGCTGGATCCTTTGGTAGCCTTGATTCTTGAAAATGAGGCGGAGGACACCTTAGAAACTCCAGTCTGTAGCCTGTGGTTACAGATGCCCGGACCCATTTGTCGGGGATCTTGGCTTCCCAAACTTCTGAGAAGAAACAAAGCCTTCCCCCCACCCGCGAGAGTGGGGGCGCCCCTTCATAAGGCAGACTTAGGGGCTGTCTTTGTCGGCTTGCGATACCATGGCCTCTTACCCCCAGGGGCCTGTCCCTGCGATCTACTGTTAACGTTGGATCGTGCAGGCGGCCGTCGATACTGCCTGGAATTTGAGGGCCCCGAGACAGGAAAGAGCTGCCTTCTAAATGTAGGACCCCGGAATGTCTTTTTGACCGGTAAAAGGGGTACTCTTGCCACTTGAAATAGTCTGAATATATTTATCCAGATCCTCTCCGAAGAGTCGTCCTCCATGGAAGGGAAACCCTGCCAGAAGCTTTTTGCATGGGGGCTCCGCCGCCCAGTTCTTCAACCATAAGAGCCTTCTCATGTGCACCAAAAATAGTGATAAACGAGAGGCCTGCTGGATGGAATCTTTTATAGCATCTACAGCAAAACACAGAGCTCTGGGAATGTCAGAAAACTCTTCTGCTTGTTGGGTAGGCATGTCCTTTAACATTTCTTTTGTCTGGTCTTTTAACGCCTGACAAAACTCCAATTGCAGCCACAGCTGGCTGTATCACTGCTCCTGCCGTAGCAAAGGATGCTTTTAAAAGTGTCTCTAACCGTTTATCAACCGGATCTTTAAACATATGTATGTTTTCCACCGGGCAAGTTAGTGATTTATTCACACATGAGATGGCTGCATCCACTACTGGGAGCCTCCACCTCTTGGAGAATTTTTTCCTCCATGGGGTAAATGACCGCAAATCTTTTCGGTGGCAGAAAAATCCTGTCCGGCCGTACCCAATCCCGAAAGATCCATTCCTCTAAAAGAGGATGGACCGGAAAAACTGCGTTGCTTAACGGAGCTTTCAAAGAGCCCAGAGAGGATACCGGAGGAACCTGAGGCTCTGGCAATGGTAAACTAAATGCCGAGCGGACCATGTCCGTCAAAGACTGTACCCACAGTCTTTCTGTCTGGGAGTCTGAAAATGGTTCCTCCGAGGCAGACCCCTCAATCCCTGAACCCTCTTGGTTCAGGTCTAGTTGATCCTCCTGTGATTCCAATTCCTCCGGCGAGAGAATCTCAGCATCTGAGGATACACCTCTTGGTGATGGGGATCTAACCCGTTTCTTACCAGGAATAGCTCTAGCGATCAATGCTGCTATTCTCTCTTCTAGCCCCCCTAGGGATACGGCTAGCATCTCCTCTGTGATAAACACAGGGCTGGGCTGATCTGGGCCAGCCTCCGCACCAGATCCCCCTAATGGCTCATCCAAGGCGCCTTTTATGTTAATAAGTTGCGGGGAAAGTATCGGCATATCATCAGAATCAGAAAGGGAACCCTTTTGTTTTTTGGTCTTTTTTGTACCCTTTGACCCCGAACCTTTGGAAGCCATAATACAAAATCGAGGGACTCCGCCCACACAACAGACTGTAGTGGCCAGGAGTACAAAACCAGAGTTTAGGGGACAATAGATCACTAATGCCCAAAAACTGATGGGATCCCGTATGTTTTTTTTTTTTTTTTTTTTTTAAATATATTTTATATATTTTCTTTTTACAACATACAGTGACCCCAAACTTAGTTTGCCAGCCTCCAACCTGCTGCAAAAAGGGGAATTTTTTGGCTTAACAAAAAAGGCATTGGAACAAAGTCCAGCATGTACTACCCCTCTTCCGCCACCGGGAGTCACTGTTCTGCCGCTCTGCGTCCTCTCCTTCTGAAAATCAGCCTCAGACTGAGCACTGACAATGCCTGCTGTCTATAACAGCACAAAGGCGCGCCTCCTGTATGACGCCGCAGGCACGCCCCCCCCCCCGCCCTCCTGTCTGAACGGCGCGAAAAAAGTCTATAAGACGTACGCGCGCGCGCGTATGCCGGAAACAGGAGGAACATGGAGGAGCCGCGCTGCTGGAGATCCAGGAACGCAGAAACAGGCGGCAGATTCAAACCCCCGGCCAGGTAGGACTCTCCAAAGGCCCCTAGGGATCCTTACTAGACCTAGGAAGAAAACAGCAGGTTTAGCTAGCAACACATTTTTAGACAGGGGAACCTAGTGATGGGGGAGAAAGGGTGTCATCCTGTCTCTCTCAGACATAGTGAACAAGGTTGCCCATGCAGAGCATACTTAGGCTATCCCCCCTTTTAGGTTACCCCGGAGAGCCTGCTGTCGAACCAAGTCCCGCAGGCTCCCCCTTACCTGCTCCATGCAGCAGGATGTTTGTCCAGCAAACTGATCCAATCTTCTCCCATCTCCGTGGGTAGCGTAGTAGACCTTCAGGCCCTGGGGTCCTATGAAGGTACCCACTGTCCTGGACCTATATAGCACCCTGGCAAGCAGGAACTTATGGTTTTTACAAACTCCAAGTCCTGGGCCCAGGGTCCAGCCCTCCAAAGAGGAGCATTATAGGCAAAACCCCACGGCTTGGGGCCCGGGTACTGTCCACTTTGGCACTGAGGCTCCTTGGACAGATCCGGTTAGCCCGCCCTTAATCCCAAGGATGTGGAGCAAAGCTATTCCGTGACCAACACCTAAGACACTGGCGAAAAAACTGAGGGACTCCCTCTAGGGGAGGGGGTTATATAGGGAGGGGACTTCCTGTTTGAGATTGCCAGTGTCCACACCTGAAGGTACTCCATATAACCCATATAGTAATGAATATGCCGCTCTGTGTCCCGTGATGTATGAGAAAGAAAAAATGTTTTCTCATGATAAAGCCTTATAAAATCATCAGTCTTGAATATGTGAAAACTTTCAAAATTAAAAACTTAAAGTGAAGTATAAATCTGTTTAAACATGTTGCCTCTCCCCTCCTCAAACCTATGCTTCTACCGTTTGTAAAAGAGATCATTGTAAATACATTTTTTATACACTCTATATTCACTGCAGTCGATGCCCTCTCCCACTCTCAGTGAGACCAAGGGTTACCAATTTCAAATCTCAAACCATACAATTCCCCAGTTGCCCAGTCCAAAATCTAACAATTATTCACATTAACATGAATATATAACAAAAAGCCATAGTATAAAGCATACGTTACACTTAATTTATAAAACATCTCAATATCCCAGCACTGATTACAGGGATATTAAGAGCAATAATCTGCACAGGAGGACGTGCAATATTAGCAGCATGGTTTCAATGCATTTTTTTTTAATCAGCTTCATAGCTGTTACATGATCAATAAACTGAAGCTTCCCTGTGTCGGCGAGCTCTTAACAGGGCTAAATTCACAGAGACATATCACCTGCCAGCTTTTGTTGCACCCCCCCCATCTCCATTGGTGCTCACTCGCATCATCTACATTAGCCTCCCACTGGCACAGTAGAGCCGCAGCTTATTGATCATGTGAATGGACCAAAGGGGATTAAAAAAGGGAGGGGAAAAAAATTATTCATAAGTGGTATGCAAAAAAGTTTTGTGGTGTGTGTACAGGTAATGACGCTGCTAATGCGATCCTTGTAGGTGTGCTGTGGTTGTTTGAGTGTCGGGTACCTTTGTACGGTGGGCTTATGAAGAGCCTCCGCTTGCCAAGGTGCAGCGCCATTACCTGTACACACACCACAAAACTTTTTTCACATTTATCTCCAAGTGAGATCACACAGGAGGCAGCAGCTCATCTACCCAGTCCTAGCGCGGAAAACCCTCAACCTATAAGTGGTATGCAGCATAGGCCCTTTCATACTAGCGGACCAATCGGGTCTGTCTGCCATTTAGAGAGCAGCGGCTAATCAGAGCAGACAGACCTGTCATCCTCCTGCACAGTAGGTATTAACGGAGAGATCCCGCCGCTGATCAGGTGGATCTGCTGTACGGAGTGCACCCTGTCTGAAAGGTCAATAGGTACGAGTTGGTGGGAAGCAACATTTTTAAGCAGCCTTTACGTCTACATTTAAAAACAAGAAATCTCCCTAATAAACCCAAAGCAATAGAAAAGTACATACTTTCAAAAAGTCGTACAAGTGCTTTAGTACACCTATCCTGACTTCATCCAGATCTTTTAGAAATCCATTGAAGATGGGCAGCAAGTCGGCAGCTGTGAGCGAATCGCCAAGTATCAATGCCAGTTCATGAATTGAAAATGCCAATGTTCTTCGCACTTTCCACTGACAACAAAAACAGAAGAGTAAAACACCTCAGTACAGAACATTGGAAACTTCTCCAGGTTGTAAAGATAATATTAGAGAGAGGAGGCGACTAATAGATGTGCGCAGTGCGGATGCAAAAACTTCGCTAGCTATAAAAACATGAGTTTGGAGGAGGAGGGGGGGGGGGGGGATAAAGCTACTTTACCTGCATGTCTGCAGCTAGTGTCTCATAGGTGTCCCTGAGGCAGTGCCAGTTCTGTCTGCCCAGTGTAAGCGCCACTCCAGGAATGCTGTAGGCGCAATGCTTGGCAATCTCGGTGTCAACAGTCTGAGCACGGGATGGGTCAGTCATGGATAAATACTGATCCAATAAGGCCTGAGGTACAACATCCTGGGAACAAACACAAGCCTCAGTCTTGTTAACGTCTTAGAGCTGCTGTTATGGAAAAGTCTTTAAGAAATTTTAATGAAAATACCTGAACTTTGGATTTTTTTTCCTCTTCGGGGCTATAACTGCTACTACTGCTCAAGTCAGAATCACTGTGTATATAGCGCAAAGTTGACTGCATGCACTGAAAAGAAACAGGGACAAATTACTTTTAATCTAAAAAAAAAAAAAAAAAAAAAAGAACACTTGTGGAAGGCCGCCTTCTGTCCTGAAAGCAATAAGTAATTTACCTCCATACTCCATACTGTGATGCACATACCACGTGCATTAGAAGCTAAAGCTTGGTATATTCAGTCTGCATCATTACTAGGCTGGAAAACTTTGTAATCTTCATCTCTCCTCCGTCCTGCCCCTTTCAGCTATTTGCGTTGGCATTAATTAAGGCAGTCTCCTTGTGCAATGCAGCCACCCACAACCCCACCCATTAAGGCACCTAAAAGCAAAACTTAAAGTGATTGTAAAGGCTAATTTTTTTCCTATAGAAATAAGTATAACAAACATGTTATACTTACCTGCTCTGTTGCAGTAGATTTGCACAGAGAAGCCTGGATCCTCTATTCTCATGTTCTTCTTCTGTGATCCTGGCCCCTCCCTCCTGTTCAGTGCCCCACAGCAAGCAGCTTGCTATGTGGGCACCCAAGCTGAGCCACAGCTCCCTGTGTCAATTCAGACACAGAGCCCCGACCCCCTCTCTTCCTTAATTGGCTAGCAGACTTTGATAGCATCGGATGGCTGAAACACTCGTGGACTTTGCTGGACAGAGAGGGACCTCAGGTAAAGCTGCTGCACACAAAAGGATTTTTAACTTAATGCATAGAATAGATGCATATAATGCATTAAGAAAAAGAAAAAAAAACTTCTGCCTGTACAACCCATTTAAAACAACATTTTGTTTGTTTTTTCTGTGTCATTGAATAAAATTACCTTTATATTCTGTTTCATAAATACTACAGTATGAAAGAGTAAATCCCTTCAAAGTGAGGAAAGTCCTTCTAGTCACCAGGATTATCATAACTACTGTCCTTGCTGAATGATTTAACCTTTCTTTTTGCTCTGGTGAACACTTTTCCACTTTTGGTGCGGTCACCAGAAAAAATATTCTAATGTGGACATAGTCCCAAACAAAAAAAAAAAAAGTGTTGCTCCATCAGTTATAATTTAAAAAATTGCATGAAACCCCTCCTGAGAGCCAAACCACTAAAGAAACATAGCTGGGTGCCATGACATTTACTAGAATCATACTACAGCACCCTGACCAACACTCCCACCAGCAATCTTACTTCACACTAAATTAAAGCACACAGAATCAGTGTTGACTTCATTGAGGGAGGGACAGATGCAAAGGAAAGCACAGCACATTGACCTTTTCCGTCATGCTGTTCTTCATTGTCCATTCAGCAAGTATTTCTGCACAGGAGGAGGGGATGCGACTCAGGAGAAAATGCTATGCTTCAATTTTCCATAAAAAATAAATGACTGGCATATAAATGCAGCTTTGGATACACCGATTGTTTTAAGACCCCTTTCACACTGGGGTGGTGTGGGCATCACAAGTAAATCGCTTTTTAACAGCTGCTTGCAGGACTTTTTTCCCGTCTGGCAAGCGCACCGCCCCAGTGTGAAAGCCTCAGTCTGGGTGGCACTAAAACGCCTGAAAAGTGACCCAGTGTGAAAGGGGTGTAAAAGGAAACCTGTATTGCAATAATAATAATAATAATAAAAAAAAGCCAACGAGGATACCCTCCTTTGGAATTCAATTTGGGGTCCCTACAAACAGTCTACTCATCTAGGCTCTAGACCAGGGATCCTCAAACTACGGCCCTCCAGCTGTGTCGGAACTACAAGTCCCATGAGGCATTGTAAAACTCTGACATTCACAGACATGACTAGGGCAGAACAGCTGGAGGGCCGTAGTTTGAGGACCCATGCTCTAGACCAGGGATCTGCAAACTACGGACCTCCAGCTGTTGCGGAACAGGCATTGTAACACTCCAACATTCACAAACATGACTGGGCAGAATGAGAATTTTAGTTCCTGAACAACTGGAGGGCCATAGTTTGGAGACCCCTGCTCTAGACCAAGGTTTCCAAACTCCAGTGTCCATGGTCTACAAAACAGTAGGTTTTGCATTTCCATCCACAGACCTACAGGGGGGATACTTCTTTAGGTAGTTCATTAAAAAACATGCAAGGAGAAAGGTGTCAAATATTTTCACAGAAACCCAGTTATACTGAATTAGGACTGGTTGATATTGGTTACCCAAATTTCTGCTTTGCTCCCAATGTTTTTACAATAAGGCAATCAATACATTCTCTTTATCCTTATACACAGTTTAAGTGGAAGTAAGAAATTATGCTTTATTAGGGGGACCAGATACTGGCTGCTCTAAATACAGACAGCCTCGACGGATCTGCGTTTTTGCAGAACTGCAGGGTGCAGTCTAATAAGCAGGGCCCTCCGATTCCTCTTGTATTGAATTGTATTATTACCAGGAAAAGAACCAATGCAGGCATGTTCATTCCATCCTTTTTGCCGTTTTTTAAGCAATTTAAATCTTTACCATTGGGCTGAATGCTATAATTACACTCCCACAACCAAATTCTCAATTCTGGCTTTTTTGTGTGTCATTGATCATGCAATAATAAAATAACCGAGATTATACAAAGCTGCAGTGATACCTCCACAGAATCACTAATTAAAGGAATGGAGTCCTCATGGGAGATCTTGCAGTTTAGCCTCCCGGTTTCAATCAGATTATTACGACAGATGGTCTCCCGATTCAAGTGTGAGGATTTTGTATCTTCCTGAGTTTCTAGGCTTGATGCTTTGAGTGCAGCAGCGAGAACATCAACTTGTGCTAAAACAAGATACAACCATTAGTATCAGATCAGCGAAAACAGGTGTATTTATCAAAGCGTGTGCATTGATAAAAAAGTGTAAAGATTGGGATAGAGTAGGGAAGGGAATAAAACTTTATCAGGCTATTTTTTACATGGTCCCTGAGGAGATTGATTTTACTTCTTGGCCCCGAGACACAATAGGAAAGGATAGGAGATCTTTCCAAAGGAAGCGGGGAAATTGCCATCTTAGTCACGAGAACATTTGTTTCAATTGTATGATTAACCATTACCCTCTTGCTCTGGTGACAAAACTAAAATTTTGGATTACCCTTTGCTTTCCGTTCCCCTTCACAAATTGGTGAATCTGCTCAGCTGCAACAAAAGACTGCAACGAAAGCAGGACAAAGAATCTAACCCTTGCCCCACTCTATTCAAAAGGTTAAAAAAATGATTTTTACACACACTTTAACGTTTTGGATAGAGTGGAGATGGGATTAGAACTACTGTAATTTTTTTATTGCTGTCTGGGTGCATGTTAGAGATTCACCCTCTCCATCTATCCTGTTTACCTTTAAAAAGTAAAAGAAAATCTTAAAATTTTGGGTTGTTCCCAAAAAACTAACAGGGGAAATCTTCTAAAAGGGGACACTAGTTCTGGTAACGTTCCCCAAGGGACTCTAATTTGCAGGGATTTCATCTCACTGTTTTGGCTATGGGACAGTAAAGGGAAGGTAAACCAACCCATTGGGATGACGTAGATGGCAGAAAAAAAAAAAACAGTAAAATTCCTTATTTAATTTCAACACTACTTCTATGATGTAGAGTACCTAAAGTGGAAAAACACACACAACTAGCATTTACAATGAATGAAAAAAATAAATAAAAAAATGACAGAAGCGATTGGTTTATACTGGTGTGTATAAATACTAAAACCATTGACTGCTTTGATGAGATATACCAATTGCTGCTCTGTCTTTACCAGGACAAGCAAAAATTAACTTGCTGCCTACAAAACTCTCACATGGCTTAAACCACCTGTAATGTTGAGGGACAAACTGCGCTTCCCTGAAAATATCCTGAACATGTTTTATATCAGTTAACCCTTTCACGGCCAGGCCTTCTGAACAATTCTATAACTCTGATCAGCGGATTAAAACCGGCTGATCAGTTAACCCCTAATGTGACCGCAGCGCCCACACCCTGCCACGCCTCCCTGGCCCCTGCCTCTACACCCCCCCGCACACTTCATCTAGAATTGGCCCCCACTCTCCTCTCCCCTTCACCCTCCCAGCACCAATTACCCCTCCTCCACCTGATCCAAACCCCCCCTGCAAACCTGCTCCCCGCAGCCACCATCATTAGCCAGCTTCCCTCCTCTTCCACTCCCACCTGCTTTAGGCACTGCATGGGGCTTAGGGGTCCAGATGTGTCCCCCTCCACCAGTCATATCCCCAACTGCCCCCACACCCCAGATCCATGGCCGCTCCGAGCAGCATCTCTCCTTCCCTGCCTCCGCCTGCAGCTTCTCCCTGCACAGATATCCATGATCCATCAGGCTGGAGATCGTGTCGGGGGGACGCAGGTGGAGGGGATGTTGGGGCTTCGTAAACATGTGTTTACTAAGATCTCCCCCAATAGAAAAGAGGGCACTTGCAGTGATCACTACTGATCGCTGCTATGTGCCCACTGACTGCTGATATATTGTAACCGCGAGTGTCACAATGTATTAGACTGTCATTTTCCCTTATGAAAGATGGCAGCGGCAGCACCCGAGAGCCAATGGACAGATCAGCTTTGGCTGCCGACATCGCGGGCACCCAGGACAGGTAAGTGTCCACATATTAAAAGTCAGCAGCTGCAGTATTTGTAGCTGCTGACTTTTAAAAGAATTTATTTTGGCGGAACTCCGCTTTAAGTGAAACATCTCATTACTGGTATGGCGTTTGTATACATTTCATTCAGGTATTCCACTCCCATGATCCAAAATTATAATGCAGTTAGGCAATAAAACTAGGTCACCTCCCTGCATCAGCCTGTAAACTAGACAATAAAGGACCAGCAGCCGACTCTGCTCTCTCCTCCTGTCAGCTTGTTTCTTGCAAACATGCAGGACACTAGATTGACGCATACCACTAGACTTTGCTCTCTCAGTCAAATATTTTACTGTACAGCTAGATAGCGTTGCTACAATCTAGTTACCTTTTACATCTGGATCATCTATATGAGGCTCCAGGTTTTCAAGCATCTCTTCAAGCTCTTTTCTAGTAGCCATGGCTATGTTAGGAGATACAGAGGATGAAACCTGTTGAACAACTGGCCTTTCAGAACTGCTTGCCTTCGCTTCTGTCTGATGCAATTCCAGATCAATATCAATCTCTGGGATGGGAGTCCTCCAATAATGAAAGGAATTAAACAGCTCTTGCCCAGTAGCAGCACCCGCCTTACAGTCTACTTCCAGGTCCTTGGATACCATGTCAGGAAAACTCTGCTGAAGGTTGACCGAGTCATCTGAAGTCTCCAAAGTGCAATGTGAATTAAAGTTACTAGAGCAATTTCTGTCCCTAAACTGTTCATCTGCTGTATCATCAAAGTTTGTGTCTAACTTCACAGTAAAAGAAACAATGCTGCACTCCACTGAAGACTCTTCTGATAGAGCATCCACATCTCCTTTTGTCGTATCATCTGTGTTTTCTGGCGTTGGATCAGCTGATGAGCTACTAAAAAGAAAATCATTCATTGTAAAAAATAAATAAAAAACACCTGGTACAAAGTTAGAACCAAGAAATTCACAATCCTCTGCTTCAAATGCCTAAAATATCAAATTGGTGCTGAAACAAGCAGACAATATAAGTATACATTTTTATTTTAAACAGCCAGCTAAATACGTAGAAGACAAGGATATATAGGAGCAGTTTTACTTTCCAATGGTTTTGTATTTCTAGTCCTCCATTTTTGAGATTTACACAGTCTTGCCACACAGCACATTTAAAACGCCGGCAGGAACCCTCATATGACGTCCTTGCTTCCCGGCCGTCTAGGGGGCGCGCGCCTATGGGATCGCTCGTGACCCGACGGCCTCAATGATACCTGGGCACCCACGATTGCCTGCTATCGCAGCAGGAGTGTGGATCTGTGCTTGTGTGTGTGTGTAAACACACAGATCCACCCTCCTGTGAAAGGCGAGGAGACCGATGTGTTTTCCCAGTACAGAGGAACACAGATCGGTCTCCTCCCCTTGCGAGTCCCCTCCCCCTACAGTTAGAATCACTCATTAGGGAACATATTAACCCCTTCCCTGCCAGTCACATTTACACAGCAATCAGTGCAGTTTTATAGCACTAATCGCTGAATAAATGTAAACGGTCTCAAAAACGTGTCAAGTGTCCGATATGTCCGCCGCAATGTTACGGTCACAATAAAAAAAGGATTTTTAATAACAGCTTACCTGTAAAATCCTTTTCTTGAAGTACATCACGGGACACAGAGCGCATAGCCATTACATATGGGTTATATGGGTACCTTCAGGTGTGGACACTGGTGTAATCAACTTCACAGGAAGTTCCTCCCTATATAACCCCCTCCCACTGAGAGTGCTTCAGTTTTGTAGCAAGCAATTTCTCCGAGGTTACACAATGTTCCCCAAAAGAGGGGTGGGAGCTCTGTGTCCCGTGATGTACTTCAAGAAAAGGATTTTACAGGTAAGCTGTTATTAAAAATCCTTTTTTCTTTATCGTACATCACGGGACACAGAGCGCATAGTCATTACATATGGGATGTCCCAAAGCAATGCTCCATGAAGGGAGGGAGACCGTAAGGCCAAGAATAGCCAAACAAAAAAACATTATCAGGAGGTAAAATAGCTCCACCAACAGAAAAAAAAGGGGCGTGAACCGGGCCAGAGGATTCTATACTGCTGCCCGTAGGACCGCCTGCCCAAATGCTGCGTCCGTAGCCTTTGTGACATCCAACTTATAAAATTTAGTAAACGTATGTACGGAAGACCAGGTTGCCGCTTTGCAAACCTGTGCCATAGAGATCTGATGGTGTGCCGCCCAAGAGGCACTCATGGCCCTCGTAGAATGGGCTTTAACTGATAAGGGAGGTGGAACGCGCTTCAGACCATAGGCCTGAAAAATCAGCTGCTTAATCCACCTAGCCAAGGAAGACTTGGCAGCCGGCTGACCCTTCTTGGGGCCATCCGGAAGAACGAAAAGCACATCTGTTTTCCGAATCTTCTCTGTAGCCTTGAGATAAACCCTCATGGCTCGGACCACGTCCAAAGTATGAAGCAGTCTTTCCTCTCTGGACTGGGGAGTAGGAAAGAAGGATGGTAGGACTAGGTCCTGATTCAAGTGAAAACTGGATATGACCTTAGGAAGGAAAGAAGGTTGAGGCCGCAGAACCACTCTGTCCTTATGCAGAATCAGGTACGGTTCCCTGCAAGACAAGGCTGCCAGCTCGGAGACCCTTCTGGCCGAAGCCATAGCCACCAAGAAAACCAACTTTCGGGTTAGCAGCACAAGAGGGATTTCTGTCAGAGGTTCAAACGGCTGCTTTTGTAAAGCTGACAAGACCATATTTAAATTCCAGGGGCAGAGGGGAGCTCTAATAGGGGGATTCACATGCAAGACCCCCTGCAAGAAGGTTTTCACAAGCGAATGCGTGGCCAAAGGCCTTTGAAACCATATCGATAAGGCAGACACCTGCCCCTTTAGAGTACTAAGAGCCAACCCCTTGTCAACGCCAACCTGGAGGAATCGCAAGATCCTATCAATAAAAAACTTGCGAGGATGCCCTCCTTGAGACTCGCACCACTCCACATAGGTCCTCCAGACTCTGTAATAGATATTTCTAGAGACTGGCTTTCTAGCCTGAATTAACATAGATATGACTTGGGCTGAGAGGCCTCTGCCCTTAAGAATTAGGGATTCAGCCGCCAAGCCATCAAATTTAGCTGCTGTGAAGCAGGGTGGTAGATCGGGCCCTGAGACAGCAGATCTGGGCGCAGGGGGAGTGACCACGGTGCCCCTACTGACATCCTCACGATGAGTGCGTACCAAGCCCTTCTGGGCCAGGCTGGGGCCACCAGGATCACCGGCCTGCGCTCCACCCTGATCCTTCGTAGAAGGCGGGGAATCATCTGTAGTGGAGGGAACGCATACAGGAGAGAAAACTGGTGCCAGGGGCAAACCAACGCATCGGTCCAGTAGGCCGAGGGGTCCCTGGCTCGGGATACGAATTTGTCCAATTTCTTGTTGAATCTTGTTGCCATGATGTCCACATCGGGAACTCCGAATCTTTGGCAAATCTCTTGGAATACCTGGGGGTGAAGAGACCACTCTCCCGGGAGTAACTGTTGACGACTCAAAAAATCTGCTTGAGAATTGTCTATCCCTGGGATGAACACTGCTGAGATGCAGGGTACATGGGCTTCGGCCCATGAGAAAATCAGGTTTACTTCCCTTTGAGCCGCTAGGCTCCTTGTGCCCCCCTGGTGGTTTATGTATGCCACCGCCGTGGCATTGTCGGACTGTATCCTTACTGGCAGACCCTGCAGGGGGAGAGTCCAGGCGACCAGGGCCAACCGAGCAGCTCTGATCTCTAGGACATTGATGGGAAGCAGACTTTCTGCCTCTGACCACTGTCCCTGCTGGGTCCGTTTTCCTAAGATTGCCCCCCAACCTGTTAGGCTGGCATCTGTGGTTACTATTTTCCACGTGATGGGGCAAAAGGTTTTCCCTTTTGACAATTTTTGAGGGACCAGCCACCAGTACAGGCTGCGCCTGACTCCTGGGGAAAGACCTAATGGACGGTCTAATGCCTGTATGGACCTGTTCCAAGCAGAGAGAATAGCTGCCTGGAGAACTCTGGTATGGATCTGGGCATAGGGCACTGCTTCGAAGGCGGCTACCATCTTTCCCAGCAGTCGCATGCATAGGCGAATAGTCGGCCTCTTTTTGCCTAGGACTATTTGAATTGTTTGAGTCAATGACCTGATCTTTTCTTGAGGTAAAAATATCCTCTGGCATTCTGTATCTAACCGAAGGCCTAGATATTCCAACTGTCTTGTGGGTTGCAACCTCGATTTTCCTTGGTTCACAACCCACCCGAATTCTTGTAGATGCCGAACTGTGCGGACTACTGCATGATTGAAGTTGGAAGCTGATCTGTCGATAACCAGGAGATCGTCCAGGTATGCCAGGACCAAAATGCCTTCTGTCCTTAGGACGGCTATCACCGGGGCTAACACCTTTGTGAATACCCGCGGAGCTGTTGCCAACCCGAAAGGGAGGGCTACGAACTGGAAATGACTTTGATCATAAAACGAAGAAACTTGTGATGTGCTGGGTAGATCGGCACATGCAGATATGCATCCTTTATGTCTATAGATGCTAGAAAGTCGCCTTGATGCAGGCTGGCTGTCACTGAACGTATGGAATCCATACGAAAGGTCTGAATCTTTAGAAAGCGATTTAGGCGTTTGAGGTCTAGGATAGGCCTGACGTCGCCATTGGGTTTTGGTATAATAAAAAGGTTGGAGTAGAATCCCAGACCCCTTTCTTGGGTTGGTACTTCTACAATTACTCCTTGGAGCAAGAGGCGATCCAACGCCTTTACGAGAGAGGCCCTCTTTAACGGGTCGCTTGGAAGACTTGACCCCTGAAAATGAGGAGGGGGGATTTCTCGAAACTCTAGTTTGTAGCCTGTGGCTACCACGGACCGAACCCAAGAGTCGGGAATTCTGGCCTTCCAGACTTCGGAGAAAAACTGAAGTCTTCCCCCCACCCAAGAGAGTGGGGGCGCCCCTTCATGAATCTGACTTGATGACTGGTTTAGCCGGCTTGCGAGACCAGGGCCTCTTGTTTGCCGCGGCTTGTCCCTGTGGGCGGCTATTAACTGCTGAACGCCCGGGAGGCCGTCGATACTGACGGGAAGTCGAAGGGGCCGAGCCTGCAAAGGCCTGTCGTTTAAACGCGGGCCCACGCGGTCTTTTCTTGACCGGCAAGGAAGAACTTTTACCACTTGATATGGTTTGGATATATTTATCTAGGTCTTCACCGAATAGTCTTCCCCCATGAAAGGGAAACCCTGCTAAAAGCTTTTTGCAGGGTGCCTCTGCTGACCAGTTCTTTAGCCACAAAAGACGACGCATGTGAACCACCAGCAGAGATAACCGGGATGCCTGTTGGATGGAGTCCTTAATAGCATCTACTGCAAAGCAGAGAGCCCTAGGGAAATCTGCTAATTCACGAGTTTGCTGAGCCGGCATGTCCTTTAATATCCGTTTTGCCTGATCCTTTAAGGCCTGACAAACGCCAATGGCTGCCACCGCTGGCTGAACCATGGCACCTACTGTGGTGAAAGAAGCCTTCAGTAGGGTCTCTAATTTTTTGTCGACCGGATCCTTGAACATCTGGACATTTTCAACCGGACAGGTCAGGGATTTATTCACGCAGGAAATGGCCGCGTCCACTGTGGGGAGTGCCCATTTCTTTAAAAATTCCTCTTCCATAGAATAGAGAATAGAGAACCTCTTAGGAGGGATAAAGATCCTATCAGGTCGAGCCCAATCCTGGTAAATCACGCTCCGCAGAAGGGGGTGAATCGGAAAAGACACACAAGTTAATAGAGCCTTTAAAGAACCCAATGAGGATACCACAGGGGCTACTAGTTCTGGCACTGGAAGTTTAAAAGCAGTGCGAACCATATCGGTCAAAGACTGGATCCACAGGCTCTCCGCTTGAGAGGCCGAAAAATATTCATCTACAGTGGAACCCTCCAT
Source organism: Rana kukunoris (assembly GCA_029574335.1). Lineage (NCBI taxonomy): Eukaryota > Metazoa > Chordata > Amphibia > Anura > Ranidae > Rana > Rana kukunoris. The sequence continues at coordinate 329,816,190 of CM056053.1, read as the reverse complement.
GTCTGAACCGTCGGGACTTGGGTCTGCTTGATCCCCTTGTGGGTCCCGTTCCTCCGAAGAGGAGACCTCCGCATCTGAAAACAGCAAACTAGGTGAGGGGGATCTAGCCCGTTTGCTACTTGGCAAAGGGCGGGCAAACAAAGCAGTTAACCTTTTCTCTAGCCCACCCAGGGTGGTCGCTAGCATTTCTTCCGTTACGTAAACGGGAATGGGTGGATCGGGGGCCGCCTCTGCCCCCAGCACCCCCAATTGTACTATGCTACTCGGTGGTCTAACTGGTGAGGGTGGGGCCGTTGAAGCCTGGCCCAAATCCTCTGACCCCGATGGAGACCCCTTTTGTTTCTTGGCACCTTTTGCAGCCTTGGCTGGTCCTGATCCCTTTGGAGCCATTGCACAACCTTGAGTCACCCCTATAGCCAACACCTGACTGTTGTAGCTAGGAGTAATTAATATGAGAACAGGCTGAGGAAAATGAAACATTTTGTATATATATATATATATATATATATATATATATATATATATATATATATATATATATATATATATATATATATATATATATATATATATTTTTTTTTTTTTTTTTTCAAAAAAAATTTTTTTTTTTTACCCGCCTGGGAGGTGGCAATACTGAGGAAAACCTGTGAGTATTGCAACACCAATGCCCGTTAGCCGGAGTCCAAGGTTGACTCAGATACTGCTGGATCTAAGGCTGAGTCCCTTTAAGCAAAAAAACTCTTTTTTTTTCTGGTCAATAGTGGAACTAAGTCCTAGACCTGAAGATCCACAAACCGCCACTAGGTGTCACTGTGTGGCCAAAAGACCCAGCTGCGCGCTCTGTGTCCTTCCTCTGCTTCCAGGAGGGAAAAGACCAGTCAGAGAGAAACGTTTTACTTTTAACTGACCCCGACGCTGCTGGCCCGCCCCCCCAACGCACGCCGACGCTATAAAAGGCGGCGTGCACGCGCCCACGCGCGCGCACCCCCCCCCCCCCCACGCTGAACAACATGGAGGAAGCAGAGAGCAGAGGAAAAGTATGGACCAGCGCCAGCAGCACCAACAGACACCAGGTAAGCACTAATCCTTACTGTAGTGCACACAGAGAGGAAGCTGTCCCCATAGGCTTCCTAAGAAACAGGAGTTTTCACCAGCAATTCCCTCTTTATAGTACGTGGGGCTGCAGTATCAATGCTAACAGGCAGACCTGGGGTGAGTAGCAAATATATATCTTAAACAAGTATACATATATCTACATGTTATCTGGGTAAACATTAGTACATCCCATCCTGCCTAAAAAGACATAGTGGAGATAGTGGCTGATGCACAAGCATACCATTAGCCAACCCAGAACCCCCAGGGGGATACCTACTGTCGAACCAAGTCCCGCAGGTTCCCTCTTACCTGCTCCACGCCGCAGGGTATTGCAAACTGCAAGAGGCCCAATCTTCTCCCATCTCCGTGGGTATTGTCTCGGACCTTCAGGGACCGGGGTCCTGTGTTTAAGGAACCCACACCCCTGGACCTATATAGCATCCTGGCATCAGTAGCGTTTAGTCCTGGGAGAGACCAAGGCACTGGAGCCCAGAATCCAGCCCTCCAAGGAGAGGCATTATAGGCAACACCCCACGCAGGCAGGGCCCGGGTACCGTACTCCTTGGCTTTGAAGCACTTCGGAGGGATCCGGCTAGCTATCCTGGGTCCCGAGACCTCCGAGGGACAGCTAGACGTGACCAACACCTAAGACACTGGCGAAAAAACTGAAGCACTCTCAGTGGGAGGGGGTTATATCGGGAGGAACTTCCTGTGAAGTTGATTACACCAGTGTCCACACCTGAAGGTACCCATATAACCCATATGTAATGGCTATGCGCTCTGTGTCCCGTGATGTACGATAAAGAAAAAAAAATAGAGGAGCGGAGCAGGTAAGTGTATGTTTATTAAAAGCCAGCAGCCATTCTTTTTGTAGCTGCTGACTTAACATACAAAAGGTCTGGAACTCCGCTTTAATAAGCAGTTACAGCCTTATTTACCTTTTGGAATAAAAGTTTTATATAAATAAATAAAAAGCTTATCATAGTAAGCACATTTGTCAGTAGTAAATGATTTGTCTCATTCATGTAAACGCATACACCTGCAAAACAGCTTGTTCGCCAGATGAAAATAAAGGTGTCTGCTTTCAGAAAATATATATTTGTGGGATTTGTGTAATCTAAGTCCTAAAATAATTTTTTAAACATGTGTGCTCTGGCAGCTAAAGGGTTAAAAGGGACACCAAAAAACTTTTTACAAAAATAAAACCCATAACTGAGTATGTGGTTTGATTTGTTTTTGTTTTGAAGCTCCATCCTCAGTTTGCATGAACATTTTGAGGTCAAGGTTTAATTCAAAGCACATGGCAATAAAAGATGAATGATTCACATACCTCTCACCAGCTTCACTTTGTTTTACATCCTTGCTGTTTTTACATTCTTCTTCCTTGAAACACTGACCAGAACTAGATGGGTTTGAAAAAGTTGATATAAAAGGCCCGAGGGATTGAAAGGCAGCTTGGCGTACCTAGGATACAAGTCATAATCACCATCAACAATGCTATGGGGCCCAATTCACAAAGCTTTACACCCAGAGATGCATTTTTAGCTATACGATTGTAATTTTCAAGTGTTATCTAAAAGTACCCGACACTTTTCTGAAAATAAGGCTCCTTTCTTGGATTTCAGCTTTGTGAAACGTTTTTCCCTACAGAACATATACATGCTTAGAAAAAAAAAATACCTAGGTTACCGAAGGGCAGTTAAATCATTCAGCTATCCTTACATATTCCTATACAGGGAACGTATCCTCTTTTCCCAATCTAGAAAGTCCACTCAATTCACTATGAAAGCAGCATTAAGTCTGTCTGCATACATTCAAAACAACCTACACTTTGGTCATTACCACAGCCTCCCTGTTCAAGTTCTTTATCAGGCATAGCAGCTGTAGCATCCCTGTCCACCCCACTCCATACTGCAGTTCAGAAATCTCTTGCTGTACTGATTCAATACAGTAAAACCTCGAAATTGCGAGCAACGCGGTTTAGGAGCGCTTCGCAATACAAGCTATTTTTTTATAAACTCTGTTTGCGAGACGCTGGGGTGTGCAGTACCACATTTGGTCAGAGGTGTGGGGGCGCCGGTGACACTAGGGAACACTGTTCCCAAACCTCTCCGAGTGCATCCAAGCAGCCCCGAGCGTTTCCGACCCCCACGTCTGGTTAAATGTGGTACTGCATATACTAGCAGTTTCACTGTAACGGATTATCTGAGTTAACATAATTTCTAAGTGGAAACTTGCTTTGGATTACATGCATCTTCTGGAACGAATTAAGCTTGTAATCCAAGGTACCACAGTACAAGAAAGGCATTTCCAAACACACCCACTGCAAGTTCCATGGTGTCTTTTACAAGAAAGCCTAAAGAAGTACTTGTCTGAAGTTCTGTAGAAAGGTCTTGTTTACTAAACTAGCTTTTGAAGGCTGAATCTGATAACAGATCCATCAGAGAAAGGAAAAGTGCAAAACAGATGTAGGATGCCGCCCAATCCACAGCACATAGGTCTCTGGAACCAGGAAGCTGTGGATTATATGGAACTCTGATTAATGTAAAACGGAGTGGACTCCGATTTTAGAATACTAAAAGAAGCATGATGCTAGTTTCAGACCTGAACATAGACAGCAATAAACACACACACACACACACTAACCGGGTTACTAGCATTCCCCTAATCTTAAAACTATAAACTTACAACAACTTAACATTTTTGATGCCAAAGACATTTGTCTTGCCTAGAATTCTCAACAAAATGACCTAATGAATCAATCTACAATATAATAATGAGCACGGTAACCATTTCAAAAAAGATTCACAGCTTTAAATGTTCACTTAAGTATTAAAAAAAAAAAAACAGTGATATCGATCACACATACCCATCTAGATGGGTCACCGATTAGGTTAATAAAGAGAGAAGAAAGTTTGGTCCGCCGGAGCTCTTGAGAAGTCGCACAGGACACTGCCATGAAGCACTCAGCACAGGCCTTTCGCACACCCCATACATTGTCAGAACAAAGCTGGTAGAATCGAGGTAACTGAAAGACATACAAACATCAAGATACACAGATTAAGTAACTTTATAAACTTTAAGTTATAGTTAAGGGTAAACTAATGAGAAAAAGATAGAAGCTGCGCCTGCTGATTTACTATTCAGACAATGCTAGCTGCCTGGTAAAACACTGGTCCAGCGGCTTTGACCATTTGCCCAACGCACTATAGGCGAATGACGGCTATAGTGCAACTCGATAACTCTGGGAGGGCGTACATTGCGTCCTCCCAGACGCTCGCTTCTAGTTACTCCTGTCCCTTTGAGTGGAGAGAACTAACCGTAGAGGAATTCAAAATTTTCTTAGGCCTAACTTTTAATATGGGACTCAAAAAAAAATAAAAAATTGTAATCCTATTCTGGCCAAACCCATGCACCACACGCCAAGATATCTTATAATTATGTGGTTCCTCCACTATGACACCTAGTGCCCTCCCCGAAATGACCCAGCTTTTGTTGACTAACTATTTAAAATTCGGCCACTCCTAAATTATTTCTGAAAAATTCTCCCAGTTATATACCCCCGAACAGAATATCTCCGTGGGCGAGTCCCTTGTAAAATTTCAGGCAGGCTGAGCATCAAACAGTTCATCCCCAGCAAAAGAGCCAGATATGGGGTTAAAATGTACAAACTTTGTGACCGAGCCACAGGGTACATCTACTCCTTCCTGGTGTACGAAGGGAAGGACTCCCAACTGCATACTCCTGAATGCCCAAAGTAAATCGGAGCCAGCCGAAGAGTGGTCTGGGAGCTTGTCTATCCACTCCTTGGAAAGGGATACCATCTTTATGTGGATAATTTTTATACTAGCTTGCCCCTCTTCACCTGAGGGACACCCCAGCACATGGTACAGTAAAAGCAAATAGAAAGGGCTTCCCGCAAAAACTCTTCAGTGAAAGGCTACGACGAGGGGAGACAGCACATTAGCGGAACAATGAACTGTTGGCTGTCAAGTGGAGGGATAGACGAGACGTCCACATGCTCAACGATCCATAACGACACCTACGTGGAAGTCCCAAAAAAGAAACAGCCCAATCCAAAAACCAGCATGTGTTTACGACTATAATTTGTTCATGGGGGGAGTGGACTTCAATGATCAGAGGATTGAACCCTACCTTCCCGCAAAAAAATTCCACCACCGGTTAAAAAAAATGTCCATTTGGCCATGTACAAAACCCTGTATCCTATCTGCACTACCAAGAACACATTATCTCCACCCTTTTGTACCCTGAAAGCCCACCACAATATATTTACTCTAATTCTGTGAGCAGACTCCACGAACGCCACTTTCCTCAGAAAATGCCGGGTGTGCTGCAGAGGAGGAAATAGAAGAGACACCATGTATTATTGTCCCGATTGTCCTTCCCAACCAGGCCTCTGTATAGGTAATCGTTTCCGTATACGTACTCGGGTATTCTGATGGGCTGGTGACAGATCCACTTTATTTACAGGGGGAATCAGTGTGATTGGGTGTGCACTGTTAGCGGTAACCACAGTCTCGTCCCCGATCGCTGCTCTGTGCACCCCTAGAGGCGCGCACGAGGACAGTGTCTTTGACTGGCTGTAATTGGACACAGCCGGTCACGTGGTAAAGAGACTTTTTTTGGCTCTTTACATTGATCTGGGATGGACTGTGTCCCGAGGGACACGCCTCATTTCCCTATGGCCACGGGCCCCATGGGCCCACAGGAGCAGCGAGAATGGGAGGACGTCATATGACACCCGTCCAGGATGGAAGAGTGTTCCTGCCAGCATCATTTTACTTGGCCCAGTATGGAAGTGGTTAAAGGCCGTTGGGCAGAAGTGACGTTTGACGTTGCTCCGGTCCTCCAAGAGCATAGAGTCGAATGGGGGCCATCATGCCCCCACTTGACTTCCTGCCCATCAGGCCACAGGACTGGATAGTCTCTGGCGCTTCCAACGGCTCTGGTAAGCACCACCTGGACATAAAGAGGGGCACCTCATTCTATAACCCTTGTCAGTTGTTTTTTTTTGCCATCTGTGTCCTAGTCAAGAGATTTTACTTGACCTCCTACCCCAGTGCCAAACAGGAAGTGAGAGGAAATACCTGAAAATGAATTGGAATCTCCTGGAGCACCACAGGTCACTAAAACTAGTGTCCCTATTTGAAGATTTCCCCCTTTATTAATGTTCTGGGGACAACCCAAAATTTGGGATTTTTGTTTTACTTTCAATTTCAATTAGAGTGGTAAAAAGGACAAATGGAGAGGGTGAATCTCCCACACTGGGGCAGAGGGAGCCATAGAACCAAACAAGTATTATACTCTATCACCACATCAACCAGAAATTGCAGTACTCTCCTTGCTGCCAGGCTCCTACAAACAAATCAAGAAACGTTTGATTAAACACTTCTTGACGGCAGTTCGGTTCGTTATTGCCAGACGCTGGCGCCAGCCTGAGCATCCTTTACTTGCTGCCTAGGCTTGAAGTGATTATTGAATATATAGAAAGTATGCTTGCTTGTGAGTAGGATACATCTCAGGCCCACAGCTTTACCTGGTCTGTTTGGAACATTTGCGGGCATTATCTCCACTAAGGTTTGAGAGTGAAAATACCTCCAGGATCTAGTCAAGTGTGCGCACATACACAATAATTAATATATATATATATATATATATACACATACACACACACACCCATATACACAACACAAGTGGGTCTCTCAGTGGTGCATGTACATAAGGAATAGATAAGAGTCTATTCTGAAAAAAATTGATTGTTAGTCAATATGGTGTAATCAAGCTAGATGGTAGGTCAAGCAAATATAATAAAATGAAAAAAATATAAATATATAAATTATATATAAATTAAAAAAAATATGCTGAAGTCCCAAAGAAGAACTGAAATAGGTGATTCCTTAGACTCTTGTGGGTGTCATCCACAGATCTCCCTCCCTGGGGCAGGAATGATGGAAGCCTGAATCTTCTCCACATGTGTTTTCTCCTTTCTCCCCTTTTTTTTCCCTTGACTGGGAATCTTTTGGAGTATCCCTTCCACATCACCTTATTGGAAGAATCCGGCGGCTACCCTTACCAGCATTAATTTTGGATCCACTTGGAGTACTAGGAGTAGGAGTCTTACCCACGTCCAGTCCCAAGGAGGGCGGTCGGCCCACATAAGCCTTCAGGACCCACCCACCGTACGGTGTGTAGCAGGTCAACAACAGCTGGTAAGCGTATTTATTTCACTTATATGCCACAGAATGTCTATGTGAAGTTGGGGAGATTTCAACTAATAGAAAATCTGATGACACCCACAAGAGTCTAAGGAATATTCACCTATTTCAGTTCTTCTTTGGGACTTCAGCATATTTTATTTTATTTTATTATATTTGCTTGACCTACCATCTAGCTTGATTACACCATATTGACTAATCAATTTTTTTCAGAATAGACTCTTATCTATTCCTTATGTACATGCACCACTGAGAGACCCACTTGTGTAGGTGGATCCTTTTATGTGTTTATTTTGGCACTGCACTATTTTTTCTTCTTTGTTTCACCTGTTATCCACTGGTGTGCCGGCTGCCCTAACTTTTGTATACATATTGATTTTGTATTCACATTGTTGCACTATTGTATTGTCACTGTTCAGTTTACCATTTAGCGCAGTATATTTTTTATAAATTATATATATATATATATATATATATATATATATATATATATATATATATATATATATATATATTATATATAAAATCACACACACAAACACTTTTCCCTACCTTAATATGCTCATGGGAACATTTGGCTCCCTACAATATATTTGTGGCAAATCTGCCATTGTCCAACTTGCTCATATGTATTTACATCCCTAGTGTTACTTAATTTATGCTTCGCAATATGGAATGTTGATGCTTCTTTTATTTTTTTTTCAACATCTACGCTGTTAGTTGCTTAGTTGTACACTATTCACATAAGTTGGTATGTCTTAACCTATTTATGTCTCTACAGTCTACTACGTACCAAGTTCTTTTTGTACTTTATGTTGAAAACATAAAAGATTAAAACTATCTACCTCCACTCCAAAAGGGTTTTGCCTTTAGTTATACTTAAATACCATTTGACACTCACCAGCATCTTCTCTGTTGCTTCCTGTCCAACTACGCTGCATATATCCCCAAAATTGGCTGCACATACCTAGAATGAAAATGTAAATATTACAGATAAAAGAATTTCATTACCTGGATACAAGCTTACAACAAAGAGAAAATGAAAACCTGCTTTGTTTGGGTAGGTCACTAATACTTGAGGCAATATTTCCTAGGTAGCAACCCATGAATAAGTCGCGTGCCCGTGACGTAACGCGTAGGGAGGAGTCTACGATCGTATCCGAGTCAATCGGATCGAGTTGAGGAGACAGCACACTGAGTGGCGTATCATGCTTACAATAAGCGGGGATTCGTGAGTGCATCTGTTGATGTTTTTGGATCGCATTATCCGCCTGCTTTTTGATGTTTGTGCAATGAGGTTTTTTCTCTCTCTTTTTTTTTTTTTTCATATTCATCCGCACACGAGTGCCTGATCATCTGAGTCACAGTGTGAAGGACTGGGATCCACACTCTTAGTGAAGGAGGGCATCATTCATGTTATGTTTTGTTCCTCTATGGAATCCGTGTTGCTGCCTTCACTGTGCACCTGATTTAAGACCTATCACATCAACACATATGGAGACTGTTTCTCCCTGATTTGTTTTGTTGTTTGATCTGTTTGTTTGTATGATTTACACCTATAAGTTAATATTAGCGCATCCTACTATATATATATTTTTTCTCACTGTTTGATTTGGTATCACATGGATAGCAGCTGTGTTATTTAGTTTTTTATTTTGGTGTTCCTAGGATTAACTATTTAATTAGCGCTGTAGTACAATATTTTTTCTTTTTTTAATATTTCCTAAATTACCATTTTTATTTGTCAGCCCTTATTTAATGCCTTAGTTAGTTAAGCAAGATATGTCAATGTTTCGTTTATACAGAATAATTATCAAAATTTAAAACAAATAAGCAAGTTTTAATGTGTGTTTTAGGGGTCCCATAGATCTGGTCTTACTGCAAGAACTTGCAATAAGTTATGGTGACTGGAAATACTGCATCTTAACTGGGTGAAGGCAAAGCAAAAATAATTGAAGATACTACCATATGAACTTCAAAAAGAAAAAATTGTTGATATGCAACATGATCTAGAATATACATACCATCTCCAGGTGTGAGATTAATTGTAAATTTTACTCGACTTCCCTTCAGTACTTTAATTATTTTCATTTAAAAGTTCAACTCCAGCAAAAACTCACGTGTGTGGATTTAGAACTTTCGTCAGATTTTTACTCCCATCTGTAACCCCACAGGAGATGTTTGCATCTCCCTGCTCCAGCAAACTGAAAAGGACACATTCAGCTAACCCATATGTATTTGTGGCAGCAAGTAGACATGGTCAACACTGCTCACCTCAAAAGGGATTATAAAAATACAATTTAAAAAAACCCCTGGAGCTCATGGAATTACGACTTTTACAGCTTCCAAGTAACCAAAACAGAAGAAACACATCAAAGAGGTCCTGTAGCAAATTTGAAATATTAAAGGGATTATATACAGTGGGGAAAATTATTTGATTCCCTGCACATTTTGTAAGTATAGGTGTCTTTTAAATGATAGAGGACATAATATCAACCAAAAATCCAGAGAACACATGATAAAAATGTTATAAATTGAGTTGCAGTTCAGTGAGTAAAATAAGTATTTGATCCCCAAGCAAAACATGACTTGGTACTTGGTGGAGAAAGCTTTGTTGACAAGCACATATCTTGTATTTGGTTACCAGGTTTGCACACATCTCAGGGGGAATTTTTCTCCACTTTACAGATCTTCTAAACCCTTAAGGTCACTTGGCAACTGAAAGTTGTACGACCCTCCATAAAATGTATATAGGAATTGAGGTCTGGTGACTGGCTAGGCCACTCCAAGAAATTAATGTGCTTCTTCTTGAGCCACTCCTTTGTTGCCTGTTGTATGTTGTATGTTTTGGGTCATTGTGATGCTGGAAGACCCATCTTCAGTGTTCTGCCTGAGGAAAGAAGGTTCTCATCCAAGATTTTATCCAAGATTTTACAATAGATGGCCCTCTGAATGTGGCCAAGTCGGCCTGTACAGTACCTTTAGCAGAGAAGCAGCCACAAAACATGTTTCCACCTCTGTGCCAATAGGCAGCATTTTTCTTCCTCTAAACACGGCGAGTCAAGTTAATGCCAAACAGATACATTTTGGCCTCATTTGAGCACAGCACCTTCTCCTAATTCTCCTATGAATCATGTAGATGTTCATTGGCCAACTTCAGACGGGCCTGTACAGATGCCTTCTTGAGGCGAGGACGCTACAGGATTTTAATCCATGGCGGTGTATTGTGTTACCAATGGTTTGTTTGGGGACTGTGGTCCCAACTGCCTTGAGATCATTCACAAGCTCCTCCCGTGTAGTTCTGGGCTGTTCCCTCACTTTTCTTATGATCATCCTTACCAGAAGAAGAGAAATCTTGCACGGAGCTTCAGGTCGTGGGCGATTGATGGTTATTTTGTCTTTCTATCACAAGATTCTTGCTGATGGTCTTGTAGCCCATTTCAGCCTTTTGCAGGTCTACAATCTTGTCCCTTGTTAAGAGCACCTTCCTAAATTGACGGGACTAATCTGTGTACCATATGAACACATACTGTAGCCAGTCTGTGGGAGCCGGAATTATTGTTAGTTGGTAGGGAATCAAATAATTTTTACTCACCGAACTAGGGCTGCGACTAAATTATTTTCATAAATCGATTAGTTGGCCCATTATTGTTTTGATTGATCAATAAATCACCTTAAAAAAAGGGGGGTGGCCATACATCTTCCTTTAAAAGAATTATAATTTTAAGAACGTTCGTTCAACTTTCTTCTTGTCAGTGGGGTCGATCGACATTTGTTTTCAACCACAGTGAAGGGGAAGTTTAGAAATAATAGAAAACTTCTTGGTCAAAGGAATCTTCAGACAGTGTATGTGGTTTTCGTTCAGAAATTTAAATTAAATTTGAGGCCGGGTTCACACCTATGCGAATTGGATGTGGTTTTCTACGCATTCAATTTGCATAGCAGGAGAATGTGACTGGCTCTCTATGGAACCGGTTCACATATCTCCACAGCGAGTCTGGTGCGGTGTGCCGAAGAACGCATGCCTTTTTTGTTGCATTTCGTGTCAGATTTCAGCTCAAACTTCGGGTTAAAATCGGACCTGAACCGGTGAACCAGCACGCACCGGACCCCTGCTGTGGGCCGCATGAGGCGGCAGTGTGAACCCAACCTTAAAACTAATGGTTAAAAGCAAGTGAAAATGTTTAATATTAATATAATGTTAACAGTAGTGATTTGCTTTTTTTGTACTATAGTTGTTTTGGGCCCTACACCGAACTGCAACTAAATTTATAACATTTGGATCATGCGTTTTTTTTCTAGATTTTTGGTTGATATTCTGTCTAGATTATTTAAAATACACCTATGATAACAAATTATAGACCCTTCATGTCTTTGCAAGTGGACACAATTACAAAATCTGCAGAGGATCAAATAATTTTCCCAACTGTAAGGTTCTTTAATATTTTAGATGCTTGTTTTTATGTGTAATATTTAATTCGATATGAACATAAAAACATTACATAAGCAGCGTCGGCTTCCTACTGACCTGCTTATTTCACCGATCAGTCCGGTCTGATAGAAAATAACAGACTCTAGGTAGTCTTTAATGATGTCAACCAGATTATCAGATACCATGTGATCATTGCCTAGGTTGTAAGTGACATTATAAAGTTCAGAATAGTCTTTTCTTTTTACAGACATGGTATCTGCATTAGTAGTGGGTTTTTTGAGAATACATTCCTGGCTTTTTCTCAAGTTACAGTGGGTACATTATCCATACAACCAGAGCAAAGGTTTACAATTTCTTGTATGAACTCTTGTATGAACAGTTTTGTGAAAGTATGCCGTGACAATTAAAAAGTTGTGCACATCAAACAGGAAAACAAAAATACAAAAATCACTTCTTGCTGGCTTTGATATGGTTCCTCTATACTCCTGCTCACGCCTCCTCTAGTTCCTAAACAGTTTAATTATATCATAGGTCAAGGGGTCATATGGGAAGACTCCCCATCTGCACATGTCATCCGTGCCAGTGACCTTTTATTAGTGACAGGGAACACTACAAGAACTAGCACTGTGAATGTCAGTTTCCCATGTGCCAGGAACTGGGTAAAATGGAAAGCACTGCTCCAAGCATAGATTTGAAATTATCTCGCTTCAAAAAGTTTATTGGCGAAATAAACTTTTTTTTTTAATTAACCACTTAACCCCCAGACCATATTGCTGGTCAAAGACCAGAGCACTTTTTGCGATTCGGCACTGCGTCGCTTTAACTGAAAAATGCGCAGTCGTGCGACATGGCTCCCAAACAAAATTGGCGTCCTTTTTTTCCCACAAATAGAGCTTTCTTTTGGTGGTATTTGATCACCTCTGCGGTTTTTAGTGTTTGCGCTATAAACAAAAATAGAGCGACAATTTTGAAAAAATTAATATGTTTTACTTTTTGCTATAATAAATATCCCCCAAAAATATATATAAAAAATTTTTTTTCCTCAGTTTAGACCGTATTATTCTACATATTTTTCATAACAGTTATAGCGTTTACAAAATAGGGCATAGTTTTATGGCATTTTTCTTATTTTTTTTTTTTTTACTAGTAATGGCGGCAATCAGCGTTTTTTTTCGGTACTGCGACATTATGGCGGACACTCTTAACACATTTTTGGGACCATTTGCATTTTTATAGCGATCAGTGCTATAAAAATGCATTGATTACTATAAAAATGCCACTGGCAGTAAAGGGGTCAACACTAGGGGGCGGGGAAGGGGATAAGTATGTTCCTGGGTGTGTTCTAACTGTAGGGGGGGGGGGGGGGATTGACTTGGGGAAATCACTGATCTTCTGTTTATACATTGTATGAACAGAAGATCAGCATTTCTCTCCCTGACAGGACCTGGAGCTTTGTGTTTACACACACACATCTCCCGGTCCTCGCTCTGTAACGAGCGATCGCGCCCGGCGGACATGCGCACGGGAGTAGGGGGCGCTCCTAGTGACTGCTGGGCGAGGTAACGTAGAGCCACAGGCTCTTGCCCAGCAGAGCCAACCTGCCGCCTTATAACTGCGGCGGCAGGTCGAGAAGCAGTTAAACTGTTAACCAATATAACTCTATAACCCATGGTACCCAATAGGTGTTAGCTGTCCATCTTCAAAGTCAGGGCAGTGACACACATCCATACCTTTCGTAAAGTGGTACTTTATGACCAGAAACTGGGTAAACGGACAGCATTTTTAATGCAGAAGAGACATGCTTTGTCTCTTCTGCATTAAAATGACCCACCTGCCTGTCCGCCAATGTACAGCAAGTTGAGCACGTGTAACTCAGTAAACGCATTTGGCAATGTTGAATCTGACTGTACTCCAGGATGTCATATAGGCCTGGCCAATTAACGCTGTAGGCGCTTAGTACCTGAAAGCTCTGGCACGCAGCATCACTGGCGCCAAGGTGAGTATAGTTCGGCTTTAAGGTAATGTGCCAACAAAGACAAGTGCTACAGGAAAAAGGGAGGCGATGGCATCTAGCAGCGTTCCCAACTTTGAAAATTAAAATCTGCATATTCAGTGCCTTAGCTCTCAGGATGATAAATAAAGGTATCACCAAGTCCCTGCCATTATTTCAATTAAATTGTACATCTGTCTAAAAATATTTGTTCAATCAAATTTGGGGGAGAATAAAAAAAGGTGATTGGTAAAACAGGGGCAATGCATACAATATCCCTGTAAAATAAGGGTATCCTGTTATTAAAGGAGGGAAATATTGATTACCCCCAACATCCTCAAGGGTTCCGAGTTCACAGTATCAACAGGAATAATACACAGAATAGAGACAGGGAAGTTTGTATACAATGATAAATATGCTTACCTTGCGGACATGGAACATCCTGCAGTCACAACACATCTCACAAAACCTTGGAAGGATTAACCTTTCTGTTATATCCTTACCAACCATTAATGCCATTTTGCACATTATCTAAAGAAAGAAGATATGCATCTTTACTAAAATGAATCCTTTTGACATTTACTTGCAAGCAGCAGAAGATACAAGGTTTATCCAATTACAAGTTCAGCACAGCCCATCTCCCAAGCTCAATACCCTTCAGTTATGGCTAACTAAAAGTAGTAAAGCTTACAAATCTCTATTTCTGTGCTCCCATTATAGTCCACTTTAACTGCAGGATGGGCAAATTGGAATTAATGTAGAAAAGATGGGAGAGGAATGATGGTAGTGGGGTGGGGGGGCACGCTTCCTAGATGTGTAATCAGGAGAATTGCGTGCAGAGAGAAAGAGAGGGCGCCTAACCGTACAGTTTGGCCAGGTTCACACCAGTGTGCTTGGGTTGGGGCGCAGTGCCATTGTATGCACGCTTGGTTTTAGGTACATCCATATTGCCTTCTATAAGACTGTGAATCGGAAAAAAAAGTGCAGTAGTCTATGACTAGGATGATGGATACTTTTATGTCTTGACAGATAATGAGTAAAGCTTGAAGTATTTTATGTCAGTCAGTGCTGGGATTTTCTACCTTCTTCATATTAGACGGTGCGTTTTCTGAAAGTGCATCAAAGATGCAGCATGCCGGACTTTAATGCCCTTTCATGAAATTTCATGAAAACAAAGTCTAATAGAATTCAATGGGAGTGCACCTAAAACATGCAGTAAAAAAACTGCAGAATGCACTGGTGTGAGCCCCACCTTACAAACGTCATCTACATTTTTTTTTATATAGCAGGAATAGGCAACCTTGACTTTACAGCTGTGTGGGAGTCATGCCTGCAACAGTGAGAGTCTTGCAATGCATCATGGGACTTGTTGTTCCAAAACAGATGGAGAGTAAAAAGTTGCCTAAAGCCCCATACACACCATCAGATTATCTGCAGATTTTTGTCTTCAGATTTACCAAAACCATGTAGTACAAGGGCCTGCCTGATTGCATACAAATTGAAACTCTTAAGGTTTGGCCTCATATTATATGGTTTTGGTAAATCTGAAGACAAAAATCTTCAGATAATCTGATGGTGTGTATGGGGCTTTAACCTCTTAGACCCCTTTCACACTGAGCTGCCCATAACATCGGCGGTATTTACCACCGACGTATTTCGGCCGCTAGCGGGCTGTTTTACCCTTGCTAGTGGCAGAGAAAGAGTTAAAACTGTGCACAATGCGATAGATAGAGATAGATAGAGATATATATATATATATATCTAATAAATGCACATTTGTTTACCTGCAATAAGATGTCCATTAATTATTTTTTTATGAAAGGTAAGCTTATCCTTTAAAAGCAGGGGTGTCAAACTTGCAGCCTGCCAGATGTTGCAAAAACTACAAGTCTCCTCTTTCTTTGGGAGTCATGGTTTTAACCTTTAGGTTTCCAATGCCTCATGGTTCCGCAAAGCTGGAGGTCCACCAGTTTGACACCAGTGCTTTAAAGTACATCTCCAGGCATAGTAAGAGAAGGGTAATTTTCCCAATGGCACACAGACCAAAAAAATAAAATAAAAAAGTGAAATAATAAATAAAATAAAACAACAGCAGGGTTTTAATTTTCTACAAAAAATATATTTGCCTATACATACACATTTATGCTCACTGCAACAAATGCTTATTTTACAGGTCTGACAGCCTGTAGGTTTAAAAAAGTAAAACAAACAAGTATACTTGTTAAAATAAGCAAGTTGGTACAGCTTTCCATTTATTTATTCACAGAGGTTTAACTTAATTAAGGTGCCATATAAAAAAAAAAAAGATCAGAATATCAAAATCTAGATTAAAGGGGTAGTTCCCCCAAAAACCTTTTTTTTTAACATTTATTCAGGCTTGTTATGTCAAGGGGAATCAAGTTTTTTTTTTTTAGAAATGAAGCAGTACTTACCGTTTTACAGATGCATCGTCTCCGACGCTTCCGGGTATGGGCTCCGACTATAGGCGTGCCTATTTGATTGACAGGCTTCCGAGGTCGCATACATCGCGTCACGATTTTCCGAAAGTAGCCGAACGACGGTGCGCAGGCGCAGTATAGAGCCGCACCGTCGCTCGGCTTCTTTCGGCTACTCGTGACGCGATGTATGCGACCGTCGGAAGCCTGTCAATCAAATAGGCACGCCCAGACCAGACGATCATACCCGGAAGCGACGGAGACGATGCATCTGTAAAAAGGTAAGTATTGCTTCGTTTCTAATAAAAAACCACCCGATTCCCCTTGACATAACGAGCCTCAATCAATGGTAAAAAAAGGTTTTTGGGGGAATTACCCCTTTAAAAGCAAATAATAACCTAGGGGTCCAATTTGCATTTACACTAATGTATGAAAATCTATTCACCCACAATTTTCATTGGCATTACCTAGCAATGCACACGATTCAGAAAGGTTAAAACTCACCGCCACAGCTTCGGTCTTGACATCATCATTACTGTCTGGAGCAGTTAGGTCAATGAGCACTGGACATACTTTACTCTCTACATCCGATCGCTCTATAAGCTCCTGCTCAAGCAGCACTAGCAATGCTGCTTGGCTGGTCTTTCTGACCTGAAACATATAATTAAACAAGGAGAAAAAAAAACGGAATGAGATTGGACTATTCTACCTCATTACGCACAAATACTAAGGCTGCCTTGGCAAAATGGTTATAAATATTTCCCAAAAATTGTATACAAGCCAGTGGGTGGATAAAACAGGACTTTTAGTTACATAAAGCCTTGAGGCCTCAGCTTTGGGGCCTCATTAGCCAAGTAAAGGAGAAAAACTGAGGGAGAAGAGAAACATTGGCATACTAGTCAGTACAAGTTTTCAAAAGTATTTGCTTTGGAAGAATAAATCACTTTCAACTTTGGGTGTCCTACGTGTATTGATGTTGCTGCATTATGTAAAACTATTAGAATAGTTTTTACATTGTAGAATGGGGTGCCTCAAGACTCAATAATTCTGGAGGGTGCCTCGAGATTGTTCATCATTGCACAGGCACAAAAGTTCATTCATTAGAAAGGGCTGCTATTCATGCAGTGTAAACAGAGAAAAAGTCCCCAACCCTTTTTCAAAACTTCAGCTGCACGGCACCACGCAGCTTCGCGCACCTGAAAAACATGCTGCATTTTCTGATGCGTAAGGGGTGCCCTTAAAAATGAAGAGGACCCCCACGTATTTGCTAGAGAGCAGTGTGTTTTGACTGATGGGAACGTACAAGATGCATTCCCAGTACCACTACAGTGTGAACCCAAGCCTAATAATGTAGGTTTGTCATGAATGTGAAGCTGTGTGTATAGCAAGATATAATCACAATTATTGTAATACAGGTTACTAAAAACTAATGGGAAAAAAAAAAACACAAAAAGTAAAATATACTTATCTAACCTGGTTATTTTGGTCAGCTAGATATCGCACTACAATGGGTAGAAGGTATTTGGAAAAAGCAAGGGGAATTGAAGGCCTGTTCTCTTGACAGAAC
The DNA here is from genome assembly GCA_029574335.1 of Rana kukunoris. Classification (NCBI taxonomy): domain Eukaryota; kingdom Metazoa; phylum Chordata; class Amphibia; order Anura; family Ranidae; genus Rana; species Rana kukunoris. Next base: position 329,798,435 of record CM056053.1, on the reverse strand, counting down.
ATTGCAAGGTGAGGCACTTGTTCCATGAGTTCCGCACGCACGGTGGGCTCTGAAAGATAAAAAGCAAAATTAGGGATCTTTAATTCTTTTTATTTGACTGTAAATATTTCATGTAGGATTGTAACATTAATCAGACTAATCAAGTAAGGCCTCAAATCACAGGTAAAAATTGGTTAAGCTGCGTTTTTGACAACCCCAACCACTCCCCTACAGCTACAAACGCAGCAAACAAGGGCGTGCACATGCAGCAGCACTGTTTTGCATCGCAGAGTGGAAAAAAACACCCCTTGTTGCACATGGCTGAATGCCACACATTCACCTGAATAGAGGTGTGCCACAACCACGTTGTGCAGTGGTGGTGGGGAGTTTTTAGGGGGTTAAAACAAGCATTGAGGCGACAACATAATGCCCCTCATCAAAATTTCAAATGCCATTCTGAAGAGTGATCCACCTCGGATTTCTCTCTAGAGGGCACCACTAATGTAAGCAAGCCCTTAAAGTACAACTCAAAAGGGCAATTTTTTCTTTTGGATAAATGGAGAGAGATTACAACACCTGTCAGATGTTTATTGCTGTCTGTGTTCTCTTTAGAGAGTAGAGCTGCACGATTCTGGCTAAAATAAGAATCACTATTTTTTTTACTTAGAAAAAAGATCACTGTTCTCCCATGATTCTCATGGCGTAACATGATCTTTCACATTACACAAAAAAAATAAAAAATTGGGCTAACTTTACGGTTTCATTTTTTTATTAACGTATATTTTTTTCAAAAAAAGATTGCATTTGAAAGGCTGCTGCCCAAATAAAGTGTGACATAAAATATTGCAACAGCCACCATTTTATTCTCAAGGGTCTCTGATAAAAAAAAAATGATAAAAGGTTGGGGGTTTTGAGCAATTTTCTAGCAATAAATATTGATTTTAACTTGTAAGCAGCAAGTGTCAGAAAAAGATTGTCTTTAACCACTTCAGCCCCGGACCATATTGCTGTCCAAAGACCAGAGCACTTTTTGTGATTCGGCACTGCGTCGCTTTAACCGACAATTGCGCGGTCCTGCGACGTGGCTCACAAACAAAATTGGCGTCCTTTTTTCCCCACAAATAGAGCTTTCTTTTGGTGGTATTTGATCATCTCTGCGGTTTTTATTTTTTGCACTATAAACAAAAATAGAGCGACTATTTTGAAAAAAATGCAATATTTTTTACAATTTTGCTATAATAAATATCCCCAAAAAAGATAAAAAAACTTTTTTTTTCCTCAGTTTAGGCCGATACGTATTCTTCTACATTTTTTTTTTTTATTAAAAAATATCGCAATTAGCGTTTATTGATTGGATTACACAAAATTTATAGCGTTTACAAAAAAAGGGGGTAGTTTTATGGCATTTTTATTAATTTTTTTTTTACTAGTAATGGCGGCGATCAGCGTTTTTTTTTCGGTACTGCGATATTATGGCAGACACATCGGACACTTTTGACACATTTTTGGGACCATTGGCATTTTTATAGCGATCAATGCTATAAAAATGCATTGTATTACTATAAAAATGCCATTGGCAGTGAAGGGGTTAACACTAGGGGGCAGGGAAGGGGTTAAGTGTGTTCCTGTTTGTGTTCTAACTGTACCGAGCGATCGCGTGTGCCCGGCGGCGATCTTACCCGCCAGGCACGCACGCGGGACTCAGGGGCGTGCGGGGGGCGCGCGCGCCCCCAAGCTGCCGCAAAAAGAGAGGACATAGAGCTACGTGCTCTCGCGGTACAGTGCCACCGTCCCGCAGTAATACGACGGTGGGTGGTCGGCAAGTAGTTAATAAATTCTTTTGAAGTACTACATGTGGATTACGTTGAATTTTGCTACCACGGACAATATACATTTGCAGTTCATGTATTATGATCTGTAGCATCGGGAAGATACTGTGTAAATCTGAACGGTCTTGAACATTTTCTGATAGCTGCAAGGGAGGTCATCTAGATAGACTGTGACTTGGAGTTTTAAGCAGGGCAAGGAGAGTACCAAGAACTTTGTGAACATGCTAGAAGCAAGGGATAGGTGAAAAGGGCAGTGTTGCTTACGTTGGACGGATTATAGTGTCCAGGCTTTACCTGTCACAGTGCGCATACACCGTAATCCCCCCACCATGGGATCTTCAGAGACTTGATTTCAAACTGACTGACCACGACCCTGGACAAGCATGGCACACTGCAGCTAGCTATGTGCAATGCACAAAGTGCTAAGATGAGCATCCACACAGGATGCAGTATCCAAAACATTACAGGCTGTACACACAGCTTGTGGTCTGGGTACAGCGCCAATGTATTAGAGGTTGTGCCAATCTGGATACAGTTCTTTTTATGCTGGCATAAAGAGACTGCGAGTAAAGAATCAGAAAATAAAATAGACAAATAATAAATTAGTTAAACGGAGGTTGAGTTTCTCTGTAAAGGAAATCACTTTCAGGAACTAGCACAAATGAGCTCTCAAGGAGTGGGGTAGTTCTATAAGGGAGGTGCACGGGGTGTGTCCTCCAAACCACCTGAAGGGGAAAAAACCTATGACCCATGGTGTATGAATATTCTGCCGGTGTCCTGTTCAATTAACCGCTTCCCAACTGGCTCACGCATATATACTGCGGTGTAATGGCTCCCCTGGGAGAAATCCCATATGGGTACATCCTTCCATTTCTTGGCCACCAGAGTTTGTAGATGCTATAACTTTTGCATAAACCAATCAATACACGCTTATTGCGATTTAAAAAAAAAAAAAATCTAAAATATGTAGAAGAATATATAAAATCAGTCTAAACTGATAAAGAAATGTGTTATTTGTTTTTTTATTAAAGCGGTGGTTCACCCTAAAACTACTCTGTCCCATAGCATCCAGCATACTGGCGTCAGCGCCAGTATGCGTTTTTTTTTTTTTTAATCGTTCTACTTACTGTTTAATGAAGAATTTTCTTTTCTCTCCACCGCGGGGAATGGCGCAGCTATGTCACGTCACGCCTTCCGAAAATAGCCGATTTAGGACTCGGCTCTTTCCGGCGCTATATGGCGCCTGCGCACAGACCTAGGAGCTGACTGCGCAGGCGCCGTATAAAGCCGAGTTCTATGGCTATGGCGAGTCACGCCCTTCAAAAAAAGCCGAAATAGAACTCGGCTATATACGGCGCCTGCGCAGTCAGCTCCTAGGTCTGTGCGCAGGCGCCGTATAGTGCCGGAAAGAGTCCTTAACCGGCTATTTTCAGAAGGCGTGACGTGACATAGCCGCGCCATTCCCCACGATGGAGAGAAAAGAAAATTCTTCATTAAACAGTAAGTAGAACGATTAAAACAAAATAAAAAATAAAATGCTATGGGACAGAGTAGTTTTAGGGTGAACCACTGCTTTAATTGGGGGATATGTATAGCAAAAAGAAAAAAATCTATATATTTGTTTATAGCTCAAAAAATAAAAGTCGCAGGTGGTGATCAAATACCACCAAGGAGAAAGCTCTATTTGTAGGGAAAAAAGGAAGCAAATTTGGTTTGGGTACAGCATCGCATGACCGCGCAATTGTTAGTTAAAGCGACACAGTGCCAAATTGTGCTCTGGTCAGAAATTTGCTTTAGTTCTACTATAATGGTATATGTTTATGCCATTTAACTTGGTTTGCATAAAATTACATGATGGAGACAAACGGGATCATCCAAATCAGAATGTACATACACAAAAGGAAAATAGAAAAAGGTCATGGTCACTCAATACCTGATATTAAGTGAACAGTAAGTGTAGGCAAGTTTAACAACCTTTAAGAATCTTCTTTTTAAATATATAAACCAGGGGTGTCCAAACTTTTTTCAAAGGGGGCCAGATTTGATGAAGTGAACCATTTTGCCTGACATTCTGTGAACCATTAAAATTCGGTCTAAGTGTGTTCGTTGGAGCACCAATACACTGCCCAACAAGAATTCCCTTGCCTTTGTGGCCGTGTGGGGTGAAGAGATGAGCTCAGGCGTGTTATTTGGATATACCGTATTTATCTGCGTATAACACGCACCTTCACTTTAAAAAAAAATCTTACATTTTAAATAAAGAACTGTGAATCAAAATAAGGGTCACTGCCCATTAATACAGCCTCACAAGTGCACTGAATGAGGACTCACCATTGCAGCCCGATTCATTCATCTGCAGCATTGGAGGAGAAAGGGAGGGGGCGGGATGAGTGCCGATAGACATGCAGGAGAATTTCCGGTTTTATCGGCGGCCTCTTTAATCGAAAGTCCCGCCTTCTGTGATTAACGGAAGTCGTCCAATGGCAGCACAGGAGACGGGACTTCCTTTTACACAGGTCGCCGTGTACTCCTGTATGGACAGCGCTCATCCCGCCTCCTCCAAGGCAGCTAGCATGTGTTTCTTTTGTGGCCCCTGGTGCTCTGGGATTCGTTGGGGGGAAACAAAAGACATACATATCAAAATGACAAGGCGAGCCGTCCAAAACCGGAACGCAGGCCACGATTGACCCGCAGGCCGGACTTTGGACATGCCCGATATAAACTCTAAATTGAGGGGAAGAGGCTCTACCTTCTTTATATAATTCAGTGGACTCCTTTAGTTGTGTGTGAGCATAACCAGGGATCCTCAGAGCAAAACATTTAAGCATAAGAAAAGGCTATACAACCCACCTATTAAATGTTACTTGCCCTGCAAAAATCCATATCTTAATAACCTTTTTTCAGGTTTTCAAGGCAATCACAGGACCGCAAAGCCTCTGCTTGCCCTGTAGAGTGGACAACGCTGCCGTACCCTAAGAGTAATTGACTAGAAAAATTATTCAGGAAGGATTCAGGTAGTACCAGAGCAATGGAGAAGCAACATTTTATGAGTTTTCTGTGTAGCATTTTCCTACTTGAGTGCCAGTTCACACCACATCCAGTGTTTTTTGTTTATTTGCAACTAACGCATGGATAGTCGGTTATATGTTTTTTAATGGCATAGTTTACACCAGTGTGGTCAGTTCCAGTTAAAAAAAAATAAAAAACACAGTAGAACATGCTGCATTTTTTTTCTGCACTGAATAGTACTGGAACGTGGTAAAATGCACACCAAACACGCACTTAAAAAAAAAAGTTTTTAAGATGAAGGAAAAAAATTGCACTGAATTAAAAATGCACCAGAACGCATAAAAAAAGTGTCAAAAATGTGCGTGCAGAAAAGCATCCGGAATGCGTTTATGGCATGAACTGGGCCTTAAAGCTGAACTCCAGGCACATTTAAAAACAAAATGGCAATGAATTCAGGCATGTGTTGCTTAACCACTTCCAATACCGGGCTTTTATATACACACCTCAATACCGGGCCTACAGTACACTCCTTCATGTACAAATCATGATTCTTTTTAGGGTTGTCCCGATACCACTTTTTTAGGACCGAGTACAACTAACGATACTTTTTTCCATGTACTCACCGATACCGAATACCGATACTTTTTTTTAAATGTCATGTGACAGTTTTCAAACCACAATACAGACTAAGAATTGTTTCTTTAGAATTATGAAGAACTCTAACTCAAGACATTATAAAGAATAAAAATTTGTAAAAATTAATAAAACATTTTTTATTTGCTTGTCACGCAGTAGTAAAAAACTCAAAGAATTTTCACAGAACATGTTGATAAATACAAAAAAAGCATCGGGAGCATTTGCGCGAGTACAAGTACTCCCACAAATACTAGGTATCGATACCGATACTAGTAATCGGTATTGGGACAACCCCAATTCTTTTGCTAGAAAATTACTCAGAACCCCCAAACATTATATATGTTTTTTTTAGCAGACCTGCTAGGAAATAAGACGGTCATTGCAACGTTTTATCTTGCACGGTATTTGCGCAATAATTTTTCAAATTAAAATTTCATTTTTTGGGGGGAAAAATTGTTTCATTAATTAAAAAAAAATAAAACAGTAAAGTTAGCCCAATTTTTTTGTAAAATATGAAAGATTATGTTACACCGAGTAAATAGATACCCAACATGTCACGCTTTAAAATTGCGCACACTCATGGAATGGCGCCAAACTTCGGTACTTAAAAATCTCCATAGGCAACGCTTTGAATTTTTTTACAGGTTACCAGTTTAGATTTACAGAGGAGATCTAGTGCTATAATTGTTGCTGGCACGCTAGCGCACGCGGCGATACCTCACATATGTGGTGTAAACATTGTTTACATATGTGGGCGGGACTCACGTGTGCATTCGCTTCTGCGCGCAAGCTACCGGGGACAGGGGCGTTTTAATATTTTTTTTAATCACTTTTATTCCTCTTACAAGGAATGTAAACATCCCTTGTAAGAGGAAATGTGTGTGACAGGTCCTCTTTATGGAGAGATGCAGGGTCAATAAGAGCCCACATCTCTCCTCCAGGCTGGGAAGCATGAGATCCGTGAAAAAAAATTCACCAATCTCATGATCGGCGTTGCTCACTAGCCGCAATGGCGGCTTTGTTTACTTACGGGGACTCCGGCGGTCATAGAGATGACTGGTGACCATCTGGTCACCAGTCATCTCTATGCTTCCTGCCAGCGCCGGACGATTCCTACTCCAGGCACCGGATGGCGGCGGGAGGGGGGGGGGGGATGTCCCCTCCCGCCGCCTATAAGAACGATCAAGCGGCGGAACGGCCGCTATGATCGTTCCTATGGTGTGCAGGATCGCCGGCTGAAGACATGGATATCTGAATAATGCCTCTAGCTGCAGGCAGCATTCAGATATCCCCCCGGCTAAGCCCAGGACGTCATATGACGTCCACCCAGGATGGGAGATCCCATCTGTGGACGTCAAATGACAATAGGGCGGTATTGAAGTGGTTAAAATGGTTTGTATGGCTTAAATGAAACTGTAATGGGCAGCACCAGGTACCAATCAGGGGTTCTGCAGATCTCATGTGATGACAAGGAACATCCTGGACAGAGGAAGGAATTGAGGAGTTTCATCAGACTGCTGCTTCTTACTGTTTAAACACAAGCGCAAGATAAGCAGAGGACTTGGATGTATTAGCAAATACAGCTAGGTACAGTAATGAAAAGTTTGATTACATTTTACATAAATATATGAACAAACTGTATATTACCACTAAAACTTATCCCTGCAAAAGTAAATCCTCTAGCTTACAGGCAACAGTGTTTTCCCCTCTGTGACCACCATTTCTATTTCTATTAGAAAGCTGACTGAAAATATTTAATTTAGATACAAATAGTGGTGCTAAATTAAATTTAACTGCTATTATTCCTTTTTTCTACAGTCGTTTGAAATTGTGGGCCAAGTCTGAACCTCAATTCAAATAATTTGTACTTGGCAACAATAATTCTTCCAGTGCCAGATCTAGCTGCAAGGGCCATTTCACAAGGGGCGGATCAGTATTGATCCGCCCCGTGTGTGTCCGTCTGCTCAGCGAGGATCCTTGGTAAATCCCCGCTGAGCTGTCGGCTGACAGGGCGGTCCCCGCACATTGTGCGAGGACCACCCTGTTTTTTCTCCGCTCTCCCCTATGGGGTAGCGGATGAACACGGACCGTATCTCCGTGTTCACCCGATCCACTCTCCAGACGGAATTTGCTGTTCATCCGCTGACACCCGCAATTACATAGGGACCAATGTATGTCCCGTTTTCATCCGCAACGGATGGATGAAAATGCGGAAATACGGTCCGCACATGTGAAAGAGGCCTACGTCTGGCAAGTCAGTAGTCAGAGGGGTCATTATGCAGGTGGGCACACGACAATAAATGAAATAAATGAGGCATCACATACCAGTTTATAGCAAAAAAAATAAAAGAAAGATGTATGGAGAAATACATACCAGGATCATCTGACAGTTTTGAAACTCTCTCCAACACAGAAATACAGTCCTTCTCGTCATCACTAACTTCTTTTAAGGTGTCTAACAGACTTCGGGCCACCATTTGTCTAAATGAAAAAAAAAGAAAAAAAAAAAACAGGAAATAAGTTGGGTGATGCTTGCAAAGAAACAGGGTGTGGTGCAATATACTAGAATACATGCAAACATAGATCTTAAAAATGTAATTCGAAAATTATTTCAAAAATTCTAAAGTAGTATCACACAAAAGGGAACATGAATTCTTGGTGGCAAACATCACACTGGGTCAGCTGGCTGAAGTAGCATAATTTTGTTTCCGACTAAATAAGCAAGTTTGCATTCCAAAAGTGCTGAGTTTTCACGGCAGTGAACCAGCATTCTAGTGGCAACAAGAACATTTCCCCTTATGCATCTACAATATCAATTTTGAGAAAAGGCTCTGAACACGCATACCTATTTATCAGAGACAGAGCACGACACCCATTGCCAATAATGTTCAGTCAAGGTCATGCTGTAAAGACCAACCACTTCTACATTAGTCTAGGATTTTTTTTTAAAGCCATTTCCCAAATTAAAATTCACTTAGTTCAGGTCATAAAAATATACAAATAAAAACAGGATACACAGTTTATTCAAAAACCTAAAAATATAAGCAAAACACAGTTACTATCTTTTGTATTACTTGCCCCCGTTTCTTCAGATTAGGCGACCTAAACAGGAGGGGTAAAAACACAACGCTCCTCTCACCGCTCCAAAGATGCTGCTGGCAGGACTTTTGGAGCGGTCCCACCATCACATTGCCTCAGTGTGAAAGCCCACAGGCTTTCACATTGAGACTACAGAGCAGGAGTTTTTCAGGCGGTATTTAGGTGCTATTTTTAGCGCTAAACCGCCTGAAAAACTCAGTGTGAAAGGGGTCTTATTTTTATCAGTAAGCTGAGCTTACATAGAGAAACACAGTATTTAGAAATCTGTGACACTGTTTTGATGTTGAATTTAAAAGCAGTGGCAAACCTGCTGATCTCACACGTTTACTAATCTGACAGAACACTGCTGCCTTTACAATGCAATATCAAAACAGTCAGACGGATTGCTAAATACTGTATCTCACTATATAAGCTCAGTTTACTGGTAAAAAATTGTTTGAAATGCAAGACTTCGGTGGGTGCACAAATATGTCCACTTGCCGCCTTCTCATTGTATCCTTATTGCGGCCGAGTGCATGGTATACCAAGATGGCCGTGACGGATCGTCACTTCCTTTGCAAAATCTGACGAAACACCCCCCTCTGTTTTAGAGGAGGGCTTTTTTTTTTTTTTAAGCACCCCAATCATTGGCTGGTGTTTGATAGCTGCTGGGTTACGCCCACCCCCGACATTACAGTTGAATTTGACAGCTCCTCTCTCTACATTGTTATTTGTCAGTGCCAAACAGTGCCACCTGCCAGTGCCACCTGTACTGAGGACATCAAGCGTGTGATTGTGTGACAGAAGCAAGCAGGGGGGAGTGGAGGTGGGTGAGAAAAAAAAATAAAATAAATAATCGCCCTAAAATATTGTCTGCAAAAAAAATATAAAAAATAAAAAAAGAATCGGCATCATATTAGCCATCGGCCTTCCCATTTTTTAAATATCTAAATGCCTCATTTAAAGTCCCATACCTTGTTACACTACTCTACACTGTACACATACATATAACTAACCAATGAACCAGTGAAGTGTCTGAAGAACATAATAGCAGAAAATATAATTTGTATAAGAAATTCAGAAGAATTTCAAGACTTCCAGGGCACTTATGAAGGAGTTTACCCACTTGAAGACAGGAGTCCTGTTTGTGTTGGGCTCCATTTCAGGGCAGAATTCAGGGGAAAAAATTGGCCCTGATTCGTCCCTGAAACAGAGAACAGGAATGCACCGAACCCCCTGCTGCGAGTTGTATCCGTCTTAGATGTGAACCCAAAAAAACAAATGTCACTGCCCCTACTTATGACTGGTCTACACAGCAAGCAGCACTGGAAAAGGCGCGTATACATACAAAAACAACATAGAATATCTAAGCTCAAACTTACCGACCAATCAGCAGCCAACCAAATTCACCTGTCTAACAGTATGAACCCAGCCTGAAGCTCCAGTTTATCGGAAGCGATGTCACTTTTCCGGGTTTCTAGATCCAAAATCCAATCAAAGCCAAGCCCCCACCCGCTGCTTATAATAAAGATAGAGCGGCTGCTTAGCCGCATCGATTGTTATCACAAGAAAGCCGACCGTCGGCTCTAAAAACACAGTACCGAACGATCAGCCCAGTTAAACCAAAAATGACATACAAAAAGAAGATAAAGTTAAAAGATGGGCTCAACTTTAGTAACTTGTTAAACCCCCCCCCCCCCCCCTCACCTCGTAACAATGGGTGGGGGTTGCCCTTTCTCCCACAACCACATTTTAAAATTGGTGCAGCTGTGTGGGGCTCCACCCACACAGCTACAGCATTCATTCACAGAGATCTGTGAATACAATGAAATACAAGTCCTGTCTTCCACTGTGGCAAATGACTTGTAGCTTCCAATGGACTGTGAGGGGGCTGATGAGGACCCCTCATGGTCCATTCGCTCTTCCTGCAGCGCTGAAACGGACAGCCTGTATGGTTGGTACAGGTACAAAGCTGTAGGAAAAGAAAGCAGGAACCTTATATTGCATTCGTGATCCACTGATCATGGTTGCAATGCTCTACAGACTCCTGAAGGGGAAAAAAAAAAGCAACATTTTTAATCTCCAAAAATATGCACATGTATACATAAAAAAAAAAGGAAACTTAGATTCTTAAACTGGTACGAAAAGACTAAGAACCTTAAAAAATAAAAATAAAAAACAGACAAAATGTTAACAGAAATTTCAGGACAGAAAATCAGCAATTACATGCAAGGTAATGGATTTGTGAACATACCTGTTAAATATATTTTCACTTGAGGCGTACTTGTCCAACCTTCCAAGCGGGGTTAACATTTCATCTTGTGAGACAAAGTCGAGGGCTGAAGGTATAATAATCACATCAGACTCTGAGCTGTAGTCATCCACACCAACTATCAGAAACATCAGAAACATAACTTGAAAATTTAGTTACAGTACACTAGCAAAAAAAAAAAAAAAGTGTGCAATTCTTCTCAAAAATTGTATTACTGTGGACTGCTCCCCAACTGTGTCCGAATGACCTGGAGCAGCAACACATTAGTGACTTCTATGACTGAACACACAGAATGAGACCGCACCATTCTGCAACAAAAGCATTACCATAAATATTAAAATATTAATATAAAAAAATAAAAGAAACACCTTACTTTGGGCAAATGTCAATTTAAAGTCAGAAAAAAAAAATCCACCCTTGCAGTTGGGAGTTCATTGCTCATTTAGTCCAGGGGCAGAGGATTAAAGAATACTTACCGTATTCCAGTACTGTGATCATTCCCCTGCAGCTGCACTCTAAAGATACAACTGGCTCCGGTCACACTCCAGCCTCCTCAGCATACCATACAGGGTTTATGTCCCTGTACCATGTATGGCAAGAGGACACTTCCCCTATGCAAACAGAGCCAGCTGTAGCGAGAAACCTTTTCATCTTTGCGCTAGACAAGCAAATAAATCTTGCACATCGGGAGAGATGAATGAATGAATGAAAAAAAGGGATTTTTAAATACAGCTTACCTGTAAAATCCTTTTCTTGGAGTACATCACGGGACACAGAGCGGCATATTCATTACTATATGGGTTATATGGAGTACCTTCAGGTGTGGACACTGGCAATCTCAAACAGGAAGTCCCCTCCCTATATAACCCCCTCCCCTAGAGGGAGTCCCTCAGTTTTGTAGCAAGCAGTATGCCTCCCAAAATGTTTCCCCAAAAGAGGGGTGGGAGCTCTGTGTCCCGTGATGTACTCCAAGAAAAGGATTTTACAGGTAAGCTGTATTTAAAAATCCCTTTTTCTTTCTCGTACATCACGGGACACAGAGCGGCATATTCATTACTATATGGGATGTCCGAAAGCAATGCTTTAATGAGGGGAGGGAGACATCTTCCAAAGAAGGATTCAATTTAGAGGTATACTCAAATAATAATAATAATTCCAACTTAGTCAAGAAAAAACTTTTTTTTTTTTTTCTTTTTTACAACCAAGGGTGCCCCTGATCCCGAGGATCTTAAACTGCAGCCTGTAGTACTGCCTGACCAAAGGCTGAATCCGCATTCCTTCTCACGTCTAGTTGATAAAACTTTGTAAACGTGTGGACTGATGACCACGTCGCCGCCTTGCATATCTGAGCCATAGAGATCTGATGGTGTGCTGCCCAGGAGGCGCCCATGGCCCTGGTAGAATGGGCCTTTACCGACAAAGGAGGAGGCAACCTCTTCAAACCGTAGGCTTGAATGATTAATTGTCTAATCCATCTCGAGATGGTGGATTTTGCAGCTGCCTGCCCCTTCTTGGGGCCATCTGGTAGAACGAACAACACATCTGTTTTCCGGATCTTTTCTGTAGCTTTAAGATAGGCCTTCATGGCCCGGACAATATCCAAGGTATGCAGCAACCCCTCCTTTCTAGATGTGGGTTTCGGAAAGAAGGATGGAAGTACCAAATCTTGGTTCAAGTGAAAATTGGATATAACCTTTGGTAGAAAGGAAGGATGGGGCCGGAGAACTGCCCTGTCCTTATGTAGAACGAGATATGGTTCCTTACACGATAAGGCTGCTAATTCTGACACTCTCCTGGCCGAAACTATGGCGACCAAGAAAACCAACTTTCTTGTCAGTAAAACTAAAGGAATCTCAGCCAACGGCTCAAAGGGTTGTTTCTGTAGAGTGGACAGGACAAGATTTAAGTCCCATGGACAAATTGGTGACTTGACAGGAGGATTAATACGCAAGACCCCCTGTATGAAGGTCTTTACCAGCGAGTGGGTGGCCAGCGGCCTCTGAAACCACACTGACAGAGCTGAAATCTGTCCCTTGATTGTGCTTAATGCCAGGCCTTTATCCACTCCTAGCTGGAGAAAACTTAACACCCTATCAATGGTATATTTGCGGGAATTCCATCTTTTGGATTCACACCAGCCTACGTAGTTCCTCCACACCCTGTAATAAATCACCCTGGAGGCCGGCTTTCTAGCCCTAATCAGGGTAGGAATTACCTGCCTAGACAGACCTCTACCCCTGAGAATCAGGGATTCAGCCTCCAGGCCGTCAAATTTAGACGTTGTAATGTAGGGTGGAGGATCGGGCCTTGTGAGAGTAGGTCTGGTCGTAGAGGAAGAGTCCAAGGGTCTCCCACTGCCATCTTCAGGACTAGTGAGTACCATGTCCTCCGGGGCCAAGCTGGAGCTACTAGAATGACCGGCTTGTGCTCCACTCTGATCCTGCGCAACAGGCGAGGAAGTAACTGTAGCGGAGGGAATGCATATAGAAGTTTGAATTGATGCCAAGGGCAAACCAACGCATCGGTTCCGCAGGCCATAGGGTCCCTCGCTCGAGACACGAACCTGTCTAGTTTCTTGTTGAACCTGGATGCCATTATATCTACGTCTGGCATTCCCCACCTCTGGCAGATTGTCTGAAAGACCTGGGGATGCAGAGACCACTCCCCTGGCAACAGACTCTGGCGACTTAAGAAGTCTGCCTGCAGGTTGTCCACTCCGGGAATGAATATCGCCGAAATGCAGGGTACATGAACCTCTGCCCACTGAAAAATCAAGCTCACCTCCCTCTGAGCGGCCTGACTCCTGGTTCCCCCTTGGTGGTTTATGTATGCCACCGCTGTGGCATTGTCTGACTGGATTTTCACCGGGAACCCCTGTAATCTGGAGGTCCATGCCAGAAGGGCTAGGCGAGCAGCTCTGATCTCCAAGATATTGATGGGGAGCTGCCTCTCTGTTTTCACCCAAGTTCCCTGGCGAGAGAACCCCTCGAAGACCGCCCCCCAGCCTGCCAGGCTGGCGTCTGTGGTAACTACCTTCCAGACAACAGGGCTGAAGGATCTTCCCTTTAGAAGATTCTGAGGGTTCAACCACCAGGCCAGGCTTTGTCGGACCCTTGATGATAGCGTCAAAGGGGACTCTAAGGCATGTGCTCTCTTGCCCCAGGCTGCTAGAATGGCTGCCTGTAGTACGCGAGTGTGGATCTGAGCGTATGGAACTGCCTCGAACATGGCCACTAGCTTGCCTAGTAATCGCATACACAGGCGAATAGTTGTTTTTTTTCTTGCTTAGAACCAACTGAACCAACCCCTTGATAGCCTCGATCTTTACAAGGGGCAGGAACACCCTTTGCTGTTCTGTGTCTAACCTCATGCCGAGGTATACCAACTGCTTTGTAGGCTGGAACGCTGACTTTTCCCGGTTTAGGACCCAGCCGAATCCTTCGAGGTACTGAACCGTGAGGTTTACTGCCTGTTGCAGACACGGCCGTGAGTGATCTATGATTAAAAGGTCGTCCAAGTACGCTAGGACTGTGACCCCTTGGATCCTTAAATTGGCCAGAACTGGGGCTAGGATCTTCGTGAATACCCGGGGGGCCGCGGCCAGCCCGAAGGGGAGCGCCCTGAATTGGAAGTGTCGCTGCCCCACCGCGAAGCGTAAAAATCTTTGATGCGACTGAAAGATTGGTACATGAAGGTAAGCATCCTTTATGTCTATGGAAGCCAGAAAATCGTCCCTCTGAAGCGCGGCGGCTGCTGACCGGATGGATTCCATCCGGAAGGAACGAACCCTTAGGTAACCGTTTAACCTCTTTAGGTCCAAGATTGGCCTGACATCGCCGTTGGGCTTTGGTATGACAAAGAGATTGGAATAGAAACCTAGCCCTTGCTCTTGGGCTGGCACCTCTATTATTACGTCCTGGCAAAGCAGGTGATCCAAAGCTGCCAGCATTGAGGCCTTCCTTGCTGGATCCTTTGGTAGCCTTGACTCTTGAAAATGAGGCGGAGGAAAGTTTAGAAACTCCAGTCTGTAGCCTGCGGTTACAGACGCCCGGACCCATTTGTCGGGGATCTTGGCTTCCCAAACTTCTGAGAAGAAACGAAGCCTTCCCCCCACCCGCGAGAGTGGGGGCGCCCCTTCATAAGGCAGACTTAGGGGCTGTCTTTGTCGGCTTGCGATACCATGGCCTCTTACCCCCAGGGGCCTGTCCCTGCGATCTACTGTTAACGTTGGATCGTGCAGGCGGCCGTCGATACTGCCTGGAATTTGAGGGCCCTGAGACAGGAAAGAGCTGCCTTTTAAATGTAGGACCCCGGAATGTCTTTTTGACCGGTAAAAGGGTACTTTTGCCACTTGAAATAGTCTGAATGTATTTATCCAGATCCTCCCCGAAGAGTCGTCCTCCATGGAAGGGAAACCCTGCCAGAAGCTTTTTGCATGGGGGCTCCGCCGCCCAGTTCTTCAACCATAAGAGCCTTCTCATGTGCACCAAAAATAGTGATAAACGAGAGGCCTGCTGGATGGAATCCTTTATAGCATCTACAGCAAAACACAGAGCTCTGGGAATGTCAGAAAACTCTTCTGCTTGTTGGGTAGGCATGTCCTTTAACATTTCTTTTGTCTGGTCCTTTAACGCCTGACAAACTCCAATTGCAGCCACAGCTGGCTGTACCACTGCTCCTGCCGTAGCAAAGGATGCTTTTAAAAGTGTCTCTAACCGTTTATCAACCGGATCTTTAAACATATGTATGTTTTCCACCGGGCAAGTTAGTGATTTATTCACACATGAGATGGCTGCATCCACCACTGGGAGCCTCCACCTCTTGGAGAATTTTTCCTCCATGGGATAAATGACCGCAAATCTCTTCGGTGGCAGAAAAATCCTGTCCGGCCGTACCCAATCCCGAAAGATCAATTCCTCCAAGAGAGGATGGACCGGAAAAAACTGCGTTGCTTAACGGAGCTTTCAAAGAGCCCAGAGAGGATACCGGAGGAACCTGAGGCTCTGGCAATGGTAAACTAAATGCCGAGCGGACCATGTCCGTCAAAGACTGCACCCACAGTCTCTCTGTCTGGGAGTCTGAAAATGGTTCCTCAGAGGTAGATCCCTCAATCCCTGAACCCTCTTGGTTCAGGTCTAGTTGATCCTCCTGCGATTCCAATTCCTCCGGAGAAAGAATCTCAGCATCTGAGGATACACCTCTTGGTGATGGGAATCTAACCCGTTTCTTGCCAGGAATAGCTCTAGCGATCAATGCTGCTATTCTCTCTTCTAGCCCCCCTAGGGATACAGCTAGCATCTCCTCTGTGATAAACACAGGGCTGGGCTGATCTGGGCCAGCCTCCGCACCAGACCCCCCTAATGGCTCATCCAAGGCGACCTTTATGGGAATAAGTTGCGGGGAAAGTATCGGCATATCATCAGAATCAGAGGGGGAACCCCTTTGTTTTTTGGTCTTTTTTGTACCCTTTGACCCCGAACCTTTGGAAGCCATAATACAAAATCGAGGGACTCCGCCAACAACAACAGACTGTAGTGGCCAGGAGTACAAAACTAGAGTTTAGGGGACAATAGATCACTAATGCCCAAAAACTGATGGGGCCCCGTATGTTTTTTTTTTTTTAAATATATATAAGTCTCTTTCTTTTTTTTTTCTTTTTTTTTTTTTTAAAACATACAGTGACCCCAAACTTAGTTTGCCAGCCTCCAACCTGCTGCAAAAAGGGGAATTTCTTGGCTTAACAAAAAGGCATTGGAACAAAGTCCAGCATGTACTACCCCTCTTCCGCCACCGGGAGTCACTGTTCTGCCGCTCTGCGTCCTCTCCCTTTGAGATCAGCCTCAGACTGAGCACTGACAATGCCTGCTGATCTATAACAGCACAAGGCGCGCCCCTGTATGACGCTGCAGGCACGCCCCCCCCCCGCCCTCCTCTCCGAACGGCGCGAAAAACGTCTATAAGACGTGCGCGCACGTATGCCGGAGCAGGAGGAACATGGAGGAGCCGCGCTGCTGGAGACCCAGGACTGCAGTATCAGGCGGCAGATTCAAACCCCCGGCCAGGTAGGACTCTCCAAAAGGCCCCATAGGGATCCTTACCAGTCCTAGGAAGAAAGCAGCAGGTAGCTAGCAACACCATTCTTAGACAAGGGAACCTAGTGATGGGGGGAAAGGGATCATCCTGTCTTTCTCAGACATAGTGAGCAAGGTTGCCAATGCAGAGCATACTTAGGCTACCCCCCTTTTAGGTTACCCCGGAGAGCCTGCTGTCGAACCAAGTCCCGCAGGCTCCCCTCTTACCTGCTCCATGCTGCAGGATGTTTGTCCAGCAAAACGATCCAATCTTCTCCCATCTCCGTGGGTAGCGTAGTAGACCTTCAGGCCCTGGGGTCCTATGAAGGTACCCACTGTCCTGGACCTATATAGCACCCTGGCAAACAGGAACTTATGGTCTTTATGAACTCCAAGTCCTGGGCCCAGGGTCCAGCCCTCCAAAGAGGAGCATTATAGGCAAAACCCCACGGTTTGGGGCCCGGGTACTGTCCACTTTGGCACTGAGGCTCCTTGGACAGATCCGGTTAGCCCGCCCTTAATCCCAAGGATGTGGAGCAAAGCTATTCCGTGACCAACACCTAAGACACTGGCGAAAAAACTGAGGGACTCCCTCTAGGGGAGGGGGTTATATAGGGAGGGGACTTCCTGTTTGAGATTGCCAGTGTCCACACCTGAAGGTACTCCATATAACCCATATAGTAATGAATATGCCGCTCTGTGTCCCGTGATGTACGAGAAAGAAACTTATATAGCACGGCACATGCGAACTGAATCGCTTCTGGGCGCTCGTTTTTCTCTCTCTTGACATCAGAAGAGCAGGGTTTTAATCTGTCCTCTGAAGCTCAGGTGGTTTTCCTCCAACCGAATGCTGGTTGGTAAAGCGTTCCATAGTCTGGGACCTTCTTTCTCCTTTGGATTTGTATCTTGCTTTGGGTACCTTGACCAAATTTTGGTCGGTGGATCGCAGAACGCGATTGGGATTGTGGGCTTCTATTTTTTCGCAAAGATATTGCGGGGCCTTCCCATGGATGCACTTATGGATCAGACAGAGTGCTTTAAAAGCAATTCTGTCTTTTACTGGCAACCAATAAAGGGATCTTAGTGAAGGTGAGATTGATTCCCAGGGTTTTTTCCCAGTCACAAGTCTGGCGGCCGTATTTTGAACGGTTTGCAGACAAGTGATTTGGTACTTGGGGAATCCGAGGTAAAGGGCATTTGCATAGTCCAGTCTGGAGTTCACAATTGTTCCCACCACGACTGCTACGTCTTCTTTGGGAATAAATGGAATAAGTCTGCGTAGTAGGCGCAGCAGGTGGTGAGCTCCGCTGACTACTGACCCTATTTGTGCGTCCATTGTCATGTAGGTGTCAAAGATGACCCCGAGACTTTTTTGACTTTGGAGCTAGGGGTGATCTGGCCAAAAATGGGCGGAGGAGTCCAGGTTGTTGCCAGTTGACTCTTGCGACTGGCATGAAACAGAAGTTCTGTTTTGGAATTGTTAAGTTTGAGATAATTCTTAGTCATCCAGTTTTCTATCAAAGAGAGACAATTCTCTAAACTGCGATGATGATCCGTTTTATTGCAGATGCGAAAATATAGTTGCCTGTCGTCTGCATATGAGTGATAAAGTGATTGTTGACTACTGATGATTTCAAAAAGTGGGCGAAGATAGATGTTGAAGAGCACCGGTGACAGGGGTGATCCTTGAGGGACTCCACATGACACCGTGCTTTTTCCAGAAGTGAAAGGTCCCAATTTCACGGTTTGTGAACGGTTTTCCAGAAAAGAAGAGAACCATGGTAAATCATGGTAAATCACCTTCTGTGACTCTGGCTACCTCAGCCAGCCGAGTCAGTAAAAGTTTGTGGTCTACCGTGTCAAAGGCTGCGCTAAGGTCCAGCAGAACCAGAAGACAAGATTCCCCTTCGTCTGCGGCCTCTAGAGCCTCTAGAGCGTCGTCCCAAATTTTGAGCAATGCTGTTTCAGTCCCGTATCCGGGACGGAAGCCCGATTGGTATGGATCAAGTAGATTATGGGTATCTAGATGCTGTTGCACCACTACTTTCTCCATTACCTTGGAGAAAACGTTTAGTATTGTTATGGGCCGGCGGTGAGTTGGGTCGTTGGGGTCCAAGGTGGGTTTCTTCAAGATGGGTTGGATTGTGCCCTCTTTCAGTAGGGAAGGCACTATGCCCTCCTTAAATGACTGGTTTATAAGCTGCGTGATGGGAGGTGGCAGTATATCGGCACATTCCTTCAGCAGTTTAGTGGGGATGATATCATTAGGCGATGTGCTGTTGCGCAAAGCGCTGATGATATTTTCTGTGGCATCGATGGAGATGGGTTCCAGAGTGAACTTTGTTGGTTGAAGAGGGTTTCTATAGGTGTTGTGTGGTTGTTCGGGGGGGGGGGAGGGGAATGGGTCGAGGAGGGTATTGTTTTGCTGAATGCATTCCCGGATTCTCTCAATTTTATTGAAGAAATCCGACAATTCATTGCAAAAATTCTTGGGTATCTGAATTGGGGGCTTCAAGACAGCTTGGATTCATGGTCTGTGTGATCAGCTTGAAAAGTTCACGTGGGCGGTTTAGGGCGCTGTTGATAGCCTCGGAAAAATAATTTTTCTTGGCTTTGAAGATTTCTTTGTGGTATTTTCTTGTTGCTACTTTGTAGATGGAGAGGTTCTCCTCAGAAGCGCTTCTTTTCCAGGCGACTTCTGCCCTTCTACACTCTTGCTTCAGTAGCGACAGCTGGTTGTTGAACCAGCCAGTCTTGTTTTTCCGAATAAGGGCTTTGCGTTTCGGTGCTACTAAGTCTGCTGACTGTAGTAGGGCCGCGTTTATGGCATCCAGTGTATCTGAGGCTGTTCGACATGGTTGAACTGTTTTAATTTTATTTCCCAAGGTAGACTTGAAGAGTTCCGAATGGAGTTTCGGAAATTATGAATTTAATTGCATGGTGATCTGTCTATGGCAATGGATCATTTTCCAAAATACTTATTTTCAGATTTTGTCTGTGTGTGACCTGAAGCATGTGTGGGGCCACATACTAGTTGCTGTAGCCCTAATCCTTCCAGGTGGTCGATACAGGCGTCGGCCACGGGATCCTGTGAGGAGTTGGTCCAGAGATTGAAGTCCCCAAGCAGCAAAAGGTGTTTGCTGTTTAGTGTATAGGAGGAGATGACTTCTGTCAATGATGGTAAAAACTGCGATTTTGGCCCGAGTGGCCTATAGCTTGGAGGGCACCATTGCAAGGGTGAAATTTTCTTTTCTCTCTGAAAGTCCTACTCAAGTCAAAGTTCTACTATTCTAGGCCGTTAATGCATCCAATTCGCATATATGTGAACTAGGGTTGTCCCGATACCACTTTAAGACCGAGTACAAGTACCGACCGAGTACCCCCAAGTACTCACCGATACCGAATACCGATTTTTTTTTTTATTATTGTCATGTGACAGTGGCATTTTTTTTGTTGTTTTTTTTTTACTACTTTTTTTTAATTATTTTTACAGTGGCAATTTTTTTATTTTTTTAGAAGGGGGGGGGGGGTAGTGGATTGTCGGTGTGTTTTTTAATTTTTTATTACTATTTACATTTTTTTAATTATTTATCGCAACTTTTTTTTTTCTTTATCAGCCCTGTTGAGGGGGCTTTGGTGAGATATCAGGGGTCTTAACAGACCCCTGACATCTCCCCTTTGAGACAGAGAAAGGTACTAGGGAAACAGATTCCCCTGTCCCCTTCTCAGCTGTCCTGAAAATTAATGGAGAGAAGACAGCGTCTTCTCTTCATTCATAAACTGAAACATTGTAATCGCAGTTTACAAGGTTTCAGTTATTTGAATGGACAGAGTCATCACTGACTCTGTCCATTCGGAACAGTAAGGAGCCAGGTTTACCAGCTCCTACCGCCGCTCTCCATCCTGACAATTCCAGGGGGACACAGAGGAGAGAAGGAAACAGTGGGGGGGGGGGCACGGAGGAGAGAAGGAAAACAGTGGGGGGGGGACACGGAGGAGAGAAGGAAAACAGTGGGGGGGGGACACGGAGGAGAGAAGGAAAACAGTGGGGGGGGGACACGGAGGAGAGAAGGAAAACAGTGGGGGGGGGACACGGAGGAGAGAAGGAAAACAGTGGGGGGGGGACACGGAGGAGAGAAGGAAAACAGTGGGGGGGGGACACGGAGGAGAGAAGGAAAACAGTGGGGGGGGGACACGGAGGAGAGAAGGAAAACAGTGGGGGGGGACACGGAGGAGAGAAGGAAAACAGTGGGGGGGGACACGGAGGAGAGAAGGAAAACAGTGGGGGGGGGACACGGAGGAGAGAAGGAAAACAGTGGGGGGGGACACGGAGGAGAGAAGGAAAACAGTGGGGGGGGGACACGGAGGAGAGAAGGAAAACAGTGGGGGGGGGGACACGGAGGAGAGAAGGAAAACAGTGGGGGGGGGGACACGGAGGAGAGAAGGAAAACAGTGGGGGGGGGACACGGAGGAGAGAAGGAAAACAGTGGGGGGGGGGACACGGAGGAGAGAAGGAAAACAGTGGGGGGGGGACACGGAGGAGTGAAGGAAAACAGTGGGGGGGGGGACATGGAGGAGAGAAGGAAAACAGTGGGGGGGGGGACACGGAGGAGAGAAGGAAAACAGTGGGGGGGGGACACGGAGGAGAGAAGGAAAACAGTGGGGGGGGGGGACACGGAGGAGAGAAGGAAAACACGGCGGGGGGGACACGGAGGAGAGAAGGAAAAACACGGCGGGGGACACAGAGGAGAAGGAAAACACGGCAGGGGGGCACAGAGGAGAAGGAAAACACGACAGGGGGGCACAGAGGAGAAGGAAAACACGACAGGGGGGCACAGAGGAGAAGGAAAACACGGCAGGGGGGCACAGAGGGAGAGAGACTGCAGCAAACCGGAGGGGGGCTGGAGGAGGACACAGGACAAGTATCGGGTGAAGCATCAGGAGCATTTGCCCGAGTACAAGTACTCGGGCAAATGCTTGGTATCGGTACAACCCTAAATTGTGGACCCAGCATAAATCAAAAGGGATAGGAGGGTTATTTCTGCTTTAAAAGCAACATTGAGAATTTGTAATCCTTATGCTGTTATTTGCTTAAATAAAAATTAAACTTTTTTTTTTTTTTACATTTTTTCAGTTGCTTCCTGGTTTCCATGTCTAGGCAAATATGAATTATATCCCAAGAATATACAGGAGGGGAGGAGGGGTCAAGATGGCTATAGCCAGAAATGCAAAGGAGTGTTTTTCAAAGTGATTTTTCGATTAAAATAAAAGCATAGAGACAGATAGATAAGTTTTCTTTGAATAACAATTAATTGAATACACTTTCAGTTTGTATTCCTCAGATGCAGTGTAGTCACTTTTTAAAGTGTACTTTGTAAATGGAAACGCACAAAAAAAACTTCTAAAATGGGTTTTCTCAAATTTGACTGAAAAAGTGCAATCAAAAACTGTCAACTTTTTGATTGCAGTCTGTGTCTGTATTTAGAGACTTCCCAAGGGAAGTGTGGGAAAATCCCTCCTACAGGGAAATACTGTATATTGCAAGTCCTCTGTCATGGTTTTATTGTGTCCCTCTTTAGGGTGTCCAGATATGTAAAGTAAAAGAGGTTCTAACCCAGGGCTTGACAAATTTACTCTGAAATTAGGCGCCAGCTAAAAAAGTTAGGATCCAGTTTTTTTTTTTGATTTGACTCCGCAATGAGCCCACTCGGAGGAACAGTCAGATTTAACATTTGGGTCATATATTGTCCTTGTGGAGAAGGCTGAACATAGAGACCGGTGGCGGCAATTCCCTCTGAAGCCGGCCCAGAATCAATACCGGACAATTTATGTACAAGGCTGTACGACACGCTGTCATACGGGGGGCTAACATTGTGTTAAAAGAGAGGAAAACCTGCGCTACTGAATTACACTGGGTATCAACAGCCCAGTGAAAAAAATCCAAACATTTAAATAAAAAAAATGAAAAAAGAAGGATAAAGGGAACAGCTTCTATCCTGTTTATGAGAACATAAGAAAAATTGTTACAATGAAAAAAAGGTGGGGGAGCGCTTATCCTAATCCTATGGATCCCCAGCTGGATTTCACTCTGTTGGCTGCTCGCTCCTCCCGTTGTGTCAGTGCCCGTCTCTTGCTGCTCCATCCCAGCCCTACAGCAGAGGCACCCTGTCACTGACAAAACCTAGGAGCCAGGGCACAATTTCTAGTCGCAACGGCGACCTGGCTCCTGGGATTTGTCGAGCCCTGTTCTAACCCTTTCCAGTTTCTAATACAAAAAACATTTGGAGTATAAAGGGCATTAACTGGGACATTGATAGGCACTTTGATCTACCCTAGCCACTTGGTCCTTGTGACCCGAGCCTTCCTAAAGGAAGCATGTAGTACAAAACAAAATTGTAGGCCATCGCTGTCCTATTAATATGGTTGTCTCCAGACTAATTTTTGAGTCCCCCCCCCCCCAAAAAAAACAAACAGATCTGCAAGTAAAGTCCAAACTCCAATTTGCATACTGGTTCAGGGTCACAAAGAAATCATTGAAGCCACTGGATCAGCACGAGTGGAAGACAACCAACGTTTCAAAAAGGAGAGGTCACCACAGCATAAGTTTCTACCTAGAACGTTTCCTATGACAATACATCAGAACTCCAAACTGCCACAAAGAATTCATCTCTTAGGCTGCATTCACACCTGAGCGTAGCGTTTTGCCGCGATATTTGCATCGTTTTTACCGCGCTTTTGGACAGGTCTAGGGTCACCAATGTTAAGAGCAGAAAAACGCCCAAATCTGCCTAAAAAAAAAAAGTCCCGGAACTTGTTTGAGCTTCAGGCGTTTTGTAGTGGAGATGTGAAGCATCTCCATAGAGAATACGTGTGAAAAAACGACCGAAAACGCTACGCTCAGGTGTGAATGCAGGCTTAGACAGGGCAAAATGAGTTGACATTACAAGAGTAGGCTTGGATAACAGCCAGCATTAGGAAGACATCTGCTTCCTACAGCGAAAGCAAAGATTCTCCTAAACTGTACAAAGATATTGTGCCATAAAAGCAGAGCAAGCATTCACTATTTTTTGCATGTGAATTACAGTATGTTCTGTATGTACATCTTGAAACCCTTCATGGTATTTAGAAAAACTAAAAATATTTCATATATTTTGCATTTTTGAAAATAACCTGTTGCCATATTTACAGGTATCTCTGCATCCAATTTGCATAGCAGGAGAATATGTCTGTCTCTATGGAACCGGTTCACATATCTCCGCAGAAGGTCCGGTGCGATTTGCTGGAAAAACATGTGCCTTGTTTCGTTTCAGGTCCGAATTCAGCCCAAAATTCAGGCTGAAATCGCACCTGAAAACAGTAAACCAGCACGCACTGGACCCCTGCTGTGCGACGGATCCAGCGATGGTATGAACTAGGGCTGCAACTAATGGTTATTTTCATAATCGATTAGTTGGCCGATTAATCGGATAATCTTAAAAAAAAGTGTGGTGTACAATTTAGATAATATGTAAATAAAAAATAAAAAAAGGCAATTTATTCTTAAATATCCATATGCAGTGGTAAATATAAATAACCAACTACAGTAATTGTAATGCCTTCTATTACCTCCACTTTCTCTGGGTTCAGATGCTGATCTTCCCTGCACAGAGTCTTTAAAGTGATTTTTATTTTTTTTTAAACAAAACTTGTTATACTTACCTGCTCTGTGTAATGGTTTTGCACAGAGCAGCCCAGATCCTCCACTTCTGGGGTCCCTCAATGATGCTTCTGGCTCCTCCTGCTTTCAGAGTGCCTCAATAGCAAGCTGCAAAGTACAGTATAGAGCGCCCGCTATAGCAAGGTAAAAAAAAAAACTTCTGCCTTTAGAACCAATCACTTACTGCCCAGGATTACATGTCCCACGAGGCATTGCTCCTCACACTTTCACATTGACAAATTCTCAGGCACTTGGTGACATGTATGTGTGCTGCACTGTATTTCCTGATATGTAAACAAATAATGCATGCTTTACGCAGGCTAACTAATCAACTGGCCGATTAATCGATTATGAAAATAGTTGAAAACTATTTTCATAATCGATTAGTTATGGATTAATCGTTTCGGCTGTAGTATGAACCCAGCCTAAGCCCCCTTTCACACATCCGTTTTTAGACATCCGCTAGCTCAGCGGGGATTACTCCGTTGATCCCCGCTGAGTCGGCGGATGACTAGTCCATCTCTGCATGCTGTGCAGAAACGTAACGGTCAGATCTTTGCGTTCCTCTATGGGGGAATCGGATGAAAACAGACCGTTAGTTTTCATCTGATCCAATAGACTGATGAAAAATAGGGTTTACATCCGTCAGACTTTAGCGGAGCGGGTGTCAGCGGACATCCGTCGCTCCATAGAGATGTATGGAGCAACCGTTCAGGTCCGCCTGAAAAAACTGGCAGGCGGATCTGAGCGGTCCGCACTTGTAAAAGGGGCCCAACAGAGGCTGTAAACCTTCTCCACGTTATTTTGAAACTTCTGGCTTACTGGTTTAAACTTGTTATTTAACCACATTTTACATTTTTAGTGTACAAAATCTTTTCATGTACAACAGATTTTCACATGGCCTAACATGGTAAAAACTTCTACCACACTAATTTATACGTCTGACAAGACCTTTCTCAATACCCTGGTGTGAGTCACACCATGAACCACGAAACATGAACACAAAGCAAACATTAAAATTAGCCATAGGAGACACGTAGACATGTGAAGGCAGGGCTAGGTGGACACAGCCAGAGTAACAGAGGTATTTAGGCAAACAGTCCTCTAATATGAGAAAGTCATTTATACATAAAATTACACATTTTAGGCCCCTCTCACGCTGACGGAACAATCAGGTCTAGAGCTGAAACGATTAATCGATAATGAAAATCATTGTCAACAATTTTCATTGTCGATTAGTTGGTTCTTGGGGTGCAACGGATCATGACCGATCCGAACAGCCGACTTGTTCGGATCGGCACAGAATGCGATCCGCGGATCGCACCGCCGCCGCGGCCTTAGGAAAGACCGCGGCTTCGGCCTAGCTCTGGAGCGGTCGGCCATCTTGGTACACCCGGCGGCGCTGCGCGCTGACATCATCACCCCCCCCTCTGCACGTGGATCTATTCTGCAAGAGTGCGCAGTACTGAGAGACTGAGAAGTACAAGTAGTACAGTGAGTTCATTCATATGTAGTGTGTTACTGTTTACTAGTGTGGGGGCAATGTTGGACTGGAACAGTGATGGCGATGACGAGTGGGGGACAATGGTGGACATTACAGTGACTAGTGGGGGGCAATGGTGGACATTAGATTACAGTGATGAGTGGGGGCAATGGTGGATGACTGGATGTTACAGTGAGGTGGGGGCAATGGTGGATTCTATTACAGTGGGGAGGGAGATGTCTGTGGATATTTTTTTTTTATTATTATTTTATCCGATTAATCGAAAAAATAATCGTCCGATTAATAGATTATGAAAATAATCGTTAGTTGCAGCTCTAATCAGGTCCGCAGTTCCTTTCACCCACTGCCCTCTATGGAGTGGTGGATGTCAGCCGACACCCTCTGGCATCCGATCCTGTTCATTAAAAACAGATGGATGGATGCATGACAGGCAGCCTGCTTCCATCCAACAGCCCCATAGAGAACAGCAGCCTGTGTCAGTGTCTGCTCTGCATCAGCAGAGCAGGCACCGACCTGTCACCCGCCTGCTCAGTGGGGATCAGCGGAGAGATCCCCTGCTGAGTTGTCAGATCTGCTGGCGGACTACACTGCTGTGAAAGGTCACACTAAACGCAGGTTTGAGTTCAGCTGAAAGATTTCAAACCCACATTTCAGTGCGAGTTCAGGGGCGATTTAAAAGACATCTGTGCGGGTTCATGCATACATGTCTACTGAAATTGCCCCATGAATGCACCAAAAGCACTGCAGAAACTACTTTTGGAAATTGGTGTGCCATTGCTGGAAACATGCTGCGATTTGGCACATCAAATCACACCGATGTGTACGGGGGCTTAAGATTAATTGGTTATTTGCTACTCTGCCAATAGCCCTGCAAACAAAATATACGCTTGCGTGAACGTCATCGGCGCATGCGCACTAAAGAAAGGGTCTGCTCATGCCGTTTCTAAAGGGGCTCGTTCCGTGACCGGCGGCTCCCGTGCGCATGCATAGGAGCGACTCAGGCCAGTCACAGAGTCGGAGTCCATGGCCTTGGAAGGAAGAGGGGTGAAAATGGATGCAGCCACCAGCAGGGACATCGCAGGCATTGTTTGCAGGTAGAGTGCAACATAATGGGCTAGTATGCAAAGCATACTAGCCCATTATGCTTTTACTTTGCAGGGGGGGGGGGGGGGGGGGGGAGAGGAAGAAAAAACACCAGGGTTTACTTCCCCTTTACAAACCGTGGCATAGACATTTTTATGACTGCTTTTTGAGGTATACCTCAAGTGGTTTGTAGCCATCACCACCCCAGCACTGGATTAAGAGGAATCCTTTTGCTGTTTGTTTCAGCTTAGTGCTAAACCTACTCTCAGCCACAGTCTACGCCTAATCCATCCAGCCCTGTAAAAAGCAGGAAATAAAAAATAAAAAATCGCTATATTTGCCTGTTATGCAGCTGCTCCGGTCAGATCTCCAGCAGATCCTCTGTTTGCAGGAGAGAACTGACAATGCCTGGGAAGTGACGTCTCCCATAGACTTACTATGGGGCTTCCTCTCCTACACACTGAAGCCGCTGCTCTGCCTGGAAATGGAACCGGCTGCAGAATTGGTCAGTAGAGTAATTTTTTTCTTTACAGGGCTAAGCAGATTAGGCTAAGGGCTCTTTCACACGAAGCGTCCGTTCAGATCCGCCTGCCAGTTTTTTTTGCGGACCTGAACGGACGCTCTGTGCTCCTCTATGGAGCTACGGATGTCAGCGGAGACATGTCCGCTGGCATCCGGCCCGCTCCGATCCGCCAAAGTATGACGGAGGAAAACCTACTTTTCCTTCCGTCTGGCGGATCGGATGAACACGGACAGGCGGTCCGTGTTCATCCGATCCCCCCATAAAGGGAGCGCGGAGAAAAGACAGGGCGGTCCCTGCACAGTGTGCGGGGACCGCCCTGTCATCCGGCAGCTCAGCGGAGATCAACGGAGCGATCCCCGCTGAGCAAACGGAGGTGCACGAGGCGGATCATTACTGATCCGCTCCGTGTGAAAGAGCCCTTAGAGTTAGGTTTTGTCTTTACTTCCACTTTAACTTCATGTTTACTTTCACTTTAGTTTGTTTGTCCAAAACCAACCATTTACTAACAGATGCAACCACCATCATCATTGTGTAAACTGTACATACGGTGCTGTCTTCCAGCAAAGGCATAGGGACTTCCTGTCTGTTGCCAGAGCACAATTAAGTCAGGCAGTGTGCTGCTCTGCCATTGACAAGAAGCCTTGTATATTTTATGAATGAATATTAAATGTCCTCATTGGCTGGGGAAAAAGGTGGGTGGATGACATCACAGTCTAATACCTAAGCCCAATACAGTTGTTCACTACTTAGATAGCATTAACATTACTGCTGATTAAGGGGAAACTATAGCTTAAAGTATCAATTTTAAAGCCCAACTTTAGGAATTATAACCCCTCCCACCAAAGTTTAAATGCTTGCTGACTCTAGGGGATAAGGAATAAGCTGCATTACTTACCTTACACTTCACTCCAGCACTCTCTTCCACTATAGGGATTGTGGGCAGTGCTTCATCATCCTCACAGATAATGAAGGACTACTGGTTCTACACTGTACTTGATGACGTCATGAAACCGGGGGAACTTAGAGAAGAGGCTATGGGGAACCAGTGTATAGAGTAAGCTTGCCAGAACAAAGTATAATCGAGAAGTATTACATTTTATTCCTCATCTCCTAGAGTTAATGAGAATTTAATCCTTCCCCTGTGGGGGATGGGGGAGGCGGTCACTGCAGTTTCTTGTAATTTATGCAGTTGTGCAACATTTTTCTAAAACCGATTTGCTGTCACCTAGGGCTTGTTCATGCCAGTCCTGTGAGGCAGCGTTACCCAACACTGAGAAAAGGCAATCTGACTAATGTTCTATTGCTTTCATTCACACAAACGCTCTGAAAAAAAATTTAAAAAAATATAGGACACATTTTTTGCACAGCACAACATGTTCTGTGTGCAGCACAACATGTCAGAACTTAGGTTATAGTAAAAAAATATGTAAGCACTCTAATGCATTTGAACAAAGCAGAGGTCTTGTGTGCACCGGCAGGTGTAAATAAGCCCTGACTGTTTTACATATAGTAGTAAAAATAGGAAATTACGACAAATATGTCCTACAAAAATACAAATGGAAAACCCGGGTAACCAATATAGGAACTGCATTAGTAGTGTTTTTAGCTGGCAGAACATTGTGTTGCACACTGTGAATACTTAACTTGTTAATGTGTAAAGAATCAGAGATCAGGTAAGTAAAAGGTCTCCATTTAAACACATAATCTGACAAGACTCAAGCATAAAAAGTATGTTACTACACACCTACCCAGCTGTACACAAATATGAAGGAAGTAGTATATATCAATTATATACTCTGTACTGTAGTCATAAATTCTCCTTGTAGGCAGTATCTGTGCATTTTAACTTGTGTCACAGAAAAAGCCAAAGGATCAGTACGGCAGCCAGGCAAACAGCACTTTCAGAAATAGGCATCTCTCAGCACAGGTTCGCTCTTTAACTTGATCTTACAAGGTATACATATCAAAATATGAGAATATGAAGCCAATATAGAATTAACAGTGTTTCTACCCCAGAGGGCTTTATTTCTAAAGCTGTTTATACACATTGCTGTTCCAAAACATACACCGCCCATATCAGTGCTTTCATGTAGCTGTTGCAGCCAGCTATTTCCGATTAGCTGTGGGCAGGAAGTCTGTGCAAAACAATGACATGCTGGCACTGTCCATGGCTGTTCACATGCAATTGCTCAGAGAGAAAATATATGCATTTAGGGATAGTGTAGCAGCTCTGTATGCAGCCAGATTGTTTGCGCCGAGGGCTTCTCATCGGTTCCCAACTGCAGGTATTCCCTCTGTGTGCAATTTCATGCTGCAGAACCTCTCAGCCCATTATTGATTTGTACAGGAGGAGCAGCCGCAGCCGATTAGAAATGCCCGATTGTATCCACAGAAATATGCAGATTTGGGTGTAGATCTAGGAATGACCATGTGAATAAGCCCTTATAGTACAGTCTTTGTATATTTACCAATAGCTATGTAGTTCAAAGGCCCATCAAAGAAATTCATTCAACTTTATCCAAAAAAAACTTCATAACAAAGACGAAGTATGACAGTGCTGATTTTCTAATAGGAAGACTTTTGCGACAAATGCTCTGCAAAAACGGTTAGCCGCTTGGCCAACTTCAATGTTTTGAATCAAAACAAGCAAGAAATAAAGAATTAGTTTGACAGCCAGTAAACTAGCATTTTCTGGAAATGAATGATCAGAGTTAAGGTATTTGTCCCACGATAAGATTATCATTTGTAACCCTGCTGTGAACATTCAAAATGAAAAAACTGGTAGAATATTTTACTTTCTCTGTAATGTCAATGGGACAGCCTGAATTTAAAAAATATATTGCAAGTCACAGCATAAAATACTATTTATGCTGCAAACACTACAGCATATTTGCTGTACATTCCTACAAATGCTAACCTGAGCCTAGGCTCACGTTGGATCGATTTAGCATGTCAAAATCAGCGGCAATGGCACCATCCGAATCAGTGCGATGCTGCACCGATTCCCAAAATTAGTTTCTGTACTACTTTGGGGTGCTATTTCCATAGACATCTGTGCAGCAACCCACACAGATGTCTCTGAAATCGCTGGTACTGACATGCGGGAAAGAAACCAGCTGAACTTGCAATATTTCATTCCCACTGGCAGTGTGAACCTGTGCTTAAGGTTTGGTTCACCCTGCCGGCTCACAGCACAGGTCCAGTGCATCCCTGTTCACCGTTCCAGGTCCAATTTCAGTCCAAATTGTAGGCTTAAATGGACCAGAAAACGCACATGAAGCCTGTGCAAGTCGCACCAGAGATGTGTGAACCGGCTCCATAGATAGCCAGTCACAAAAAAATGCGAATTGGATTCAGGGAAACCCAAATTCAATTTGCATTAGTGTGAACCTGGCCTAAAAGAGTTCTGCAGCCAAAAAAAAAAAACACACACACACAAAAATAAAAAACACCTTGGACTGTGAGCATAATTCGTTCTGAAAGCATGCTTGTAATGCAAAGCACTTGCATATCAAAGCAAATTTTCCAATAAGAAATAATGGATACTCAAATGATTCATTCCACAACCATTTATTCATAGGTCTTTCAGCTTATAGTCCATATATAAAGATTATAGCAATGTAATATGTTGTGTAACCATAAAAATGTCCATCCACAAATGGAAGCCTCCCCAAGGGGATAAGAAACAAAAATCCAGCAGGAGCTACAGAGTAAAATAGAAGAGAGGCGCCTCCAAGTGTAGCAATATGGTTAAGGTACAACATTTAGCAACTCACATGGTTGATGATTAAAAGAGGCACATCCAAGTAGGCTGGCATCCGGGGTAAAGCAATCCACATTAGACCATCCTCCTCACTGTCGGCTCTCACTGATGTCAGTCTGCAATCGTGATCGTGAAGACTACCCTGCAGTTGAGAAATCTGAAAGCGAGGCTTGAAGCACTCGTGGAAGGGACGACATCAATGGCGGTGAGGAGAATGGTCTATGTGGATAGCTTTACTCTGGATGCCTGCATACTTAGATGTGCCTGTCTTAACCACCAAGTGAGTTTCTAAATGTTGTACCTCCCCAAGCCCCCCCTTTACTTACCTACAGCTATGCTGAGCTCTCAAAGGTCCTCTCTGTGCAGCGTGTCCAGAACGGACCAGAGCAATTCTGATTGGCCAGTGTCTGCACAATGATATCCCTTTGGTTTGTCCAGAAAGTGCTGCACAGGGCTGACAGATGAGTAAGAATTTCAATTCCCTGGACCACTGGATCGGCTGCATGGGCTCTGACAGCCCAGCATCGCTGGAGGAAAGTACAGTGGGAACCAAACGGGTGCAGAAGGGTGGGTGAGGGAATATGGTGTTAATCTACCTTTACATTTTTTTCTGTAAGGGCGAACTAACCCTTTTAAAGTGGAACTACACTGCATACGAGCACCACAAACCAAAACGCTATTCATTTTAAAAGAGCACTTATACATGTCTACATGGCTTTATTTTGTTGAGAAATCACTTTGAAAAAATACACCTTAGCATTTCTAGCCGTGGCCATCTTGTTTAAGGGTGGATGATATATGTAGCATTTACTTCCTGGAGTCCATCTGCCCTAAGCTCAGGCAGGCAGGAGGGCGAGCTTCACTAAGAAAATCCTGCATCTGTCTACCTCTGACTAAAAGAGGCATACATTACAAGGAGGAGACAGGCAAGCCCAAAATCTGTCTTCACAGATGAAGTTTGCATAGTTATTACTATGATAAGGATAATCACACAAACAATGGATGCAGTAAATGTAAAAGAGAAAAGGCACTTACATCCATCTATCTCTTCCTGAACATCATCCTGAAGCAGCGACAAATCTACAAGAAACATAACATAAGAATAATGGAAAACAATAATGCTTACCTAAATATTCACACTGCCAATACGTTTTAAAAACTGATCTGGGGTAAATGTCTAACTTGCAACTCAAAACCCACCGGCACATCCTGATTCCACCATGCAGGTTTGACGTGCAAAGGTCTACTTGGTCGCCCTCTATCCCTGTCTTCCCCCCTTCTCCCTATGTCTATATGTTTTTACCCCACTATCAGATGTTATAGTCTCCAATTTTATTGGTCCTCCCTGCTCCTAGTATAGAGTATCACCGCCTGTTCCTGGAAGGCAGCGGTGTGTTAGTGCTGAAAGCGTGAATTGCATCGTTTTCCCCTGTCATCTAAACGTTACTTGTATTACTTTATTCTGTTAAAAGCAATAAAAACATATTTGACTCCAACTTGCAACTCAAAGTATACCCTTGTAGAGCTTAAACAGTAAATAATCCAAAAATTTTAAGATTGTCGTGTGAAAGGGTTTTTATAGTAAAATTTACAGTGCAGTCAAGAAATCCCTGTAGTTTTCAAATTTCGCAAAGCCTGCCCAAAAAGTATCATTCTGAGCGATCCGGGCCAACCTGCATATCGGATGGGTGGTCTGCTGCACATACTGCTATCCGCACTGGAATGATCACTCTCACTCATCCACAAATCTGCACATGCTCAATGTGCTCTCCCTCAAACAGTGTCTCTGAGCTGCCCCTGCTCTCAGTTCCGCTCAGACAGTAGGGAGTGCACGTGAGAGCATGCTCATTACTGCAATGATTAGGGACGGCGCATATTGCAGGATGTAGAGACAGTGGGGTTGATTTACTAAGGCAGTGATGGCGAACCTTGGCACCCCAGATGTTTTAGAACTACATTTCCCATAATGCTCCACTACACAGCAGTGCATGAGCATCATGGGAAATGTAGTTCCAAAACATCTGGGGTGCCAAGGTTCGCCATCACTGTACTAAGGCTACTTTCACACTGAGGTGCCTTGCAGGCACTATAGCGCTAAAAAATAGCACCCTGAAAAAGGCACTCCATTCACTCCAGTGTGAAAGCCAGAGGGCTTTTACACTGGAGCGGTGCGCTAGCAGGACGCTCTAAAAAAAAAGTCCTGCTAGCCGCATCTTTGAGGCGCTGTAGGAGTGAGGTATACCTACAGCGCCCTTGCCAATTGAAATCAATGGGCAGCGCCGCTGCTGAACTGCCGCTGCAGTGGCACTTTTAACCCTGGTAAAAGCACCCTGCTAGCCGCCAAACAGCACCGCAAAAAACGACGGTAAAGCGATTCTAAAAATTGCAGCACTTTACTGCTGATTGCGCAACGCCCCAGTGTGAAAGTAGGGAAATCCACTCTGCACCACAAGTGCGCTTGTAAGTGCAGTCGCTGTAGATCTGAGGGGAAGCTCTGCTGGTTTTATCACCCAATCATGTGCAAAGAAAAATGCTGTTTTTTATTTTCCTTGCACGCCACCCTCAGATCTACAGCGACTGAACTTAAAAGTGCACTTGCAGTGCAAAGTGGATTTGCCTTTAGTAAATAACCCCCCGGTGTTCTGTGAGATCTACGCTGTCCTGCATAGAGGCTAAAGGTCCGTACACACGATTAGAAAATCTGAAGTTAAATTTCGTCCGATGAACAATCTGCCAATTTTCTGATCATAAGTATGTTGCTTTTGACAGCCAATTATGAAATTTCATCAGATAAAAACTGAATGTGCAGTCTTTAAAATTTTTGTCTGATGTGACCACAACGTCCGATTTTCTTTTTGTTAGTACAGTTTTCTGCCAAAAATCTGAAGAGCAAGACTAGGCATGCTCAGAAATGAAAGAACACAACAAAACAATTCCACACATTACGTCACTTCTGACGCTGAATTCTGCCATACCAAAATTTTCACTTTCAACTTCCAACAAAAAACTGGTGAAAATTCGTCCAATAATCTGATCATGTGTACAAGGCTTTTATCAGCTGTTGGTGGCCACGCCCCCCCACCCCATCATTGCAGTAATGAGCAGGCACCCCCTTCCACAAATTTGGACATGTGCGGTGCACTCTCCCTCGCCCTGTCAGAGCGGAACAGCCGAGGAAGAGCACACTGTGCATGTGCAGATTTGTGGACGAGGTAGAGTGCTCATTCCAGTCAGGATGGGGGCAGGTTTAACAGACCATCTTATATGCAGGACGGCTCAGAATGCTACCTTTTGGCCAGGCTTTGTGGAAGCTGCACTTGACCTACAGGTATTGTAATTAAAACAATCCACAATGATTTGTTAACTACTCGTGTGCCTCGGCTGCACAGGAAATGTTACCATTAGGCCTTATGTACACGGCTGCTCCTACACTTCCGTTTAGGAGCTATTGGCGGCTAGACATGTGCACACTGAAATATTTTGTTTCGGAATTCCATTTTCGTCCGAAAATTGTATTTATTTAGTTACTCCTGAAATAAGTTTTATTTATTTTGTTTTGTTATAAAAATGCATTCGTCCAAAAATCCGAATTAAGGTCGAATCTGTCAATCGAAGGCTTATGGTGTCTGTCGAATGTTCTAAGATTTGACGGAGCAGCTAAACTGTACGATGCCGCGATCGTACATTTCCCGTCGAATGTTCTACAAGTAATAGATTTATAATGTTGCATAACTAGTAATAATTATATTTATGGATTATTATTACTAGTCAACTAACATTCGAATTCTTCTATAGCCTATGGGCCGAGCATTTGACCGGAAATATACGATTGCGGCGTCGTACAGTTTAGCTACTCCATCAAATCTTCTTAGAACATTTGACAGACACCATAAGCCTTCAATGACAGATTCAACGTTTGTATGTTTTTCGCTGCTTCGTCCTTCATGTCGAATGGTCTACCTCAACACTGTTTCTTTAATATCGAATCTTTTCTCTCTATGTAGAATAATCTCAGACTAATAGTTAAAGCGGTAGTAAACCCGCTGTCTTTTTTTTTTAAACCTGAAATGCAAAAGCCATAATGAGCTAGTATGCACCGCATACTAGCTCGTTATGAAATACTTACCTCGGAACAAGGTGAGAGGAACTTACCTGGTCCACGCCGAGGGAGATGTCATCTTTCCTCAGGGTGTCTTCCGGTTATCACCGCTCCAGCGCTGTAAGTGGCTGGAGCGGCGATGCCGTCACTCCCGCGTATGCGCGCGGGAGACTTCTCCCCGGCGAGAATCTCCACTGCGCATGCGCCACTGCAGTCAGCGGCACATTGCGGAGGGAATATCTCCTAAACCGTACAGGTTTAGGAGATATTCTTTTTACCTACAGGTAAGCCTAATTATAGGATTACCTGTAGGTTAAATTGGTAGTACAGAGCATACTACCACTTTAAGGTTAGGCAGATTCGAACGCAGGTTCGATAGACACAGGTCGCTATTGTCAGCATCATGTCGAATGTCCCATCTATATGGAGCTGTTGTAGCAACAAAAACGAAAATAAAGCATATTTTATGTCAAATCTTTCGGATTTTGGATTCTGCGCGTTCGGTTTCATTAGTTAAAACGATAACAAAAAAAAAAACGAATGCACGTCTATTGGCAGTTTTTTTTGCCAAAGCCCCTGATCTCAACTCAATAAAAGGCTGTGTCCATGCACACATAGGCTTTTACCAGAGATTAGGAGCAGCAGGGTACTGAGGCAATCAAAGCTCCTCTCCTAAACGCAGAAGAAAATCTCATTCAGGGGACAAGCTTTTGGGCGTAAAAAAACAAATACTCCTAAAAGCTAAGTGTGTTTAGCTTTTCAGAGTTTATTCATCTGAATGGCCAGAATAAATAAAAATTCTGGCCAATGAAAATGAACGCCCAAACACCAAATGCTGCTTAGAACTCTGCCAAACTCACCTAAACTGGTTTGAAAAAATGCAGATCAGGTGAGTTTTTAATGCAAATTGTATCCTTCCAGGAGAAATCACATTACAATAAACCAATGTGCACAGGAATGCTTTCATATATGATTGGCTCATCTTTGCACTGCGTACATATGTTTTACTTCTGAACAGCTCAGTGTATGTTTAGGCTCCTCCCTACATGGCATAATATCCAGATTGATAATACATAAGGAAACATGTTTGTGCCAGGAGAGTACTGGAATACAAGGCCTGTTTTACATGGGCTTCAGCTTGTATAAGAGCCTTGTGAACAGCTAGCTTTTACAAAGCATTTGCAGAACTTTCAGTAAGATTTGTTGAGGAGCGATTCACACCAGAATCGCATAGGAACGCACTACACGTTCCCAGAGAACCAGACTGCACAAAAAGTAGTGCATGCACAACTTGTGAAAAAACGCACTGCACCAAATCACATTGTACTACGGCACTATGCGATCTGGTGCCCGCAAATGTACTGTGTTTGCAATCCACATTTGTGGTGCCTTTAACAATGTATTGACACTCACAGCAAATCGCAAAGGCAGTGCGTTCTTAATGCAGTGCAGGAAACGCACCTTTCCCACACTACATTCTGGTGTGAATAGCCTCAGCTTTAATTTGTAAATGATCAATACAGATCCTAATGGATTCTGCATTAACCACCCCGCCCCCCTTGTGCTATCCTACGGACACTGCCTGCCTCCCCTTGTGCTATCCTACAGACACTGCCTGCCTCCCCTTGTGCTATCCTACAGACACTGCCTGCCTCCCCTTGTGCTATCCTACGGACACTGCCTGCCTCCCCTTGTGCTATCCTACGGACACTGCCTGCCTCCCCTTGTGCTATCCTACAGACACTGCCTGCCTCCCCTTGTGCTATCCTACAGACACTGCCTGCCTCCCCTTGTGCTATCCTACAGACACTGCCTGCCTCCCCTTGTGCTATCCTACAGACACTGCCTGCCTCCCCTTGTGCTATCCTACAGACACTGCCTGCCTCCCCTTGTGCTATCCTACAGACACTGCCTGCCTCCCCTTGTGCTATCCTACAGACACTGCCTGCCTCCCCTTGTGCTATCCTACAGACACTGCCTGCCTCCCCTTGTGCTATCCTACAGACACTGCCTGCCCCCCTCGTGCTGTCCTACGTGCGCTGCCTGCCCCCCCCCCCCGTGCTATCCTACGGGGGCTGCCTGTTCCCACCCATAATATCCTACAGGCGCTGCCTGTCCCCCCCCCCCCCCCCGTACTATCCTGTGCTATCCTACGGGCGCCTGCCCGTCCCCCCTCGTGCTATCCTACGGGCGCCTGCCCGTCCCCCCTCGTGCTATCCTACGGGCGCCTGCCCGTCCCCCCTCGTGCTATCCTACGGGCGCCTGCCCGTCCCCCCTCGTGCTATCCTACGGGCGCCTGCCCGTCCCCCCTCGTGCTATCCTACGGGCGCCTGCCCGTCCCCCCTCGTGCTATCCTACGGGCGCCTGCCCGTCCCCCCTCGTGCTATCCTACGGGCGCCTGCCCGTCCCCCCTCGTGCTATCCTACGGGCGCCTGCCCGTCCCCCCTCGTGCTATCCTACGGGCGCCTGCCCGTCCCCCCTCGTGCTATCCTACGGGCGCCTGCCCGTCCCCCCTCGTGCTATCCTACGGGCGCCTGCCCGTCCCCCCTCGTGCTATCCTACGGGCGCGCTGCCCGTCCCCCCTCGTGCTACCCTACGGGCGCTGCCCGTCCCCCCTCGTGCTACCCTACGGGCGCTGCCCGTCCCCCTCGTGTGCTACCCTACGGGCGCTGCCCGTCCCCCCTCGTGCTACCCTACGGGCGCTGCCCGTCCCCCCTCATGCTACCCTACGGGCGCTGCCCGTCCCCCCTCGTGCTACCCTACGGGCGCTGCCCGTCCCCCTCGTGCTACCCTACGGGCGCTGCCCGTCCCCCCTCGTGCTACCCTACGGGCGCTGCCCGTCCCCCCTCATGCTACCCTACGGGCGCTGCCCGTCCCCCCTTGTGCTACCCTACGGGCGCTGCCCATCCCTCCTCATGCTACCCTACGGGCGCTGCCCGTCCCACCTCATACTATCCTATGGGCACTGCCTATCCCCCCCCCCGTACTATCCTACGGGCGCTGCCCGTCCCCCCCTCGTACTATCCTATGAGTGCTGCCTGTCCCCCCTCGTACTATCCTATGGGTGCTGACTGTCCCCCCTCGTACTATCCTATGAGTGCTGCCTGTCCCCCCTCGTACTATCCTATGAGTGCTGACTGTCCCCCCTCGTACTATCCTATGGGTGCTGTCTGTCCCCCCCCCCCGTACTATCCTATGGACAGTCCTCTGCCATTGCAGGTAGTACCTAGTGGCCCCCTACACATAATTACTCAGGGAAGAGAGAAGTGCAGCCAATAGAAATGACAGGCCGGCCCTGTGGTGGGACTAATATCAGAGCCCTGTGTAGGAGTCCATAGACAACTCCCAGCACACACACACCAGTCACTGGCCACTTTCTCCCGCCCCTGGCCCAGTCACAGCGCTGCCATGGCACATGACACTCTCTATGACACGCACACGGCGCCGTTTCTCTCACCCGCCATCTTGTGTCCCAGGCCGCGCCGCTACATGGAGTCTGCAGCCCGCACAGTCTCCGCCCAGCTCCCGGGGGTGTGTATGAGGTGCGGCCGCTGAGGGGAGGGTGGACGTCCCCAATGCGCCTCCGTGTTTGCCTCCAATTCACAAGTTAGAGCCTCGGATCACGGAAGATCCCACATCGGAGTGGTTAGGGGGGAGGAGATGACATCACAGTCATGTGACCGCACCATGTGACCTCCGAGGGAGAGATGGGACATGAGTGGAAGGGCTCTACCCCCCGGGAAATCACTGCGCGTGTGTGTGTGTGTGAGGGTTGGGAACACCCCTCTGATTTGGAAATGTGGGGTGCAGGGCAGTAGTGTATTTAGGTTTTGTGCTGCCCTAGGCCTGACTCATTCAATGTTATCCTATGTGTACAAAGTCTCATTTTTTGCCATTTTAGGCAGTTGCGTTTAACAGTGTTTCTTTGAAAGCAACAGAATGGGTTCAGACGCAAACATTTTCCACGTTTCAGACGCTAAACACGGTAACCTGCATTTAGCAGTGTTTTAATTTATAGGTGTTTTTGACCATTTTTTATATACATTTTTTTAAACGCAAGCGCGGCAAAATGGACGTTTTAAACTTGGGTTACTATCTGTCACATTAAATAGTTTAGGAGCAGTTGCAAAAACGTCCCATGTACATGGAGCCTTAACTCGTGCACCCCGTAATTAAAATATGACCCACCCTTCCTGTCAAGGCCACATCCCTTTTTGTTTAACCACTTCATTACTGGGCACTTTAAACCCCCTTCGTGCCCAGACCTATTTTCAGCTTTCGGCGCTGACGCATTTTGAATGACAATTGCGCGGTCATACAACACTGTACCCAAATTATATTTTTATTATTTTTTCCCCACAAATAGAGCTTTCTTTTGGTGGTATTTGATCACCTCTGCAATTTTTATTTTTTGCGCTATAGGCCGATACGTATTCTTCTACATATTTTTGTTAAAAAAAAATCGCAATAGGCTTTTATTGATTGGTTTGCGCAAAATTTATAGCCCCTAAAAATAGGGGATATATTTATGATTTTTTTTTTTTACTAGTAATGGCGGCGATCTGCCATTTTTTTATTTATTTTTGTCAGGCCTGCAATATTGTGGCGGACATATTGGACACTTTTGACACAAATTTGGGACCATTCACATTTATACAGCGATCAGTGCTATAAAAATGCACTAATTACTGTATAAATGTGACTGGCAGGGAAGGGGTTAACACTAGGGGGTGAAGAAGGGGTAAAATGTATTCCCTGGGTGTGTTCTAACTGTGTGGGGGAGGGGGTGACTGTGGGAGGTGACCGATGCTGTGTCCCTATGTACAAGGGACACAGCATCTGTCTCCTCTCCCTGACAGGACGTGGAGCTCTGTGTTTACACACAGAGCTCCACGTCCCTGCTGTGTCACGGCCAATCGCGTGTACCCGGCGGACATCGCGGCCGCCAGGTACACGTATCGGATCCTCAGCGATGCGGCGGCACAGTGTTTAGGAATAAAAGTGATGATTTTTTTTATTTTATTTCAGTGTAAACAATTATAAAATAAATCCGAAAACAACAACAATTTTTTTTTAAAGCGCCCAGTCCCGACGAGCTCGCGCGCAGAAGTGAACGCATACGCGAGTAGCGCCCACATATGAAAACGGTGTTTAAACCACACAAGTGAGGTATCGCCGCGATCGTTAGAGCGAGAGCAATAATTCTAGCCCTAGACCCCCTCTGTAACTCAAAAAATGCAACCTATAGAATTTTTTAAACGTCGCCTATCGAGATTTTTAAGGGTAAAAGTTTGACGCCATGCCACGAGCGGGCACAATTTTTAAGCGTGACATGTTGGGTATCATTTTACTCGGCGTAACATTATATTTCACAATATATAAACAAATTGGGCCAAATTTATTGTTGTCTTATTTTTTAATTAAAAAAAGTGAATTTTTTCCAAAAAAGGGCACTTGTAAGACCGCTGAGCAAATACGGTGTGACAAAAAGTATTGCAATGCCTGCCATTTTATTCTCTAGGGTGTTAGAAAAAAATATATATAATGTTTGGGGGTTTTAAGTAATTTTCTAGCAAAAAAAAATGTTTTAGTCTCGTAAAAACACAAAATCTGAAAAACACCCTCGGTCCTTAAGTGGTTAAGGACCGCCGCACGACTATATACGTAGACAGAATGGCATGGCTGGGCACATGGACGTATATATACGTCCTCTTTAAGAGCCCAGCCATGGGTTGTGGCGCACTCGCAACCCGATCCGAATCGACCACACCCGCGGACCCGATCTCCGCCGGTTTCCCGCGATCAGGTCACAGGAGCTGAAGAACGGGCAGAAGTGGGTGTAAACAAACCTTCCTCGTTATTCTCTGTGGCAGTGTCAGTGATCGTCTGTTCCCTAATATAGGGAACAACAATGTGATGTCACATGTCCAGCCCCACCCCCCTACAGTAAGAATCACACATTAGGTCACACTTAACCCATACAGCGCCCCCTAGTGGTTAACCCCTTAACTGCCATTGTCATTTTCACAGCAATCAGTGCATTTTTATAGCACTTTTCGCTGTGAAAATGGTCCCAAAAATGTGTCAAAAGTGTCCGATGTGTCCACCATAATGTCGCAGTCACGAAAAAAAAATCGCTGATCGCCACCATTAGTAGTAAAAAAACATATTAATAGAAATGACATAAAACTATCCCCTATTTGGTTTGCGCAAAATGTATCGCGTTTACAAATCGATAAACACTTATTGCAATTTTTTTTTTACCAAAAAATAGGTAGGAGAATGCGTATCGGCCTAAACTGAGGGGAAAAAAAATGTTATATCTTCTTTGGGGATATTTATTATAGCAAAAAGTAAAACATAATTTTTTTTCAAGATTGTCAAAATGTTTGTTTATAGCGCAAAAAATAAAAAACCTACAGCCACACCCCCCTACAGTTGTAAACACACTTCAGGTCACACATAACCCCATCAGCGCCCCCTGTGGTTAACTCCCAAACTGCAACTGTAATTTCCACAGTAAACAATGCATTTTAAATGCATTTTTTGCTGTGAAAATGACAATGGTCCCAAAAATGTGTCAAAATTGT
Organism: Rana kukunoris; assembly: GCA_029574335.1. NCBI lineage: Eukaryota > Metazoa > Chordata > Amphibia > Anura > Ranidae > Rana > Rana kukunoris. The sequence continues at coordinate 329,756,303 of CM056053.1, read as the reverse complement.
CCGAAGTGTCCGCCATAATGTCGCAGTCACGAAAAAAATTGCTGATCGCTTCCATTAGTAGTTAAAAAAATGTTTTTTTATAAAAATGCAAAAAAAAATCCCCTATTTTGTATACGCTATAAATTTTGCGCAAACCAACCGATAAACGCTTATCGCGTTTTTTTTTTAACCAAAAATAGGGCATTGATTGGTATCCCTGGTGGGCACGGGTTGGCACTTGTTGTGGGCATCCATGAAGGGCCTGCACTGATATTCATATGTTGATATGAAGATTGTCAGCGCAGGTGCCACCTGTCAGGAGAGCCACTGATTGGTTCTCCTGTACTTGTGCCTTGTCAGCGCGAATCAAGGAAAAGTCGATAAACGTCACTTCCTGGTTTCCATGTGATCAGCTGTGATTGGACACAGCTGATCACATTGTAAAGAGTCTACATTGTAGGCTCTTTACCAAGATCGGAGATGGGGTGCATCAGATGACCGCGCAGTCAGGATAACTGATCACCGCTGCGGTCATCATTTTACAATACGATGGACGGGAACTGATTAAATATCACCAAAAGAAAGCACTATTTCTGTGAAAAAATGTTTTTGCTTAGGTACAGTGTTGCATGAATTGTGAAATGACCAATTTCAACTTAAAAAACATGCCATGCCTCTTACTAAATACCTTGGTCTGTCTACTTTCCAAAGAGGGGCCATTTGGAGGATATTTGTACTGTCCTGATATTTTTGGGCAGACCAGGATTGATACATTTTCAGATATATACCATAGTTTGTGGGCTCTAACATTCCTACAGACTAAATATTATACACAGATTTTTGCCAAAGAAATGTAGCAGAAGACATTTTGGTTTAAATTAATGAACAATAATTTATTTGCAAAATTTTCATCAGTAATGAAATTGTCATTTAAAGTGTGACAGCGTTGAAAGCTGAAAAATTGGCCTGGGCAGGAAGGGGGTGAAAGTGCCCAGCCAAACGAGCATTATCTCGCATACAGTGGATATAAAAAGTCTACACACCCCTGTTAAAATGTCAGCCTTCTGTGATGTAAAAAAAAAATGAGACAAAGATAAATAATTTCTACTTTTAATGTGACCTATAAACTGTACAACTCAGTAGAACAACAAACTGAAATCTTTTAGGTGGAGGAAGGTAAAAGAAAAAAACATATGGTTACATAAGTGTGCACACCCTTAACCACTTAAGGACCGCCTCCTGCACATATATTTTGGCAGAATAGCACGGCTGGGCACATGTACGTCCTGTACTAGTACCCAGCCGTGGGTCACGGGCACGAGTCCGCGGTGCGCTCCCGTGACCCGGTCCGAAGCTGCGGGACTCGTGGACCCAATCGCCGCTGGAGTGCGGCGATCGATCCCCGGAGCTGAAGTACGGGGAGAGCTGTGTGAAAACGCGGCGTCATCGATCGCGTGATCCCTTATACAGGGAATCGCAATCGATGACCTCACACCTACAGCCACACCCCCCTACAGTTGTAAACACACATTAGGGAACACATAACCCCTACAGCGCCCCCTTGTGGTTAACTCCCAAACTGTAAATGTCATTTTCACAATAAGCAATGCATTTTAAATGCATTTTTTGCTGTGAAAATGACAATTGTCCCAAAAATGTGTCAAAATTGTCCGAAGTGTCCGTCATAATGTCGCAGTCACGAAAAAAATCACTGATCGATATATACAAATGCAATAAAACTATCCCCTATTTTGTAAACGCTATACATTTTGCGCAAACCAACCGATAAACGCTTATTGCAATTTTTTTTTACCATAAATAGGTAGAAAAATACGTATCGGCCTAAACTGAGGAAAAAAATATTTTTTTTATATATATATTTTTAGGGGATATTTATTATAGCAAAAAGTAAAAAATATTGAATTTTTTTCAAAATTGATGCTCTATTTTTGTTTATAGCGCAAAAAATAAAAACCGCAGAGGTGATCAAATACCACCAAAAGAAAGCTCTATTTGTGGGAAAAAAAGGACGCCACGTCGCACAACCGCGCAATTGTCAGTCAAAGCGACGCAGTGCCGAATCACAAAAAGGGGCAAGGTCCTTTAGCAGCATTTTGGTCCGGGTCTTAAGTGGTTGCACACCCTGTACAACCACTTTTCCCTACAGGCAAGCCTATGATAAGGGTTACCTGTAGGTACTGGAAATATCTCCTAAACCTCTACAGTTTAGGAGATATTCGCCGGCACCGACATAATTGGCGCATTGGCACTGAAGAAAGGGCACAATCCGTGCCGTTTCTATAGTGCTTGTGACGTGACCATAGGCTCCCACACGCATGCGATTGAATGATGTCATGCGACTCTGGCTAATAGCAAAGTCGGAGTCCATGGCCCCAGAAGGAAGAGGGGTTGAAGATGGAAGCAATTAGACAGCGGGGACATTGCGGGCTTCTTCTGCAGGTAAGTGGCACATAATGGGCTAGTATGCGATGCATACTAGCCCATTATGCTTTTACTTTGCAGGGAACAAAGAGGAAGTAAAACCAGGGTTTACTTCTTCTTTAAACTAATACTTTGTTGAAGCACCTTTTGATTTTATTACAGCACTCTTTTTGGGTATGAGTCTATCAGCATGGCACATATTGACTTGGCAATATTTGCCCACTCTTCTTTGCAAAAACACTCCAAATCTGTCAGATTGCAGGGGCATCTCCTGTGCACAGCCCTCTTCAGATCACCTCACAGATTTTCAATCAGAATCAGGTCAGGGCTCTGGCTGGGCCATTCCAAAACTTTAATCTTCTAGTGAAGCCATTCCTTTGTTGATTTGGATGTATGTTTTGGGTTGTTGTCATGCTGAAAGATGAAGTTCCTCTTCATATTCAGTTTTTTAGCAGAAGCCTGAAGGTTTTGTGGCAATATTGACTGGTGTTTGGGCCTGTCCATAATTTACTCTTCCTTGACTAAGGCTGTTCCAGCCCCAAAGCATAATGCTGCCACCACCATGCTTTACTGTAAGTATGGTGTTCTTTTGGTGATGTGCAGTGTTGTTTTTTGCGCCAAACATATCTTCTGGAATTAGGGCAAAAAAGTTCAACCTTGATTTCATCAGACCACAACACATTTCCTAGCGCATCCTGTTTTTTTGCTATTTGTTTATCTGTGTTTGTAACTACAGTCAGGTGCAGCTTCTTTTGAGTTTCTAATTTCACTTTAGATCACCAGCACTCTGTTGCTTTTTTTCACACAACACATTTCCCCCTCTCACCTTCCACTACAGCTACTTGAGAGATGATTGGCTCCGCCCTCTACAGAAAACACAAATCAGATACAATTTAAAAGGCCACTCCCTTTCCTCTGACCCTCAGTTGTTTTGTGTTTCCAGACCCTCCAGGAGCACCGACATGTTTTTTGTTTTCTTAGGTCTGGTAACTGTGGTTGGTGGACCCCCCATCTCTGGTATCATCCAGGACTAGTTGGGGTCAAGTCCTGGGTGATAGTCCTGTACTTTCTATCCAGAAGGGTTCCCTATTTCTGGGGTTACTTGCCTACTTTACCCCAAAAAGAAAAAGAAACAGTTGCTGTAACTGCTTATAAAGTATTAGCTGGAGTTTGGTTTAAAGCAGTGTTCCGCCCCCCCCCCCAAAAAAAAAGCCTTTCGGCTTCAAGTCGGGAACCCTACTGCGAATGCACGAGGCCCTCTCTCCTACTGGCCTGACAGCCGGGGGAGAGAGGAGGAGGGAGCGCCACGCTGATGTCACGGGCTGCGGCCAAAAGTGGGAAAGGATACCCCCAGGGAGGAATCCGATGAGCGGAATTTCCACTTTTGGGTGGCACGCCACTTTTAATTTTTCATTGTGTTTAAATTTGCTAATACATCTAACACTCCCTTTCCCCCCTCCCTCTGCTCGCTGACACTGCATAATGCAAGCGTTCACACAACCACAGCTGCCCGATCTGCTCCTTCCCCTGCATCCTCATTGGCATGGAGAAGAGTGAGTTGCAGAAAGGACTCCATTAGCACTGTGGGGGAGGGGGGCCCAAGCCTTCATCTCAGTTACTGAAAAAACAGACTGATTTCTCCCGTCCTTAGGACAGGAGAACCAGCCTGTAAATTCCGAGAGTGGTGACTGCAAGCTGAGCCGAGTATCAGTTTCTGACACTCTTTTACAGCCCAGCGAGTCCAGCCACCTCCCCCCCACTCTCTTCACATACGAGCAGGGAGGAATAGAGCTCCTCCTCCTTTCAGTCCCACCCACACTATCTCAGTGTGCTGTATCTGAAGAGAGGGGATGTGTGTTCAGGAAATATGAAAATCAGCAGCATGTGTGTGAATGATGCCTGAGATTCTAGCCTGGGCCGTGGGTAAGTGTGTGCACTGCAGACTGCAGTACACTGTAATCACTAAACTGCATTATCTCCATCCCTTCTCTCCCCCATCTGTCTCTCTCCCCTCTCCTGTTCTTTCAAGACATTCACAATTTACTTTCTGTAACGGTCACCACCGTTTACGATATTCCATTCCATCGCCCCACGACAGCTTATCTGACAGTCCGACAGACATCAAACATGACCCATTTCATTTCCCAGAATAACCGAGACAACACAAGCTCTGGTACTGGTTCCAAAATTAATGAATGAATCCTTTAATGGTAACTTAGCTTTCTTATATACAGTACAAGCATGTTACAGTTAATCACAGGGACAAAGACACACTCCACCCACACATCACACAATGGGGGGCTTCATACACATTCTTTTAGTTAATGACATTCCGATGAGTTAATTACTACTCATTACCCAGACGGTCTGGCTCCGCATTTAGAGGGGTTAATTACTACAGCTTGACAAGTCACATTCCACATCTTAACAGTGTCATTAGCATACACAATAAACAGGTCTTAGGAGCAGACCTAATTAGACCACAATGGACACAAAACAGTATTAGCATCACACAATGGAATGTCTAGGAGCAGACTCAATTAACACCTCAAAAGCATGTGTCCCCACATTGAATGAAAACACTCTATTGACCTGTCGGAGTCAGACTTTAACAACTTGTAATATTTAAAGATATCCTGCAAAACATTAATTATCAGTAATGTCCCATCCCATGTAATTTATCATTATCATTTCTCAGTCACCCTATGCCCAAAAGGGGCACAGGATGACCCTAGACCCAAGAGTCATTAGTGATGCTGGCACTCGAGTACCCCCCATCCTTCAAAAGTCTCTGGGTGTCACGTCCATTCTGTTACACTTTCACTTTCAGTTAGGCAGGTAATATACAGTGCACATTTCTTTCCTACATCCACAGATTGCAGGAAAGAAACTTGCATGATTCCCCCATCAACACAGACAGTGCTGATGGGAATATCCCTCCTGCCCAGCAATTGTATTCTCCCGACAAACAGTGATTCTCACTAGTGGCTATACAGCAACCACTAGTGATAATCATAAGAGAATCTGCTCATTAATGGTTCAAATCTCAGCCAGTTCCTGCTGAACCAGCTGAGATTTAAACTGTCTATGGCTGGTCTTAGCTCTTAGGCAGCCTATACATTGATCACTTTTTTTCATTCAACTATTAGGTTGAATGAAAAAAAAAAAGAATTGATCTAATTCCCCCATCTACACATTATAGGTGGATGGTGGAATCCTCCCAGTGTGGACCAGTGCTGGAATAACCAGAGTTGCTGTCCTGTCCCGGCTATTCACAGCGCTGGTCTCTGTCTCCTTGGCAGCGGCGGCAGCACATTGGAACCCAGTGCTGGTTACTTTATGGGGCTGATGTACAGGAGGGCCAGCACAATTTGTTGTTAGAGATGGGCTGGGCATGTTCAAAAATCCACATGCCAGAGCCTGCCAGGAAGCCCACACTGCACAGCGCTAATCACAGTCAGTGAGACATTTCCCGGTCTGCAGCTCTGCACAGATCAGGAAATGTCTCACTGCCTGTGATTAGCACTGTGGAGTGTTGGCTTCCTGGCGGGATTGGGCATGTGGAATTTCAAACACACCCGAGCCCATCTCTATTGGTCGTAGACAGTTGAGCTCCATGCAGGTTGCGTAGCAGCAGTGGAGCCTTCTCTGACATGCTGATCGGGATGCAATCCAGGTGATGCTAACAGTCAAATCCTAGTGTTAAATATCAGAGATTTTATTGATCAAAGCCCACACTTTACAGGCATAGAGCCCACACTTTACAGGCATAGAGCCCACACTTTACAGGCATAGAACCCACACTTTACAGGCATAGAGCCCACACTTTAACCACTTTCCCCCCGGACCATTTGTCAGCCTAAAGACCAGAACTGTTTTTACAATTTGGAACTGCGCTGCTTTAACTGGTAATTGCGCGGTCATGCAATGTTGCACCGAAACGAAACTTGCGTCCTTTTCTTCCCACAAATAGAGCTTTCTTTTGATGGTATTTGATTGCCTCTGCGATTTTTATTTTTTGCAATATAAATGGAAAAAGACCGTAAATTTTGAAAAAAAATGATTTTTCTTATAACAAAAAGTAAAAAATATCGAATAAACTAAATTTTAGTCAAACATTTAGGCCAAAATTTATTCAGCCACATGTCTTTAGTAAAAAAAATCGCAATAAGCGTATATTTATTGGTTTTCGCAAAAGTTATAGCGTCTACAACTAGGGTACATTTTCTGGAATTTACACAGCTTTTATTTTATGACTGCCTATCTAATTTCTTGAGGTGCCAAAATGGCAGGGCAGTACAAAACCCCCCCCCAAATGACCCCATTTTGGAAAGTAGACACCCAAAGGAAATTGCTGAGGGGCATGTTGAGCCCACTGAATATTTTTTTTTTTGTACCAAGTGATTGAATAATGACAAAAAAAAAATCCAAAAAGTTGTCACTAAATGATAAATTGCTCACACATGCCATGGTTATATATGGAATTGCACCCCAAAATACATTCTGCTGCTTCTCCTGAGTATGGGGATACCACATGTGTGGGACTTTTTGGGAGCCTAGCCGCGTACGGGGCCCCTAAACCAAGCACCGCCTTCAGGATTTCTAAGGTCGCAAATTTTTGATTTCACTTCTCACTACCTATGACAGTTTTGAAGGCCATAAAATGCCCAAATAGCACAACCCCCCCCCCCCCCAAATGACCCAATTTTGGAAAGTAGACACCCCAGGCTATTTGCTGAGAGGCATTTTGAGTCCATGGAATATTCTATATTTTGCCACAAGTTGCGGGAATATGAATTTTTTATTTATTTTTGCACAAAGTTGTCACTAAATGATATATTGCTCACACATGCCATGGGCATATGTGGAATTACACCCCAAAATACATTCTGCTGCTTCTCCTGAGTACGGGGATACCACATGTGTGGGACTTTTTGGGAGCCTAGCCGCGTACGGGACCCCGAAAACCAAGCACCGCCTTCAGGATTTCTAAGGGCATACATTTTTGATTTCACTCCTCACTACCTATCACCGTTTTGAAGGCCATAAAATGCCAAGGTGGCACAAAACCCCTCCAAATGACCCCATTTTGGAAAGTAGACACCCCAAGCTATTTTCTGAGAGGTATGTTGAGTACATGAAATATTTTATATTTTGCCACCAGTTGCTGGAATATGACAAACTTTTTTTTTTTTTTTTTGCACAAAGTTGCCACTAAATGATATTTTGCTCACACATGCCATGGGCATATGTGGAATTACACCCCAAAATACATTCTACTGCTTCTCCTGAGTACGGGGATACCACATGTGTGGGACTTTTTGGGAGCCTAGCCGCTTACGGGACCCCAAAAACCAAGCACCGCTTTCAGGATTTCTAAGGGCGCAAATCTTTGATTTTACCCCTCACTGCCTATCACAGTTTCGGAGGCCATGGAATTCCCAGATGGCACTAAACCCCCCCCAAATGACCCCATTTTGGAAAGTAGACACCCCAAGCTATTTGCTGAGAGGCATGGCGAGTATTTTACAGCGCTCATTTATTTTTGAAAATGAAGAAAGATATTATTATTTTATTTTTTTTCAATTTTTAAATCTTTGTGACAAAAAGCAAGAACTGCAAAATACTTATTATACCTCTCAGCAAATAGGTTGGGGTGTCCACTTTCCAAAATGGGGTCATTTGGGGGAGTTTTGTGCCATCTGGGCATTCCATGGCCTCCGAAACTGTGATAGGCAGTGAGGAGTGAAATCAAAACTTACACCCTTCGAAAGCCTGAAGGTGGTGATTGGTTTTTGGGGTCCCGTACGCGGCTAGGCTCCCAAAAAGTCTCACACATGTGGTATCCCTGTACTCAGGAGAAACAGCAGAATGTATTTTGGGGTGTAATTCCACATATGCCCATGGCAAGTTTGTCATATTCCAGCAACTGGTGGCAAAATATAAAATATTCCATGTACTCAACATACCCCTCAGAAAATAGCTTGGGATGTCTACTTTCCAAAATGGGGTCATTTGGGGGGGGGGGTTTTTGAACTGTCCTGGCATTTTATGCACAACATTTAGAAGCTTATGTCGCACATCACCCACTCTTCTAACCACTTGAAGACAAAGCCCTTTCTGACACTGTTCTTTACATAAAAACATTTTGTTTTTTGCAAGAAAGTTAAGTTGAACCCCCAAACATTATATATTTTTTTAAAGCAAAGGCCCCACAGAATAAAATGGTGGGTGTTGAATTTTTTTTCCACGCAGTATTTGCGCAGCTATTTTTTAAACGCATTTTTTTGGGAAAAAATACACTTTTTTTTATTTTAAAGCACTAAAACACACTATATTGCCCAAATATTTGATGAAATAAAAAAGAAGATCTTAGGCCGAGTACACAGATACCAAACACGACATACTTTAAAATTTCGCACAAATGCGCAGTGGCGACAAACTACATACATTTTTAAAAAGCCTTTAAAAGCCTCTACAGGTTACAACATTGGATTTACAGAGGAGGTCTACTGCTAAAATTATTACCCTCGATCTGGCCTTTGCGGTGATACCTGACATGCATGGTACAATTGCTGTTTACATATGACGCCAGACTGACGCTTGCGTTCGCCTTTGCGCGAGAGCAGGGGGGGACAGGGGTGCTTTTTTTTTTTTTTTATTATTAATTTTGCTTTTTTAATTTTATTTTAGACTGTTCCTTCCTTTTTTTTTTTTTTTTTTTATAATTTTTATTGTTATCTTAGGTCATGTAAATATCCCCTATAATAGCAATAGTTAGTGACAGGTACTCTTTTTTTAAAAAAATGGGGTCTATCAGACCCTAGGTCTCTCCTCTGCCCTCAAAGAATCTGACCACACCAATGTGATAAAATGTTTTCCCACTTTCCCAATGGCGCGGTTTATATCCGGGGGGGGCATACCCTCCCACTGCTTTTAAAAGCAGTCTAGAGGCTAATTGGCCGCTAGGATTGCTTTTACATGAAAGCCGACCGCTGGCTGAAGAGAATGATACCAAGATGATACCTAAACTCGCAGGCATTATTCTGGTATAACCATTCAAAGTCCAGCAACATACCATACGTTGATGGTTCTTGTTGGACATGTATTGTAATCTTTTTTTTTCATGCAGCCTGTTGGCTGAACGAAAAAAAGAGATTGATCGGTGGGTATGCCCACCATTAGAATACCTCCCACTTCTAATGATTGGCATACATGCACCAGTTATATATGCCGAAGCATGGGGGCATCCTCCCTCAAAAAAGTTATGCCGCTCACAGACGTATGTACGCTGCATAAAAAGTTATGGCACATACACACGGTCGGACTTTTCCACGGACAAGCTTCCGACGGAATTTCGACCGTATGTACGTGCATTAGGAGCAAAATCGCTCCTCCGCCCCTAATGCCCCCATGAAAACTAAGAAATACCCCCAAGGAAACGGGACTTTGAAGGCCAAGTTCAGATAAAATATACTTTTAATACATAAGTTATAGTATGGACCCAGTCACGTACAAATTGATATCTGTTGGAAAAGTGACCTGTATGATCCGTTACCTCTTTGTGGCAATCACACAGTAGGCATGGAACATCAGGGGTTAGAAAGAAGCACCCAGTGAAAGAAATAAAGGGAAAATACAATCACATAACAGCACATAGTAAAAAAGCACAATCTCCATGGGACAAAGTGGAGAATGCCCGACGCGTTTCTGGTCTCTTGATTAGAAGAGAGCCCTCATCAGGGGCCAGGGAGTTGTACCGTATAAAATTATCTCTCAATTCTAAAGATAACAGAAGACAACAACATAGGGCATACAGTCAGAAACACAGCAAATTTTAGATCGATATATGGCACAGATTGTATAAATATGAGTTGTAGTTTTTTTGCTAAACCACCTACCGCTGGCTTTTGCGGAAAGAGAGGTCCCTAGTTGGGATGATAGTGGTCACGAGTGGGTTCGAAACAAATCACTTAAGGGTTTTGGCCTTTCCTGTATAAGTGGTCACACTCCTATGAAAGACAACAAAAGGGGAGAAGATCATGGTGGGGTATTAGTTAGTTCTCCCCTGTATATCGGATAAACAGACAGATATCTGTCCGAGATTTTATCCGAGGGTCATGATCTACCTGCTATATTTCATATGTGAGATACCAAAATATTTACCCGATGTGGGAGGGGGGTGATTATCTTTCAAAACGCCCCTTAAGGTTCTGTGTGATATTTGTCAGGTGATCCCTCTGGATCAAAACACATGAAACCTAAAAGAGAAAAGTATATATATAGCCAAACCAATCATAGCCCTCCTGCGAAAGGCATTGGGAGTAGGGTAAAGTGGAGTGTACGACTTAGGCGCCGTACACACGGCCGAGGTTTTTGCTGAAAATCAGCGAGAACCTCGCTGGAATGCACATTCCAGCGAGGACCTCGGCCGTGTGTACGGTCTCGGCGAGCTTCCCGTCGGGAAGCCCGTCGAGCCGAAATAGAGAGCACGCTCTCTATTTCCTCGACGGCCCGCCTGGAAGAATGGCTGGTTGCCATTCCCGACGGGCGGGTCGCCGAATTCGACGGCCGGGAGAGAACCTCGACGGGCGGAACGATGTGTTCTGCCCGTCGAGGTTCTCTGCCGTGTGTACGGCGCCTGACAGTTGTCTCGAGGTGTCCACGGCTTGGTGGCGTTATCCCTGGTGTGCATAGGGTGCCCACCTGTTGCGAGTATTGCATGGATTTAAATGGAGTTTCCCGATTGGACGTCGGGTTCGCGTTGCGTGATGTAATCACGCATCGCGTCCCGTGTTGCGTACCGTTGTGTTGGTCATGTGGCCCATGCATGTAAGGTGTCTGGGCGCTTGGAGCCTGGCGTGGATTCTGAGGGTATCTCTCCATTGGTGCGTCGGGTCCCGCGCATAGTGATGACGTCAGCGCGTATCGTGCGTTGACGTTGGCGGCAACGTATGGGTCACATGACCGCGGCGTCCTAGTGTGCTTTAGAAGAAAACCTGAGGCACACAGACTGAATCAGAGAAGTGGGCGTGCCAAGCATGCCAATGAACATTTTTAATCTTCACAAGTAGTGTCCGCAAACGAGGTAGTTTCGTGGGAGATTTAATTCAAACTAATGCCCCCATGCTTCGGCATATATGCTCTTTTTTTAACTGTGGTGGTAAAATCACCTCCTACAGTGTTGGAGTCGCGGCTTTATATATCGTGGGAGCAAACGCTGTTGCTGTCACGCTAAATAAATCCGCGATGCAACTGAATGGCGTACCTGCTAAGCAAATGATGGTTAACAATAAAACAAACATTACAGTATAACATACCATACCTGCAAAGCAAATACTATAAAACATTGTAACATTCACTTTTATAAAAACTGTAAACTGAACGTTGCAGATTATGGTCTCTCAAAATGTGATGGCACATCACATCTTCCGAGACCCTGTCTTAGTGTGCCTAGGACTGTGTGGTGCTGTACCCTACGCTAATACTCAATTAGTGTGTGGTAGCGTTTGAAACATACACCAATGCAGAGACCAGGTTGGTCAGGACAGTCGGGACAATAAAAGCGGGTGTCACGCCTAAATCCGAGTTTGCTGCAGACACGACATCTTTTTTGGCGGGTTCTTTGGGCAGGGGTACCAGAAAGGATAAAAGGAAAATGCCTCTCATACAGCCGGCTCACTGCATTTGCGTTGGGAAGGTGGGGCAAAGCACCGTCTGGAAACAGAAGGGCTTCGGCGATCTCTTCCTGGAATTTTAGGAAGGATCCAGTCTGTCCTGAAACTCTGTATAGCACATGAGCGTTCAGCAAAGCCAATTGAAACAAATAAACCGACACTTTTTTGTACCAGCGTTTGGTCTTACGGGTAATTAGGTACGGCCCCAACAACTGGTCATTGAGGTCCACCCCTCCCATGTTAAGGTTGTACTCGTGGATACAGAGGGGTTTCTCCACAACACCAGTCTCCGTAGGAATTTGGACTGCCGTGTCTGCGTGAAGCGAGGACAGAACGAAAACATTCCGTGAATCCCTCCACTTCACTGCTAACAAATTATTACACTGTAAGCAGGCTCTCTCCCCCCAACTAAGACGGGATTCTACAAGCCGTTGGGGTAAGCCCCGGCGATTAGGTCGCACGGTACCACATGCGCCAATTCCATAATCAAAAAGATGACTAAAAAGTGGCACGCTCGTGTAATAATTGTCCACGTACAAGTGGTACCCCTTTCCGAATAAGGGTGACACCAATTCCCAGACTATCTTACCAGCGCTCCCTATGTAATCAGGGCAATTTTCCGGCTCTACATGACTGTCTTTTCCCTCATAAACCATAAAGCTAGATGTATAGCCTGTTGCCCTGTCACAGAGCTTATACATCTTGGACCCCGTATCTGGCCCGCTTGCTGGGAAGGTATTGTTTGAATGACAAGCGACCAGAAAACTTAATCAGGGACTCATCAACGCAGACAACTTGCTGGGGATTATACAAGGCTGCAAACCGTACGAGGGGCCGAATTTTGTAGAGCCGATCGAATTCAGGGTCTCCCCGAGGACGACAGAGTTCATTGTCACTAAAATGCATGAAGCGCAAGATCTGCTCGTATCGTGTCCTGGTCATGGAGGCAGAGAAAATGGGCATATAGTGAATTGGGCGCGTGGACCAATACAACCGCAGTTCACTCTTTTTAGTAATGCCCATGAGGAGGGTAAGGCCCAGAAAGATCTTAAATTCGGAAACCGTAATTGGCTTCCAATCTCTGGCAAGGGACAGCTGGGGATTAGCGGCGATGTGTTGACCAGCATATAAATTGCTTTGGTCCACAATAGATCTAAAAAGATCTTCCGTGAAAAACAGTGAATAAAAATCCAGTGGTGTAAAATCAACTGTTTCCACCTGAATTCCGGGTTGGCCAGTGAATGGGGGAAGTACGGGTGCTGCAGAAGTGGCGGGGACCCAATCAGGATTGGCTAATGCAGCAGGAAGGGTTGGGCTGGGCTGGGCGAAGGTGCTAAACGCAGGTGCTAGCAGGTATCTGGGCTGATCCCGCTAACAATGCGTTTTTGGGAACCCTAAACTGCAGGGGACGCTAGTATAGATCTGATCAGATCAGCTATCGATCAGTTCAGATACTATACCACTAAGGGGGGGTGTATGGTGCGTGCGTGGGTGTTAGCGCTACTGGCACTAATCTGACACTGCCTGGGGCGACGCAGACCCTATCTGGCGCTAAAACCAAACTTTGATCACCCGCCGGGCAATCAGGGGGTTAAAACTTTATTGCAAAAAATATGGCGGGTGCCTTGATGCTATAAAAAATAAACTAGCTAAACTGCGTCACCCGTGACACTTATACTGTGATCACTGGTGACAGGGGGTAATCAAGGGGTTAAACCTTTATTGGGGGGGTTAGAGGGGGTCCCTAGACTTATTAGGGTCTAAGACTAATTACCCTAACAATTATTTTAGTCACTAATGACACTTGTACAGCAATCAAAAAAAAAATCTGATTGCTGTACTGGGTGACACAGTGACAGGCAGTGAAAGGGTTAATTTTGGGGGTGATCAGGGGGTGATCGGGGGGTTAAATGTGTACCTATGTGACCTGGTGTCAGTGTACTGTTGTGCAACTCACGGTTAGATGCTCTCTCCCTCTCGGTCAGGAACGGAAAGACCGACACGAGGGAGAGAGCAGCACTTCCCCTAGCAATGTTTACAAAACATTGCTAGGGGAAAACAACCATTGGCTGAGGGTGATCAGCAGGTCCAGACCAGATTTTATTGGCCTGGACCTGGTGAGTGATCGGTTCTGTACCGAATCCGATCGCCGGGAATGGCGGGGGGGGGCGCGCGCGCGCGCCCTACAGCCGTTCATGTGGAGGACGTAGAGCTACGTGGTCTCGCGTAGCAGTGCCGACCTGCCGCAGTAATATGACGGCGGCTGGTCGGCAACTAGTTAAAGGGCATAGAGCCTACACGGCTGCGGAACATACGTTTGATTATATATATATATATATATATATATATATATATATATATGTGGTTGTACTCTTGATGCTAATAAATACTGTATTTATTAGATCTGACTGGGAGCATTACCTGGATCACATCCTGATCAGCATGTCAACAGAGAAGGTTATACAGCATCATTACTGCTGCTAGGTGACCAGCTGGGGGCTCAGCTCTCTATAACCAATAGTGCCAGCCTTCCCCTGCATGCACCCATAATGTCAACAGCACTAGGTACCACTAGGTTCTAATGGACTGCCACCGCTGCCAAGGAGACAGATGCCAGACCAGCGCTGTCAATAGCAGGGACAGGACAGCTGGGGAACCCCACAGTGGCAGAACTCCAGGGCTCGGTGGCAAGACAACCTTTGCAACCCTGAAAGTTCACCCACTGCTTTGGACCCTTATATTTTCTTGATGTGCTGGTGACATATATCTCTTGTTTCCTGCCACCCTGGGGGGCCCCAGTATAGTAGGAAGGGAGCTCACTGCAGAACATGTAAAAGGTCCCGTTTATATATATATATAAAAAATTGCATTTTATAGTTGGCCCCCCTACTTTTGTCCCTGTCCCCCCATGTGCCCCCCCTAAATATGAAAGCTGGAGACGCCACTGCTTTAGTGTTAAAGCACTCAGGCTTTCACATTGGGATTGCAGATGCAGCTACTTTCAGGCGCTTTACAGACACTTTTTTTAACGCTAAGATGCCTGAAAAACGCCCCAGTGTGAAAAGGACTTAATTCCTGTTTAAAAAAAATTCTGCATAAGGATGTGTAAAATTATTCATCGGTACACTATGGTAGTCTGAATGAACCTTTGCCTTCTCAAATATTTTAAAGGGGTTGTAAAGGTTCGTCTTTTTTATTTTCTAAATAGGTTCCTTTAAGCTAGTGCATTGTTGGTTCACTTACCCTTTCCTTTGATTTCCCTTCTAAATGTTTTTTTTCTTTGTTTGATTTTCACCTCACTGTCTTTTTCCTCAGTAAGCTTTCCACCATCATCCGACCGAGCGGTGGAAAGTCATTTAGAACAGCTTACTGAACAGCTTACTGAGGAGGAACAGGACGTGAGAAATTCAGACAAAGAAAACAAAGAAAAAAAACATTTAGAAGGGAAATTGAAGGAAAAGGTAAGTGAACCAACAATGCACTAGCTTAAAGGAATCTTTTTAGAAAATAAAAAACAAACCTTTACAACCCCTTTACCACTAGGGAGCCGCGCTATAGATGAAAGACATCCACAGTGCGGCTCTCAAGTGCCGGGTGGACGTCCTCCTATTTACATTCCCCGCGCGTGCCGCTGGGGGCGCACAGCGGGGAAACACTGTGCCCGGCGCATCGCTGAGATACCGATGCGCGTGCCTGGCGGCCCTATGTCCGCCAGGTACCCGCGATTGGCGGTGACAGCAGGGACGTGGAGCTCTGTGTGTAAACACAGAGCTCCACGTCCTGTCAGGGAGAGAGGAGACCGATGCTGTGTCCCTTGTACATAGGAACACAGCATCGGTCACCTCCACCAGCATCGGTCACCTCCACACATAGTTAGAACACACCCAGGGAATACATTTAACCCCTTCCTCACCCCCTAGTGTTAACCCCTTCCCTGCCAGTCACATTTATACAGTAATTAGTGCATTTTTATAGCACTGATCGCTGTATAAATGTGAATGGTCCCAAAATTGTGTCAAAAGTGTCCGATATGTCCGCCCCAATATCGCAGGCCTGACAAAAAAAAATTGCAGATCGCCCCCATTACTAGTAAATTATAAATCATAAATCTATCCCCTATTTTGTAGGCGCTATAACTTTTGTGCAAACCAATCAATGGATGCTTATTGCGATTTTCTTTTTAACAAAAATATGTAGAAGAATACGTATCGGCCTAAACTGAGGAAAAGAATATTAAAAAATTATTATTATACAAAAATTTAAAAATATTGTGTTTTTTTTTCCAAATTTTCTGTCTTTTTTTTGTTTATAGCGCAAAAAAATAAAAAACGCAGTGATGATCAAATACCACCAAAAGAAAGCTCTATTTGTGGGGAAAAAATTATAAAAATATCATTTCGGTACAGTGTTGTATGACCGCGCAATTGTCATTCAAAATGCGTCAGCGCTTAAAGCTGAAAATTGGTCTGGGCATGAAGGGGGTTTAAGTGCCCAGTAATGAAGTGGTTAAAGCGGAGTTCCACCCAAAAATGGAACTTCCGCTTAACCCACTCCTCACTTCCATACATGCCACATTTGGCATGTAATTTTTTTTGAGGGGGGGGTGGGGGCTTCAGGAGGAGTGGGACTTCCTGTCCCACTTCCTGCTTCCGCCGAGGGTCTGATTAGGCGATTAAGCTTAATCGCCTACAGCAGCCCCTCCCTGTAGGCGATCACATGGGACACTGACAGGTCCCATGCGATCGCCTGTCCAATAAGTGGTGGGCCGTGTCGCGTGCGCATGCGCAGTGCCGCTCGTGCATGCGCAGTGGGTGCCCGGCCGTGAAGCCGAAGGCTGTCACGGCTGGGTGCCCACAGTTAGAATGAAGACGCCGGCCGGGGAGGGGGGGGGAGCCCCCGGCCGGCGCGTCACTGGAACGTGGAGAAGGTAAGTGAATGTTTATTAAAAGCCAGCAGCTACACTTTTTGTAGCTGCTGACTTTTAATAAACATAAAACGAGGCTGGAACTCCCCTTTAAGGACTCCAAGGTTATTTCTGCTGCAGCAGTGTATTTCCACTCCTCCTGTTGCATTCTATATTACATTAAAATAACTGTTCAAGCTTTTTTCACACTTTTATGGGTAAACTTGAAAAGTAAACCCATTTTTTTTTTACTTTTATGTTCTACATCTGAAATTATTAAAGCCTGATATATTTTTCTGCCACTAGATGGCTTCTCTATGCTTTTGCTGTTACTCAGTGTCCACACAAATGTTAATTGAGCTTCATCATATTATAAAATCATATACACTAAACTTTCTATTGGGAGGGACTTCAGTTTGTCATGCTGAAAGATCAGTTTGTCTTCATTTTGTTTAAAAGAAAAATTCTTGTGTACCTGTTTGAGTAATGGAAGTTACAGAGAATTTGTTGATGAAAGTAAGCTTGCAGTCCAAGCAAACCACAAACAGATGTTTCAAAACACTGGACTTACATAGGACATGGTGAATCTCAGATGATAGTCAGATTCCTGTAAGGGGAAAGGAAAAATAAGACTTTGTTCATTGCTTTATTTGTTTTTGTTTTTTTCTTTTGTTTTTTGAGTATAAAGGCAACTCACCAGTATAATGTTAATTTTTTTTCTAAGAATCGGATCTACATAGGCCAGTTAAGCATGGCCCCGCCCCCCACTCTCTCCGCCAATGAGGAGGAAGAGACACAGGAGAGCTTCTGCTCTCATGCAAATGGCTGAATCGGGATCAGGCTCAGGTGGGGGGCTGCACACTAAGGTTTTTTTACCTTAAAGTGTGTGTTACCCTAAAAGAAAGAAAATCGATCCTGTTTCCTTTAAAGCATGTTATACAACACAGTGCTTGTGCTGTGTAATTTGGCCCCCCGTACCACCTGAAATACTGGCTAATCTAACCATTTTTTTTTTTTTTTAATTGTTTATTTATTCATAATAGGAAGCTGGCCCACACGAACCACAGCAGTATTACAGTGTATAAGTAATAACATACTTGAAACTATATAGGGCATACAATCATAAGTGACATTCCCGGCTGGCAAGCACATAACCCCAAAATTGACTCCAGCAGAAACAGGGGCGCGGGCGACAGAGCACTCTGTCCCCCCTTAGCGTCTCCCATCTCCATTCCAGCCGTCCGGCAGTCGCCATCCAAAATTTCATGCCGCCCGCAGGAATGCTTAGTCCCCGTGGGTCCGAGGGCCCAGCCTCCCATCTTTTCCGTTTTCTGAGGTGCAAGTACAGATATAGAGAGAGATGTGAAAGTTGAAGAAACTGCCCGGAGGGCAGAAAAGAAAGAAGAGTGGGGGAGGAGGGGGGGATGAGGAAGAGCAGGGGGGGGGGGACTCGCGAGCATGGGCATCTGTCAACCGCAAACATAGCACTCCCGTGAAAGTATCGGTCATGCAGCTTTAACTGTCGTCTGGGGGGGAGGCGTGCCCTGTCTGGGAACTCGGTCTGTTTCCTCTGTGGGCTTGGCCCTCTTCAGAGTATGTAAACATATTCCATAGTTGCCAGGTCTGGGTGTACTGTTCATTTCTATCCTGCTTTGTCAGGATAAGGTCCTCCATCCTGTTGATCTCGTCTACCCGCCGTAGCCACATAGCCACTGTTGGAGGATGTGGAGATTTCCAACAGAGTGGGACACATGCCTTAGCCGCATCTAAAAGGTGCCGGATGACAGACTTTTTGTATATGCGGGCAGGGGTGTCGGTCACATGTAGAAGGAAGTATGTCGGGTCGTCAGGGATTGTGCGGTCTGTGAATTTCTGAGCAATTCTCCCCACCTCCGCCCAGAATGGACGGAGACGTGGGCATGACCAGAAAATATGAAGCAAAGTCGCTTTTTCGGTCTGGCATCTCCAACAAAGATCGGATACTGTTGGGAACAGTCTATGTAAGAGGACTGGGACCTATACCATCTCATCAAAATTGTATAATTGGTCTCCTGTATCTTTGTACATATCGATGATTTGTGTGTGAATGTTAGGATATGTTGTTTTGTGCTGGTAGAGAAAGGGCTGCCGAGGTCTTGTTTCCACTTTCCAAAGCACGGGGTTTGATACTCCGCCTCTGGTGTAATTAGCAATGTGTGTAGGGAGGACAAGGCGTGTGGTAGGGGTCCCGATTCCGAGCATAGCTCTTCTAGGAGCGTGAGGGGGTGTCCCGTTCTAGGAGGGGGCGGGATAGTCTTTAGAAAATGGCTGAGCTGACAGGCTCCCAAGAAGTCCAGTTGGTAACGACCACCTGGGTCCATCAGCTCAGCTAGCGTCCTCCACCGACCCGGTAAACTGAAATGTGAGGCCTGGAAAAGTCCAGACTCCTGTAGTGCGTGGAATTTAGTGTCTTCGATTCCCGGTTCAAAGAATGGGTTGCCCAAAATTGGACGGAGCGGCGAGTCCACCGATGCTAGGCGGTTTTGTGCTAGCAGTCTCCTGCAGACCTTAATTGTGTTGCCTATCAGGGGGTGCTGCTGCACCTCCTTTTGCGTCAAATTGTGGCACCATGGAGCACGCCGCAGTAAAATTCTGCTTTGTGCCTGCTCCATCCATGGCCACAGCTTGGTCGGCTCATGTCTGCACCAGTCCATCAGGCGGTTCAACTGCGCCGCATGATAATATTTTCGTATGTCCGGCATTGCCAGGCCACCGTATAGCTTAGGTAGGGAGAGAACTGATTTGTGTATCCTGGGGTGCTTTCCTGCACAGAGAAATGTTTTAAACACTGTTTGCACCTGCCTGAAGTATTCTGGCGGAATGTGTATAGGAAGATATAGAAATTTGGGTAGGATGGTCATTTTCAGTATACTGTTTCTACCGAACCAGGAGTGTAGACCTGTGGTCCACTTATCCAGTAGGTTTCGGACTGTTTTAAGAAGGGGCGGGAAATTAAGTTTATAGACATTGGATATTTTGGGCGGTATGTGCGTTCCCAGGTATGTCAATGCTACATCTGACCATTTTAGCTTGAAACTGTTTTGAAGGTGTGATAGCTGTGGTTGAGGCACTCCCACCCCCAGCGCCTCCGCCTCTTTTTAGGTTGGAAAGAGTCCCATATATGTCAAATTCTTTCATCAGGTTTGGTAAGGATATTAACGGATTTGTCAGCGAAAATAGCATGTCGTCGGCATAGGCCGAGACCTTACAGTGATCTCTGCCCACCACCAGTCCTGTAATGTCAGGGTTCAGCCGGATACGTTGTAAGAAGGGTTCTAGGGACAGGGCGAACAGGAGGGGTGACAACGGGCAGCCCTGTCTGGTCCCATTCGTTATTGGAAATGGGTCTGACAATGTCCCGTTCGCCCTGACCCTAGCCGTTGGACACGTATATGCCGCAGATATCCACTTCATCATCCTCTGTCTAATACCTATGTGTCTCAGGGTGGTGAACATGAACCGCCAGTTAACCTGGACCTTAGCCGTGTTGTCCCTTGCCTCTCTGGTCGGAACGAAGCCTACTTGGTCTAGGTGTATAAGGTCAGGGAGGAATCGTTGGAGTCTGGTCGCTATTATTTTAGTGAATAGTTTAACATCTGTATTCAGTAAGGAGATCGGGCGGTAGCTACCGCACTGCCCTGGATCCTTGCCCTCTTTGTGAATCACTGCTATCTGAGCCTGCAGGGTGCTAGAATATAATTTCTTGCCTGATCCCAATGTGTTAAATAGGTCTACCAGTCTACCTCCCAAAGACGGCAACAGGACTTTATAATAAGCAGCGGTAAGGCCATCAGGGCCCGGAGCTTTGCCGGGTTTGGAGGATTTCAGTGCCCCCTGCAGCTCAGACAGCGCTATTGGCTCATCAAGAAGCTTCCTCGACTCCAACGCTAGGGTCGGCATTTGAGAGGCTGTCAGGTAGTCCGTCATCTGTGTCAAGTCAGGGTCTGGGGAGGGCGGGGGTAAATTATACAGGGCGTGATAGAAGGTCCAGAATTCCTGTGATATTTCCTGGGGAACCGAGATCTTGCGTCCTCTGTGCGAGGTGATATGCGGGATGTATGACGCCTTATGTTGTGACCGAATCGCCTGTGCTAGCATCTTCCCGCATTTGTTACCCGACTCATAGACTTTGCGCTTACAGATTTGTATCGCTGCCTTGGCTTTATATTGTAGGACATCAGTAATTTTCTTACAGACGGTATTCAAATCAGAGTATATGCGGTCGGTCGGGGTCTTTTTGTTGGGACTCCAACACCTGTAACTTAAAGGGGTGGTTCCCCTAAAAAGAAACTTTTAACATTGCCTGTCTCTTCTTAATAAGATGTAGAATCGGCTGGTAGTTTAAAAAAAAAAAGTCCGTACATACCATTTTCGGCATGTAGTCTCACCGCCGCTTCCGGGTATGATGTGTGGGGACAGGCATCCGATCGACGCATACAGCGCGTCACGAGATGCCGAAAGAAGCCGAACGTTGGTGCGGCTCTATACGGCGCATGCGCACCAACGTTCGGCTTCTTTCGGCATCTCGTGACGCGCTGTATGCGTTGATCGGATGCCTGTCATTTAAGTAGGCACGCCCATCCCCGGCCGCCAGACCCGGAAGCGGCGGTGAGACTACATGCCAAAAATGGTATGTACTTTTTCTTTTTAGGGGAACCTCCCCTTTAAGAAGTAGGGAGTCCATGTTTAACCACTTTAGCCCCGGACCATATTGCTGTCCAAAGACCAGAGCACTTTTTGTGATTCGGCACTGCATCGCTTTAACTGACAATTGTGCGATCGTGCGACGTGGCTCCCAAAGAAAATTGGCGTCCTTTTTTTCCCACAAATAGAGCTTTCTTTTGGTGGTATTTGATCATCTCTGCGGTTTTTATTTTTTGCGCTATAAACAAAAATAGAGCGACTATTTTGAAAAAAATTCAATATTTTTTACATTTTGCTATAATAAATATCCCCAAAAAAGAAATACATTTTTTTTTTTCCCTCAGTTTAGGCCGATACGTATTCTTCTAGTGGCCGAAAAAGATAGGACGTAGAGCTACGTGCTCTCGCCCAGCAGTGCCACCGTCCCGCAGTAATATGACAGCGGGCGGTCGGCAATCAGTTAATTAGAATACCTCTTACTACCGCTTTATGGGCTTCCCACACCACCCCCGGGTCACTGTCCTGTGTAGTGTTTGTGTTAAAGTAATGATTGATCTCCGTCATCACTTCAGACATGACATCTGGGTCCTGCAACAGGCTTTCATTCAGCCTCCAAGGATGTCTCTGGGCCGTCTGAGTTTATGATAGACAATAGGATAGCGTGACTGGGGCATGATCCGACCACGTAATGGAACCGATCGTTACGTCTTTTACTGCCGCTAAATGTCTGTGTGGAATCATGAAATAGTCGATGCGTGAGTAAGTCTGGTGAGGTTTAGAGAAGAAGGAGTAGTCTCTTTCTCCAGGGTGGAGGAGACGCCAGGAATCTACTAATTGTGCTGAATGGAATGCTGCATGTATGCGCTTGCGAGAGTCTCCCGACATAGAGGACTTTCCGGAGGAGGTGTCCTCTGCTGGAATTAAAGGGGTATTAAAATCTCCCCCCACGATTAGTTGACCTTCCGCAAAGCTTGACAGTTGGTCTAATTGCCTCTTCAGGAAACTATCCTGTCGGTCGTTCGGGGCATACAAGTTTGCGATAGTAACCTGCAATGTCCCCACGCGACCCTTCAAAAACAAGAAACGGCCCTCATTATCTGTTCGTGTGTCACCGTGAGTCCAGGGGACCCTAGCTGATATAAGTATTGAGACTCCTTTAGACTTGGCATGCCGCATTCAGTGAATGATAGACTGTAGGATAATATCTGTTTTTAAGCATGTGTGGGGCGTTATCTCTGAAGTGCGTCTCCTGAACAGGACTATGTCCGCTCCAAGACGACGCACTTCAAGGAGGAGCATTCTCCTTTTTTCAGGGACATTCAAGCCCTTGGCATTTAAGGTGACCACAGTTAACGTGTCCATGCCCGCGAGTCAGGGGAGGGAAGGGTCCCTGAGGGCCAGAGGAAGTGCTGGGACTGGGGAGCAAGGGAGGAGGGGGACCTACTGTATATCAGGAGAGGAGGTAACAAAGTGGAGAGGTAATCAGAGGAAAAAAGGGAGAGAAGAATGAAAGAAGGGAGAGAAAGCAAAAGAGGAAGTTAATCCGAGTAGGAGGCTGACACCAGAGCGTGTGGCCCCCGAAAAAAAATCTAAATTGGCCTAATCGGCAAACGCACTCACCAGCAGAAAGCTGGAGCCTGAGCGCAGATCTAGGTGGGTAGGTGGCTAAACAGGACCAGAGAGGCGAGCTCCCAGGACCCATCTCTCCCCCACCCGACCAACCTTGTTGGTGTGTTCCTAGTCAACAATGCAATCAATTTAAATCAAACAACTAAAAAATATGGGTAATACAAAGGAAAACATGATACAACAAGAACTGCATAACATGAACTTAACAGCAGCACCCCCCTCAGTAGAAAAGTAGAGCTACCTCTGGGGGGAGCAACGGTAAACATAAACAGTTCCTGGAGCAGAGAGCATGGTGTGCCAATCCCTCCATCCCACCCCCGCACCGCAATCAGGGAAAGCTCCAACAATTGCCGTTGCTCCCAACCCCTATGTCTCGTATTGTATAGTAGCCGGTCTGAGCCATAGGCATGCCGGGACTCCCCCACCCACCGCCCTCCTTAGAACGTTCCGGCTGGGTCTACTCTCCCCTTAGTAGTCTTGGGGGGTCCACAGGAGGGGCAGATTCACTCAAACCACACCTCCCCCTGTAGACTCGTTTGACTATTACGCCAGCACTGAGTAAAACTAAATGTCACCTGGGGAACTTAGGTGGTCAGTCCAATATCCGCCGACCGTTTCCTCCCCCACCACCTATGCATGTCCATCTCAAGAGGTCGGCCCGGCAGGAGCTCGAACGTCTTAAGATAGTGGGGGGAGTTGGCCTCTTGGTTAGGTAGATGAGCCCATGGGAGGGGATGCAAGCTTGCGGGGGCGTCTTGTTAGCGCGGGAGCCCTTGGTTTCCCCAGTACAAGATGTGTAACATGCCTGCGGGGGATCACGGCCGGGGGGGGAGGGGGGTACCAAACGTATTGATGTGGCAATAAAGATGGTGGTTACCAGTCCCCCCACCCCTCTCCCCCCAGGATGGGCCGAGGCGTCCTAATATTGGCCTGGGGTGTGGGCATCTAGTATGTAACTGCAGCAGGAGTGGTTGTCAGCCCCCCCCCCTCCATAGTGGACAGGCATATCTGGGTCCGGGGCGTGGATGGGGTCAAAGACATAGGAAGGCCGCAGCTTAATGTCTATCGTTCTCAATAGGGGCCAGGGCTGGAACAATCCGGCACTAACTTTTGGGCAGCAGGGGTGCAAGGCGGAATGGGGGACTGCGGCCTACGGCCTACTCACGTTCCTCCTGTCCTGATGGCGCTCTGTCTCTCCGTCCGCCGGGTCTCCGTCGCCGGGGCTGGGCGGCGGCTCTGTAATTTGAGGGGCCCGATCGGCCGACTGTGCGCGGAAGAATCTGCAGCCAGTCCGGAACTCGCACACGGTCTGCTCCAAGAAATTGGAAGAGGTCCGGGAGGTCCGCCGGGGTTTGTAGCGTAAAGGCTGAGCCTTCTTTCCGGAAGGTCACCGAAAGCGGATAGCCCCATCTGTAGGTGAAGTCCTTTTCTCTGGCTAGCTTCAGGACCGGTCTTAGCTTGGCTCTCCTGCGTAGTGTCGCTCTGGATACATCTGGTAGGATCCGGATCTCAGCGCCATCTAGAGGGATTCCTCCCCGCTCCCACGCTCTGCGCAGTATTTGTTCCTTCTGGGTGTACCTCAGGAGCCTGCAAACTACGTCCCGGGGTCTGTTCGGATCTGTAGACCTAGGCCCCAGGGCCCTATGCGCCCGGTCGACCTCCACCACCACCGCCGGCTCCTCCAGCACCACCCTGAACAGGGTCTGAACGTGTTCTCCTAGGGATTCCGCCTCTACCATCTCAGGTATGCCACGAAGCCGTAAGTTATTACGGCGGTTCCGGTCTTCCACCTCTTCCAGGTGTAGCTGGAGGGCCACCGCCGTATCTCTGTGTTGGTCTCTGGCCCTCTCTAGGTCCGCCACGCGTCCCTCAAGCGCCTGAAGCGATTCCTCGCCTGTAGACACCCTCTCACTCAACGTTGAGACTTCCACTCGCACCTCCTGGAAGTCCCGGCGGTGGGTCTCCTCTAGACGCAGGATGAGCGCTTCTATATCAGACCTCGTCGGGAGGGCCTGTAAAAAACGCGCGGATGTCCTGGTCCGCCTGTGATCCCCCAGGTGAGTGCTGTGGTGTTGCCATGATCGGAGGGCGGATCGGCGGTACTGCCGACGGTCCCGGTGTTGGTGCCCGTAAGCTTCCAAGAGGAGACTGCTGCAGGGGACCGTAGGCCTCTATGGGATCTCCACGTGCAGCTCCACGTGGAGCCGTCGCTCGGGCTCCCGGAGAGATCCGATTCCGAGGCCCAAAGTAGCGGTGAATGTCACCGGCGGTTACACTGGAGCGGGTCACCCGGGTGGAAGCTCTTGTTTTCCTCTGTTTAGCCGATTGCATGCCGACTTTAAAGTCTTATTTGGCCGGTTAGGGAAGGGACAGGCCGGGAGCTCAGAGAGAAAGCAGCCTCACACAGCCATGTCCAGGCCACGCCCCCCTAATCTAACCAATTTTAACGGTGCTTGTGGGGGGCCACTGTGCCCATGTCAAAAATGTTGTCTTTTTTTTATGAATAAAGTTTACTTTACCAATTACATAAACTGTGGTTGGTCCTCCTTTACAACTCTTCTTGTCCCCTGTCCCCTACCCCCCACCCCCCATTTCAGATAAAGTGTCACAGTTGGACGAATTGGTTTTCTATATTAGTTAATTATCTAGTAGTTTGAGATCCATCTTTTATCATAGGTTACCTGGCTAATCCTGCCAGGTTCTGCCCCCCCTCCCCTCTGTAAACTGACCATGGTTTATCATGGCTGCTGAGCCCTGACACCGTGGTCAGTCATCCGCAGCTCTGCTGTCAGCTCGTACCAGTGGCCACCCCCCCCCCTTCCTGTAGGTATCATAAGTTATTGTTGGTGCTAAAATCCTCTCTGTTATAATAAATGCTGTGCCCCACTGTATGTGTTTCGTAAAAAATACGCCAATAAATTCCTTATTTTATAGTGCCGATTGGCCGTCACGCGTCCGAACGTCTCTCTCCTCTCCTCCTCCCAGCTGACGTCAGTGGGGGTTTCTTGGCTCCACATGCTTTGCTGTCAGACCTGGAGAGGAGAGCCAATCATGAGCACTAAGTGGCGCTATAAAACACATACAGTGGGGGGGCACAGCATTTATTATAACAGAGAGGATTGTAGCAACAACACTAAGTGGCTTAAAAAACACTTTAATGCAAAGATTGTATGAAGGTAAAAAAACATCAGCTTTTAGAACCACTTTAATGTGGCCATGCACA
Organism: Rana kukunoris; assembly: GCA_029574335.1. Classification (NCBI taxonomy): domain Eukaryota; kingdom Metazoa; phylum Chordata; class Amphibia; order Anura; family Ranidae; genus Rana; species Rana kukunoris. The sequence goes on along the minus strand of CM056053.1, from coordinate 329,729,767 downwards.
AGCAGGCATTTATGTGCATATCTGTGCGCAGCATCCAGGTGCATTTGGAGAAGCACATATGAGCATAATTTAACTGTGTACGGCTCGAATAAACAAATCACTCATTCACGAATAAGCACCATACACACAAATATGTGCATAAACGCACGTAAATGTTCAACATTGGATTTATTTATTGGCAGGAAAAATGCAGCATAAATTCTAACTTCCATGTGCATGAGGCCATAATATACATGCTCTGGTTCATACCAGAACCATGATGTCATAATCAACCCCCTCAAATACATGCATCACTTCAATCAATAATGACACAAATATTTCTGCATCAGTAGGCTTATAACTGCTCTGGTCCCTATGAGGTGCCGTACACACGGCAGAGAACCTCGACGGGCAGAACACATCGTTCCGCCCGTCGAGGTTCTCTCCCGGCCATCGAATTCGGCGACCCGCCCGTCGGGAATGGCAACCAGCCATTCTTCCAGGCGGGCCGTCGAGGAAATAGAGAGCGTGCTCTCTATTTCGGCTCGACGGGCTTCCCGACGGGAAGCTCGCTGAGACCGTACACACGGCCGAGGTCCTCGCTGGAATGTGCATTCCAGCGAGGTTCTCGCTGATTTTCAGCGAGAACCTCGGCCGTGTGTACGGCGCCTAAGTGAATGTAAGTGAGAATTGACAAGGATTAAAGATTCTTGTTTTTGTTTCTTCTTAAAAAATACAGGCGACATGGCATTCATTTTAAGACTTTGCACTTTTAACTTTTCAATCATGGAACGTTAAAATTGAGTTTTATATGCCATCCGTCAAAACACATGTACAGCAATTAAAATTTACAGCAGAGTATGATAATAACAGTGCATGTACATGTGGTTAAACTTACCACATTGTTTACTATATCATTTTCCAAAATAAAATAAAGTATACAGAATGTAACCATAGGTTTTTTGCGTTATAAGGAGATCTAGAACAATAACACCCCTTCTCTTTAAAAATGATAGATCGCCTGTAAACCTTGAATCGGGTCTTTTGTCTTCTTTTTTAAAACCCCTTGGCCTATTGCAAAGACTAAAATAAAGGAAGAGTTGATGAAATAAGATACAGCTCAACTTTTTGCTTTCCTGTTTTTGCAAGAAGTCCACAGTGCGTATCTCTTACGTTAACCTTAAATAGGAACAGATTTGTCTTTGGCAACATATGGATATCTATGCAACACACTGACTTTGTCTGAAAGTAAGTTTGGTGTTTAGTCCATGCATGGTGTGTGCAACTGATTGTGCTAACATGGTATTATAAGAAGCCACGTGGTGGTGTTAATGTTGGTTTTTATTTTTGATTAAAAAAGTAAAAAATCAAACAAGCTTGGTCTTTTATTTAATCATGTCCATTTTGGAAAAGCATACTGGTGTATGTCCCTAGTAAAGTGCTAATATCTGATTTGCATTTGCATTTTATCTCAAAACTCTAAGCTGGTTTATTCCTCTTGGGCTGGTCATGAATGGCTTGCTAAAAGCAAGTGATACTTTAGACTGAGTTATGAATGGCTGGCCAAAGCAAGTTATACAAGTGTAGAGTACCTTAGTGAACCTGTTGCCATATTGAACATATACAATAGATAATTACATTGTTTTGTTGCCATCTGCATAAGTTTTATAATAGGTTTCAAAGCACACCTGTACACCAGAATTCTGGGTGCATTCTGAAGAGGAAACAGTGACCAACTTCCATGCTTGCTGCCTTTGGCCTGCCTGTAGGGCCTCTCTATTTGACAGCAGAGCAGTGGCGGCTGGTGCTCAAATTTTTTTGGGGGGCAAAAACAAATGCATCAAATGCAGCCACTGTGCCTATCAAACACAGCCACTGTGCCATTAATTGCCGACCCTGTGCTATTAATTGCTGCCACTGTGCCATCAAACGCAGCCCCAGTACCCATTAAACGCAGCCATTGTGCCCATCAAACGCAACTACTGTGCCCATCAATTGCCACCACTGTGCCATCAAACGCAGCCACTGTGCCATCAAATGCAGCCACTGTACCCATAAAACACAGTCACTGTGCCCATCAAACACAATCACTGTGCCATCAATTGCCGTCACCATGCCATCAAATGCAGCCACTGTGCCCATCAAACGCAGCCACTGTACCCATCAATTGATGCCACTGTGCCCATCAAACGCTGCCACTGTACCCATCAATTGCTACCACTCTGCAGATCAATTGCTGGGTGTGCCCATCAAATGCTGCCAGTGTGCATCTCCCGCCTGCACTTACCATGTCTCTGTGGGGCAGCGGGTCACGGCAACAGTGTCCTCCATGCTTCTCAATGTCTTCTCCTATCCTCTGCTATGATTGGATGCCTGATAGGCGTCCAATCACAGCGCCTGTCATTTCAGCCAATCAGGTGACAGGTAACAGACCCGAGCACCTGATTGGCGGAGAGGCCGTTCAGTGTTAAGAAAGCGAATATTCATTTGCTTTCCTAACACACAGCTGAGTGAGGGGGTGGCAGCGGCGACCATAGATAGATTCATGCTATGATAGAGCGGTGGAAGGAGAGATGGGGCAGCGCCTGTGCGCCCCTTATGGACACACCGTCACTGCAGCAGAGATGTCCATCGAAGTGACAGACCAATAGCTAGGTGCAGGAGGTGGGAACTAGCAGGCCAGATACGTGAATAGAGGATGCTGGTAGCTGTTTCTTCCTCAGAGTTCACAACTTGAATGCCTTGTACACATAACCAGTTTCCACGCGGCGCGTGGCCATCCTGTGCATGCGCGCGCACAAATCGTGCACAGGCAAGCGCAATATCGCTGATCTACCACGCATGTGCGCGATTCTATGTCGGGAATAACTGGTACCCTGACAGTGCCCCCCCCCCAAGGGGCAGACTCCGGACGCCCAAACTGTCCATCAGCTCCGGGTGTTCCCGATGGAAGGCTCGGATTAAACGGGGGGCATGCAAATTTCTGAATGGTTCCCAAGATTTATCTTCTGGGGGGTACCCCACATTATTATGGGCAAATTCGGCTGACGGTAGTAAGGACACCCAGTCATCTTGGGAGACTGAACAGAAGCAGCGGAGATACTGTTCCAACGTCTGGTTGGTCCTCTCCGTACGACCGTTGGTCTGCGGATGGTAGGTAGAAGAAGGGCAAATTTTAATTTCCAGCGATTTACAGAGCTCCTTCCAGAACTTAGACGTGAACTGAACGCCTCTATCGGACACGATGCTTTTGAGTACCCCATGGAGCCTGACAACTTCCTTGAAAAATTATGGCCGTATCTGCAGCGGAAGGCGTGCCCACCATGGGCAGGAAATGTGCCAACTTGGACAAGCAGTCAATCACGACAAAAATTGTGGTAAAGCCCTCAGAAGGGGGCAGGTCTACAATAAAGTCCATGGAGACCTCTGCCCACGGGCGCTCCGGGATGGAAAGCGGTTTGAGTAGTCCCCAGGTCTCGGTGTTTGGTCCTTTATTGCGCTGACAGTGTGTACATGATGAAACATAGGTTTTGCAGTCGTGCCTCCACTTTGGTCACCAGAAGGAATGAGAGATCAACTCGGAGGTCTTCCGTGTTCCAAAATGGCCTGCCAACTTGTGATAGTGAAAAGTGCTCAGGATGAGCTGCCTTGCTTCCACTGGCACAAAGATTTTGCCACGAGTCCACAGTAAGTCATCCCGTTTTTCCAGAGAAGAGGTTAACTGGTCGGAACATTGTCTAGATGCCACTTTAAGAGAGGTTAGTAAGTCCGCCTGAGAGACTAGAAAAAAGTTCTGGTGAGTTAGGATGGTACTGAGTTCCGACGTGCCAGGGGTTTTGGGGTTGCCCCCTCCGGGAGCTGTAAGGAGAGAAAAAGAACAACATAAGCCTGTGGAATGTTGGAGACATGGTAATTGAGAGCGGGTTGAGGTTTTGACTTACTAGGTCTCACCGGACAAGTGCGGAGGAAGTGGCCAGCCCCCCCACAGTAGAGGAAAAGGTTAGCTTTCCTCAGGAGTGAGAGGAGCTCGGACCAAGCTGAGCTGCATGGGCTCAGGGTCTGGTAGTGAAGAGGTTGGAGGGACCGGGAGAGGTGATGGAGCTGGAGGGAACCTTGGCGGGGTCCAGTTGGGACTGGTTGCCTGGAATCGTTCAGCCCTCTGCTCCCGTAGGCGCCTGTCCAGCTGGGTGGCAGACTAATTCAACTCTTCAAGTGAGGCGGGGGACTCGGTTCTGCTAGTTCGTCCTTAAGGGCCTCCGAGAGTCCCTGGCGGTACTGGTATTTTAAAGCCGCCTCATTCCATCCTGTGTCAGTGGACCATTTTCTAAACTCCGCAGTATAGTCTTCCACAGGCCTCCTACCCTGATTCAAGTTATGGAGGGTGGCTTCCGCCGTGGCTGAGCGCAGAGGATCATCGTACAGCTTAGACATATGCACGAAAAAGGTGTCCATGGTGTCCAGTATCGGGCTTCTCTGCTCCATCAGGCTGTGGGCCCAAGCTTGTGGTTCATCTGCAAGAAGGTTCTGGGTTGAAGGGCCAGGTACAATGAGCAGGCATTCTTGAAAGCCCTAAACTTCTTACGGTCGCCCGCGAACCGCTCCGGAGTGGGTACACGAGGTTCAGGGTGAGTCACGACCACTGGCCCTGTGGAAAAAATAGGAGGTGGATGTCCCCGCACCCGGGGACAAGGAGGGGACCGAAGGTCCAGATGAGACAGTCAATTGCTGGAGGCGGCCATCAATTTGCAGGTACCCTTCTTGTAATTTCTGTACTGCTTCGGTCAGTGCTGAGACTTGTTGGCAAAGAGTCTCGAAAGGTGAGCGCGCCTTGTCGGCCTCAGACATCTGGCTGGTTTGTACTGTCACGAGTGTACTTACCAAGGCTGAGATGCTGCGGGCGGCTCACCTTTGCGACCTGGCGCGATCCGCCCCCTGGGGTTGGGACAGCGGGAAGGAAGCGCCAGGAGGCACTGGTACCGGCAGTGGAGTGAAGACTTGATGCGCTGGACAGGAACTGAGCACAGAGAAGTTCACTGGGGACAGCTGAGGATCGGGCAAAGACAGTCCAGGTACTCAAGGCACTTTAAGCAGGGAGCAAGACTGAAGACAGATCCAGGAGACGAGCCGTGGTCAGGGATTGGAGATAGCAGAAAGTCTGGGGGTTCAGGCCAGAGGTCGGGGGGCAGAAGACAGCAGCAATCCGGGGACGTCAGTCAAAGGTCAGGTAATCCAGGTAAACAAGGCAGGAGCTTCAACAGGGAGTAACACATGAGCTGATGACAAACCAGCAAACTGACAGGGGGGAGAAGCTGCTTTAAATAGGCCGGTCAAGCCTCTGATTGGGCCAGAGAGGAGAGCGCCCCCGTGTGCACGCCCGTGCACAGGCAAGTGCAATAGCACTGATCTATACGCCCATGTGCGCGATTCTATTTTGGGAGGAACTGGTACCCTGACAAGCACTGACCTAAAGTTTGCCATTCAAGCCTAGTGCCTCGTACACACGATCGGAATTTCCAATGGAAAAAGTCAGTTGGAATTTATCATCGGATATTCCAACCGTGTTTATGCCCCATCGGACTTTTTCCGTCGGAAATTCCGACGGAGTAAGAAAGAGAAATTACACTGAGCCGAGCGGGGATAGGAAATCTATGCTATATTTGTATAGGCGAATTTGGGACATAGCCTCCGCCAAACTGAACATACCCCACATCACTGACTACACACCACTTTGGCATAACAGAGAACTGACTGAATTCCTTCAGGTTCAGGCCTCAGAGCTCTGGGCCTCACAGGGAGTATTTTACCTACACCACTTATTTGCAAACGGCAACCTCAAAAGTTACCTAACGCTCAAGGAGGAATTTTCCCTCCCTAACCATATGCTCTTTCGGTTTCTCCAGGTCTGGCATGCAGCCCAGGCCCAGTTCCCACATGCTCTGCTGCAGCCCACCCCACACCCTATCATGGCCATAGCCAAGAGTAAAGACCCACATGGACTGATATCTGAGTTCTACCGTATGCTCTCTGCCCCACAATCAGCCAAACTAGCGTTTGCTCTGAAGCCCCGCTGGGAGGTAGAGGTGGGACCAATGGAGGATGAGGAATGGGAGGAGGCATTGGAGACCTGCAAAAAAGTATCCCCTAGGCTCTCGGATAGGCTCTCCCAGATCTACATATTGCATAGAGCATATCTTACCCCTATCCGTGTGGCTAGATACCAGCGCAATCAGTCTACTCTATGTCCTCTGTGTGGTCAAGAAACTGGCACGTATTATCATGTCATTTGGACCTGCCAGAAGATCCAGGACCTCTGGAGGCAGGTTGTAACCTTCCTCCATGACGTCATGGGCTCGCCCATAGCGCTAGACCCAAAACATTGCATATTGGGGATACTCCCTGACAATATGGACAAATATACCCAGATATTCTTACATGAAACCCTGTTCTCAGCCAGAAAGACCATTGCCAGGAAGTGGATGAGGTCTACACCCCCAGGGTTCTCAGAGTGGAAGGCGGAGGTTAATGTGAATCTCCCTTACAAAAAATGTGTATATATTAATAGAGGCTGCCCAGATAAATATGAAAAAGTTTGGGATCGCTGGCTGAAAGCCCCAGAGACCTGCGGCTAATGGTGGCCCCCCTTGAGATGTAACCTTAGATTTGTAAGGAATGCTGCCTTGATTGAACTCTCTGTACGTTATAGAATGTATTTTCTGCTGATGTGGTTCTATCAGTGTTACCGGCTTTTATGATGCTCTCTCCTGTAAACTGTATCCATGTGACAGTTTTGATGACATGTATGCACCCTTTTTTTTACTCAGTAAAAACCTTTGTTCAATTAAAAAAAAAAAAAAAGAGAAATTACGTTCGTCTGTATGGAACTCTGACGGAGAAAAAAAACATGTATGCTCAGGAATAATTCGACTCATGCTGGGAAACATTGAACTTCATTTTTCTAGGCTCGTCGTAGTGTTGTAAGCCACCCGGTTTTTGACGATCGGAATTTGGTGGGTCAGTGTGCATGCAAGACAGCTTGAACGGAATTCCGTCGGAAAAACCCTTTGGAGTTTATACCGACGGAAACTTAGATTGTGTGTACAGGGTATAAGAGCTTCAAAAGACATTGCAATGTGTCGGAAAATGCAAGACAACATGTCTTATGCATGTTATATACTGCATTTGTTTTAGGAGCAAATCCAGAGAACAAGTTAGAGAATTCACTGAGGTACTAATGCAATCCAGCACAAACAATAACTGTGCCAAAGTTAACTTAAATTTCTTTAAAATTCTGTTATCTGCTTTCTGAGAAAGCCCCAGCAGAACAAGCACACATCTACATGGAAGCTCAGGAGGAGGGCAGTAAGAGTGTATGTCTTAAGCCTATATTGTATAACTTTCCCTCTCTGTTTCAGATTCCGCCATCACCAGTAACATTTAAAGATACGTGTGAATCTGAGTAATGGCAGTGGAAGACCACTTAGCATTGGCACATTTGGTACAGTACATGAAAGTTCCTGTATAAGACCCCTTTCACACTGAGGGCATATTGCAGGCGCTATAGCATTAAACATAGCGCCTGCAATCGGCCCTCAAACAGCTCCTCCACACTGAGGGCTTTCACACTGGAGCATTGCGCTAGCAGGACGGTAAAAAAAAGTCCTGCTAGCAGCATCTTTGAAAAGGTGAAGGAGAGGTGTGTTTACTGCTCCTCCACCGCTTGCTGCCCATTGAAATCAATGGGACAGCGCGGCTATACCGCCCACAATGAGCTGCGGTTTTAACCCTTTCTCGGCCGCTACCGGAGGTTAAAAGTGCCCCGCTAGCGGCCGAAATGCGTCGCAAATCCGCCCATAGCGTTGGTGGTAAAAATAGCGGCGTTTTACCACCGAAGCTATGGCCGGATCAGTGTGAAAGGGGTCTAAAAAAGTCAGCATACTGGGTGTTCCAGCATCACCAACAGGCACATTCCAGGATCACTAGGGTACAGACAAATTAGGTGCAATGCCTGAAAAACTGATCTAAAACCAAAAAATTAAAAAAATATAATACGTTGTAGATTATCAGTCCCTAAATGTGGTGATTACATTGCTTTGCATTTTTTCAAGCTTGTCCCTTTATTTTAATTTTGATGATCCTGACACTGACATGCTTCCTGTCCTAGGGTGACAACAGTTACTCTCTGTGCTGTATCTTGTCAATGTAGCACCCTCCTAAATAGTTGCTAGGATTAGGTAAATTTAGTTCTGGTTCACTGTATCCAGTGTGACTGTGTTGCTTGTTCTGACCTGTTTTAATGTTTCAGTGGCTGCTGGATTGACTGTTTGCCCCTGGCTGGTCCAGAAATGTTCCGGAAGTTAGTGGGCAGGAAGAGTCAAACCTACAGCTGATTATTGATATAGCCCTGGCCATTCCCTGAGGAGAGGTGCCCAGGTGGTGACTGGCAATATGTATAAATAGTCTGAGACTGAAAGCACCCTAGTCTTTTTCCCTGAGGAGATCACAGCCTAGGGTCTGCTTACCCCCTAGGACTGTCGTCAATGGATCTAGTCTGGAATCACAGCAAAGTGTTGTGAAGATATTGAAAAGAGGCAACCAAGCCAGTGCACCAACCACTCACCACCTCTGAATTACTTCAGGTGTTTTCTACTATATTTAAGTTTCCGCTGGCTACTCCAAAGACATGCCAGCAGGTCAATTGGTTCCTGTGCGTATTTCTGCTAGTACTGTATGTACAGTATTTGCATGTATGTGTATGTGAGATACGAGCTGTGTAAATTGTTGGTGCTAAATAAATACCTGTAATAAATATATAATAAATAATCTTTTAGAGTTTTAGACCATTGTATCTTTTAATAGAAACAGTGAGATTACTGTCCTTAGACCCCATGCACACTGGAAGCTAAAAAAAGCTAGCTTTTGCTTTTTAGCGTTTTTGCAATAGCGTTTATTAGCGTTTTTCAGTGTACCGTTTTTTAGCCTGTTTTTTATTTTTATTTTTTTAATGGATAAAAAAAAGCGTTTATTAGCGTTTATCGGCGTTTTGTGTTTTTTTGCATTCTTTCCCACTGAAAAACTGCACTTTGAACGCAAATTTCTGGCGTTCAGAAAAAAGCCCATAAACTCCACTGCTCATTAACGCAAAAAAAAAAAATGTCTATGTGTGCATGGACACATAGGCTAACATAGGGTGCAGTTTATGCTTTTTAAAAAACAAAAGCTAAAACGTCAAAAAACTACAGTTTATCAGCTTCAGTGTGCATGGAGCCTAAGAAGTGATTGTGTACTTTCATGTAACAGAGTTTAGGGGCCAGATTCTCAACTGAGATACGACAGTGTATCTCAGATACACCGTCGTATCGCAGTTTTTTTCAATGGGCATCTATGCGAGTGATTCTTAGAATCACTTACGCATAGATACACTAAAGATCTGACAGGTGTAAAGCAATTACACCGTCGGATCTTAGATGTAATGACAACGCCGGCCGCTAGGTGGCCTTTACGTTGTTTTCTCATTTGCCTATGCAAATAAACCTAATACGCCGATTCCCGAACGTTTTTGCAATGCCGCGACGTAGTTTACGTAGGTTGCGTACGCATAAGGTTACCCCTGCTATATGAGTGCTATGTTTCCGAAGTTAAGTATGGCGTCGGGTCAGCGTCGTCTTTTTCCGTCGGTCACGTCGTTTTACTAAGTCGTTCGCGAATAGGGAATTGCGTAAGTGACGATCACGTCGTTTTGACGTCGGTTTCAACAACGCTTTCCGACGTGAGCTGGAGCATGTGCACTGGGCTTTTTTTCCGACCGGCGCATGCGCACTTCGTTTGACACGGGGGCACTCTTAATTTAAATACAGCACGCCCCCTCCTTCACTGTTTGAATTACACGGCCTTACGACACCGCATTTACGCTACGCCGCTGAAAATTACAGAGCAAGTGCTTTGAGAATACGGCACTTGCTCCAGTAATTTGCGTAGGCGTAGTGTAAATGCGATACGATACGCTACGCCGCCAGATTTTTTGAGAATCTGGCCCCCTATGTATTTTATGTGTTTGGAGGCAGAGTATTACATTTTTTCTTTCAGATTAAAAACTTTGAAATTATACCACTATCCACATAAAGCTAGGCAGACAAAAGAAAAACCGTAACCGGAGAAGCAGTGATGCTTTAGAATCCAATGGAAATATCTCAGTGGTGGATTACGGAACAAAAAAACAGTCTTGGTCAGACAGATGCCTGTGGTCAAGGCAGTTTAAAAGCAAGGGCACAAACGTAAAATGGGCTCAATTCATGAAATGTTATCTACTGTTTTAAGATGAGCCGAAAAATAGCTCTTAGCATTTTCAAAATTTGCCATTTATCAAAAAATGCTATTAAAATAAGGCATAGATCATTCCATCAAATTTTGCAGTATTCATCTCATGAAACCAAACAGTATTTTATCGCATGATGTTATATCCAGTGGGATGGATACAGAGGAGTGAGATTAGAACCATCCAATGTATTATTTAATTAGTCTCATAGTGACTCAAAATTCAAGGAGCACCTTCAGGCTTTATAGGGGCATAAACTATACATCTAAATTCCTGACTACCTATCACATATTTGGAGGCCCTGGAGCACCAGGACAGTAGAAACACACATAAAATAACCAGATTTTTTAATTGCGTAATGTAATTTTTTTAAAGTTTGTATTTCCATTTACGGTCCTTGTGGCTGCATTTGTCTGTAAAAGGTTACACCACTAGAACAGAAGGGAGAGGATTGGGGTTGCCACCTCATTCCTTTAAAACCAATCACATATTAATTATACAGTCTACTTTAAAACATGGGGTAATTTTGTGGGTATGTAAGGAAGTAGCTGGGTTTTCAGTCCACATCTCCACCGACATCTGCCACCTGCCACATCTGCTACCCGAGTGACACTTATTGTAATACTCTACCTCCAAACATGTAAAATACATCTAAACTCTGTTACATGAAAGTACACAATCACTTCTAAGTACAGTAATCTCACTGTTTCCATTAAAAGTTACATTGGTCTAAAACTATAATATATTTATTACTTACATTGTATGGCAGTAACACTTTTAGGCTGGAGACCCCACTACAGTTATAGTAGCATGATATTACAGAAGGACTGCATCTCCCCCTCTATTAGTGTTCCAATGTTTTTTTTTTTCCCTTTCTCTTTCAGTGATAAGGAGAAACAGGTATGCCGCGTACACACAATCGGGTTTCTCGGCAGTGAATACACCACCGAGAAACCCAGATGGGAAAACCGAGGACCGGCTTGGTCCCTTTTCCCTGCGTACACACGGCCAGTTTACCTGACAGGTTTTTTCTTGGTCGAGAAAACTGGCCATGTGTAAGCTCCCTAGCAGTGTTTCACTATGGGAAAACTGCCGAGGAAAAAAACGCTGCGAATCGCGATGAGAAAATTTAGTACATGTTCTAAATTTTCTCGTCGTGATTCTCATCGGTTTTCTCGTCGGGAAAACTGCTGGAGAGCCTACACACAGCCGCTTTTCTCGTCCAAGAGAAAACATGCCAGTTTTCCCCCGACGAGAAAACTGATCGTGTGTATGCGCCATAACAATAACAAAAGCTCCCTAAGTATCTTCTCCTCTCCAGTTACTAGTTGTTCTTGATACACCTTGCCTACACGCTGTTAGGCATCTGGTAATCCTATTCCCATATTAATTGACACAGACAACTTCTTCTTTGAATATTTTTTCTGTTCACTAATTCATTAACAATGTACAGTTGAGGTAGGAAAAATTCTTATACATCCTTACACACCTGGTTGTTAGACATTGCAATTGGTTGTGCACAATTCAGTGGTACATTGATTGGTTCAAATGTCATGGTGCTACCTATACCATAAATTTAAAGTGTATGTAAACCAAATTCATGAGATTTTAGCTTGGCACATATATCTGTAGTGTTTTCTTATCTCTTTCCAAAGCAATCAGTCCCATGTTTTTGTGATGCCCGGTAGCTTTTCTATCAGCCTGATAACTTCTGACAAGTTCTCTGAGATGGGAGATAAAGGCAGCCTTAAGTTTGTGTCCTGGGAGGTTGCTATAAATAGATTAGCAGAGTGCTGCTTGATTCAAAGCAGAGCTCTGCACATGACTTCCTTCTTTTGCTAAGGGGGAGAGGGGGTGTGTGCCTTTCTTCCAATCAGCTGTCCTAGCTGTATGCCAATATTCCACTGCACTTTCTAAAGTATATATAAATCTGAAGACAGCAGATATACATGTAAAACGTATGTAGGGAGATTTGTTTCATCTCTGTGTATCATCTGAGGATGTTCACTACACTGGTTTATGTGAGGGTTTACATCCACTTTAAAGAAGTTTTTGCATCTGCATCTGCATCTGCTATATGAGTAGAGACCCCAAATATTGATTTCCATTGAAGGGTGCGCTGGAAAGAAAGCAATTACATGCTGATTGGGTCCACATACTGTACATACTGTACTGAAGCTTCCACTCCAGATTCTCTGGACTCAGTAGGCTTACCCTATGTATATACCCTAAGAAAAGTACCACACATACAGGGGAAGTTATGTGTATCTCTCTTTTGGGGGTTATAAGAAATTTCCTTCCCCAAACAGGATATTGCGATAAACCTGTAGCTAAAAAAGAAGGCGCTATCTTTAGTTAAGTCAAAGAGTGGTTTTGATAATAAAGTTGGCACTGTCTCCACCCAGGACAGGGCATCTGTGAACAGAAGATATTCCCTTCCTGGGAAAATAACCAGTAAATAAATCAAAAGGAATTGGGAACGGCAATATGCAACCAGCATATAACATAACCATAAGCATATACTATAGAAGCACACCAGTATAGAAATAATACAAGCTTTTTATAGGAAAGGATTCATTAACAATACACACATTCAATTATGCACATATACCCAGTTATACAGTATATGATGATTTATAGATACCTCCAGATCAATGTGGCAGCAAAGTCCCGTTGCAGGAGCTCCTGCAGATTATGTGTCGTCTGTTTTTGTGTTGGAGACTTGAAGACAAGATCTGTGGTGATGAGGAGACCCTACAGTTGCTACCCAACCAGCCTGGAATAGAGTCCTAGTTAGCTGTCTATGGACACACTGCCACTGATTACAATACATAGATTCATGCATTGCATGAATCTATGTATTGCCGCTGGCTCCGACTATTCAGATGGCCGGCCGGATGGTGAGCGCCGGCCATCTGAATAACGGCAGCTGGTTGGCTGTGTGCAAGTGGCTCTGATCGGTTTTCCGAGTACAGCCCTCAGGCTGTATTTGGCTTCCAAATACTTATCTAAGTTACGTACGGGGGGTGGGCTTCTTGGATAAGACTGACAGGCGTCTCAGCCAATCGGGTTCACCGGTTCTGGTTATCGGTAACCTGATTGGCTGATGCGTCATCGAGGGCGGGAGAAGACATCGAGGGACGTGGAAGGAGAATGGCCAACCCCAGAAAGGTAAGTGCCAGACGGGGAGGGGCATTTTATAGGGCACAGCAGGAACAATTGGCACAGTGACAGTGGCATCAATTGGTACAGTGGCGACAATGGGCACAGTGGTGACAATTGGCACAGTGACAGTGGCATCAATGGGCACAGTGACGACAATGGGCACAGTGGCGACAATTAAAGGGCACATTGGCATCAATTAGCGACAATTAAAGGGCACTGTGGTGACAATTAAAGGGCACAGTGGCGACAATTAAAGGGCACAGTGGCTGCGTTTGATGGCATCGCACAATAGCTGCGTTTGATGGCATGGAACAGTGGTGACAATTGATGTTTGTTTTTTTCGTTTGCGTCCCCCCAATTTTTTTTTAGCACCAGCCGTCACTGGCTGGCAGTAATCGTCTCTCCTGATCTAGTATTAGTAGCATAGACAGGACATGTGGCTGAGACCTTCTATCTCTCTCTTCCAGGATTTTTTTCCCCAACAACCCCCAAGTCAGAAAGTGACATACATAGTTATACAGTACAGTGTCATAGCAGCTGGCAGTAAAGGACAGCGGATCCCTACACATGTCACAGAATACATAGAGGTGTTCCTCCTGTTTTGGTGCTTTAGGGCCTAAGTCTAAGGTTTTTTTTTGGATTTTGGGCTCCTTTATGCATTTAGGCAGCCGACAAGTCTCCCACATGTGGTATCCCCATATTCACGAGGAGTAGAATAATGTGTTTTGAGGTGTAACTGTAAGCATGCCTTTGCTGTGTGTGAGAAATAACTTGTTCAAATTACAAATTTGTGAAATTAAATACATTTTTTACTTAATTTTCCAAATAATTGTGTCAAAAATTTTAATTTAAAAAAACGTATCATGACTTTTGCTAGAAGGGCTTAGTATTGATTGGGGGCACCCTACTCTGAGGCCTCGTATACACGAATATTTTCCTTGACAGAATCCATCAAGAAACTTGGTGGGAGAGCTTTTTTGCTGAAGAAAACCGGTCGTGTGTACATTTTTCGACGAGGAAACTGTCGAGCAACTCGACGAGCCAAAAAGAGAGCATGTTCTCTTTTTCCTCGACGGGAGTCGAATTTGGCTCGTCGAATTCCTCGTCGGGCTGGTTTCCGACGAGAAACTCAAGCGTGTGTATGCTAAGAAACCCGCGCATGCTTAGATAAAAATATGAGACTGGAGCACACCCTCGGTAAAAGTAGCGTTTGTAATGGAGATGGCACATTCGTCACACTGCCAACATTATTGCATCGTTTAATTGCAGCGCATTCAAAAAATATGTAGAATGGGACAAAAATGAACAAGAATTTTCTTCTTTTGCTGCTGATATTCACACAGAGTTCTGACTAAGTTTGTTAAACCGTTTTCATGCTGATCTCATGATTATTTTGAATAATTTTTTTTACCCCCCTTTTTTCCCCCTTATTTCTAATCCAGATCTTCATTTTTAATTATTTTAGATTTATTTTAAAATTTCTAGTCATCTCCATGTTTTTGGGTGTCAAGTTACCACCATTGTAACATTATTGTTTGGTCTTATCTCATCTGTCCCTTTATAATTACACCTTTAGTATTTTTTTAAAAGTTAACCTGCCTTCTCACAAGCTACATTTTTGTTTGGAGTAAAAACACATAGACAAGTATGAACTGTAAACCTAAAAAATACCATTTATTTTGGTCAAAAATATAACTAAAAGAAATACAAGGCAGCACTCGTAACTTGCTGCCATTTGTGCACTTGACTTGAATGTGGAGACTCAAATTGGGACTTTGAGAGGATCATACAGGAAGGAGTGCAATCTGGTCTTGGACTCCCAGAGGTCAGAAACTGGAGCAGGTCAGTCAGATGTCCCAAGGTTGTGGTAGTACAGCAGACTGCCTTCTGGTACACCACTTTGAAGCAAGGGAATCACTTCTTGCTCTTCCTGACAGCCTTCCTTGCTGCCTTCCCTGCAGCCTGCTCTGCAACCTTCTCTGCAGCCTTCCTTCTCTGCCTGGCTGGAGGCGGTGCCACTGGAGGTGTACTTGTGCCAGGAGGAGGATAAGAAGGTGGTGGAGGAGGAGGAGGAGAAGGAGAAGTAGGAGAAGAAGGAAAAGAAGGAGGAGATGAAGGAGGAGGATGAGGAGAAGGAAAAGGAGGAGAAGAAGTAGTTGAAGAAGTAGGAGGAGAAGAAGGATGAGAAGAAACAGTAGGAGGAGGAGAATAAGAAGGATGAGAAGAAGCAGTATAGGAGGAGAAGAAGAAGAAAAATGATGAGAAGAAGCAGTAGGAGGATGAGGAGAAGGATGAGAAGAAGGAGGAGGAGAAGAAGAAGGATGAGAAGGAGGAGGAGGAGAAAAAGAAGGATGAGAAGGAGGAGGAGTAGGAGGTTGTGAATTAGCTGGTGGGTGAGGATGGCTGTGGGAACAAATCACTGTGTCCTCAGTAAATGCCCCCTCACCCCCTTATTCACCAAACTCACTAGGAGGGGCTCAAATAGGAGGCACTGGTCCTCACTCATTTGGGCCATCACTAGTGTGCCATAGCCCTCTTCTGGGGTGGTAGGTGTAATATCCCACCAAGCCACTACGGTATGGAAGTAGATTCCCCGTATGGCAGCAGAGGTAACTCAGATATGACCACTAGTTCACTCTCATATTCACAGAAAGTATAGGGTTAAATCATCATGCCCTCTGAGTACAAGATCTGTGGTATATAAGACCCTAGCCTATTCTGACATGAGCTCAGGGTAATAATGGTGAGTTCAGGTTCACACAAAACAAGGAAGTCTCCGCCGTGCATAAGACTTGTAATTGGAGGGGTTAAACAGAGCTTAGTAAATGAAATAACTATAGGATATTGTTACTACACATTAGCCTAGGAAGAAAAGTAAAAAGTCCCACATATAGCACAGAGCAGTGAACCCAGAAGTTATGGGGTTGTACTCATAAACCTTTACTCATGAATGAGAAGTCCATCAGGACACATATACTTGCGGTTCAGCAGTCATCTGTAAGGAGATCAGGGGAAAGGGAGGATGTAGTTTTCATCCAAGAAGTTGTTCAACGACTCTCAGGGTTGATGCAGGGCAAGGCAGGATGCCTGGTTTATATGCAGCCTGTGTAGGTCCAGTCAGGGCCGTCTTTAATATGGTTTGGGCCCTGGGCAAACATTTTTTTTGGGCCCCCCTTCAGCTTATTTTGGGCGTGGATGGTTCACATGTATGTGTTTTGGCGGCCCTCATTTGTGCAGGCACAGCAGCCCATTGATTTGAATGGGCTGCCATGCATCTGTTTCCTGCAGAAAAAAGGTGCATTCAGCATTTAAAAAATCAGTTGCCTTGAAATCCATTCTGCTTTTGCACCATGCTACTTACCTGCAGTTCTTGCACACACAAACGCACTGTGTTTTTAAAAGCGTGACCTAAACGTCTAAAAATGCAGCAAGTTTGACAGTGCGGGAACTGCAGATAAGTCACAGCAGACAGCAGAATGGACAGACAGTGCTGTATTTCATTGCTTGATGGGCATAGGTGTGCCGTGTGCGCAGCCTATTACATGAGGCATTAAATGAATGGGCTGCTGTGCCTGCACAAATGTGGGCCGCCAAAACACATACATGTGAACCAGTCAGGCCCAAAATAAGCCCATCAAGCAGTTAAATACAGACAGTAATGCCATGTGCTCTGAGGCCTTACTCAGCCTGGACTGCAGGTCTGGTCTGTGACTTAAAGAGTTCCTCTATTTTACACATGGCATGGTGCTAAAGCAGAATGGACAGACGGTGCTGTGACCCCATGCCATGCCATGTGTAAAATACAGGAACTTTTTAAAACACCGACCAGACCTGCAATGAATCATCAAATATTATAAAGACTTTGGGCACACTCTACAGAAAACTTATTGTAAACTATTTACAATATAGCAAACAGTGACATACATTGAGGAGCAGGACATGAAGAAGTCAGCCTCGGGAAGAGCAAACTGGGGATGTTATAAAATCACATTCTAATTCACTTTTATATACAAGCAGCACCCAGTGGCAGGAAGGGAGAAGTGGACGTCTAAAGGGAAGCCAGGGGTTCTGTACATTTTAAAACACTGGGAAGGGAAGCAGTACTGTCACCTGGCTGCGTGCCGCTGATGATTTTCAGCCTGATTTGTGGGCAGCACAGGGGCTTAACGGGCGGCAGGGCCGCCATCAGGAATTATGGGGCCCCTTACACAGCTTCAGGCATGGGCCCCCTGGAGCAGAGAACGGGGGGGTGCTGCCCCCTTAAATTGAGACGCGGGGGGGCGGGGCTGCTGCGAATTTAGAAGCGGGAGGCCCTTTACAAAAAAAAGATTTAATAAAGAAAAATATATATAAAAAAGGAGTGTAGCCATCCGGGGCCCTGGGGACCTCTGGGCCCTTTAATAAAAAGAAAAAAAGAAATAAAAATTAAATATATATAAAAAATATATATTTTTTTTTTAAAAAGGGGGTTGCCATCTGGGGACCTCTGGGCCCTTTAATAATTTTTTTTTTTTATATAAAAATAAATTACAAAAAAAGGGGGGTTGCCATCTTATAAAAAAAAGTGGGGTTGCCATCCAGGGCCCTGGGACCTCTGGGCCCTTTAATAAAAAAAATATATAAACAAAAATAAAAAAATAAACATTTATAAAAAAAATAAAAAAGGGTGTTTGCCACATGGGGCCCTGGGGACCTCTTAGCCCTTTAATTATATATATATATATATATATATATATATATATATATATATATATATATATATATATAAAGAAAGAAAGAAAAATAAATAAAATATAAAAAAAATTATAAAAAAAAGGGGGGTTGCCATCCAGGGCCCTGGGGACCTCTGGGTCCTTTAATAATAATAACATTTATATTATATAATATGTGTATATATATATATATATGTACAGGGGCGGACTGACAACTCATGGGGCCCCCGAGCAATAGAAGACTATGGGGCCCCCAGGCTTACAGATGGCCACCAAGCCTGGAGGCAGTGCAGAGGTGGGGCAGCTAAAATCTCAGGATTTTCACATGAAAAGCATGTCGGTTTTAGACATATCAGAGACAGATGTAACAAAAACACAGATTTTTACATACTGTCCCTGGTTTTACTGAGCCTGGCAACCCTGATGGGGCCCCCTAGTGGCATGGGGCCCTCGGGCAGTGCCCGAGTGCCTCAATGGTCAGTCCGCCCCTGTATATGTATATATTAAAAGAAATATTTAAAAAAAAAAATTTTTTTTATAAAACAAGTTTTTTTTTTTATAAAAAAGGGGGGTTGTCATCCAGGGCCCTGGGGAACTACGGCCCCTGGGGACCTCCAGACATCTAAAAAAAAATTGGCCCTTTAATAAAAAATAAAATAAAAATATATAAAATAAATATATATTTTTATTTAAAAATAAATAAAAAAGGGGGTTGTCATCTGGGGCCCTCCAGGTCCCTGGGAACCCCTAAAAAAAATGGCCCTTTAATAAAAAATAAAAATATATTTAAAAAAATTGGCCCTTTAATAAAAAATAAAATAAAAATATATAAAATAAATATATTTTTTTATTTAAAAATAAATAAAAAAAGGGGGGGTTGCTATCTAGGGCCCTGGTGGTTGCTTTGGGCCCCCAACAGTGACAGGGCCCTGGGCAGCTGCCCCTGTTTGCCCTATGGTAGAGACGGCCCTGGGTCCAGTCTTGGCCGGGGTAGCGATCACACGGAGACAAACGTCCGTCGGGAACTCTTCCTGGGTGCAAGTTTGTGCTGCTACAGGACGGAGGGTGTCTGTACACAATAACAGAACACCCTGCCGTCATCTCTGGATGTTTAAATACCCGGAACTCGTGGTAAATTGGGAATGTGCGCTCGGCGCACTTCCGCGTTCCAAGCTGGGACGCAAGGTCTGCGCACCGGAAGTGACGCGGAGGTTTGTGAATACGGAGCGCAGCCGTATGCTATAGAAAAGGCTGCGCTAGAGCGACGAATATAAGGAATATTGTTACAGTAGGCAGCTGGAGGCTGGCCTGTGCATCTCGAATGAGGCCCAGTGCTGCCTGACCCTCATATCCCTCCTGGCCCTTCTTAATTGAAGGCGGATGGGAGGCACCTGGCACCTAGTGCTGCCACTTGGCCCTGCCACCTCCATAAAGACACTTGGCCCTGCCACCTCCTCAAAGACACTCACCCTGGCCTCCTCCTGGCTGATGTCCTCCTGTGTATAAAAAAGGGACAGTTTCACTTTTGTGTTCAAAATTCACACACAATTTTAAGCTCATGACTGTTGAAAAATGTTTTTCAAGAAATTGTAAAGCCAATCATTCTGACCCCAGCAGTTTGCATTATTTTCTCCAAAACGTTTGTGGCCACTACTGACTAATGATATGGAAAACACATTTAGCTAAACCACTATTCTTTTTTTTTTACAAATTAACATCTATTTTGCAGCATTTAAACCTCACAAATGTGCACATTTAAAGTACTATACCAGGCTCCAGACAGGCAAATCAGGCTCTCCCTCCAGGATGGAAGGCTCCTCTTGATCCTGAGAGGGCTCACCTTCAGAAGGAGGATCAGGTTGGCTGGAGGGAAGGCTGGACCTTGCTCTTGTGGTCTGTCTTATGGGTTGTCTGTGGGGAAGGCTGGAAAGTGACTTCCTTACTTCCAGGTGGTCATCCAGAAAGGACAGTCTGCTGTAGTACCACAACTTTGGTATATATACCTGCCCTGCTCCTGTTCCAGACCTCATAGAATCCAGGACCTTGTTGCGTTCCTTCTTGTATGAGCCTCTCAATGTCCCAATTTTAGTCTCCAACTGCTCAGCTCTAACATCGGACCCCACCTATCTGCGCACAAATGGGGGCATGCTATTGAGTGCTGCTTTTCTTAGGTCTTTATTTTGTGACCTAGTGTCTTTTGTGGCCCAAAGAACAGACAGCTCTCTCCATTTATCTATGAAGACTTCAAGGAAATCCCTTACATTGAAACGATTTACGTTTTCTGCCAGACAAAAACAAAGAAAATAACAATAATGTCAATCACAGTCTAGGAACTTGCATAATCTTTATCCCCATCTAGCCCTTAAATGTCTTTGCAGTATAGGCCACTGCTGTCCCAAGTTCAAAGCATACCTACACGCTCGTTGTTCAAACGTCTTCCTCCGCCCCCCGAACGTACGTACGATACGTGTGTTACAGCTTTATATACACTCCGCACAGGTCGGCCGCCCATGATTAAGAATTCGATGTTTCCCCGCCCCTTCTCGTTCGTCATGCAAACGACAAGGAGGAATTAGCTGATCAGGTGTTGGTCAGTTTATCAGGAAACGATGACCAGGTGTGTGTAATGAGGCCTAGATCATCCTTTTGGGATGAAACGTACTAAAAGCACTACGATCAAGTTTTGTCATGAATTCAAACGAACATTTACATCATGCAAAAAAACGACGTGTTTCCAAACTTCATCCTAAAAAACGACATTGCCCACACACCATAGTTTTATCAAAATGCTCTAGCACGTACAGCACGTACGACGGCACTATAAAGAGCCATTTCCATTCTGTTTATTGTAGCTTTCTCCTAGGTTATCACCATATCTAGCCCACAAACTCATCCATCCACTGATCACTAATAACCTTAAAAATTTAGTTACGTACCGTCGTATGACACGATCGTTACTTCCGCTTTCTTCCACAGGCTGTGAACGCCCCTTTCACTCACGTGGTATCCCTTTATACACGCGCATGCGTGACGCTCCGCACGTTTCCCCACCCCTGACGTTCGTGTAGTCCTTTCCCCGCCCCTTCTCTTTCGTTTTAGGATCATGGAGGACATGCAGAATATGCCATCACCACAGGAGCCAGGCCAGGCGGAAGCAGAGACCTCAAGATCCACCAAGAGAAGAAGGAGATACAAGGCCTCCAACATGACATTTGAAGAGATGGTTGAGATGGTCACCATCTTAAAAGCTGAAGATTATGATGGGAAGCATGGCCCTGTACAGATTCCCAAACAAATTGAAGGCTGAAAAATTGGAAAAGGTACTGAGGAGTCTCCGCTGAAAATTTGGGGTCCAAAGATCAAAAGAACAGATCAGAAAAAGATGGTCGGACCTTAAATTACGTGAGCCAGACCAAACGAGGAGGATCAGAATATTGATTAGAAGTAGTAAGTAATTTTCATGTGTAATGTTTTTTCATCTTTGTTTTTTTTGCACCATGTGCTTTTTCTTTCAGGTTGTACTGTAGGTATTTCATGTTTGTGGGCCCAATAATTGGTCGTAAAAGTCATCGTTCATTCGGAACGATGACTCCTACAACCAAATATTGTGCCCACAAACATGAAAGTTGTGACATCTTTTTTATTTTTAAGTGAGATCAATTGTTGAATTATTGTAGATGTGTTCTTAACTACATTTTATTACTGTAAAATAAGACAATATACAGTAAAAGGAGAGTCTGCTCAGCAGTTGTTGACATATGTGGACTCAGTTGCACGATTGTTGGCCACAAGAAGAACCTATTTAGGGTTTCACACAGAGGTGAGGTGATCCAGTGGATACTTGGTTTGCTTCCATGTAAAAAAAATAGACCAAAGGTACAACAAATTTTTGGGAATGCCTACTGTGACAGACTCAGATTCTCCTATGTCTAGGGTCACCTTATGTCCAATAGGGCCATAGGGTGACTGGGAAATTATATCATCTATTACATGAGATGGGACATTACTGACAGTTCATTACAAGTGGCTTAATTTGTCCTGACTAGGTCACTAGGACAATGACCCTTTAATGCTTAGCTCCGACAATAGAAATGCTAAGTGAAGCTGGGCTTGTGAAATACCTTTCCATTGTGTTCTGCAGGTGAATAGATGTTGTCAGAGACGGAATGTCTCGGGGAGATAAATTACCTAAATGTCTTTTAGACTGTGTTAATTGAATCCATTGTGTGTGTGAAAATGCGCTGTGTTTACACTTAAGAGATTGTGTATTGTTTAGCAGATAGAGAGGAGCCGATGCAACTGGTCTCCTGTCTGGAAGAAAGATTAGATAATTAGTTCATGTTGATTATTGTTCTGGTCGCCTCCTCTTTACTGTATATAAGATTGTGGTTTTGGTCCTATTAAACATTCCATACATGGCACACATGCAAGTCTCGTCTCGTTGTGTGTTTCAAGGCAGCTGAAATATCCAGCATCTATGTCCAGACTATGGGAAGCAGTATCTGACGGAAGCATTCGGCCCGGATGCGGGGACTTTCCGTGACAGTGGTGGCACCAGTGGGATGCTTTCTGCAGTCGGGACATCAACCTCCGCCTGGATCCAAGGTCCGGATAGCAGGAGAGGAGAGGTACAGATACCAGCCACCATGGAAATGGAATTTGGAAGGAGGTTGCGAGAGAAGCAGATACAGCACAGAGGACCAGTATCAGAGCAGGTCCTGCTTGGATGGTCTGATTCGATCAGCTGCAAACTCTGGAAGGAAGCACTAGCTCTCGAGCAGCAACACCAGGGAAAAGTTCTCCCCTCCATCCATGTAAGGTACTGGTCACAGTATGAAGTACGAATGCTGTTATTGGGGGAACAACCAAATCAACCAAAACAGGAGTGGACAGCGGAGTTAAGCAGGCTGATCCGGGCAGAGATGCGGTTGGACGAAAGCTACAGAGCCCTTCGGTGGTGTGTAGCCCAAGAGTGCCAGTGGTCAGCGGATGACAGCCCCACGGAAGGCTTTGACTATGATGGCCTGGGATTGTTGTATTGGAGGATGTACGAGGACCCCGACTTTGGGAGCGATCGGGAGTGGCGTTTGGAGGACATAATGGAATACAGAGAGCGGAGAATGAATCTCTCGTAAGTGCACTGGCTACAGGAAGATTTGGAGTTTCTGGCCGTTCAAGAATGGGAGCTGGAATTTGCCTACAGACGGCTGCTAGACTCTTCTCAGCGCCAGGGCCGGGCTCCCTTTGCCTGGGATCAGGAAATACCAGTGGACAATGCCAAAATCCTGGCTGAAGAATTGTCAATGTGGCAGAGTAACAGTGTGCGTTGCCAACCTGCCCCCGCATCTATGGACCCAGAGGTCTTATGGCGGATGCAGCAAGTGCTGACTGGTCTTGATGATCCTGTTTCTGCATTGGATGATCGTGAATGGAGGAATGTGCCTGTTCAGCAGTATGCCAGTGAACCGGCAGTAGAAAATCTGGACATTACCATTCCCAAAACTGAAGTGCTGACCGCATGGCCGAGGTCTGCTAACCTCTGCTCAGTACCTATAGCATCTTCTGGGTTCCATGGACAGAAGATGGTGAACCCCTATCCCCAGACACCAGTTGCAGAGACAGGGGATCTGATAGACTTTTCTGCTGAGGAAGAACAACCTGAGGAGCCTCCAGCAGAAGAGCTGGTATCGGGGCCAAACTTCACTGTGCTCTGCTCAGCACCAAGGGCAGTATCGGTGGAGTTGCAAGAAATTTCCCCAGCTGAAGCGCTGGTCACCGGACAGAGGGTTCAAGACCTCTGCCCCACCCCTGTGGCAGTTCCGGAGGCTCAGGGTGAGAAGGTGGCGATCACTTCCCAGCAGCAGATACAGGGGAAGAAGGGATAGGAGGTGTCCATCGTTCCTCCCCAACAGTTGGCCGGGGTGGAGAACGTGGTCTTTCCTCCCCAGCAAGGATCCATGCATCTGGGAGACAGTACCACAGACATGTTGTCCCAGCAGCCAGATGAGGGAACGGAAAAGGAAGCAGCCAGCTCACCTCCCCAATGGCAGCTACACAGTTTGAGTGTGGAGGAATTCAGCCGCCTTTCCCAACAGTTAGCCGGAGCAGATGATGTGATGTACCCAGCAGAAGAGCTGGCAACAGAGCAGAGGGACACACGCCTCTGCTCTCAACTAACTGAAGAGGGGGTTCCTGTGGTAGTGGATGGGACTGTGGTCTCCACTCCCAGCAACTCAGCAGAAGAGCTGACAACAGAGCAGAGTGCCACACGCCTCTGCTCTCAACTAATGGAAGAGGGGGTCCCTGTGGTAGTGGATGGGACTTCGATCTTCACTGACACAACCCCAGAAAATGGGGCGGCACTGAGAAAGCACGAAGACTGAAAAGCGTGAATCGTCATTCACCAAACTTTTACTAACACGCGGAAACACGAGATTAGCAAAAGGAGCCCCAAGGGTGGCGCCAATGGATTCAAACTTCCCCTTTATAGTGCCGTCGTATGTGTTGTACGTCACCGCATTTGAGAACGACGAGATTTGGTCTTTAACGTGTGTACGCAAAGCAAGCTTGTCGAGTTCCTCGATAAGCCTAACAAGGAACTCGACGAGGAAATCGATGTGTCTGAAACAACGAGTTTCTCGGTCGTGTGTACGAGGCCTAAGTCATAGTTGTTATTCACTGATTGTTAAGGATGCTGGCTGGTGGCAGCAACTTAAAGTGATACTAAAGTCTCATTTTTTTGTTAGTTAAAAATAACAAACATGGTATACTTACCTGCCTTGTGCAGTGGTTTTGCACAGAACAGCCCAGATCCTCTTCTTCTCGTGTCCCTCTTAGGTGCTCCTGGCCCCTCCCTCCTGTTGAGTGCCCCCACAGCAAGCAGCTTGCTGTGGGGGCACCCGAACTGAGCCGCAGCTCCAGGTGTCCATTCAGACAACAATAGATCTCCCAGTAGCCAGCAATAATAGACCCCTCCCTCAACAGTAGGTCTCCCCCATTTAAAATTGCAGCAATAGATACCCTTCAGTGACAATAGATCCCCCAGCAGCCAGCATGAATAGACCTTCAGCATACCCCAGCACTCCTTGTCATTATATATGTAGCAAGGTCCCAGGCCTCTTTCAAACTAATGAGAACCTCCAAGGCCAGAGATAGCTGACATCCTTCTGTATATGATTGGCTGCATGGCATAGTGGGTGTAATGCAAATTAGATTGACTGGGCGCCAGACACTTCTTGAATGCAAAAGAGATTTTTTTGCTGTCTTCTATGGCAACAGTCTTTAACAGTTCCTAACACAAAGAGTTCCTTCGCTTCCACTACAATCACTTCTTGTAGTTATTCAGCCCACTGAGCGCCCAGTCTCTCTCATAGACTAGTTGATTAATTGCCGCTGAATCCCTTGAGCTCCTCCAATCTTCAGGGTGGTATCTTCCTCAAGCATCGCCCCCGTCACCTCCGCTAGCTGGGTGGCTGGGTCCCTGGCTTGATACCCACTGAAGTTTCCCGATTCTTCACTGTCCCCTGTTAGTGAGAATACTACTACTTGCTTCAGCTAATCACTGTGGTCCCTGGTAATAAGGTGGATGGTCCCTTAGTGGCGATGGCTTCCCCATGACAGGTTCTCCGGGGTGGCAGAACCGTCACTTCTGGCTGGACTGCAAGCCGCAATCTCAACCCTGAGCTGCTGTCTTGGTCTGGATAGGGCCTAAGACAGCCTAGCAGCCAGATGTGCCTAGGATAGGCCCAAACTCTGGCCTAGCAGCCCAGGCCATACAACATACGTCCACTCAGACAACTGTCCAGGTGGCACAGAACCCTGATCACCTGACTCCACCCAAATATATAGGTTTTCCCAGCAGGCCAAAGGATTCAAGAAAACCCTGCCCATTGGCTGAGATGCCCATATACCCATAATCTGACCTTGCATTGCCCTTCTCATATCTAATGTCCCCAAGTACCCGGCCACCTAGCGGCAGAAGAGAAAAGTGTAGCAATTACAGACTTAGAGTGAAATCAATTGATCCTCAACAATTAGCCAAGGCAGCTATACCTGGCAGGTAAATTTATGAGCAACCCTGCCTAAGCACCAGGGTGCTACATATACATTCAGTGCTGGAGGTGCTGGAACTGCGTTCCCCAGCGTTCCTGTTGAAAAAAAAGCCCTGTTTTTAAAAATATTGGGGCACAAGAGGTTTAGCAGTGTCATTAATTGCTAGAAGTAAGCAAATCTTTGTAGTAAATGGCTTAGTATATCATTTATGTTAGAGTCCTATACCAGAAGGTCTTGAATGTGCAAAGTTTTCCAGAGATAATACTGTAGCAGTGAATTCCTCTCCACCCTTATTCCTGGATTACAATCACTTTCCACTGTAGCTCATCCTAGCTGTTATGGTTTATGTGCTGAAAAAAGAAAAACGACAAAAGTGACCTAACAGTTAACACAGCACCTCCTGGACACATAAGGTATTCTTCTCAGTCGTTGCGTGCCCCTAAAGTATTTTTTTGTATAATGTGCAGCATTTTTGGGGGATTACGAAAGCAGCAAATGAGTAGCTGTATGTAGGCCATGTGACAGGACTGCCCATAAATAGCCCAGACTGGTTTCCGTTTGTTTTGTAGGAATTAAAACCTCCTCTCTCTCTCTCTTTTTCTCTCCCTCTCTCTTTTTGTTAAGTCAGGAAATTATTTGCATGCTATCCACATGAGCAAAGAAGAGCAGCTTGGGAGAAGTCTGTGTGCTGAAGCGCTGTTCTCCTGATGATGTGGTATAGGAAAAAAACATTCCTTTAAAGGATGGCTATCCGAGAGCTGAAAGTTTGCCTCCTGGGGGTGAGTGTTGTTTAAAATCAGTTTTAAGGGAAGGATACGGGTGGGATGATGGTGTACAAAGGAACAAAGTTTCTAACTGAAGAAGGACATTGGCTTGCTGATTTTGTATCAAGCGCTGATTATAAATTCAAGTCACTGGCAGCTGTACTTACTTGGCCCATATGTTTATCTATTCTTCTGCCAGTAATACACAGTGCAGAACTGCATCTCAGAGGATAAAAGAGAGGAAAGGTATTGCACAAAAGAGACAACAGTGATACGTTACTTAAACAGTGGCCTTACAGCAAAAACTTCCATCTTGCTTTTGTCTTTTTTTATTGTTCCGTACAACATGTAACCACAAACTTTGATTTTGGCAGATGTTACTGAGGCATGCATGTGTTGGCAACTGCATACAGTTTTCCTTTTACTCTTCTATTATTATTATAAGTGCCAGGGTATTGTTCATTTTTTTTTTAAACATTTTATATGCTGAAAACCTTTTAGCTTTAGCAAGTACAAAAATACTTTTTTATAGTTACAAGCTGTAAGCAAATATAGTAGATATTGGATACTGACTTTTTTTAAAACACATTTTACAACGTATATTTTTATTCCCATCATTTAAAAGGCTAAATATAGATGTTGTTAAAGCTGAACTCCAGGCAAACATTTAAATACACAGATGAAATAATTATTTTGAGTCATCTAATCCTGAAGCCTTGTACACGTACACACGTACGGGTTTCCCGAGGGGAAAACCGAGAACCTGCTCAGTATTTTTTTCCCCCTACACACGACCGGGTTTCCCGGCAAGAAAACTGCCATGAGAGCTTTGGTCGGGAATCCCAGCCGCGTGTATGCTCCGTCGCAGTGTTTCCCAAAGGAACACTGGCGGGTTAAAAAAAAAACGAGAAACCCGTACATGTGTACAAAACTTCAGGATTAGATTATTAAATAATCAAAATTATTATTTCATCTGTTTATTTAAATGTTTGCCTTTAACAAAATCTATGACAATGTTTAGCCTTTTAAATGATGGGAATAAAAAGTTACGTTATAAAATTAGTTTTAAAAAGTCAGTCGGGAAAACTGCAATGGAGCATACACACGGCCGGTTTTCCCAGTCAAAAGCTCTCATGGCAGTTTTCCAGACGGGAAAACCGGTCATGTGTACAAGGCTTGAGATTCACACAGCTACCACAGAGCACAGCTCCATCTAGTACAAAAGTGGGTCTGATCTTTCTTTGCTGCAGTTTCATTTTCACTTACAGCCTCCTCCCCACTCCTACCCTGTGTCTGGAGAATGAAAGAAAGGTAACATGCTAGTGAGCTAATTTTTCTGTCCATCTGCTTTGTCCTCCAATCAGCATTCTGCTTGCACTGCAGCAAACCTGGTTGGCTCCTGCTTCTCTCTCTTCCTCTCTAAAGGGGAGTTCCAGGCATTTTTTATGTTTATTCTACAAAAAGTGTAGCTGCTGGCTTTTAATAAACATGCACTCACCTGCTCAACGGTCCAGCGACGCGCCAGCCGGAGCTCCGCTCCTCTCCCCTCCTCTCTGGCCGGCATCCTCATTGTTAGTGTGGGCACCCGGCTGTGACAGCTTTCGACTTCACGGCCCGGCACTCACTACACATGCGTGAGCGGCGCTGTGCCCTGTGATTGGTCAGGCGATCGCCAGGGACCTGTCATGTGTCCCAGGCGATCGCCTACAGGGAGGGGCCGCCAAAAGGCGATATGACGTATCACCTTAGCGGTCCCTGGGCGGAAGGAGGAAGTGGGACAGGAAGTCCCACTCCTCGTGACGCCCCCACTCCCCCCCCCCCAAAAAAAATGACATGCCATATGTGGCATGTAAGAGGGGAAGGAGTGGATTAAGCGGAAGCTTCACTTTTGGGTGGAACTCCGCTTTAAGCTCTGCTGTAGAGGGGGACTCCAAAAGACTAAAGGCATGTGGGTGCAAAAAAAGCCACTTTCAGATCCGTACAGCATTTTTATTTAATGAACCTGAACTCAGCTTTATTATTGACAATCTAGAACCCAAATCAAAATCTTGCGTTTGAGTTAAGTGTTTTTTGGCATAATTGACACTGATACACCTGTATATGCGTATAACTGCATATACAGTTGTGCTCATAAGTTTAAATACCCTGGCATAATTGATGCTTTCTTGGCCATTTTTTAGAGAATATAAATGATAACACAAAAACTTTTCTTTCACGCATGATTAGGGTTTGGCTGAAGCCATTTATTATCAATCAATTGTGTTTACACATTTTAAATCATAATGTCGGCAGAAACTACCGAAATGACCCTGATCAAAAGTTTACATACCCCCGTTCTTAATACTGTGTATTGACCCCCTTTAACATCAATGACAGCTTGAAATCTTTTGTGGTATTTGTGGATGAGGCTCTTTATCTTCACAGATAGTATAGCTGACCATTCCTCTTGGCAAAAAGCCTCCAGTTTCTGTAAAGTATTTGGCTTGCATGAACTGCACGTTTGAGATCTCCCCAGAGTGGCTCAATGATATGGAGGTCAGGCGACTGAGATGGCCACTCCAGAACCTTCACTTTATTCTGCTGTAGCCAATGACAGGTCGACTTGGCTTTGTGTTTTTGATCATTGTCATGTTGGAATGTCTAAGTACGTCCCATGCGCAGCTTGCTGGCTGATGAATGCAAATGTTCCTCCAGTATTTTTTCTTAAACTACTGCATTCAACTTGCCATCAATTTTGACCAAATTTCCTGTGTCTTTGTAGCTCCCACATCCCCAAAACATCATCGTTCCACCTCTGTACCTTTCATCATACGCCTTGTTGACTCCTCTCCAAATGTAGCGTTTATGGTTGTGGCCAAAAAGCTAAATTTTGGTCTCATCATTTCAAATAACTTTGTGCCAGGAGTTTGAAGCTTGTCTCTGTGCTGTTTGGCTCATTTTAAGCGAGATACTTTGTTGCATTTGCGCATTAATGGCTTTCTTCTGGCAACTCGGCCATGCAGCCTATCTTTCTTCAAGTGCCTCCTTATTGTGCATCTTGAAACAGCCACACCACATGTT
Organism: Rana kukunoris; assembly: GCA_029574335.1. Taxonomy (NCBI): domain Eukaryota; kingdom Metazoa; phylum Chordata; class Amphibia; order Anura; family Ranidae; genus Rana; species Rana kukunoris. Next base: position 329,699,723 of record CM056053.1, on the reverse strand, counting down.
TTCAGAGAGACCTGTATTTCACCTGCAGTTATTTGTGGGTTTTTCCTGAACAATTTTCCTGGCAGTTTTTAGGCTGAAATTTTAGTTGGTCTACCTGATTTGGTTTCAACAGAATCCCTCATTTTCCACTTCTTGATTAGGGCTTAAACATTGCTGACTGACATTCATAATTCCTTGGATATCTTTTTATATCCCTTTCCTGTTTTATACAGTTTAACATTTTTTTCCCGCAGATCCTTTGACAATTCTTTTACTTTCCCCATGACTTAGAATCCAGAAAAGTCAGTGCAGCACTGTATGAAAGATGCAAGGGTCTGTCAGGAGTCCAGAAACTCATTGAGCTTTTATACACACACTCTAATTACAAACAAACATATCACAGGTGAGGATGATTACCTTTAATAGCCATTCAAACCACTTTATGTCAACTTGTGTGAATGTTATTAGGCCAAAATCACCAGAGTATGTAAACTTTTCATCAGGGTCATTTGGGTAGTTTCTGCTGTCATTATGATTTAAAAAGAGTAAACTCTTTTGATTGATAATAAATGGCTTCAGCCAAACACTAACCATGAGTAAAAGAAACGTTTTTGTGTTATCATTCATATTCTCTGAAAAATGGCCAAGAAATCATAAATTCTGCCAGGGTATGTAAACTTATGAGCACAACTGTAAATGTTTTATAGTGAAGTTGGAAGAGTGGAAGAAGAATTATATGCTTAGAAATACTGTTCTGGGGTATGCGTGTCTAAACGTAGTTTACACACCATCACATGCATTTTTTTATGCTGCATGTTTCTGCAAACTTCTGGCTTTAAGATCCAGCATAGATATGAGTATTTTAATTTCACTGTGTGCATTAGCTAGAAGCTCTGGATATTATGTGTCTTTTCTGATCTGCATACTTGCTCCAGGTCAGCGAGTCAGGAAATAATGGAGCCAGACAGGGATGGACTGGCCATTGGGACTACAGGGAGTTTCCCGGTGGGCTAATGGCTCAGTGGGCCGGCTTCAGTGACAGCGGACTGCCACCTTCCCTCACTTCTGCCTAATCTTGTCCCATAAGGGGGGGGGGGGGGTCACCGAACTGATTCTTTGCCCCGGGTAAAATAATGTCTGGCTTCCCTACTGGTACTGCCTATAAGAGTACCAGTACCAGCCGTTCTACTCTAATAAAGTAGAATGGCTAGTGAAGGGGGAGAGGGGGCGGAAGTTGTTCGGCCACACGGGAGAGACCTGTCAAAGTGGGATAAAGTCCAGGGCCAAATTTCTGTCCCAGTCCAGCCCTGGAGCCAGAGATAGCCAAGTACCTAGCAACTTTATAAGGAGGTCAGCAATGGTAGCCACTATATTTCTTTCAATGCAGTTTTCTTTTGAGGCTGACCTCTACCTTTAATCTAGCCCCCATCCCACCAACTAAACTTAAAGCACATTGCTCTAGTTAACCCCCTAAATAAAACGTAGACTGGGATCACACCAGTACATCAAATGCTCCCACTTTGGAAGCTCATGTTGCATGAAGTGTGAAAATCAACGTTTCCCTTTGAGAGCCGTCTTAACTGGTCCGACACAAGTTGGTCCGATTTTGAAAATGCTCCCTGCACTACTTTGGTCCAACTCTGGTCCTACTTCAGCCCATTGAATATCATTGAAGTCAGACCAGAGTAGGATCCTTGTCCTAACCATCTGACTTGTGACATCTGACATGGTTATTACAGCAGCAGTAAAAGGAATTTATGTCACTCTGGGATTGTTTTTATTGGTCAAAGGACAAGTCGTACTATCTCAAACTCAGAACAAAATCTTATCTTGTTCATTCAAGTCAGATAGAAGTAGGACCGAAGTAGAACCGATGTAGGACAGATGTAGCAGGGCAAAGTAGGATGGCAGTCGTACAACAGCAGTGTCATATCAGTGTGAACCCAGCCTAATGTCACAATTTCTGCCCTTAATTTTGTGATTACGAGACACTCCCAAATATTCTTACTTCTGAACTAAAGAGTGGGAGGGTCCTTTTTCAAGTGGTGTGGACACTTTCTATTGGTTGTCCATTGGCAGGGTCCTCACTCAGAACCAAAGGATTCAATGTTGCGTTGATGTTATGGTGAGGGATTGCAACATGGTTGAGTTATAATGAGTGGAATGCCTTTCTCATCTTACAGAGAAGTTGCTACATAGGGTCACATAGCAGTAAAGTGCTATGGGTAAAACATTTTTTTAAGTGAATATTGATCAGAGAAGAGTGGTTGGGAAGGATGACTACTTGTACCTGGAGATGAGCTTTAAAACATAACCTTGCGCTTGAAGAAACACACAGAATGGAACAACACAGGCCTGTATATGTCTAGTATGTAGTAGTCTATGGTCTGAACAGGGAACATTGAGAGTGGCAAAAATGCCAAGACATTACACCAGTTATGTTATAATAAATTACAGAAGTCAAAGACTGGTTCTGGTTGGCAATAAAACACGATCAGTAATAAAATATGTGTAGCAGTCAGCGGCATGTGGTATTACACGATAGTAGTGTATTTAGAGACATGGGCCCAGATTCATAGAGAATTAGATTCTGGTAGCGTATCAGAAATACACTACGCCGCCGTTTTTTACCTGGCTCTACGTGGAATCCAGGTAGATTTTGTCCAGTAAACGACGGCGGCGTAGTGTATTTCTCCCGTCGCAATCCATCTACGCGAGTAGGGGGCATGAAGGATTTAAAATAGGCGCGTTCCCGCGGCGATCGAACTGCGCATGCTCCGTTCGCAAATTTCCCGCCGTGCATTGCGCGAAATCACGTTGTTACGTCATTCGTTGTTTGAGTAGCGTCGTTTACGGACATTTCTATTCCCGAACGAGTTACGTAAAAAAAAATAAAAAAAATTTAATTCGACGCGGGAACGACGGCCATACTTAACATGGGCTACGCACCGTTAGACCAGCAAAAAGCTGGTCTAACAGTACGTAAAAAAAAACCAGACGTAAGCGATTGCGAAGACCGCTCGTATCTTCGTGGATCGCCGTAAAAACACATTTGCATAGCCCGACGCATCAAAACGACGCGAACTCCTCCCAGCGGCCGCAAAAATATCGCAGCGTAGATCCGAAGGCTTACGAAGACGTAAGGCTCTCGGATCGAAGCCCGAAGCCGCCGTATCATGGTTTGAGGATTCAAACTAGTGATACGGCGAGCGAAATTTGAAATTACTCCTGTCTAACACCAGTTAGACAGGCGTAATTGCTTTATGAATCTGGGCCATGGAGTACTGTAGATGGTAGACAAACCATTTCATGCAAGCAGGTTACTAACTGATGAAAAAGATCAGGTTTGGTAGCAAGCTCAAATGCCACTTAGTTATGTATGGGTAAAAATCTCCTTTCAAATTCTCAGCTACCCTTATAATACAATAGGCTTTGTAACATTTTAAAACTTTACTTAGATTAAAATGAGTGGCATGTTGGTCCAAACCAGCCATTATACAAAATGAGCCAGATTCTCAAAAAATGGCGTATCTGGCGGCGTAGCGTATCGTATCGCATTTACACTACACCTACGCAAATTACTGGAGCAAGTGCCGTATTCTCAAAGCAGTTGCTCCGTAATTTTCGGCGGCGTAGCGTAAATGCGGCGTCGTTAGGCCGCGTAATTCAAATAGTGAAGGAGGGGGCGTGCTGTATTTAAATTAAGCGTGCCCCCGCGTCAAACGAAGTGCGCATGCGCCGGCCGGGAAAAAAGCCCAGTGCGCATGCTCCAGCTCACGTCGGAAAGCGTTGTTGAAACCGACGTCAAAACGACGTGATCGTCACTTACGCAATTCCCTATTCGCAAACGACTTAGTAAAACGACGTAACCAACGGAAAAAGACGACGCTGACCCGACGCCATCATAACATGGCAATGACGGAACTTCGGAAACATACCCCTCATATAGCAGGGGTAACCTTACGCGTACGCAACCTACGTCAACTACGTCGCCGCGTCGCAAAAACGTTCGGGAATCGGCGTATTAGGCTCATTTGCATAGGCAAATGAGAAAACAACGTAAAGGCCACCTAGCGGCCGGCGTTGTCATTACATCTAAGATCCGACGGTGTAATTGCTTTACACCTGTCAGATCTTTAGTGCAGTGTTTTTCAACTCCAGTCCTCAAGGCACACCAACAGGTCAAGTTTTTAGGATTTCCCTCAGATGAAATGGCTGTGGTGATTATTAATGGCCCATACACACGATCCGAATATCGGCCGACGGATTGTACGACTTTTTTCGCTTAATAATCGCGAGTAAAATAAAATAGGTTTTTAAACTCACGAAAATTATCGTACGATAGAAAAAAACGATCGGAAGTGATGTCACGTGTTGTAATGTATTTGTATTGTATTGTCGGACGACGGCTGTACTGACTAAACGAAAATCGGACGATCGGACATCGGACGAGAAAAATTTTCGCGCTTGTCCGATCGAATTTAATCGGATGAACGGTCGTGATCGGCTGTCGAAAGTAGTGTACACACGATCCGAAAATCGTACGATCCATCATCGGACGATCGTTTTCGTCCGATATTCGGATCGTGTGTATGGGCCATAAGGCAGTGAAACTGATCAAATCACCTGTGCAAAATAATGGAAAGCCTGAAAACATGACCTGTTGGTGTGCCTTGAGGACTGGAGTTGAAAAACACTGCTTTAGTCTATCTATGCGTAAGTGATTCTAAGAATCACTCGCATAGATACCCATTGAAAAAAACTGCGATACGACGGTGTATCTGAGATACAACGTCGTATCTCAGCTAAGAATCTGGCCCATAGTATATTAAAATCTCCTGTACAGTATATTCAGGACTTTAGGGGCCAAAGTCTCTAGACGATGGATCCATTATCCTAGTTTTTTATCTAAACAAATGATAGGGTCTCCTCCTCTCCATTTTGCTGTTACTTTCTGTATAGCCAACATTTCAGGGAGCTACAGTCCTGGTTATGGAAGCATTTAAAATGATGGGTTACACCATGTTTTTTTCCCCATTGGTAATATTCCTTACATACAGTACATGTTCTTCCACACATTTAGCTAGGGTTGTTTTTGTACAGCCCTCATACTGTTGTCCACATTTACACTCCAACAGGTAGATAAAATGTACCATTGCAAGTCAGGAAATCGCTAATTTGACCTAGAAGGGTATGGTTCTTGGAGATATGTGAGTGCTGGCATTATGATGTGTAAATTAATCCAAATATGTCCATATGGTAATATGACTATGCTGGCAATAAGTCAGACAGAATTTTACCATCTTGCAGTCTCTGATCTGATTGGCTGTTTTTTTTTTTTAAACATCGAAAGTTTATTAAAACAAAATATAGCAGCACAATCTGCACATTAAGTATGAAATAAAGTGGCATATACAGTGAAGATGTAGAGAAAATATAACATTCAGTTCAATTGGCAAAAATGAATAAATCTATTTCAAAGCGCAACATACAGCGTGAAGGTATGTATGCAGCCCTTCACAAATGAGAACACTAAATAGTGTCCTAGGGAGAGTGAATTTGGACTGTTGTGCCAATATTTCTGTAAACCACAATAACAAATCGTATAGTAAAGTACAAACACCATAAAGAAAAGGAAGGGGGGAAGAAAAGGAGACAGAAGGGCATGGGTAAGATAAGGGAGGGTAGGGAATGCTTCGCCGGCGAGGCACAGTGTCTGCTCACTAAGGGAAATCAAATCAAAGATCTGTATTACCTAACATATTCAATCTACTATCAGCATTGTGGGACTGGGTTAAACCGAGGTGGGTTGAACCAACGTGGCGGCAGCTCAGGAAGTCAAGACTGAGTCATATTCTGAAGAGGCCCTAAACTGATTGGCTGTTTTAATGCACTTTACATAAATAAATGGTAAATGGTGTGCATTTTCGTTTGTAAATGAAATAAAACGTGTACTACTCTCTTTCTGAAACAATGAGTTCCTTGACTGTCATGCTGATCCAATGGCTTTAGTACTTTCTCAGTTACTAACCTAACAAGTATGCAGATTATTGTAAGTGTCTACTATGCATTTCCAGACATGACAGCCAGGCAGATTTACTGCTCCAAACCCCAATCGACTCTCCTCAGTCTTTGTCTCAGATATACCAGAAGCAGACTACAGGAAGCCCATTTCCACTCCATCCTGCCACCACTTCCAAACATCATATCGCACACTGGTGATGCCACGCATAGTAAAGTTTGTTCAGTCGGCACATACTCTACAATTAAGCCTGTAAAGGTGAAACATGTAATAGGGGGACGATCAGTAGGCGGGGACACTGTGTGTTTGTTCTAGTTCGATAAACTTTACTACATGTTCCACACTCAGTGTGCAACTTGGTATTTAAAATGTGATGACAGCCAGGCAACTAACATTTTCGGAGGCAGGTCCATAATGGTAGTCTCCATATTTATATCAGTAAGGTGTTCTATTAAAAAGACCTTGCCTTTAATTCTATGAGTACTACTCTCCTTTAAGTCACTGACTCAGAATTATTATTCACACAAAGAATTCTGATTGAAAGGAGCAGTATGGCCAAAGCTTTTTTGGCACTTACTTTTGCTCTACTCTGGTCCAGAATCAGCCGACAGCGAGCTAAAGCCTGTTGTCACCTGCACCACTGAGAGCCGGAGCCAGCTTCTCCCGCCTTCTCCCCAGCCTGGCATCCAAGTGAGTTTTGGAGGGGTAGAGAGGAGAGCATTGTAAGCAGGTGGATGTGAAGTATTTATGTTTTATCAAAATGTTCAACAGTTTTTCTGTTGAAGTCTATGGTTAGAGTTTTGTGTTATAGAATATTGCACTGTTTAGCTGTGCTTGCCCTGCTGAGATGGTACACCTTGGGACATAAGGGTTAACACTGATGGTCAGGTTTTTCTGGGCTTTTTGGGGAACTATCACTTTCTGCTGGGGCAAACACATAAAATTGGAGGGAACCACCTCTCCGGGGCACCCTAGTTTGCCAGACGCCCAGAGGTTGGGTCCTAGGTCTTCCCAGGCAAATGACATGCTGCTATGGATGTGAGCCATTACTTTGTTTTCACTTGACCACCCCTTGTGGCAGCCCACCTGGGGTTTTAGGGGTATGGACTCATACTTGACTATTTCACCTATTAAAGGTATGACTACCTCATTGGACAATCAGGGGCACCAGTGGGCTAACTAAAATGCACTTAGAAGATGATGTACAGGAATGTGTACATGTTTGTTGAACTGTTCATTTCAGTAAAAAAACATTTATTGTTGTTCAACTTGGCCTTGTCTGAAGTTGTTTGAGGACATCCTTAAAGGGGTGCATGCATGTATGGCATATGACAAGAACAGGGCTTATTATGGGACAAGATGATTTAGAGAAGATACAGTACAGATGTTCAAAATGCAGTGAAGCTATTTAGAGGAGGCTTTGTTGCCATTGCTGATGACTACAGTACTAGTGTCGAGTGGATAAGCAGCCAGTCGCAAAGTGGTGTGGCTTGGCATAGGTGATGGAAGTGAAGGCGCTTGTGTACTTAGGCTTTTTCCTTAGATATTGAAACCCCAATACTGGGTCAGTACCCAATACTGGGTCCGACATCACCGCATCCTAGGCACTCAGTCTGGAAGTCACGGAAGATGAAGTGAGGCCTCAGGAGAAGAACAAGCACAGGATATGTACAAGAGTTCAACTTCCTAGTATTCAAGTGTAATATATGAATCAATGTCACTGGAAGTGAGGTGACAGGCTATTGGGGTGGTGGAGTACAGTAGAAACTTAGCAGGACCGGCTCAGGAATGCTGCACAACTGAAATTAGAGAAGAGTTATGAAGTGTAATAATATGAAAAATGTAAAGAAATAAGTTGGACCATGGATTACAAGGAGTGCAAGATGATACCGCTCCAAAAACTGCTGATCCCACTAAACCAAAAGGCTGCCGGGTTTGCACAGGTGCATTGGATAGAAGAAGATCCTGGACTGCCGCACTCCTTAAAACGATGTCTTTATTATACAAATGAAATCCAAAAAACAACCAAAGTAATGCAGTCAAAATCAAGTGAACAACAGGAAAAAGGTGGCTGACATGTTTCACATCATGTGATGCTTACTCATAGCTATTAGGAGTTAATTTTGTTCTGCTGGAGAAGCATCACTTTTAAGTGTGTTACTAAACCTAAAAACATTTTTTACCTTAATGCATTGTTTGCATTAAGGTGAAAAAAAGTTTCTCTGTGCCCTCGTTCCCCTGTGTGAAGGGGAAGAGAGGGGAGAAGAGATCAGAGATGTGCATGTCCAGCTGTGTAAGTCTATGGAGCGCGGACTCCATAGACACACAGGTCGGGAGCGTGTGGACAACGTATCTCCCTATAGCCAGCGACTGGGTATGGTAGTCCTAAAAAGAAGAGGAGGTGCCAAGATCGCCGCCGGGGACCCCAAAAGAGGGGGATCGGGGCCACTCTGTGCAATACCATTGTACAGAGCAGGTAAGTATAACATGTTTGTTATTTTAATAAAAAATATATGACTTTAGTAACACTTTAATGCCAGGTAAATGAGGTAAATGACAGCATCAGCCAGCCTCTGGGGGCACCAGTGAGCAAATTCTCTGGGTCCCCACTTGAGCGTAGTAATCCCTACCCTCTACCACATTTTGAGAAGACCGAGAACGAAATGATCGGTAGTTGTGAGATTGCTCACTTCTCAAGCTTATAGCCAGCGGGGGACAGCATCAGACCAATACTGCAGCATGGAGGTGACTTATTTTATAGTCCAAACTTCTTTAAATGATTTGTATACATATTCAGGGTCAGTGACTCAAAAAGTATTGAAGCTGGCGGATGAGAATAATAACAGGCAAGAGGCATTTTAAAAGTTCAGCATTTGCAGACGCTTTGTTCCTCTTAAGCTGGCCATACACTATACAAGCTAATTATAAAAATCTTCTTTAGCCCAGGTTCACACTGAGTACGATTTAGTTCGATTTGAGATGCGATTTCACATGTGAAATCGCATCTCAAATCGGCGGCAATTGCCGGCAATGACACCGTCCCAATCGGTGCGACGCCGCATCTGCGGCGCTGCACCGATTTCAAAAAGTAGTTCCTGTACTACTTTTTGCGATTTCAGGACGCGATTTACATTGACATCTGTGCAGAAACCTGCACAGATGTCTCCTTAATCGCGCCGAAATCGGGACTGCCAGAGGGAGTGAAATCGCACGATTTCACTCCCACAGCCCAGTGTGAACCAGGGCTTAGAGTCACCAAGACTATGTAAAGGCCTATCTAATCTATATATTCAAATAGTATATTATCAGACAGACTTTTGCACTACATAGTTGATGGTAGTTCTAAAGGTGATTGTATGTTGTATAATAAGAATTATAGGGTATGGTCAGTCTTATGCTGTGTACACACGATCATTTTTCGGCATGAAAAAAACGTTGTTTTTCAAAAACTTCATTTAAAATGATTGTGTGTGGGCTACACATAATTATTGAAAAAAGCCAAAAAAAAATTCGGACATGCTGCATTTTTTAACATCGTTTTAAACTATGTTGTTTTTCGGGTTGTAAAAAATAATCGTCTGCGGGCTAAAACGATGTAAAAAACCTGCGCATGCTCAGAAGCAAGTTATGAGACGGGAGCGATCGTTCTGGTAAAACTACCGTTCATAATGGAGTAAGCACATTCATCACGCTATAACAGACAAAAAATCGCAAATCGTCTTTTACTAACATGGAATCAGCTAAAGCAGCCCAAAGGCGAATGGAACTTCCCCTTTATAGTGCCGTTGTACGTGTTGTACGTCACCGCGCTTTGCTAGATAATTTTTTTTAAACGATGGTATGTGGGCAACGTCGTTTTAATGATGAAGTTGGAAAAACTTCGTTTTTTTGGACATGCTGAAAAACAATGGGGCAGATTCAGATACAATTAGATTATCGTAGCGTTTCCCAAATACACTACGCCGCCGTATTTTACCTGGCTCTACGTGGAATCCAGGTAGATTTTGTCCAGTAAACGACGGCGGCGTAGTGTATTTCTCCCGTCGCAATCCATCTACGCGAGTAGGGGGCGTGAAGCATTTAAAATAGGCGCGTTCCCGTGGCGATCGAACTGCGCATGCTCCGTTCGCAAATTTCCCGCCGTGCATTGCGCGAAATCACGTCGTCACGTCATTTTTTCTTGAGTAGCGTTGTTTACGGAGATTCCTATTCCCGAACGAGTTACGTAAAAAAACAAAAAAAAAATTTAAATTTGACGCGGGAACGACGGCCATACTTAACATGGGCTACGCACCGTTAGACCAGCAAAAAGCTGGTCTAACAGTACGTATAAAAAAATAGACAAAAGCGATTGCGAAGACCGCTCGTATCTTCGTGGATCGCCGTAAAAACTCATTTGCATATCCCGACACATGAAAACGACGCGAACTCCTCCCAGCGGCCGCAAAAATATCGCATCGTAGATCCGAAGGCTTACGAAGACGTAAGCCTCTCGGATTGAAGCCCGAAGCCGCCGTATCATGGTTTGAGGATTCAAACTAGTGATACGGCTCACAAAATTTGAAATTACACCTGTCTAACACCAGTTAGACAGGCGTAATTGCTCTGTGAATCTGGGCCAAGTTTTTTTTTTCATGCTGAAAAATGATCACGCGGCATTAGAGTCCTTTCACAATGAGCCGCTCATAGCGTCGGCGGTAAAATGACGATATTTTTACTGCCGAAGCTATGGGTGGATTTGTGCCGCAATGCGCTGCTGCGGTATAGCCGCACTGTCCCATTGATTTTAATGGGCACCAGTGGTGAAGAGCTCCAAAGACACGGCTAGCAGGACTTTTTTTTACCATCCTGCTAGCGCAACGCTCCAGTGTGAAAGCCCAAGAGTTTCACACTGGAGACAATGGTGCAGCTGTTGGAGGGCGGATTGCAGGCGCTATTTTTAACGCTATAGCGCCTGCAATTCACCCTCAGTCTGAAAGGGGTCTTAGGAAAGGTTTTATTTAAGTTTTCCATATTATGAAGACTTTGAGGTGACAAATGTTCTTTTTTGGGTTATAATGTTGGTACATTTGTTTATATAAAAGTAGGAAAAATCTTTCTGCTATTCACATCTCTATATTTATTAATTTCTAGTAAAACGGCTAGGAAATGCCAGAGACAGTTTGCTTATAAGTGGCAGTGACAAGACAAACGTTATGTGACACACTAGGTTTTCGGTACTGAAATTTGGAGAGCAGAATCAACAAGAGGAAATTTTGCAATATCAGATGTAAATAATTTTGCTGCTAACAACAAGGAAAACAGACCACATACAAGTTAAAGGATGAGCTTTGTAACAGCCTGGCGAGTTCCTTGTCTGTTCCACCTCCCCCTCTTCCCTTGTTAACCTCCGTCCTCCTTGTTTCAATCAGAGAATGCAGGCCAATGATGTGCTTCCTGGAAATTCTTCCAGATAACATTTCCATCTGGGAAATAGCTACAGATGAAAGTGCTGTGGATATTCTGTCTTACTTGCTACTGCCAGGAAAAGGAAAAGCCATAATGGTAGTAAAATGACACAAGGTCTGCGTTATTCAAGTATACTTTTCTACTGACCTACTTCAGGAGTTACTGAGACTTGCAGCCGAAAGTTGAAGATGTAGGAATGTAAGATTACAGTAGAGGCAATATGCAATTGGTGGACCTCCAGCTTTTGTAGAACTACAAGTCCCGTGAGGCATAGCAAGACTCTAACAGACACAAGGCATGATGGGACTTGTAGTTTTGCAACAACTGGAGGTCCGTTAACTGCATATCCCTGCTCTACACCATAAAGCAGTTCATATTGACCCATATTAGTTGTAGATTACTTGTTGGAAAGTACAGAAACTTAAATACTCTTCCTTATGTGTAGGGAAATCTGAAGGGGGAACTGATCTGGCTTAACTGGTAACCGGTAACTGTTAACAGTCATTTGCTAACTTGCTCAAAGCCCTACAACAATAGACCCTGCTCTTCTCCTCTGTCACAAGTTTTGTTTTTAGGAAATGCCCCTATTTTAGAGGTTGAGAGAAGAAGACCATATCAGAAATGCTATTCAACCGCAGGGGTTGACTGACCATTGAGTCACTCAGGCACTGCCCGAGGGCCCCATGCCACTAGGGGGCCCCATCAGGGTTGCCAGGCTCAGTAAAACCACGGACAGTATGTAAAAATCTATGTTTTTTTTTACATCTGTCCCTAATATGTCCGAAACAGACATGCATTTGATGTCCCACCTCTGAACTGCCTCCTGGCGTGGTGGCCATCTGTAAGCCCAGGGGCCCCATACCCTTCTATTGCCCGGGGGCCCCATTAATTGTCAGTCCACCCTGTTCAACCGTTTAATAAATCAACAGAAGCAAAGATATTTACATACTTCAGCCATCCCTGGAAGGTGGTGGCACTCTACACTCACAAGAAAGGAAGGTCCTTCCACTGCTCCAGGCTTCCTCTCTATGGGAAAGTTAAACACATAATGCCCTACTGTTCCAGTCCACTCAAAGAAACAACCACACTCTTTTGGGAAGCTCTCTCTCTTCTTATTATACTCTTACCCATGTTGCTTCTCTTCAGCAGGGGCAGGACTAGCATTTAAACCTAACATCTTCTGAGCTTTTTTCTGACTTATTGTTATGGGGGACATTTTATTGCTTAAGGCATAACTAAAGCGAAAAATGCTTAAAGCGGAGGTCCACACAAAAATTGAACCTCCCCTTTTCGGAAAACTCCCCTCCCCCTTCCGGTGTTACATTTGGCACCTTTCAGGGGGAGGGAGGTGCAGATACCTGTATAATACAGGTATTTGCACCCACTTCCAGGAATAGACTCCCACAGGAGTCATGCCCCTTCCCGTCCCCCCGCTGTCGTCTGGGAAACACACTGGTCCCACGAGACAGCAGGGATCAGTGAGGACGCGCCACATGACTCAAGCATTCGCAGTAGGGAACCGGGCAGTGAAGCTGCAACACTTCACTTCCTGATTCCCTCACCGAGGATGGCAGCAGGGGCAGCCAAGAGACGAGTGATTGCTTAGCTTTGGCTGCCGACATTGCGGGCACCCTGGACAGGTAAGTGTCCATTTATTAAAAGTCAGCAGCTGCAGTATGTGTAGCTGCTGGCTTTTAATATTTTTTAGGTGGACCTCGGCTTTAATTCTGTTCCAATGATCCAAGGTCCACAGAGTCCCTCGCTGGCGTCGGCAACTTCGGCTGCATTGAAATGCTGCTGCAGGATCAAATCATTCCAGCTTATGCGCAAGAGTGTAGTCATCGCAATACACAGGCACTGTGCCGCAATATAAACTCAGTGTGCATTCTACAGAGGATTGTAAGCAGGCAGGTAAGTATATTTTATTGCAGAAGAGACATTGCATGTCTCTTCTGCAATGAATAGCCTGCCTGGTTGAAATAAAAACATTTTCAACTTTGGTTTTGCCTTAAAGGGTTTGTAAAGGATTTTTTTTTTATCTTAATAGCTTCCTTTACCTTAATGCAGTGCTGTTTTCGTGTCCTCATTGTTCGTTTTACTCTCAAGTTGCTGTAATTCTTCCCTAATCTCCACACTTCCTGGTTGTCTGTTTCCTGATAACCACAGTCCTGGGAGCTTTCTCTCTGTGGTCACTAATCAAGGAGGCGTGATTACTGTGTGTTTAAAACCCCTCAGCACCAATCACTTTCGTTTTCCAAACCATCACTGCCCTCTATTGGCTCTGTGGCTCTGTACATTTGAGAGACAGGAAACAGGCATGCAAAAACGAAACTAAACTGTAGTTACATTATATGATTATTTTTTATCTATTTTTAATCATTTTTAAAAGAAATAAGTTAACTATTATGGGCCAGATCCACAAAGGGCTGGCGCTGGCGTAGCCTATCCCAGTTACACTACGCCGCTGTAAGTTACATCGGCGTATCCTTATCCACTAACACTTTCCGCTGTAACTTACGGCGGCGTAGTGTAAGTGTTGTGGCGTAAGGCCGCGCAATTCAAATAAGGTGGCTGTGGGCGTGATGTCATGTAAATCAACATGACCCTACGTATTTGACGTTTTTTTTAACGGCGCATGCGCCGTCCGTGGACATATCCCAGTGCGCATGCACAAAATCACATCGCAAAACATCAATGAAAACGACGTGAACGTAACCTACACAAATCCCTATTCGCAAACGGTTTACGCAAACGACGTGAAAAAACTACGCTGGCCCGATGTCCATACTTAACATTATGTACACCTCTATACAGCAAGGGTAACTTTTCGCCGGACCGACACTTACGCAAACAACGTAAAAACACTGCGCCGGCCGTACGTATGTTCGTGAATCGGCGTATCTAGCTCATTTGCATATTTTACGCGGACACACAACGGAAGCGCCCCTTAGCGTCCAGCGTAAATATGCAACTAAGATACGACGGTGTAATAACATTACGCCAGTCGTATCTTAGCGTAATTCCGGCGTATCTTGTTTTGTGAATACAAAACAAAGATACGCCGGCGGGAATTTGAAATTACGGCGGCGTATCTGGAGATCCGCCGTTATGCTTTGTGGATCTGGCCCTATGTCTCTATACCCTGTAAACAGTAATTTCAGCAAAAAAAAAAATTCCTTTACAACTCCTTTAAGTTGTAAACTCCTTTAAGAGGGAATTACAATGGGCCAACTCTGTGCCCAATCCTACAGGTTTAAACATTTATATATATAGTTTTTCTTTTAAATGTTATATGCAGTGTCGTTATACACAGGATTGTTTATATGCATTAAGATCAGTGCACATGTTTATAATTTATATCTGATTTAATGCACTATAATTTGTTTATTCTGGGTATTAATTAATTGAAACATTTATATTGAGACAAAAGTAAGGCAGCCAGTACTTTTTTTTTTGAGTTTGGGCATTTAGCCAATGGTTACAACATAAGGCCTGAAAAATAAACATGCCTGTGGGACATCTTTTCTTTGTGTGTACAGAAATATTCCACTTGTCCCTATAGATTGTTTATTTCCTGCTTCTATGCCCTTGTGTCATTTTCTGTACACAGATACACAAAGTATGTATAAAAAAGAAAATTTTGCGCTAAACCAAAAATTAAATAATAACGTGATAAGTGAAATCACAGAAGGCAGCAATCACGTGATCTAACACAACCATAGAGAAATAAAAAAGAAAATTGTGCCAACTAAAAAAGAACCAATAAAGTCCATAAATAACACAAACATATGTAAGTCCAAAAAATGATGAATGTGACACCAACAGCACCCAAGTGAAATTTAGAGGATTCGTGAGCCACCACCACATGGACTGAGGCTTACCAGAGATGAGCCCAGTAACAGCATATAAGAGATCCAAACGATATATCCCAAGGAAGTTCTCGCAGCTAATCGGGATCGTGTCTCACACCAACACAGCTGATTTCAGATTCACAGGAGTGGGAAGCAGCGCTGGGTACTCGACAGTACCGATATCATAAAGGACAGCGATAAACCATGTGAAAGGAAGGAGACCGCAACATAGTGTAATACCAATGTTAGGTTTTAATAAAAAGTTAAAAGGCTACTCACACAAGGAAGTGCAAACGAGCGATGTACATAAAATTCTGCCGGCAGAATTTTATGTACATCGCTCGTTTGCACTTCCTTGTGTTGGTGTGAGACAGGATCCCGGTTAGCTGCGAGAACTTCCTTGGGATATATCGTTTGGATCTATTATATGCTGTTACTGCGCTCATCTCTGGTAAGCCTCAGTCCATGTGGTGGTGGCTCACGAATCCTCTAAATTTCACTTGGGTGCTGTTGGTGTCACATTCATCATTTTTTGGACTTACATATGTTTGTGTTATTTATTGACTTTATTGGTTCTTTTTTAGTTGGCGCAATTTTTTTTTTTATTACACAAAGTATGTATATCTCAGTCTGTGCTATAGCCAGTTCCGTATTTAAAACAGAGCAAAATGGGCAATTGCTCCGGGCTTCTCTGCCAGAGGGGACGCCAGACTTCCTTTATATATACTGTAATTATGGGTGTATAACAAGCACAGGTGTATAACACGCACCTTAAGAGGGGAGTTTCAGGGAAAAAAAATTCCATAGCCCCCTGCGTATAACACGCAGGCACAGTTTACCCTCTATTTTCAGGGTAAAAAAGTGAGTGTTATACGCCAATAAATACAGTATATATATATATATATATATAAAAACATATTTTCCCCTGAGACTTCAATAGAGTGTTCGATGTCCAGTTTGAAGCCTTTGCCAATCTCTGGTCATGTCGCTCTCATCTTTACAGGTTTTATTACATGATGAAGGGCGTGCTGATATCTTACCAGGTGTTAATGTAGCTATTATAATATATTTGAGCATGATGGTCAATAGTTTTTTAGGAGAAATGTAACTCAGCAAATTGACGCTGATAAAGAATTTTCAGAGAACCACCAAGTACTCTGTTTCCCTACCAGCTGTATAGAGCAGTGTCCTAAAGATGATACAGTTTGATGTGTTAAAGATTTTGTAGATGCTAAGTGCAGGAAGAAAGACTTTTTCTAAATATTGTAGTGTGATGCATAACTATGATGTATGACTTGACAGTTCCAATGACCTGTGTAATGTGTATTCCGACGGGAAAACTGCGAGGAGAGCTTTTGGCCGGCCATGTGTATGCTCCCTCTCAGTTTTTCCGATGGGAAAACTGCCAAACCTGCCAGACAATGGTGGGGGCCATCTTACCTTCACTCGTCTCCATACTCACCACAGAGAGGACCCGATCGTCGATCAGGCTTGGGAGAGCGGCGGGAGGTGGCCCTCTCCCGTCGCCGATAATGGTGATCTTGCAGGGAAATCGCGGCAGAGACCACCATAATCGTAAACTGGACCGCCGGCTGGAGAGATGGATACCTGGGTTATGGCAGCTAGCTGCTGCCATAACAGAGATATCCCTCTTCAAAGTGGTTAAACCGCATCAATTTGAACTGTGGTCAATCACATCCCAATATGGATGGTCAACCTTTAAAGACCTCCAGAGCTGTCCCATATACAGCATATACATACAACCGTTACCATAGAAAAGTAACCTCCAATTCAGTGGTAACCTTATAAACATTTTTTTTACAGGCATGTTTAGTATTAGAGGTTAATGATAGCTTGATATTTTTATGATTTCATTTGCAGGACACTGGGGTTGGCAAGTCAAGCATTGTTTGCCGATTTGTTCAAGACCATTTTGACCATAACATCAGCCCCACTATTGGGTAAGTAATATGCACAACAATGTGTCTGTTTTATTGAGTGTAGGGCTTAATCAATAAGTATGGCATGGCCTGGAGTCATGCCCAAAGGCCAGTAGCTCTAGCAAGAGGGGCACCCACTGACCAGCTGGATAAGTACAGAAGCAGGTGACCCTGGTGAAAATCTGTATCCTGGCCTAGGCCAACAAGGCCCAGGCCTAGGGCAGGGGGGCAGCACGGAAAGAGTCCCTTCCGGCTGGCACTACACTGTTAGTGTAGCGCCAATCTTACGGGACGAACTGGGCAGAGAAGCACATTAGTCTAGCACCCCCATAAAGTGGCCGCACTGCTTCCAGTATGTGGGCGGCTGGCAATCGGCAACTGTGGGAGGGCGGTGCTTCTAATTTTGACTGTCCTATTATCCTGGACCACAAACCTTCCTTACTGTGCCATATGTTTTCTGCCCTCAGAACTAGTGTCCCCACTCAAATTTTTCAGGGCGGGTCTTCAACAGCAAGGGGTGTTGATGGCAGAGGGGGATGGAGGCACGGGGTGATGTGACTAAATAATTTGCCCTTATTATATCGTAAATAACAAAAATATGTTTTTTTACCTTAATATCTACCTTAAATCACACTGCTATTTTCCTAGCGTACTTGTTTATAGCCTAAATACTGAAATTTGCACCTAAACATGTAATTTAGTAACTTTTGTGAAATGCCAGTAAAAACGTGGCTGCGCCAGTAAATTTCGGGTGTCGTGCCAGTAAATTTCAATCTGGTAGGTTGGCAACACTGGCTTACTGGGACATGGCAGAGATCACTGTTCCCGATCACTTGGAACAGTATACCTTTTTTGTTTTACAAAGGCAGATCACCGTTCTGCCTCTGTGCATCACGATTGCGGGCAGCTGGTGGAAATCGAGTCCGCCTGACCCGCAGGCATGTTCACATGCAGGTACGTCAGTTCACGCAGGAGAGCCAACCTACCGCAGTAAATGTACGTGAGCTGGTCGGCAAGTGGTTAAGGAATTGTCCAGGGAGATGTCCAGCATCCCAGGTGGCTTAGCAGAAAGAGACATCGCCAGACACAGCAGAGTTTGCAGGTACAGACCAGAGTCCTGACAAACAGCAATGTAAAAAGTGCAATAATTGAACTGCATTGCAGGAGTAAGGCCTGTTTTTGTTAAAGCGTTACTAAACCCCAGGGCTGGACTGGGACAAAAATTTGGCCCTGGACTTCATCCAGACCGGCCCACTTTAATTCAATTAAATGCTGCCCCCCCCCCACCCCATTGAAATGATTTTGGCTGCTAGGGGAGGGGGGGTTAAAAGAGACTGCTAGACGCCTAATAGTGCAGCTAAAACGACCGCAGTGTTTTACCGTCAATGCCCGCCCCCGTGTGAAAGCAGCCTAAGAGTTAGGGAGTGAATGAGACAGAAGAGGGAGCTGAGAGACAGAGGGGGGGGGGAGCTGAGAGACAGGGGGGAGCTGAGAGATAGAGGGAGGGAGCTGAGAGACAGAGGGGGGAGCTGAGAGACAGAAGGAGGGAGCTGAGAGACAGAGGGAGGGAGCGGAGAGACAGATGGGGGAGCTGAGAGACAGAGGGAGGGAGCTGAGAGACAGAGGGAGGGAGCTGAGAGACAGAGGGAGGGAGCTGAGAGACAGAGGGAGGGAGCTGAGAGACAGAGGGGGGAGCTGAGAGACAGAGGGGGGAGCTGAGAAACAGAGGGGGGAGCTGAGAAAAAAGCTTTGGCCCTACTTCTCCTTTAAGAGTCAGCACTCTCGCATATGTGCATACAGACTCAATACAATCTTACCTTTATGTTACTTTAACAAATTGCACAAATATGTTACTTCACAATGGCAATGTTAAAAGGAAACAAAATATACTCCTAAATTAAAAGACAAATTTTGACTTTGTACTTTGCCACTCCACAATGCTATGTAAAAATTGTATGCTTTTGTTCAGAAGGCAGCTATTATATGGGATGGTACTATTTACTTATAATCTTTGTTTAAGAAATAATCTGCATTTCCCTTTTTACTGTATTAAACCCAGTAATATACAGATATATATATATTATATGTCTCTAAATCTGCTACAGTTCACACTAGTGCGAGCCATGCTTTCCGGTTGCAGAGAATCACATTAATTCCCGCAACCGCAATCACCCGCAGCCGAATCGCACTGTTTTTGCGAGATGCGCAGGGGTGTTATTCGCACCCCCACGCTTCTCAGCCTGCAGCGTGATCACAGGTGTGGGAATTGCAGGGAAACCGTTTGGTCAAAAAGACCATGCAGTTTGCCTGCGGTCACATTTTTAAAAGGGTGCATGCACCTTTTTTTGTGCATTTCACCTGGCACAGCAGCTGATTCAAATGAATGGGCTGCTGTGCCCGAGCAGATGCAGGATGCACGGCCCGTACTAGTGTGAACAGAGCCTTAAAGCCCTATGTGTCTTAAATAAAAACTATTATATCAAGTGGCCTGAAACCAAAAAGTCATGGTACTGTGTAAGTAATGTGAAATATATGATGTACTGTGTCTTAATGTATAAACTAACACTTAATATGAGCAACTATAGTTTTGTATGTGATACCTACAAGTAACTTCATGTTTTTTCTTAAGAGCGTCATTTATGACTAAAACCGTACCTTGTGAAAACGAGCTGCATAAATTTCTGATATGGGATACTGCTGGTCAGGAACGAGTGAGTATATATCATTGATGTTTGTGTTTGGTCAGAAGCTATGCTGATTCGCTTATTGTGTAAAATTATGGTGAGGATATTACAACTATCAAAATGTTAATAGGACTGAAAAAAGTATGTAATGTAAACTTCTGTGACCTCTAAAGATAATCCATTACTTTCTTTTGGCTGACAGTCAATGCCCAGAATACACAGGTATTAAGGCTTATGTCAAAATGGCATAATCCCATTGGTTTCAGGTTGATTTATTTTGAATGTTTTTATACACCTTATACATTTTTAAAATGTGTTATAATATACACAAAATTTACAAATAAACATTTACTACACAATAAAAGATTCCCTGAGCATAATGGGTTAGCTAAATAGCCAGCACAGCAGATGTAGCTTTCTTTCAGACACAGTTGTGTCTTACTAAAGCCTCTGACTAATCTACTTGGTAACGGAAGAGTCATTGCTCATGTATGGAAGGGTAATAACCCTGTCAGATTTTTTTCTGCCATCTGTGTCCCTTTACTTCCTTTCTTATAGCCACAACAGCAGGTGTGAGGTAATCCCTGCAAATTAAGGTGATTTTTTGGGGACCTCCATGTCACCAGAACTAGTGTCCCCATTGGAAGATTTCCCCTCTATTACTTTTCTGGTGACAACCCAAAAGTTGGGATTTTCTATTACTTTCACTTTCAATGATAATGTTAAACAGGACAAATAGAGGGTGAATCTTTTTAACCACTAGCCTACTGCCCGCCATCATATGACGGTGGGACGATGAGGCTCTCGTTCTGGGCTGACGTCATATGACGTCTCCGCCTTCTCGAGCCACTAGTGGGCGCGCCGTGTCACTGGAAACCCGATGTGCGTGCCCGGCAGCCGCGATGTCCGCTGGGTACCTGCGATTACCCAGTAACTGAGCAGGACTGTGGATCTGTGTGTGTAAACACACAGATCCATGTCCTGTCAGGGAGAGGAGACCAATGGTGTGTCCCTTGTACATAGGGACACAGATCGGTCACCTCTCCCAGTCAGTCCCCTTCCCCCACAGTTAGAATCACTCCCTAGGGAATACATTCAACCCCTTCATCGCCCCCTAGTGGTAACTACTTCCCTGCCAGAAGTTATATTTATACAGTAATCAATGCATTTTTATAGCAGGGATCGCTGTATAAATGTGAATGGTACCAAAAATGTGTCAAAAGTGTCCGATGTGTCTGCCGCAATATCTCAGCCACAATAAAAATCGCAGCAATTACTAGTAAAAAAATTCAAAATAATTAAAATGCTATCATTCAAAGTGTGACAGCTCTGAAAAATGAAAAATGGCTTGGGCAGGAAGGGTGAAAGGGTGAAAGTGCCCTGTATTGAGGTGGTTAACGGGGGCACAGACAGCGATAAAAACTGACAGGCGTTCTAATCCCTGTCCACTCCATCCAAAGCTAAAAACAAAATGTTGCTTTTAGTTATGCTTTAAGGTCCTGTTTACACTGACATTAAAGGAGTTGTAAAGGAAAACATTTTTTTGCCTAAAATTAATGTCTGCAAGGTAGACAGACACAATAGTGTAATGATTATGTTAAAAAAACAAGTAAATACCTATTAAATTCCTTCAACTATATCACCTCCAGCGTTCTAGTTTATGTTCTCTCATTCACTTCCTGATTTACGGCTCTCCTTCATGTAAGAACTACATTTCCCAGTATGCATTGCCGCACTCCCAGTAATTCACACCTCCTTGAAGTCTCTAAGGCCCCGTACACACGAGGAGATATATCCGATGAAAACGGTCCGACGGACCGTTTTCATCTGACATGTCTCCTGGGAGATTTTGGTTTGATCTGTGTACACACGATCAAACCAAAATCCCCAGCATGGTGACAGCGCAGTGATGTGGCGGTGACGTTGACGCCACCACGTCACCAAAAACAGGAAGTAAAATACTTCCACGCATGCGTCGAATCCATTCGACGCATGCGGGAGATTTCGGTCCGCTGGTTAGGCGTACTAACCAGCGGACATATCTGACAGATCGCTTTCCAGCAGACAAGTTTTAAAGCATGCTTTAAAACTTTTGTCTGCTGAAAACCTGTCTGCTAGCCCATACACACGATCGAATCTGTCCGCTGAAACTGGTCTGCAGACCAGCTTCAGCAGATATATTCGATCGTGTGTACGCGGCCTAACACATAGAGAGCGTCCTGCCGCACAGATGTAGTTCCCAGGAGGGGGCGAGCACGTCACTGACCACCGCAGTAAAGCCTCCCTTGACGGTGGTGAGTAACAATCAGACAAGCAGGAAGTGAACAGAACAGAGAAGAAATAAAGCAACTTCTGAGCAAAAACGAACAATGAGGAAGTGAAAATAGGAATGTCTCCAGGTAAAGGATGCTTATTGTGATTTTTTTTTTTCCTTTACAACCTTTTTAAAAGCAGACATTTGAAGCACATTTTTTACTTCTCATCAAATGTCTAGTAAAGCAGTATGCATTTGATAATATGGATAACAAGCTGTTCACATTATAAAAACATTATGGGCCAGATTCAGATACACTTAAAGGGGTGTTCCAGCCAAAATTGTGTTTATTAAAAGTCAGCAGCTACAAAAAGTGTAGCTGCTGGCTTTTAATAAACACTCACTTACCTGGTCCTGCGTTCCAGCGACGCACCGACCGGGGCTCCGCTCCTCTCCCCCCCTCCCCAGCCGGCGTCTCCATCTCCACTGTGGGCACCCAGCCGTGACAGCCTTCGGCTTCACGGCCGGGCACCCACTGCGCATGCGCGAGCCGCACTGCGCATGCGCGCGCGGCGCGGCTCGCCGCTAATTGGAGAGGCGATCGCATGGGACCTGTCAGTGTCCCATGTGATCGCCTACAGGGAGGGGCTGCAATAAGGCGATTAAGCCTAATCGCCTTACCAGCCCCTCGGCGGAAGCAGGAAGTGGGACAGGAAGTCCCACTCCTACTGAAGCCCCCACTCCCCCCCCAAAAAAATTACATGCCAAATGTGGCATGTTTGGGGGTGAGGAGTGGAACAAGAGGAAGTTCCAAATTTGGGTGGAACTCCTCTTTAATATTGCGCTGCGTAATCGAAATACTCTACGCTGACGTATTTTACCAGGCTCTACACCGAATCCTGGTAGATTTTTGCCCGTACGCTACGGCGGCGTAGTCTATTTCTCGCCGCGTAATCGAAATACGCGATTAGGGGGCGTGAAGCATTTAAATTAAGCGCGTCCCCGCGGCGATCGAACTGCGCATGCTCCGTTCAGAAATTTCCCGCCGTGCATTGCGCAAAATCACGTCGTTACGTCATTCGTTGTTTGAGTAGCAGCGTTTACGAACATTCCTATTCCCGGACGACTTACGTAAAAAATAATAAAAGACGTCGGAAAACGTAGAAATTTGACGCGGGAACGACGGCCATACTTAACATGGGCTGTCTAATATTAGAGCAGCAAAAAGCTGGTATAGTTTTACGCAGCGAAAAGATGACTAAAGGTGCCGTAAGAGATTGCGATTGAAGATCGTAATTTCGGGGATCGCCGGCAAAAGCTCATTTGCATACCCCGACGCGGAAAACGACGGGAAGTCCACCCAGTG
The DNA here is from genome assembly GCA_029574335.1 of Rana kukunoris. Taxonomy (NCBI): domain Eukaryota; kingdom Metazoa; phylum Chordata; class Amphibia; order Anura; family Ranidae; genus Rana; species Rana kukunoris. Next base: position 329,676,179 of record CM056053.1, on the reverse strand, counting down.
GCCGCAATTTTATTTCAGCGTAGATCCGAAGGCGTACGAACACATAAGCCAGTCGAATTGAAGCCCGCAGCTGTCTATTCATGGTTTGAGGTTTTCGACTAGCTAGAAAACGCGCGTAATTTAAAATTACTCCAGTCTAACACCAGCTAGACAGGCGTAATGGCTCTCTGAATCTGGCCCTATGTTTTTTGTCACGTTGCGTTGCTGAGCTTCAAAAATGAAGCGTTTGGAAGGAGTTCTTTGGTCACAGCATACCACTTTTATTTCATATTATTAGCATTGTATTAGCAATAAAAACAATAGTTGTTTTACCTCTATCTAAAGCACAAACTAATAATCCCTGTATTATCTTATACTGTAAATTCACGTATACTTAAATAAAGATTATGCATGTGCAGAATTGACATATGTTGAATAGGGATAGGCCCCTTTCACACTGGTGGACTCGGACACAGCCCGGGCGGTCGGATGTACACGGACTGTCATCAGATCCGATCCACCAATTGGATTGGTTTTGGGAGATCGGATCAAATGCAGGTGGGTGTAAACGGACACATGTCCGTTTACATCCACTGCTCCATAGAGGACAATGTATAGTCCAGTTGGTTCCACGTGAAAAGCAGACAGGTGGACCAATTGGTCTGCCCATGTAAAAGGGGCCTAAGGCAATTTTAATGCAAATGTGACATGATGTAACTAACTATAGAGTCATCAGCAAAAAAATAAGTTTTGTGCATGAATCCTTGTTGTATCTCAGTGGTGAGATCATATAGTGTTCCTTATATATGTATTTATACAGGCCTTGGATGCTTGATATCTGGTAGAAAGTTTGCAGAGAACTACTTTACAAGAGGCAATATACAAACAGTCAAATTCTATGGTCCAATTCTTCAAGAGGTTTTAATAATTATGGAAGATCTTTAAAAGACTGCCTAGTTAGTGATACTTGTGGTTAATTTTTTCCCAGGATATTAATCATGAACAGTTTTGTGCCTCGGTAATCTAAAAATGATGTCTCCTAACATTCCCAGACTTAACAGCAACATAATTGCTTTCATATGAAGCTCTGACAGCACAATCCACCAAGCAGAATATTTTCATGGTTTTGGGTGGCAGTACCAAAGTGACGCAAACAATTATCGGTATTCACAGTGACATCATTCAGGGGCTTTATGTTTATTGGGTTCTTGGCTACTGCTACCATTCTGATAGTTTTCTTTATAAGCATTCTTGATTTCGGACCATTTGTTAACAAATATTTATGAAAGCCAACACAGCTTCTTGCAGGCATTTTTTTGTAGCAATTAATTTAGCATGAAGAAGAAGCAGAGCCCAGCTGAGTTAAAGCAACATTTAGCTCCAGTATAAGAATGGTATCAAAGACACAGTGGAACCTTGGGTTATGAGCATAATCCGTTCCAGGAGAATGCCTGTAATCCAAAGCACTCGCGTATCAAAGCGAGTTTCCCCATAGAAGTCAATTGAAATTAAAATAATTTTTTTCACATTGACTTCTATGGCATGCAATACCACATGTGGACAAAGGTGGGGGGAGGGGGCACTGGAGAGACTCGGAAATACTTGGAGACCGCTCAACTGCACTCGGAAAGGCTTGTAATCAGAGTAACTCAGAAACCCTCGGAAAGGCTTGGAGACCGAGTATTTCCGAAGGGCTCTGAGTGTCACCCATGCCCCCGCACTTCTGGCCAAATGCGGTCCTGCACACAGCAGAGGCTTGAATCCTGCTCTTTTGCGAAACAACACTTGCAAACCGAGTCAGGATTTAAGAAGCATGCGTTCCAAACTATGGAAAGCTTTACCAACCAGCATTCGGTTGGAGGAGAATCACTTAGCATTCAGAAGAAAGATCAAAACGCATCTCTTTTGATATCAAGGGGGACAGGAACAACAAGCGCCCAGAGGCGATTTAGTTTGCATGTGCCGCGCTATCTAAGTTTCTCACTCACTCACTCAAGAAAAACAAAATAACTTGTTTCGCAAAACGCTTGTTAACCGCGTTACTCGCAATCCGAGGTCCCACTGTAATAGTTTTCTGTCTGACTGTCACATTAACCAAGCCACTAACAAACTTTAGCAAGCTTTTAACAAGTATTGCTTACGTGCTTGTATAAATTGCTAGCACTCAAATCACTTCAAATGCTTAAATCTCTTATAACCTTTAATGTATTAATGTAATTTCAAAAGTAATTTGCAATATTTTGAAATCTGCATCTGTCATGAAAATAATACCTGGTAATCCTGCCATATTCAGATACAATTGAACCTCAGATTAAGAGCATAATCTGTTCCAGGAGAATGCTCGTAATCCAAAGAACTTGCATATAAAAGCGAGTTTCCCTATTGAAATCAATGGAAACAAAAATAATTCATTCCGCATTGACTTCAATGGGATGCAATACCGCATGCGGCCAGAGGTGGGGGGCGCCGGAGAGCCTCGGAAACGTCCGGAAAGGCCAGAGGACACGCCATCTAAACTGAGTATTTCCGTGTATTTTTGTGTCTTTCAGGTGGCTTACACACGTACGAGAACCTCGACGGGCGGAACACATCGTTCCGCCCGTCGAGGTTCTCGGCTGGCCGTCGAAATCGGTGACCCGCCCGTCGGGAATGGCAACCAGCCATTCATCCAGGCGGGCCGTCGAGCAAATAGAGAGCCTGCTCTCTATTCGCTCAACGGAATTCCCGACGGGCGGGGCGAGCCAGGAGCGTACACACGGCCGAGGTTCTCGCTGGAATGCAGCTCCCAGCGAGGTTCTCGCTGGTTTCTAGCGAGAACCTCGGTCGTGTGTACGCCGCCTTAGACTTTTCGACTCTGCTTGGTTCTGGCGCCCCCGCACCTCAGGCCAAATGTGGTACTGCAGACCCTATTAGGTTGAATTCTGCTCATCTTGCGAAACAACACTCACAAACCTAATCAGAATAAAAAAAAAAAATCTAAGTAAATCAAAATGCTTGTTAACCGTGTTACTCCTAAACCGAGGTTCCACTGTACTTTCTTTTAAAAGGTGACAATGATAAGTTTCTAAAATAATCTAATACAATCGGTGCAATCACAAACTATAAATAATGAATCCACAATATCCTTATAAACCACAGTGTATTTATATGTCTTACATTAAAAAACGTTTTTGCTGCTAAAACACTACTGGTGATTTCACAACACCCACCGCATTCCTCAAATAAAACATAAAAAGTGCAACACAACCAGTGGCGGCTGGTGCTCAAAATTTTTGGGGGGGCGCAAACGAAAAAAAAAATATTGCAGCCTCACTGTGCCCATCACATGCAGCCACTGTGCCATGCCACCAAATGTAGCCACTGTGCCATGCCACCAAATGCAGCCACTGTGCCATCAATTGTCACCACTGTGCCATGCCATCAAATGCAGCCACTGTGCCATCAATTGTCACCACTGTGCCATGCCATCAAATGCAGCTACTGTGCCCATCAATTGTCACCAATGTGCCATGCCATCATATGCAGTCACTGTGCCATCAATTGTCACCAATGTGCTATGCCATCATTTGCAGTCACTGTGCCATCAATTGTCACCACTTGTGTCACTAATTGTGCCATGCCATCAAACGCCACCACTGTGCCATCAATTGTCACCAATGTGCCATGCCATCAAAAGCAGCTACTGTGCCCATCAATTGTCACCACTGTGCCATGCCATCAAATGCAGTCACTGTGCAATCAATTGTCACCACTGTGCCATGCCATCAAACGCCACCACTGTGCCATCAATTGTCACCACTGTGCCATGCCATCAAACGCAGTCACTGTGCCATCAATTGTCACCTCTCTGCCATGCCATCAAATGCAGTCACTGTGCCATCAATTGTCACCACTGTGCCCGGCCTGTGCTCATTGTTGCCTCTGTGCCCCATGATGCCACTGTGCCCCATGCTTCTACTGTGCCCCATGCTGCCACTGTACCCCATGCTGCCACTGTGCCCCATGCTGCCCCTTTCCCTGTAAAAAAATCACTTACCTGACGCTTCCATGTCCTCCCTCGATGTCTTCTGCCGCCCTGGAGAAGCTTCAGCCAATCAGGTTCCTGAAAAACAGAATCCGGGAACCTGATTGGCTGAAACGGCTGTCAGTCTAATGCAAGGACCGCAGATTGTCTGCGCTCCGAGCATAGACTTCCGAGAGCCGGAGGGCGGGACTGGAAAAGCCTATCAGAGCCACTGGCTTTGATAGGCAGTTCCCCTCAGCCAACCAGCTGTCGCTATTCGGGTAACCGGCGTCCCATGTCCGGTTATACGAATAGACCAGGCAGCTGGCAACAGTAACACACGTCCAATGCATAGCATTGAACGTGTGTTACTTGCGAGAGGGGGTGGCGCTGCAGCGCCCTCTATAGACGGCCGCCAGAACTTCGGCTAAAATGTCAAAATGACATTTTAGCCGAATAAAAGTTCTTAAAGGGCCCGTTTTTTTTTTTTTTTAATTCTTTTTTTTTTTTGTGACTGCGGGAGGGGGGGCGGCGCCCGTGCGCCCATATGGGCGGGCCGCCACTGAACACAACTTATATCATAATAAATGACAAATTAAACTACACATATGCTTGTAACTCTACATAAATGGTAACAAACACAGACACAGTGACAGTTGGTATGACTAATGCCGCGTACACGTGACCGTGAGAAAATGCCATTTTTTTAATTGGTCATTAAAAACCATTGTGTGTAGGCTCCAGAGCATTTTTCACGATGTGAAAAATGGGCATTACAAATTTAGAACATGCTCTATTTTTTCTCAACGTTTTTCACGTTGTGAAAAATGGTCGTGTGTAGGCTTTAACGATGGGGAAAAAACACGCATGCCCATCACCACCCACCACACCCCCCCCCCCCCTGCGGAATATGGCCGTCTGGCAATATTCGGCAGAAATCATTAGGAGCCTGAGGCAATTTGCCACAAAGCTACCAGCCGTCACTAAAAGGGCCCTGAGCTTTGAGCAACTCTTGAGGATCGATCGTCGATCATCAGGAAAAAAAATTAACGACCCACCCCAAGCGAAGCACATATCATGTGCCTTGATCAATACAAGATCGGCAGTAAGGCACCGATTAGAAATCCATGATTTCATTCTACAGAACAACTTAGACTGTCTTTTTATTACAGAAAGCTGGCTTACAGCCGACTGTAACACCATTCTTGGAGAACTGGTGCCAGAACACTACCGGATTATCACTGAAAACAGAATAGGGCAAAGAGGTGGAGGACTGGCGGTGATTCATAAGACGCATCTTGGGATCTCTAAACCAGCCCTTCAGCACTCGCTTCCATTTATGGAAACCCTTACTCTGCAACTGCAAACAAACCCCCAGGAGACCGTCCGTATTCTACTCTGCTATAGGCCACCAGGGCCTAAATCACAGTTTTTACCTCCATGGTCAGAATTCATCTCCACTTATGCCATAACCAGCAAACACCTTTTGCTGCTCGGAGATTTCAATCTCTGGGCCAACTCCTCACAAGACCCCGTGGCCGACGCCTGTATCGACCATTTGGAAGGGTTAGGCCTTCAGCAACTAGTTCATGAGCCCACACATGCTTCAGGTCACACACTCGATCTTATCTTCAGACAAAATCTGAAAGTAAGTATTTTGGAGAATAAACCATTGCCATGGACAGATCACCATGCAATTAAATTCATAATTTCCAATACGGCCCTATTGATAAAAACACCCAAGCCAGTGACAACACACTGGACTAGATCTCAGAAGAAGCTCCATTCGGAACTCTTCAAATCTACCTTGGAAAATAAAATAAAAGCAATGCAACCAAGACAAACGGCCACAGATATTCTGGAGGCCATAAATACAGCCCTACTACAGTCAGCCGACGTAGTAGCGCCTGAACACAAAGTCCTTACCCGGAAAAACAAGGCAGGCTGGTTCAACAACCAGCTATCGCTACTGAAGCAAGAGCGTAGAAGGGCAGAAGCCGCCTGGAAAAGAAACGCTTCTGAGACGAACCTCGCCGTCTACAAAGCAGCAACTAGAAGATACCACATAGAAATCTTCAAAGCCAAGAAAGACTATTTTTCCATGGCTATCAACAGCGCTTTAAACCGCCCTCGGGATCTCTTCAAGCTGGTCTCACAGACCATGAATCCACACTGTCTTGAAGCCCCCAACACAGACACCCAAGAATTTTGCGATGAATTGTCGGATTTCTTCATCAATAAAATTGAGGGAATCCGGGAAAGCATTTCGCAAAATAATGCCCCTGAGCTACCACACAGCACCCAGAGGAACACACTACAACCAACAAAGTTCACTTTGGAACCCGTTTCCATCGAGAACACAGAAAATATCATCGGCGCTTTGCGGAACAGCACTTCGCCTAATGATATTATCCCCACTAAGCTGCTAAAGGAATGTGCCGATATCCTGGCGCCTCCCATTACGCAGCTTATAAACCAGTCATTTAAGGAAGGCATAGTGCCCTCCCTGCTGAAAGAGGGCACAATCCAGCCCATCTTGAAGAAACCTACCCTGGATCCCAAGGACCCAAATCACCGCCGTCCCATAACAATGCTAAACGTTTTCTCTAAGGTAATGGAGAAAGTGGTGGTACAACAGCTGCAACAGCATCTAGATACCCACAACTTACTCGATCCACTGCAATCGGGATTCCGTCCCGGACACGGGACGGAAACTGCACTGCTCAAAATATGGGACGATGTTCTGGAGGCCGCAGACGAAGGAGAATCTTCTCTCCTGGTTCTGCTGGACCTAAGCGCAGCCTTTGACACCGTAGATCACAAACTGCTACTGACTCGGCTGACTGAGGTAGCCGGAGTCACAGAGAGTGATTTACCATGGTTTTCCTCTTTTTTGGGAAACCGTTCTCAAACGGTGAAACTAGGACCGTTCATTTCTAGAAAACGCATGGTGTCATGTGGAGTCCCCCAAGGCTCACCTCTATCACCGGTGCTTTTCAACATCTATCTTCGACCTCTCTTTGAAGTCATCAGTAGTCAACAACTACTTTATCACTCATATGCAGACGATACACAACTGTATTTTCGCATCTGCAATAGGAAAGATCATCATCTCAGCTTAGAGAATTGTCTCTCTTCAATAGAAAAGTGGATGACGATGAGTTATCTCAAACTCAAAAATTCTAAAACAGAACTTCTTCTGTTTCAGGCCAGTCATAAGAGGCAACTCACAACTACCTGGACACCTCCGCCCATTCTGGGCCAGATCATCTCCCCGAGCGCCAAAGTCAAAAGTCTTGGGATCATTTTTGACACCCACATGACTATGGACGCACAAATAGGGTCAGTAGTCAGCGGATCTCACCATCTGCTGCGCCTACTCCGCAGACTGATCCCATTTATTCCCAAAGGAGATGTGCCAGTAGTGGTGGGAACGATTGTGAACTCCAGACTGGACTATGCAAACGCTCTCTACCTCGGACTCCCAAAGTACCAAATCGCTCGCCTGCAAGTCGTACAAAATACGGCCGCCAGACTGGTGACTGGGAAAAAACCCTGGGAATCAATCTCACCGTCGCTGAGATCCCTTCACTGGTTGCCGGTAAAAGACAGAATTGCTTTTAAAGCACTCTGTCTGACCCATAAATGCATCCATGGAAAAGCCCCGCAATATCTTTGCGATAAAATAGAACCCCACAACCCCAATCGCGCTCTGCGATCCAGTGACCAAAATTTGGTCAAAGTACCCAAAGCCAGATTCAAGTCCAAAGGAGAAAGAAGGTTTGCTGTCCAGGGGCCCAGACTCTGGAACGCTTTACCAACCAGCATTCGGTTGGAGGAAAACCACCTGACCTTCAGAAGACGGATTAAGACTCTGCTCTTTTGATGGCAAGAGAGTCGGATACAACTAGCGCCCAGAGGCGATTTGGTTCGCATGTGCCGCGCTATATAAGTTTTTCATTCATTCATTCATTCAAATACAAGTTATGAGAAGGGAAATTTGCATAATCAAGCCCAAAGGGTGGCGCCATTCGAATGTAACTTCCCCTTTATAGTGCAGTCGCACGTGTTGTATGTCACCACGCTTTGCTCCAGCATTTTTTAGATCACATGATCAGTTGTCATTGGCTGGCAGCTGATCATGTGGTAAGGGGCCGGGATTGGGGGGATCTTTTCTATGTGTCCAGTAAACCTCCATTAAGGCCTGGTTGACACCAGGTTGCAGTTGATGCATATTCCAAGTGCATTTTACGTTTTTCAATACACATTATTGATCCAAGTATATGGAACCAAAAATACAACCTGCAGTTCCCTGGCCCTTTCCATGAAATGCACAGATGTGAACGTGACCCATAGGAAATCATATTAAATGCTCTCTATTTCCAAATTTTATTCACGGTATTAAAAAGGCATTAAAAACACTTACACACTGCATAAAACATTTTCACAGCTCACCACTAAACCTTGGATGGCCGCTATGTGACATCACGGGGTCGGCTCCTCCCACCCATACACGTTTCCCCTGTGGTTGGGCTTCCTCAGTAGGAGATGTGTGTAGCTGAAGCACTTGCAGGAGAAAATGGTCTTAAGGCATACAAGCACAACAGGTCCAAATCCATTGTCAGATTTATGATATTGCAACGAAATTCATGATGGAATGTGGTCTACTGTTATTACAATAAATGTGAATAGGCTTTTTTTTTTAATCATTGACTATGTATTATGTAGCTCACTGACATCTAATGCCTTTACAGTTCCATTCACTGGCACCAATGTACTACCGAGGCTCGGCAGCTGCTGTTATTGTATATGATATTACAAAGCAGGTATGATTCATTATACTTGAAGTTATAGTAACCCATATAACTGTTACAGTGCCTTGACAAAGTATTCACACCCCTTAACATTTTCCACATTTTGTCATGTTGCAACCAAAAACGTAAGCGTAGTTTACTGGGATTTTATCTGATAGACCAACACAAAGTGGCACATAATTGTGGAATTAAAAGTGGAAGGAAAATATATATATATTTTACAAATAAATATCTGAAAAGTGTGGTGTGCCTTTGTATTCAGCCCCCTTTACTCTGATACCCCTAACTAAAATCGAGTGGAACCAATTGCCTTCAGAAGTCACCTAATTAGTAAATAGAGTCCACCGGTGTGTAATTTAATCTCAGTATAAATACAGCTGTTCTCTGAAGCCCTCAGCAGTTTGTTAGAAAACTTTAGTGAACAAACAGCATCACGAAGACCAAGGAACACACCAGACAGGTCAGGGATAAAGTTGTGGAGAAGTTTAAAGCAGGATTAGGTTATAAAAAAATATCCCAAGCTTTGAACATCTCACGCAGCACTGTTCAATCCATCATCCGAAAATGGAAAGAGTATGGCACACCTGCAAACCTACCAAGACATGGCCATCCACCTAAACTGACAGGCCAGACAAGGTGTAGTGGGGCTGCTATGGGCAGCCTTACCAAGCGCAGTCTAAGTGCAAGACAAAGCAAATGCCTTGTCTTCTACCACGACAGTTAACATCACCCTATTGTGGTGCTGAAATAAGTACAGCAGGCGCCATTTCAGTTTGATAGAATGCAGTTCACAACCTTGTACCACACTGAGGTCAACAGAACTTAATGCAATGTCACTTAGGGGGAGAGGTACTAAAACTGGAGCACTGAGACTATGGTGCAGCTTTGCATGGTAGCCAATAAGGTTCTACCTTCAGCTTGTTTAATTAATCTTTGACAATAAGCCCCTCTTCACATCGAAACAATTTGACATGAGATTTCACATGTCAAATCGCAGCTTATTGCCAGCAAAACAGCACTGTCGCAATGGGTGCGACTCTGACTTTGCGGCGCCACACCGATTTTTAAACGTAGTTCCTGCACTACTTTTGGTGACTTCAGGTGCAATTTCAATAGACATCTGTGCAAGAACTCACACAGATGTCTTTTAAATGGCCTAAAACTCGCACTAAATTGCGGGGTTTAAAATTGTGCAAGTTAGGCTAAACTTGTACGATTTCAAACCCACCATGTGAACGTTGGCTAAAACCTGGAAGCTGATTGGTTTCTATGCAGAGCCGCACCATATTTTGCATGCTCCAGTCTTAATACATTTCCCCCAGTGTGACACTTCAATAAAGTTTGCTTATAAAATAAATAAAAAAAGGCAACAGTGCAATGTGCCAGTATCGGTGCATTGGCACTGCTATCATTCTACCACCTGTACTTACCTTCTTTTTTGTTCTTCTCTGGATCATAGGAATTGTGAGAGTGCTAAATACCACCATAATTCATAAACTGTATTTTTATTTGAAGGAAACACTAATTATTTCCCCTGTAAAGCCATGAGGAGCAAAAATCCAGCTGGTGTTGATAAAATCAAAAATGATCTGACAAATGCAGTCAAAAGCAGAGCAATCTCGTGCACTGATAGGCTTCAATGATACTGGAAGTCCTTGTTGAGTTTAGTAAAAATGAAGTTTTAGTGCACAAACTACAAATAGAAAGGCTGTGGTAGGGGGTCCAACCAGTGGTTTCAATTATGGGAAATGACATATAGCTTTTGAAGCGTTTATGTGAAAATCGCTTTGAAGAGCACATGTTTAAGTACTGTCAAAGTCTTTGTTTTAGTATGCACTAATACATACAAGATTTGAGAAATACAGTAGATGTTTGAAGGAACCATCAAACAAGAGATAATGAATATGTAATGCTCTAATATGTACACAGGACTCGTTCCATACACTGAAGAAATGGGTGAAGGAGCTGAAAGAACATGGTCCAGAGAACATTGTTATGGCCATCGCTGGAAATAAATGTGATCTCTCTGACATCAGGTAGAAATTTGTATGCATTACATGTGTACATCAATGTTTACTAGGGCAAAGCAAGGATTTAAAGCAGTATTAACCACTTCAGCCACAGAAGATTTGGCTGCTTAACCGATTGAATCTGCCACCGCGGTCTCCGTGACCATGCCTGCGGGACCCGATGTCCGCCAGTGTCCTGCGATCGGGTCACGGAATGGCAGAACGGGGGAATGCCTTTGTAAACAAGACCTCTCCCTGTTCTGCCTAGTGACGGGACACTGATTGTCTGCTTCCTCTCATCGGGAGCAGTGATCAGTGTCGTGTCACAGCAAGCCCCTCCCCCACACATTTAGAAGAACGCCCTAGAACACACTTAACCCCTTCTCCGCCCCTACCGGTTAACCCTTTCACTGCTAGTGTCATTTACACAGTAATCAGTGCATTTTCATAGCACTGATTGCTGTATAAATGACAATGGTCCCAAAACAGCGTCAAAAGTGTCCGATGTGTGTACCATAATGTCGCAGTCACAATAAAAATCACAGATTGCTGCCATAACTAGTAAAAAAAAAAAAAGAATAATAAAAAAAAAGACATAATTCTGTTCCCCTATTTTGTAGACACTATGGCCCGGATTCACGTAGCACTTACGCCGACGTATCTCGATATACGCCGCGTAAGTGTCAAGATGCACCGTCGTATCTATGCGTCGTAAACACCTAACTAAGATACACCTAAAATCCGGCTTCAGTCCACCGACGTAACTTGCCTACGCCGGCGTATCTTGGGCGCATAGTTACGCTGGACACCCCATTGCAAATATGCAAATGAAGGAGATACGTTGATTCACGAACATAGATGCGCCCAGCGGAAAAGATATGCGGTTTGTGTAAGGCTTACGTCCGGCGTAAAGTTATTCCACATATAGGAAGCGCAACCCATGCAAAGGTATGGACCAGGGAACAGCCGTCGTATTTTACGTAATTTACGTAGTACTATGTGAAAAAGGCTGGGCGTAGGTTACGTTCACGTCGTAGGCAGTGATTCGACGTATCTTAGGCAGTTATTTCGATGTGGTTGTATGCATGCGCACAGGGATATGTCCAAGCTACGACGCATGCGCCGTTCGTTTTAAGTACTTGGATGACGCTCAACCCATCATTTGCATGGGGTCACGCTTCATTACAATGCATCACGCCCACTTCCAGCCCACTTCCACCTACTTTGACTTACGTCGGCTTATGCCGACGAATATACACTACGCCGGCGCAACGTTGGATGCTTTTTCTTTGTGAATTTCATACTTGCCTCTCAACGTTGCGCCGGCGTTGCGTAAAGAAGATACGCTACGGCGGCATAAAGATGCGCCGATGGCTGTGAATCCAGCCCTATAACTTTTGTGCAAACCAATCGATATACACTTATTGCGATTTTTTTACCAAAAATATGTAGAATAATACATATTGGCCTAAACTGAGGAAAACATTTTTTATATGTAGCGGTACTCCAGAAGGAGCTGCCGATTCATTTTGGGTCTACTCTCTAATCTATTCCCCCCTGTAACGGTCACCACCGTTTACGACCTTCCATCCATCCACGACAAGCTTATCCGACACTCCACAATCCTGCATACACGATCCATATCATTCCCCAGAAAATGAGACTGACTGCTCTATCTTCTGGTTTCCAAATATATGAACACTTTAATATTATTTTCTCAGCTTCAAGCATAATACAGTTAATCACAGGACAATGTAGTCCCCACCCCCCTATTCACACACTGAGGCTAATTATCTAGCAGACATGTCGGCACTGATCCTGACGGGATACATTCCTTGAGATAATGACATCAAAACCAAATACTATCACACCCCCTTTAAGTGGCTCAAACCCTCCCTTGGCACACCAAGCAAATGCAAATATATTGTGGGTCTCACGTTGGCTACGACCACAATAACACACACATAAAATATATATATTGACATGCAATATTGTTGTTACCTTTCTTTGATTGCAGTCCTCAGGAGCAAACACACCTCACACAGTTAATGTAGTAAACCAAGAGTAACTTTACTTGGCATATAGTAAGAAGAAATAACAGATCAACAACAGATTACAAAATACAGGTACATATACAGCTGACTCTGCAAGGGCCCTTGCAGAAGTCAGTAGAAACCAACTAAAATACTAATATTATAGAATCTAGAAGTAACTATACATTTTTGGGACCATTGGCATTTTTATAGCGATCAGTGCTATAAAAATGCAATGATTACTATAAAAATGCCACTGACAGTAAAGGGGTTAACACTAGGGGGCGGGGAAGGGGTTAAGTATGTTCCTGGGTGTGTTCTAACTGAAGGGGGGGTGGACTCACTAGGGGAAATCACTGATCTTCTGTTCATACATTGTATAAACAGAAGATCAGCATTTCTCCCACTGACAGGACCGGGAGCTTTGTGTTTACACACACAGCTCCCGGTCCTCGCTCTGTAACGAGCGATCGCGTGTGCCCGGCGGCGATCGTGCCCTAGTGGCCGCTTTGAGAGCCGACGTAGAGCTATGGGCTCTCGCGCAGGGGAGCCAACCATTTTTTTTTGGGGGGGGGGGGGGGGGGGGGGGGGGGGGGGGTTATAGCAGCCAACCATCTCCATCCAAACATGTATGTATTATTATTATCCTATGGTATGCCCAAACATATCCACTGCAGACATATTGTGGTCTTTTAGCTACAAAAAGCCTGATGTAACATCAAACATGCCTTGGAGGTTTGAAACTGATTAGTAATACACTCTGTAACATTTTAATAAAGCTTATAAAGTAAAAAAATAAACAGTACCCTACATTGTAAAACACAAGGCCCCTCAAAGTTGGAAGGCAATGAGCACTAAACCACACAGGAAAAGGTAAAGAAAACCTGTTCTAAGAAAAATAAGGAGGTTGCTATGCTATTGATGACCTCACTATGAGCATGTCAGTTATCTGGCTGACAATTAACTGGAAAAAGTTTGATGATAAAATGTTTTGACTTGAATCGCTTTATACTAATTCCAGGTCAGCGCAACACAAAAAGCTTTAAAACTAGAGGCAGCCAGGCAACTAGCATGTTCAGATGGAGGTCAGTAATAACAGCATCCATTTTCTCGCAGTATAGCTTTGTGTTAAAGAAATAATAAACCCTTAGTGTATTTTTATTTTAACACATTGAGAGCAATAAAACAACCATTCCCCAGTGATCTACCGATATTTGTTAAAATGTTTACCCCAGCACTTGCACTTTGCAGCTTTCAATGCTGCTGGCTTCTGCTCTATCAGTTCTGCTTTCCTGAACATTTTGTTTTTACAGTGTAGGGCCTATCACCGGAGGGGCTGCTGGAAATAGAAAGTTTCTCCCAAGTAGTACAGAAGCTGCCAGTCAAACAAGAATTTAGGCTCAGTCCAAGGGATGCCTTTTTAAAATGTATTCCTGAAGAACCTTAACAGGCAGTGGCAGACTGACAACTCATGGCGCCCCCTGGGCAATAGGAGATTATGGAGCTCCTGGGTAATAGGAGATTATGTGGCTCCCAGGCAATAGATTATGGGGAAACACAGTATACACAGTCACAGTATACACACACAGACACACACAATATACACACACAGAATACACACACACACACACTGAAAATGTACCGGAGAGATTTTTACATACTGTCCCTGGTTTTACTGAGGCTGGCAACCCTGATGGGGCCCCCTAGTGGCATGGGGCCCTCGGCCAGTGCCCGAATGGTAAGTCCGCCCCTGTTAACAGGAGAGGTATTTAGGGTCACTGCACCAACATGATCAGTAACAGTATTTGGGAGGACAAACTTCTCTCTAATCTTTCAATAGCAGCTTTCTGAAGGAAGCAAGAAATGGCCAGTATATCTAGGACCCTACAACAGTGGTCCATATAGCCACGTCTAGCTCTCAGTTTCCTTCTGGGACTTACACAACCAATAATCCCCAGAAAGGTCTTTACTCACAATGTCTGCTACCCAGAATCCACAGGTAGATACTCTTTGATGGAGATAACAAGAACCTTCTCCAAACCAGAACTTCATTGCAGTGCCCTCCAGAATATGTTAACCCTCAAGCAATCTTCCCCAGGCCCTCAGCTGCTGAGACCCAGACTGCAAATTCTTGTCTTAGTATACAGTGCGGAAAATAAGTATTTTAACACCCTGCTATTTTGCAAGTTCTCCCACTTGGAAATCATGGAGGGGTCTGAAATTGTTATCGTAGGTGCATGTCCACTGTGAGAGACATAATCCAAAAAAAATATTCCAGAAATCACAATTTATGATTTTTTAACTATTTATTTGTATGATACAGCTGCAAAGAAGTATTTGAACACCTGTCTATCAGCTAGAATTCTGACCCTCAAAGACCTGTTAGTCTGCTTTTAAAATGTCCACCTCCACTCCATTTATTATCCTAAATTAGATGCACCTGTTTGAGGTCATTAGCTGCATAAAGACACCTGTCCACCCCATACAATCAGTAAGAATCCAACTACTAACATGGCCAAGACCAAAAAGCTGTCCAAAGACACTAGAGACAAAATTGTACACCTCCACAAGGCTGGAAAGGGCTACGGGGAAATTGCCAAGCAGCTTGGTGAAAAAAGGTCCACTGTTGGAGCAATCATTAGAAAATGGAAGAAGCTAAACATGACTGTCAATCTCCCTCGGACTGGGGCTCCATGCAAAATCTCAACTCGTGGGGTCTCAATGATTCTAAGAAAGGTGAGAAATCAGCCCAGGACTACACGGGAGGAGCTGGTCAATGACCTGAAAAGAGCTGGGACCACCGTTTCCAAGGTTACTGTTGGTAATACACTAAGACGTCATGGTTTTAAATCATGCATGGCACGGAAGGTTCCCCTGCTTAAACCAGCACATGTCAAGGCCCGTCTTAAGTTTGCCAATGACCATTTGGATGATCCAGAGGAGTCATGGGAGAAAGTCATGTGGTCAGATGAGACCAAAATAGAACTTTTTGGTCATAATTCCACTAACCGTGTTTGGAGGAAGAAGAATGATGAGTACCATCCCAAGAACACCATCCCTACTGTGAAGCATGGGGGTGGTAGCATCATGCTTTTGGGGTGTTTTTCTGCACATGGGACAGGGCGACTGCACTGTATTAAGGAGAGGATGACCGGGGCCACGTATTGCGAGATTTTGGGCAACAAACTCCTTCCCTCAGTTAGAGCTTTGAAGATGGGTCGAGGCTGGGTCTTCCAACATGACAATGACCCGAAGCACACAGCCAGGATAACCAAGGAGTGGCTCTGTAAGAAGCATATCAAGGTTCTGGCGTGGCCTAGCCAGTCTCCAGACCTAAACCCAATAGAGAATCTTTGGAGGGAGCTCAAACTCTGTGTTTCTCAGCGACAGCCCAGAAACCTGACTGATCTAGAGAAGATCTGTGTGGAGGAGTGGGCCAAAATCCCTCCTCCAGTGTGTGCAAACCTGGCGAAAAACTACAAGAAACGTTTGACCTCTGTAATTGCAAACAAAGGCTACTGTACCAAATATTAACATTGATTTTCTCAGGTGTTCAAATACTTATTTGCAGCTGTATCATACAAATAAATAGTTAAAAAAATCATACATTGTGATTTCTGGATTTTTTTTTTTTGATTATGTCTCTCACAGTGGACATGCACCTACGATGACAATTTCAGAACCCTCCATGATTTCCAAGTGGGAGAACTTGCAAAATAGCAGGGTGTTCAAATACTTATTTTCCGCACTGTAACTGCCTCCAGAGGATCGGAACCCTCCCTTGAGGAAAACTCGCTCATTCATGTCTTTATGGACCTTGCTTTGTGTACTGGTCCAAACCATTTGGTGGAGGGGGGATTATGGTGTGGGGTTGTTTTTCAGGGGTCGGGCTTGTCCCCTTCCTTCCGGTGAAGGGAACATTTAAGGTGTCAGCATACCAAGACATTTTGGACAATTTCATGCTCCCAACATGTGGGGATGGCCCCTTCATGTTTCAAAGTGAATGTGCACTAGTGCACAAAGCAAGGTCCATAAAGACATGGATGAGCGAGGTTGGGGTGTCGAAACATGACTGACCTCAACCTGATAGAACACCTTTGGGATGGATTAGAGTGGAGACTGCGAGCCAGGCCTTCTCAACCACATCAGTGCCTGACCTCACAAATGCACTTCTGGAAGAATGGTCTAACATTCCCATAGACACACTCCTAAACCTTGTGGACAGCCTTCCCAGAAGAGTTGAAGCTGTTATAGCTGCTATAGCTGCAAAGGGTGGGCCAACTCAATATTGAAGCCTACGGACTGGGATGCCATTGAGGTTCATGTGAGTTTAATAGCTTTTTCAGCTATTATCTAACTAGCCATGTTAGCTGCTATTTCGTATATAGGCAGCGCAGGGTTATATATACAACAATCATGTGGGTGTAAAGGCAGGTGTCCCAATACTTTTCGTAATATAGTGATTTTATTTAACAGCACAGTTAGCTGTGTATTTATTTTTCAGTATATGGAGTGCAATTTACTGCAATACTTTACAGTTGAAGCTTCTAATTTCAAAAGTATCCTTTCATAATACCCACTTGCATAACTCATGTGAAGCTAATGTCCTTGTGAACCAAAAATAAGTCACGGTTGAGAGAGAGACAGCTCCTAGTAATTAGCCATTTCCTTTTGTATATGTAGAACTTTTTTAACCATTACACCTACAGCTCACTGTTTCTGTTCACAGTATTGGTAAACTTTAATTTTTAACACTAATGTGGCAGGTGCAGCACTATGAAGTGCCTCATGCGCTGTGGCATTAGAAGAATTGTGATATCTCTGACTTTTCAGTCCAACAAGACTGTCTATTACTCTGAAATTCCTCTATTGCCGTTCTATGGAAGCAGTAGGTTTAAAGAGCACACCAAGGGCCAGATTCAGGTAGATCAGAGCATCTTTGCTCTGGAGTAACGCATCTCATTTACGTTATGCTGCAGAAATTTTAGGAGCAAGTGCTGTTATTCATGAAGCACTTGCTCCTAAAGTTGCGGCAGCGTATCGCAAATGAGCCGGCGGAATTCAAATTGGGCGGGTACGGGGCGCATATTATTTAAAATAAGCGCGATCCCGTGGCGAACGTACTGCGCATGCGTCGAGTGTCAATGCATCCCAGTGCGCATGCTCCAAGTTCTGTCAGTGAACGTCAATGACGTCACGTCCCCATTCATGAATGTTTTACGCAAACGACGCGATTTGTTTTTTTTCCGATGCGATGACGACGGCTATACCTAACATAGGATATTCCACTAGGGGGCTGCTTTATCTATACGCCGCGTATCGCTTCCGGAAACGTCGTAAAGTCACTGCGTCGCGCCCGAAAAAGATCGTGAATTGCAGATTTTCGCTCATTAACATATTTTTTGAGCGTAAATCGGCGGGAACGCCCCCGGCGCCATTTTTAAGTTGAAGTAACGATGCGATGGCGAAATTCAATTACGCCGATCGCATCGGAACTCCAACCCGGCGTTTCTTGTTTTCTGGTTACAGAAAACAAAAACGCCGGCTTAAAGTGACAGTTAGGCTGGCGGATCCATTGATCCGCCAGCCTAACTCTACCTGAATCTGGCCCCAAATGCTTAAAATAACTTCTTTAATAACTTCACTTTTCTTCATATAAAATACTGCTGCTTTGCAGCAGACAGTCCATGTACAAAAACACGCGATGAATAAAGTATAACAGAAAATGGTGGTTCAAATATTCAATCTTGTCATTTAACATAAGATGGTGGATATATTTCTTTCTTCAGTATTTACTCTCTCTCTCTCTCTTTCTGTAAGTTATCAAAGCATTCTCTGATTTCTCTGAAAGGTAGAACTGTGGTTTGCAGGGTTAGCTTAGTTTGGTTTGAAGGTATGGTATGATGAGTGGTTCGGTATGAAGGTTTGGGTTTGATGAGTGATGAGTGATTCAGGTTTGGTGGAACTACAAGTGAACACACAGCTAAATCAGTATACAGTTCTAATCACACTATTTACAATAAGAACATATATAACTATATAATTACCTAATTTTGCCCTCTGGCTTCCATAAGAACTGCTCTCTGTATGTCTCTGTCTCCATGTGGTTCTGTCTCTGTGGAACAATCTAGCAGAGCACATGTACAGCACTAGGAAACTCCCAGACAGAGTGGATGCAAAGCTGGCTGTGACTGGTCAAGACTCTGCTCAATGTGAGATTGGCTGTGATTGGGCCAAGGCCTGTGATGAGTCACAGAAGCTTAACTCTATGCTTGCTGGTATGAATTAAACTGTGAATAACTTTGCTTACCTCCTGCCACATACAAACAAATGACTCGTGGGTAGGCTTTAACTAACGCACATGCTCAGAAGCAAGTTATGAGAAGGGAAATTTGCATAATCAGCCCAAAGGGTGACACCATTTGAATTGAACTTCCTCTTTATAGTGCCGTCATACGTGTTGTATGTCACCGCGCTTTTCTCTAGCATTTTTATCACGATTGTGTGTATGCAAGGCAGGCTTGATAGGAATCACGTCGAGAAAAATTTAGTTTTTTTCCATGTCATGAAAAACAGTCGTGTGTACGCGGCATAAGAGTATATTCACACCAGATGCGGTGGGACCGCGTTGGGCAGCTATTTCAGCCCAGTCCCACTGCATGGACAAGGCAAAATGTCTTCTATGTGCCAGTTTCACACCCAGTGGCCTATCCAGGGTATGGCACATATGGCAAGTGCCATGGGCGCTATATGAAGGGGGGGCCGTGAGTGCCTGGGCAGCAAGGCACTGACTTACCAGGGTCTCTTCTTCCCAGGGCCGGATTAACGTAGTGGCTATTGGAGCTGCAGCTTCAGGACCCTAACATAATATCTGCCCAATACAGAGATTCTACACACAGTTACCTTCCAAACGTACCAGTGCGCTGAGGCTGATCACGCTCCTCCCCTTGGCTTACTGGGCCAGCATAAAGTTATCCAGAGGCCGGCCCGAGAGGCTGGTGGGAAAGGAGTGTGGGCGGCGCCGCTGCAAGCAAGGAGGAGGAAGCGGCGTACAAGTACAAGAACATGTAAGCTCTGCCTCTGCATGGGGCTGGGGAAGTCAGGCAGATAAGTGCAGCTCAGTGTACTGGCTCAGGCTAAAGTGAGTTAACTGTTTGGGAAGGAGGGCGGGCGGGAGGGGGCTGTCAGTGCCTCCTAGACTTATCACTACCAGTGCTCATCAGTGCCAGTGTCACCTATCAGTACTAGTGTCACCTATCAGTGCAACCTATCAGTACAGCTCATCAGTGCCAGTGTCACTTATCAGTGCAGCTCATTAGTGTCATCTATCAGTGCCAGTGTCACCTATCAGTGCAGTTCATCAGTGCCATCCGAGGGTGGTCCAGCACTTACCCGCTTGTGTGGCATGGCTGTGGTGTCCTCTCTATGTCTCCTGGAGTATGGACAGTGGCAGCTCCGCTGTCTGCTCCTAAAGCTTGCTCCACCATGTGTCTCCTTTTCCACCAAAGCACTAGGCACCCAATAGGATCGCACGACCTGCCTCCTGATTGGTGGCTCTCCGCTCCGAGCCCACCCTTTTTGAAGCTTATTAGAGCCTCTGGCTCTAATCAGGTGCTTAAAAAAAACACCAACCTCACATTGGAATCCATAGTTCAGGGTCCTGATATGTATATCAGGGGGGCAGTTGCATGGATACGGGAGGCGGTGCCCATGCGCCCTCTATGTAAGAGCTGCTAAACAACTAACTAAATATACAAATATATACAGTACAAATGTGAAATGTACAAGGCAAGGGAAAACTGGAGGAGCTGATGGGAAGGGGCAAACAAAACAGGCAAAGGAACAACAGGGAACAAGGCAGCAGGGTACTGGATACAGGGCAGAAGCAAGATCAGGAGTAAATGGCAACAGAGTCACGCAGCAGGTCGAGCGTAAAGAAGAACTTGGCTTGGCCTGGTGCCATGCGACTCCTTGACCCTGGGCAATAGGTAGGCACACATTATCCCAGGCTCCCATCCTTCTTTTGTATTATGACACATTCTCCCGAACAAGCCCTTCAGGCGTGCTACAATTTTTCCCAGGCTGACCTGGTCCTCTTCCAGTAGCATAACCACTCGGCAGGCATATTCCCCCAGGGAGTTGATAGGCAGCTCTGCAATCGCCTGGGCAGGAGCCTGATATAGGTGTACAGCGCTCTCGAGCCTCTACTTCCACTCAGTCAGAGAGTTTTTGGAATCATTAGACCAGGGATCCTCAAACTACGGCCCTCCAGCTGTTACAGAACTACAAATCCCATGAGGCATTGCAACACTCTGACTTTCACAGACATGACTAGGCATGATGGGAATTGTAGTTCCTGAACACCTGGAGGGCCATAGTTTGAAGACCCCTGCATTAGACTAAAGCACCAGGACCAAGGCTGCTCCTAATGGTGCCATAATGACCACCGCTCCTCCTTTCACACCCGCTGCAAAGAGAGTCATATCCTGCCGACTGCCGCCAAGTATGGGCTGGGTACAGTGTTGAGCCGTGGACAGTAAACACATCAGTCCAAGTTCAACAAAAAATTGTATATTGTAGAAGCTCAGCAAAACACAGTCAGGCCCAGTAGTGAGGCAACCCACAAAGAGCCACTTAGGCTTCAATATCGGTTTCCCTTATCTTAGATGCCGACACCTGCACCAGGAGTCGGTTGAAGAATTGGCTTGGGTGAGGACATTGCTGGATCCCTTGACAGTGTCCCTATATTAAAAGTCAGCAGCTACAGTATTTGTAGCTGTTGACTTTTAGTTTTTTGGGGGGAGGCTGGAGCTCCTCTTTACGATTCAGGTTCTAATGCAGGGGTCCTCAAACTACGGCCCTCCAGCTGTTCAGGAACTACAATTCCCATCATGCTTAGTCATGTCTGTGAATGTCAGAGTTTTGCAATGCCTCATGGGATGTGTAGTTCCACAACAGCTGGAGGGCCGTAGTTTGAGGATCCCTGTTCTAATGCAATCAATCTGGTACAAGTACCGGTTTGGTTCAGGTGCAATTTCCACTGTCATACACTTTAAAAATTTGCACCTGAACTGCTCAACAAAACCACATAGGACTCTTTCTACAAACTACACTGAAACCAGCTCCATACATATGTGAAGGAAATCTCCCTAATGGAGACCCATTCAGCAGTTAAAGCCTGACAGAGGTTTTAATTCCTCCCCATTCTATCCAAAACTGAAAAACATGTTTGGATTGAATATGCAGTTTAAAGGAAGCCTTTGCTCAGACAATAAGGACTGTTAATGCTGACCTCCCTGTGAAAATGCTTTCTGCCTGGCTGTCAGGTTGATCTGACTTTAAGACTTTCTAAATCATGACCTTTAACAAATATGCAGCAAGTGAAGGTAGAACTCCTAGACTGCATATTTATCCAGGTATATTGGTTCAGAAAGTATTAAAATCTTTGGATCTGCATGAGAGCCAGGCATGTAGCATTGCAAAGGCATACGTTTTTATCATTCTTTTGGAAAAGTAATTAAAGCAAATATAACCTCTTCACCGCCTGTTATGTAAATGTGCCCAATTCAGTAACTTGTGTTTGTCTTTATTTCAGGGAAGTATCAATGAAAGATGCCAAGGAATATGCAGAAAACATTGGGGCAATCGTTGTTGAAACTAGCGCAAAGAATGCCGTCAATGTTGAGGAACTCTTCCGTGATATAAGTAAATATATGACTTTCTTTTATTTATATTAGCATAGTATGTATTTTCCTTTTGATGTATACTCTGCATCTTGTTACCCCCCTCTCTATAAATACCCTACGCTCAACTCCCAACCACAGAGAACAAAAAATACTGTAATTCTAACCTCCAAAGCCAAGTGTACCTACTTTTCATTTCTTCCTTGAAATCTTTTATTCTTTGAAACTTAAAGCGGAGGTTCACCCTCAAACTGAACTTTATATCTATCTTTTCTGAAGCCTCAATAAATGCTTGTAGCGTTGTTATTTTTTTCTAAATGTGTACCCTTACCTGTATTCGGCATGACTTCCGGGTCTTCTTCCCTGCGGGGGAGTGGGCGTGTCACTCCTTTTCCCCGACGACTCGAGGCTTAATGGTCGCAAGGTCTCCTGGGAGTGACGTTGCTACACTCACAGGAGACCATTCGGAATAGCTAGGCGTGTATTCTCGCGCTAGCTCGAGGTGTCACGTGGTGCGGGAAGCGGGTCACATGACTCGCAAAGCGCGTCATGTGTCAAGAAATCCAGGAAGTGTTTGCTTGTGGGATTCAAAATACCCACAAGCAAGATGGAAAAGCACAGGAGTATTCTTTCTAAGTTCTTCTTTTTTACGAAAACGGAGCGGACGGACGTACGAGCGGCTAGCAGGTGAGGCGTACCTAGCTAGCTATATTACCATGCATTGCACATAAAAAAAAAAAAAGCAAAACCAGCGGAACCTCCGCTTTAAATAATGCCCGGTACACATGATCCAATTATCAGGCGAATGATCGTCCGTTTTTTTTGCATGAAGGCCGCAAATGCGGCCCTGCACCGTTTCGAATTGCCATTACCAGCAATTTCCGCCGATTTGGCATGCGATTTCATATGTCAAATCGCTTGCCAAATCACATCAATGTGAATCAGGGCTAAAGGAGCTTAGGACAAGCTACATTTTTGGCAGGTGAAAATACTTCTGAAAACTACATTTGGAACAGTTTCAGTACTGACAGCATGATGCGGTGTACACACGACCGAGAAACTCGTCGGGCGAAACACATGGTTTTCCCCATCGAGTTCCTTGTTCAGCAGTCAAAAAACTTGTCGAGCCAAATTTTCCCATTGCCCATCGAGGAAATAGAGAACATACTCTCTTTTTGGCTCGACGAGTTCCTCAACGGGTTTCTCGGTGAAAAGTGTACACACGACCGAGGAAACCGGTCGTGTGTTTGCGGCCTGAAAGTGTTCCTGTGCACAAAGCCAGATTTGTAAAGACATAAAACAAAGAAAATAGCGAGCGCTCAGAGGTAAAAGGCAGCTAGCAATCAAGGTGACTATACAAATCTTGTAAATGAACACAACTAAAAGTGCAGCACTAAAAATATACATATGTAGCGCCCCCTTACTTTCAGTACGGGCACTATGCTAAAGTTAGTGGGTGAATGGGAGAGTTACTTTTGCTCCCATTCATGATTTGTTAAATTACAGGTTGCTGTTATTCCAGAACTGTCCTGTGGGTCAGTCTTTGTTCCAGGGGTGCGATCCCACCCCTGGGCGACAGTTGGTGCTAGAAGGGTTCTGGCGGAGCCGCTTTTCGCCAGCAGCCAATCAGAGGAGTTTTTACCTCGCTAGGCATGCTGGGGAGGGGTATATCTGTAACAGGCGCCATGATTCTTGGTCTTCTTCGCGGGGTCCACGTTCCAGGTGCAGCATCCACCTTCCAGGGGTGCGCGCATCCGCGGACCCCGCCCGCATGGCCCACCTGGCCGGAGCTGCCTGCTCCATGGAGATCCATCCAGATGTTGAAAGGGGCTCCAGTGACTTACTGGGTCCCCAACCTTACTGAGAAGGTCCCAGGCTGTATGCCGTTCGGTGGGGGATCGGCTTGAGGAGAACACGGACCCAGGTTATCCAAAAGGGCTTGAACGAACCATCGGGGATATGGTCATCAAGGCGTGACAAGTATATGTCAGCTGTCAGTCATTGACCATTCATTGCATTTACTGGGAGGATTCGCTCAAGATCTAATTTGTTCTCTGAAGTACTGAAGTACCAGGCCCGTGGCAGGGGCCCGAGCAAGGCCTGTGGCAGAGGCCTGTTCCTCCCAGCGATCTATAAGTGACATTTTGTCTGCCAGGCTTGTGGCAGAGGTCTGTCCGGGAGCACTTCACCCACTTGGACTGGAGTGGCGACGAGTTCTACATATAGTTGAGAGGAGGCTTGCTTTCCTTGTTATCCAGGCCTGATACTGCACTGTTCTCTACTGCTTCATCAACCTTTTCTATCCTGTCTTCTGTTGATGTTGGCCGTGCCAGGCTTTTAAATAAACTATTTGAAAAACCCATTTGATGGCTGGACATTCGCTTGCTGCTGCTGCTCACTGCTACTACCCCTAGACACACTACAAGGTAACTTAATACGCAGATCCCAATCAACAACCAGCGGCTCCTTCGGGGGTGAGCGCTACACATACAACCCAGTGCTATAAAAATAATATAAACAAAAAATTCCAATAAATATTAAGTTCAATGATCCTCCAAAGCTGAAGAGAATGCTCCACGACGTGCAAATGAGAAAGGCGACACTGAACCTACACCCATATGCACTCACCAGAAATATGCTATATAAATGCATGTAGTATAAAATCTCCTGAAGTTGACAAAAATATTCCACCACATGAAGATGAGAACAAGTGGTATCAATCCTCCACCCTTTATGCACTCACCAGAAATATGATGTCTAAATGCATAAAATAACCAATCTCCACGGGCCCCCACACTCCACGACACAGGGCACCTCCAAATGGACGAAAGCTGTGTACAGAAAGGTCACCACACGGAGCCAGAAAATGCGGAATATAGCATAGTATTTCTTATATATGAAAAAAATCCAAATAAAAAGCTGCAGCATAAGCATTCAAATAAAACAAACAACCTCAGATGGACTCACAAAGATAGCTGCTGTCCTGGAAACCGGAAGGGACATGACATGGCATCAGCATGTAGGCCCCTCCAAACGCATTTCGTGGTCACTCACGCGCGTTCTCAGTGGATTGGCAAGCTTGGTGTGGAGAAACTTGAATGGCTTGCATAAACCTCTAACCTTAACCCTACCGAGAATCTGTGGGATAAATTAGAATGCCTATTGTGAGCCAGGTATTCTCGGCCAACATCAGTATCCAACTTCAAATTCTCACAGACACACCAAAATCTTTCCAGGAGAATGGAGGCTGTTTTTTTTTATTCTTTATTTAAAGATGTGTCACAGATACAATAAAGCGGTAACTTCACAGAACTATCAATGTCAAACTTGTGAGGTATTATCCATACTCTGTGCTGAATCACAAAACGGCCAAACAAATATTAAAGGCAACATACGAAAGAGAGAGAAAAAAAATAGATAAATACAAGACATTCCTATCTCCCCGGGGAAAAACCCCTCAGGCAGGTCCCACCCGGAGCGAGCCTGCCCGGGGGGGACACCCCTTAACTGTCAGGGAGATCTAACACATCATAAAGGGAAGTCTAAAATTGGGTAAAAAGTGCTATCCTGAACACACCATATTTTCAATTATTTATAAGAGAAAAATGTAGGGAAACAGAAGAAAAGAGAAAAAAAATGTAGTGAGAGCGAGGTAGGAAAAGGAAGGAAACTGGAAAAGAGCAAAAAAAAGGGGGGGGGAATGGATGGGTCACCAACCAGAGGAAGGCATCCACAGCATCAGTCCGGCAGTAGAAGCTACCAAAAAAATAAAATAAAAAATAATCTCAACTAAGTATATTGGAGGAATTCATCCGAGAAGCGGATGAGTGTATCCATCTAGACTTGTGTTCTTCAGACTTATCCTGCAATTCCGCTGTCAACGCCTCCATCCTATGTCCAGAATGGAGGCTGTTAAAGTGGAGTACAAAAAGGTGTGAGTTGGCAATATTGAGCATTTAAGTGCCGTATCCAATAGAAATAGAGGGAAACAAAATCCCCTTGTAGTGGACTTTTAAGTCACAGATTTTTTAAAGCGTATGTGTATTCCCTCCACGGGGAGAAAGTGGTCTTTCGTACATTTTCTTCCCATAGAGGGAATAAGCATACGCTTTAAGAAATCTGTGCCTTAAAAGTCCACTACAAGGGGATTTTGCTTTTCTCTGTTAAAAAAAAAATATTAAAAGTCAACAGCTACAAACACTATAGCTGCTGACTTTTAATACGCACACTTACCTGTCCAGTTTGCCCACGATGTCGGCCGCCCGAGGCCGGTCCGCCGATTGTGGCTGGTCCCAGCGCCGCCATCCTCACTAAGGGAAACAGGCAGTGGAGCCTTGCGGCTTCACTGCCTGTTTCCTACTGCGCATGCACGAGTCGTGCGTCGCTTAGTGAATGGGTGGCTGACTTTTGGGAGACACACAGTTCCCAAAAGTCAGCGAGCCCCATTCCCTAGAATACAATGCAAGGAGGATGAGACCGAGGAGCACCGTGGACAAGGAATGGGCAGATTAGGAAGATCTGCCTAGTAACAGCCATTTCTGGTAAGTATAAAAAAAAATAAACAATTTGTTTTTTTTTTTTTTTAGGGTGGACCTCCACTTTAAAGCCACAAAAAAGAGGGTAAGGGGAAATTTAATAACATTGCCCATGGTTCTGAAGTACTAAGGCCAACAAGCTCATATAGATGTAATGGCTGGATGTCAACAAACATGTGGACCATATAATGTAGTTGACTTCTTTCTGTTGTGAACAGACATGAGGACTTGTAGTAACAATTGTACATGTGAGAATATAAGCTATAAAAATTATTATCTGCCATATTTTAATGGATATTTGTTAAAGGAATTTTTTTCATTCCTTCATGTGAAAATATTCGCTTTCTAAAAGAATATTACTTTATGAACAAATTAGATCTAAAGAAAGTGCCAATTTAAATTATTGACAAAATGGCTGTGTGTTTATTGCAGGTCGGAGAATCCCTCCTCTGGATCCACATCAGAATGGTTCTAATGGAGCAATGAAACTCGGAAGACAAACCATGCAGACCACAAACAGATGTTGTTGATCTCACTAGCCATCAATTAAACTGCTCTTTTCACACAATGAGATTGTTTGCTAGAAATAAGCAGTACCTTGAAACAAACCAAGAGAGGATATAAAACAGGACAAAAGCATGCTGAATTTAAGAACCTTGAGCAAGCAGTTCATTTTTTTCTCATTGTTTACAATTGCTTTCTACTCAATGTTTAATCATTTGAAAGCAATTACTGTACTGCATTTTTTATATTTTTAGCAGAGGCCTTAAAATTGTGACTTTATTTTCAGTGAAATGCATACGTTTTTATGAAGGCCTAGTAACCTAGTTACAGTATATTTTGCACAGTACACTAAAACTCAAGGACATTTCTATAGTCATTTTCATGAGCTGACAGGGAAATTAATGAAGCTGTAAATAAGTTTTACTAACCAAAATACCTATTGGAGGAGTCCAGGTACAAGGACCTTAAAAAAGTCATTACATATCTTCTAAGCCTAGGACTCATTTACAGTATAAAAGTCAATGTTTACCAGTGCCCCAATACTGTATACATGTTTTTCAAAGAGGACCTGAACTTTGGAAGCTGTGCACAAAAAAGGCAAGCAGTGGACAAAGGACTAGTCAACTTATCTGTAGGCTGTCTGTGGTTGATCCTTCTCCAATTTCTGACTTGACGTTGCTGTTTTACACTGTGTTTCTGTGTATATGTGGACATCTTTATTAAAGAATAGGGCTTTGCTTCCTTGGAGCTGCACTCCCCACCCCCCTCTGATGACTGGGGGAGCAAAACTTAAGAAGCAGTAGGAAAGGTATAGGAAGAACAGATCCACAGAATAAATTAAATAAAAAAGCAGGGACATGCATGCAGTGCATATTCCTGTTCAGCAAGCAGCACAATAGCGACATCTCCAAATCGCACTAGACTAGCGATCAGATGCAGCAATGCTTTAAATGATTTCACACAGCAGACATCAACTAAGAGGCTGTTGGGACCATCACATTGTCAGGAAGTTCACTGCTATTTTTCAGTTGGAATTCAAGAACACAATTTTTTCAGGGTACTACTTAGGCACAATTAACAGTTTTAGATATTCATTATAACACAGAAAGTCTTTGCTTCTTAACATCAGGTCCAATTTAAAAACTAACAATATTTTTTTAGATAGTTTATATGCTGTATGTTTTTTTGCTTAAACTCTAAGGCCCTTTGCACACTTTTGGGAAGTCTGTGTGGAAGCCCCAAGATATGATTACATAGAATGCAGTGCAGCTAAGGGTATTCTACCGAGCTAAAAGTATCCAAAATTACAGCCTCCACCCAGTGTTCATTTTTTTCTTAATACAGTGACATGTTTTTTAAAATGACTTCAGCTGTGAAGACCCCATTAAGAAGTGGTAAGGAGTTCAAAGGACTCTTTTACCAGATCATGTAATTATAATTCCTTTGGGGGCCCTAACATTTCTATGGGCCCTAGACACAGTGCCTACATTTGTCTAATGATAAACTGAACCATGTACCAAGTCAGTTCTGTCCACATACAATCAGTCAATTTGCAGTTTCAGAAATGTTGTATTATAAAATTCTATAAAGAATGCTACCCTTGCACAAGGGATAGAAAATCCTTGATAACATTAGAACTACGCAGAGATCCTATTGCCCACATTCCATGTTGAAGACATCTCAAATCTTATAGTAGTTGGGAAATTTGGCAGGTTCTACCACTGAGACATGAGACATACAGATGGACTTCCATACTCTATTCTAATCACATACATACTTCGAGAAACAGAGATATTGAAGCCTTCTGCATAACTTTGAAACAAAAATCTACTGTTTTATGATAGAGGATAATTGACTAGCCAGTGTTTGTTTTTCTGTCAAGTAAGTGTTTGTATTTAGTGGATTGACAACAACCCTATCAAGCTTTAGGACAAGCAATACATTTAAAAAAATGGAATCTCCGATTTGTTAAAAAACAGTCATCAGATACAAAATAATAAGTTGTAGGAGCAATAAGGGGCTTATGCATCTACAATGAAAATCATTCTTTTAAAATAAAAGCCAGTTTAATGGAAATCAGTACTAAGGAAAAAATAGAGGCTACCATTGTTGACCTGGTTCTAAGAATATTCGTTCTCTGGCTGTATCTGCTAGGGCAAGAAAGAATCAGATTCTTCATGTGTCAGAATTCTTTATCTGGATACTTGTTCCAGGTCAGTGTCTCAAAAAGTAATGAAATCACTGGATAGGCATGCCAGCTTGGCAACTAGCATTTCAGTAGTAATGCATCAGCAGAGGCAGCTTCCATTCTGTCAACGGATGTTTTTTTTTTTTAAGTTATTCATGAACAATGGGCCAGATTCACAGAGCCCTTACGCCTGTCTAACTAGTGTTAGACTGGAGTAATTTCAAATTACGCGCGTTTTCTAGCTAGTCGGAAACCTCAAGCCATGAAGAGACGGCTGCGGGCTTCAATTCGACTGGATTACGTGTTCGTACGCCTTCGGATCTACGCTGCAATAAAATTGCGCCCACTAGGTTTACTTCCCGTAGTTTTCCGCGTCGGGGTATGCTAATGAGCTTTTGCCGGCGATCCCAGAAATTACGATCTTCATTCGCAATCTCTTACGGCACCTTTAGTCATCTTTTCGCTGCGTAAAACTATACCAGCTTTTTGCTGGTCTAATATTAGACAGCCCATGTTAAGTATGGCCGTCGTTCCTGCGTCGAATTTCTACGTTTTCCGACGTCTTTTATAATTTTTTACGTAAGTCGTCCGGGAATGGGAATGTTCGTAAACGACGCTACTCAAACAGCGAATGACGTAACGACGTGATTTCGCGCAATGCACGGCGGGAAATTTCTGAACGGAGCATGCGCAGTTCGATCGCCGTGGGCACGCGCTTAATTTAAATGCTTCACGCCCCCCAATTGCGTATTTCGATTACGCGGCGAGAAATAGACTACGCCGCCGTAGCGTACGGGCAAAAATCTACCAGGATTCGGTGTAGAGCCTGGTAAAATACGGCAGCGTAGAGTATTTCGATTACGCAGCGCAATATTAAGTGTATCTGAATCTGGCCCAATATTTCTATTACATATCTCATTACTTTTAAAAACTTTTTGGGTCCTGGAAACTCAATGCCCACCATTGTCTATAGGCTTAAATGTATGGAAGATGATCCTTAAAACGAGGTACATATTAAAGTGGAGCTCAAGATCAATGTTTTCAGAAATCATCACTCTTATCATAAAAATTACAAAAAGGCCACATTTAGAAATGCTTATTAGTGGCAATCTACAAACAAATGCATTAGGATAATTGCAGACTTTTAGTGCTACCTGTGTCTCTGTTAAAGAGATTTGTCCTTATTTTCTAAATGGTTACAGAAGTGAAGGAAATCTTCAGAATCGTGAAAGGCAGGAATAAAAACTGACACGGTTCCCATTTTCCCACACTAAAACGATTTTTTTTTAAATTTGAGTAGAATTTCCTTAAAACTTAAGCCTTGTTCACACAATCGCATTTTCCGACAACAAATGTGAGATGGCAGGGTTTTGTCGGAAAATCCGACCGTTTGTTTCTTCTGCCAATTGTTGTCGGAATTTCTGACAACAAATGTGTCTTGTCGGGTTATTAGATTGTGTGTACACAAGTTCATTGGAAAAAAATCCAAAGTACAAACACGCATACTCCAAACCAATGCTAACTATTAGACAACATTAGCAGAAGTTGCCCAAAGGGTGGCACTAAAGAGCTGAAAAAACACATAGTTTTGTATATGTCTGTATATATATAGACTATATATAGTCTTTATGCATACTAAATTCACGGCCAACACCCTTCGCCAAAATTCCACCTATTTGTCTGATGGAAATCCGATCGTGTGTATGAGGCTTTAGGCTGGTCATATACAACCTACTAACAGAAGGTAATGTAACCAATATGAACATCACTCATGACAAAACAATGTTATGACAATAAGGCCAATTACAAAGGGTTGTTAACAAGTACTTTCAACTGTTGGAAGTAATAGCATTGTCATTAACCCATTTCCTGACGATCTTTTCTTTATATGAAGAAAAGGGAAAGAAGCTTTCACTGTGTGTGTGTCCTATTTGTGCATTGGTCTTATTTGGAAGGAGACCGAGACAGGCTCTAGGAGCAATTAAGTTGGCTTCCTTAAAAGAAAATATGATTGGTGGGACACATTTGTAAATGAGGCTCAATGTTCTAGGTAGGACACTAGATACATAGCTTGTTCCAATGTTTGGATGCCAGTTGGCAATTCTTTTTTCTTTGCAAAAAAATACAGTAATAAAATAGAGCTTAGGTGTGCAGACAGTCCCATGAAGCATCTTGATTCTTGAAATCTTAAAGGACATGTCACAAAAAAAAAATAGAATTCAAGCTGTAATCTTTAGAGTGCCCATTAAATTTGTTTTCAATCTTACAAGACCAGCACCTTGCTAAATTTTGTATCACTTTTTTTTTGCAATTTGCAATGTTAATTATATTATATACTGTATGTCCTCTCGGTTATTATTGTCAAGGATTTGGTAACAGCTATTTTCCTTAATGATTGAGGCCCAGAAATTAAATTTACCACCAGAAGCAAATAAACATGCTGATACAGAAGAGAGTAGACCTCATGTATGAAAAATGTTCTCGGGTCTCGTTTTTATTTCTAGTATGCCTGGCAAACATTACAGTTAGAAGTAAATTGCTTGATATTGCATCTTAACCGTCCTTAGAAGAGGTGACTGCATTTATTTTCTCTTTTTCAGGCTTTCCCCCCTTTATTCTAACCTGGTAACCCTGAAAGCAAGTGGATATAGTCACACCACTGTATCTATGGAGGGAGCCACAACTGCCCTTGATGTTAGACTTCAGGCATATATTTCCCTCTTCATCTCCTTTACATGGGAAGTGGTGAATTAATAGTTTACAGAGTTAACTTCCAGTTTAACTCACATAAATTGACAAGGACACTGCATTTCTGGCAAGATCAACAAACATTTTCTGTATTTTCTGAAAATTGTATTAGCTTGAAAATGCAAACTAATATAGCCACCACACCTAAGGACTACTTAGCTACAATTTTTAGTTTTTACAATAAACATCCATTAAAGAAACTTTCATAGTTCTGCTGGCTCTGCCAAACGTGCAATTCTGCACTAGAAATGACATCTGGAGAATGAAAGTTTGAATCTGAATTGTTACGCTGGGGCAATACAGGCAGTTCTTATTAAATATGATAATAAAGCATGCCAGTTTATTAAAACAGGTTTAGGGTTAATTTTTTTTTTTTCATTTATACATTTTCAAACTTTATTCCCATTTGACTATATATATATATATATATATATATATATATATATATATATATATATATATATCTATATATATATAACTATATATATACATACAGTATATGTACATACATACACACACTCACAGTATATCATTTTATTTTTCAAATGAAAATTTAATACAGTGTGTACCCATAACACAGGTTAAGCCTGAGAGGGTTTTTTTCTGAGAGGGCACAGCAGAAGCTGTTTTAAGAATCTCTCTCTTTAATTAAAAGATTATAACCAACCGAAAGAAGAGACAGAATGGGATGTCTACTTCTCTCATTCTGTCATGCATTTACATTTTAGGCTCAGCAATGAGCTCTATAAACAGAGTGCCTTTTTTCAGCAAAGCAGACAAGATTTGAGCCAAGATTTGACCGAAAAACTTGCGAAAAGAAGCATAGGGCTCCATCTGCTGTCTGGAAATGTGGATATGAAATATTCATATACTGTACAATACTGTACAATTTTTTATACTGTATTTACCTGTATAAAAGCATTTTAAATATATATTTAGTTTTGAATGAAGTAAGCTAAATACACCATTTTTTTCCCAGAGCATGTTTGAATTTTATCAGTGGCCATGCACCAACACTTATGGTTCTTAGGTAAGATGCATTAAACAATAGCATAGCATCCTAAGGCTTCATTACTGCCAGTTGCTGACACTAAACAAATACCTTGAGCAGAATTTCTGACTTCCTTAAATGCATATTTGTTCCAGGCCAGTGACTCAGAACACTTTGAAGCCAGTGGGTAAGTATGACAGTCAGGAAACTAGCATTCTCAGAAGGAGGTCAGCCCCTTTTTCTCTTCTGACAAGTTAATGTAGTCCCTATGGTGGACATATTTTTAGTAGGCTTGTGGAAATCAAGGTTTGCAGAATGCAGATCCAACTATATGTACGTGTAGTAGGAAAGCAGTCTTTAATTTGAACTAGTCTCTATGAAATTAAAAAATCCATGGAGACTTACCCAAACTACCGTATCATGTTATAATTTGCAATGTGGAGTGCAAGGGAAGGTCGGATATGTAAATATTAATGTAATGTGCCGTTTGACAAAATAATATGGATGTTAAATGTAGCTTCTAAAAGCAAATGTTTCACAAAGAAGAGTTGGCATTAGTTGAATCTTAACAGTAGTAATTGTTCTTAGGAATACCTGAAATGGCTGTCTTTTGGCATCGATGCTAAAGTTAATCGTGAAAGGTCCAATTCAATCTATCATAACTATTAGTTTATTATCCTGCTTCCACCTCATGCAAACTTATCTGGATATATTAGTGTTACTATGTGCAATGATTATTCCTTGTTTTTTGTTATTCTATAAATATGCAAGTGGGCTGGTTCCCAAGTTTTTTGAATTATTGTATAACACTCAGAAAATATGTTCATTATTCAACATTTTATTATATTATACTTTTTATGTGCTTATGATTTTATTCAAGACTAAACTGAATAAAGACTTGTTTTTCATTAACTGTGATCATGGAACTGCAAACAGGTCAGTTATGATTTTAGTTATTATACTTCTTATACATTTATATACTGTATGTACTATATATATATATATATATATATATATATATATATATATATGTGTGTATATATATATATATATATATATATATACACTGTTCAAAATTATAAACGCAAAACTTTTGTGTTTCACCCTATTGATCATGAGCTGAACGCAAAGATCTACGACTTTTTCTATGTCCACAAAAGGCCTATTTCTCTCGAATATTGTTCACAAATCTGTCTAAGCCCAGGTTTACACTAGGCTGTTGGAATGGAAACATTTCACTCCTGCTTGTCAGTCACGATTTCGGCTGCAATGACAGAGACATCTGTGCAGGTTTCTATGTAAATCCGGGCCCAAAATTGCAAAAAGTAGTACAGAAATTACTTTTTGAAATCGGTGCACCACCGAGGATGCGGTGTCACATCGATTAGGATGGTGTCATTCCCGGCAAATGCCACCGATTAGACATGCGATTTGACAATGGCACAACAATGGACCTCAGGATCTCATCATGGTATCTCTGTGCATTGGAAATTCCATCAATTAAATGCACCTGTGTTGGTTGTCCATAGCATACGCCTGCCCATACCATAACCCCACCGCCACCATGGGCCACTCGATCCACAACGTTGACATCAGCAAACTGCTCGCCCACACAACGCCATACACGATGTCTACCATCTGCCCTGTACAGTAAAAAACAGGATTCCTCCATGAAGAGAAACACCTCTCCAAAGTGCCAGACACCATTGAATGTGAGCATTTGCCCACTCAAGTCGGTTACGATGACAAACTGCATTCAGGTCAAGACCCTGATGAGGACGGCGAGCATGCAGATGAGCTTCCCTGAGATGATTTCTGACAGTTTGTGCAGAAATTATTTGGTTATGCAAACTGATTGTTGCAGCAGCTGTCCGGGTGGCTGGTCTCAGTCATACTTAGAGGTGAGGATGCTGGATGTGGAGGTCCTGGGCTGCTGTGGTTACACGTGGTCTGCCTTTGTGAGGCTGGTTGGATGTACTGCCAAATTCTCTGAATTGCCTTGGAGATGGCTTTTGGTAGAGAAATGAACATTACATATAAGGACAAGAGCTCTGGTGGACATCCCTGCAGTCAGCATGCCAATTGCACGCTCCCTCAAAACTTGCGACATCTGTAGCATTGTGCTGTGTGATTAAAATGCACAGTGGCCTTTTATTGTGGCCAGCCTAAGGCACACCTGTACAATAATTGAAACCCTAGTGGTACTACTAGTCTTTGCTGCAGCTGGCACCTTGTCATGGCCCCTAGGATTGCTCAGGTACAGGAGGGCAGATAATGGAGACTAGAGTACAGTCAGGATCAAGCAGGGGTCTTGCAGCAAGCAGAGAAAAGTCAGAAAATCAGATCTGACAACAAATGGGCAGTAAACTAGGCAGAAGAGGAGAGAACAGTTAGGCAATTTGGGTGAAGCTTAAAAATATCCTATGGGTCAGAGGACATGCTTGGAATAACTTCAGGAAACTTTGGAAGTCTTGGTATTGATTCTGCAAGTACCATTGAAGGTATTGGCAGTAATTTTGGATGTCCTGGCAGGGATTCTGTGAGTACCATTGGCACACACTGGTTAAACCTTGTACTGACTGACCACCTCATTTGTTCTGGATGCTATAGGAGAGATATGGTTCAACTCTGGTTATACAGCTAGTGTTCATACTTTAAAACAGTGATTTTACATCAAGCTAGGTACAGACAGGGCTTTTTTTCAGGGGGAACTTGGGGGAACTCAGTTCCACCACCTTTTGCTCAGACCCTTTGGTGCCTGCTCACCACAATCACTTGCAAACACAGAAGTCTGGTTTCTGTGTTTACAAGTGATAGCTCTGCACTCTGTGTGTAACCCCCTGAACTCTGCACTCTGTATGTAATGCAATCCTGGTATTTAATGCCCCTTTAAGACCCTTTTACTGTTTGTGAAATCTGAACGGGGTCGTGGTTGAATTCCTGCACCTACTTTCTGAGAAAAAAAGCCCCGGGTACAGACATGATATTATTCTGTTTTAGATCTTCAGCAGATCTGCATTATTATTAGAGATGTAAACAGCTCTGCTATCAGAAACTATAAAAAGGTTTTCGGTTAGAGTGCAGTTTTTCATTTTGTACATATTACATACATTTATAATTCTAGAACTATTGAATTGATATACATCTAGATTGCAAGACTGCATTAGCCATCCCAGCCATTTAAAGACTAACTCCACTTTTGTTGAGAATAAAACACTCTTCTCTGGGTAATCTATGTACTTTTCAGGGATTTTAAGAAACCTTGTTGTAGATTGCTACCTGTTGTTATTCTGAAGAAATAGATGTTTTGTTTGTCTGGGTCCTTGTGGAAAGTGAATCTAAAGGGAGTGAATTTATAATTATCAATCAGCTGGTGCACTTGCAGGGTTCTAATGAGGAAAGTGGCAGGGTCTGCACCCCTTTAGTCATGATTTCCCTTTGGGTGTATCTGAACAAAAATAACATTTTTGTTGCAGGGGATGTCCAAATACTGACTCGTAGTTTAGTGCAGACTTTTGGGGAAATCAATAAGCCAATCACACAAGCAGAAAATAAACTGAAAAAAAAAAAAAAAAAGATTTACCTAGGGCAGTGTTTTTTTTAGGCGATTTCAGTCGTGGGGTCCCTTAAAAGTTCCCTTATTACATCAGAGGTTCCCCATCACATGACAGGTTCCCCAACACTTTAGCGGTCCTCCCAATACATCAGAAGGTCCAGTTCACATTAGAGATCCTCCCACCACACCAGAGGTCCTCCCATCACACCAGAGGTCCTCCCATCACATCAGAGGTCTTCCAACCACATCAGAGGTCTTCCAGCCAGGGGGCTCAACTCCAGGTAACGATCATTACTATTCCAAAATTTGAAAATGCTCAATCCCCAAATAGGTGCAGAGAGCGCTCCATGCGACCCACTCCTCATACTCTCGTGGAGTGTATATTCTGATCAGCAAACGCGTGCCATGCATGATTCAGGATATTCATCTAGATCCCCAAGGGAAATATATCATGTTAATATTTACCATATACAATAAGAAGTATATATCATTGTTAATATTTATCTGCCTCCTACTAGTCAAGTGCAGGTTCTGTACTCATTGTATAAGAGGCTGGCTCCGCATTGCCCAGCCCAAAGTCTGTTCATGGGTGACTTTAACTCTACATTATCACGTGACCTGGATAGGCCCTCCCATCAAACCAATTTCAACTCAGATCTGGGCACCTGGACTTTACTGAAATATAGAGGTGGTTGCATGCCCAAGATAGAACTTACTCCTGTTTCTCAATGACCTTTAAGATCTCCTCCTGGATTGACCTGGCATTTGCTAACTCGACCCTTCTCAATGACATTCAAGAATGAAAGGCGAGTGAGGCTCTGTGGGTGCCCCAACCAAACTCCTAATCTCCACACACCCCACTGTGGCTGAGCCTTAATCTCCCACAGTTCAACACCATCCCGAATCCACAGGCCTGGGCCAAATCTAAAATAGTGAAACTGGAACACATCATCACCAATAAGGAGCTGTTCCCTTTTCACACTCTACGATACAAAGTTAATGTACCTGTCCATGCACATTTTAGATACCTTCAGATTGCTGATGCCTTTAGGTGCCAATTCCTGGGCCAACCAGTTGAGTTATCATACTCAGAACTCGAATCCACCCTTCGGGTGAAGGACTTGGAGGAACCCAAGTCCCAACTCTATGGGTCCCTACTCGTGACTGCCAGTCCCAAGTTGTCCTCCCTCCAGAGGAAATGGATGGGGGACATCCCGGAACTGGATGATGATGACTGGGGGGAGATTTGGGACTTCCCCTTCTCCCCCCTGGTCTCAGCCAGAGAAAAATGGTCCAATACAAAACCTTGCACAGAGCATACTACACACCCCACACTCAGGGCAGGACTTAGGGTGGTGGGGGCTGCTGGGCTTGAGTCACTTTCGGGCCCTACCTTCTATACATTACTTTAAATAATGCAATACATATATATATATATATATATATACCCCAAAACAAGACCTGCAAATACCTTTTTTAGGATAATTTCGTTCTCTGTTTTTCCAGGTATTTCAAGTGCCATTCGTACTGCTGTTATGTGATTCAAATTATGATGTTGCTTCCGCCCTTATTGTGTCCCTGTCTGTAATCTTGCGCATGCGCCGTTACCAAACGTTGCTGTGTCTGCGGCTGCTGTTTTCTTTCACTCCCCTTTTGTGACATCTTCTTTAGTCACACGGGGGAGTATCAGGAAGAGTGGAAAGAGCTAAACACTGCAAGACTCATCCTCTGTGCCGGACAGAAGGGAAGTTCTCACAGACTGCATTCCGGCAAGCTTTAAATGCCGGTTTGGTGCCATATAAGTATTTGGCACCAAAGGGGGTTTTACACTCATTTATGATCAACATCATAACCGTAACCCTGCAGGCACACTGTTTCGGGGGATCGACAAATATGATCCTCATTGGAGAGGTAGCTCTCTAGTCAGGGAGATGACTCGACCCTTCTCAATGACATTCAAGAATGAAAGGCGAGTGAGGCTCTGTGGGTGCCCCAACCAAACTCCTAATCTCCACACACCCCACTGTGGCTGAGCCTTAATCTCCCACAGTTCAACACCATCCCGAATCCACAGGCCTGGGCCAAATCTAAAATAGTGAAACTGGAACACATCATCACCAATAAGGAGCTGTTCCCTTTTCACACTCTACGATACAAAGTTAATGTACCTGTCCATGCACATTTTAGATACCTTCAGATTGCTGATGCCTTTAGGTGCCAATTCCTGGCCAACCAGTTGAGTTATCATACTC
Organism: Rana kukunoris; assembly: GCA_029574335.1. Classification (NCBI taxonomy): domain Eukaryota; kingdom Metazoa; phylum Chordata; class Amphibia; order Anura; family Ranidae; genus Rana; species Rana kukunoris. Next base: position 329,636,884 of record CM056053.1, on the reverse strand, counting down.
AGAACTCGAATCCACCCTTCGGGTGAAGGACTTGGAGGAACCCAAGTCCCAACTCTATGGGTCCCTACTCGTGACTGCCAGTCCCAAGTTGTCCTCCCTCCAGAGAAATGGATGGGGGACATCCCGGAACTGGATGATGATGACTGGGGGGAGATTTGGGACTTCCCCTTCTCCCCCCTGGTCTCAGCCAGAGAAAAATGGTCCAATACAAAACCTTGCACAGAGCATACTACACACCCCACACTCAGGGCAGGACTTAGGGTGGTGGGGGCTGCTGGGCTTGAGTCACTTTCGGGCCCTACCTTCTATACATTACTTTAAATAATGCAATACATATATATATATATATATATATACCCCAAAACAAGACCTGCAAATACCTTTTTTAGGATAATTTCGTTCTCTGTTTTTCCAGGTATTTCAAGTGCCATTCGTACTGCTGTTATGTGATTCAAATTATGATGTTGCTTCCGCCCTTATTGTGTCCCTGTCTGTAATCTTGCGCATGCGCCGTTACCAAACGTTGCTGTGTCTGCGGCTGCTGTTTTCTTTCACTCCCCTTTTGTGACATCTTCTTTAGTCACACGGGGGAGTATCAGGAAGAGTGGAAAGAGCTAAACACTGCAAGACTCATCCTCTGTGCCGGACAGAAGGGAAGTTCTCACAGACTGCATTCCGGCAAGCTTTAAATGCCGGTTTGGTGCCATATAAGTATTTGGCACCAAAGGGGGTTTTACACTCATTTATGATCAACATCATAACCGTAACCCTGCAGGCACACTGTTTCGGGGGATCGACAAATATGATCCTCATTGGAGAGGTAGCTCTCTAGTCAGGGAGATATCTAGACTCGAAATGGCATGGATCCATCGAGTACATACATACATTCCCTATGGGTTAAATGTAGACACTGATGTGAATGCATTCATTGACAATAGCTAGCATTAAAGTTGCACATATTTTTATTTTATATTTATGTATGGTTTGCAACATTTTCTTTATGCCTATTGTGTAAACCAGCTCTGAGATCTGGGTAAACCTCGGCACTCGGAACAATAAGATCCTATTGGGTCTATATTTTCCCCCTTAGATATATAATATACCCATATCCATACTGGCCCATTCCTCCTCTCTGTTACTTTTCCTTGATACAAATTTATTTTGGTGTTCAGCCTTGTAGGCTGATCCAATAGAATTTCGCAATACTGGTATTGTACTTATTTTCTGCCTCTGTGTGTAGAGCGATTCATTGCCTATTCAAAAGTCAGTATATTTTTTTATTTTGATAAGGGTGACTTTTCACCTTATCACTTAATTTTTTTTTTCTCTTTGGTGCATTCGATTTTTTGGAGATCAGGACCTAATTGTGTGAGTTTTTTTCAAGACAATTCTAAGACTCTGATTGGTAGCTTGTTTTTTAATTTTTCCTCGTATACATGCATTTGGGTCCTGTTCATTTAGCTATGACTAAGCATCGACTGATGTGAAACGCGTTAGCTATTATCCCGTTTCTCTACATGATTTGACTGTTGTACACTGGATTTTATTTTATTTTACACAATAAAGATGCCTTTTTCACAGATTGCGGCCATACCAGGTGTGGATATGTTGGCTGGATGATGCCACCACAGCGAGCGGTAATTGACTCAAGACATGGATTGACAATATATCTGAACGTATATTTAGCCCGGGTGTAACCGCCCTACCTTATCCTGATAACAATAGTTTGAGCACAGGTACCCTTGAACTGGAACCTCTCCCCACATCTGGACTACTGTAACGGGCTGCTGGCTGGTTTACCTCATTACCAGATCAAACGCCTACAGAAAGTCCAGAATCAAGCGGTAAGGTTAACCCTCAATCTGAGAGGCTACTGCCCGACCTCTGGGCACCAGGCAGCCCTTCATTAGCTGCCTGGGGGGCAGAGCCGGCGCTACCACTAGGCGAATTAGGCGACTGCCTAGGAGCGCACTGCCGCCTAGAGCGCCCGGCCGCTGGCTATTGCACTCCAGCCCAGTGCCGCACTCAGAAGCGTTGCTAGGCAGGTGCGGGGGGGGGGTTGGGCTGCACCCGGGTGACACCCGTGGGTAGCGGCATCACTGTGATCCTCTTTGCAGTGGGTAGTCTTCTGAAGTTATGGGGCGGGGTCTTCCCCCCCCCCGCACAGATCAGAGGCCTGAGCGGCACAACATTCTCCCATTGGTGGAAAGTTTCAGTCTGGCCCCACCTCTGGTTGCGTGCTCGGGGAAGATCTGGATTTTGGCCCCGCCCACCGTCCCGGCGTTCCCTTGGCAACCAAAGATGCTTCTTGCAAACTTCGGGTGGAGGAGCAAGGTGAGTGCGGGAAGTCCCCGTGCCTCGCTCCGTGGCTATGTCACTTAGTGTAGCAGAACAAAGCCGCCGCCCCCTCCTCTCTGTGTACATCCACAGAGGAGCCCTTCCTTCAGGGACACGCCGCTGCCTGTGTTTATCTATTGTTATGAAGTCTGTAAGGTAAGGGGGGCATCTATACTGATGGGGGAGGGGTTGTCTAATGCTGGGGGGGGTATGTACTGCGGGAGGTGTCTGCACTAGGGGGTGTCTGTAACTGAGGGGGGAGGGGTGTCTGTACTGCTGGGGGTCTGTACTGTAGGGGGGATCTACACTGAGGGGGGGTGTCTGTAACTAACTGAGGGGAATCTGTACTGCTGCGGGGGGTCTGCAACTGAGGGGGGGGTGTGTCTGTAAATGAGGGGGGGTCTGTAACTAAGGGGGATCTGTACTGCTGGGGGGTCTGCAACTGAGGGGAGTCTGTACTGCTGGGGGGTCTGTAACTGAGGGGAGTCTGTACTGCTGGGGGGTCTGCAACTGAGGGGAGTCTGTACTGCTGGGGGTCTGCAACTGAGGGGAGTCTGTACTGCTGGGGGGTCTGCAACTGAGGGAGTCTGCAACTGAGGGGAATCTGTACTGCTGGGGGGTCTGCATCTGTAACTGAGAGGGTCTGTAACTAAGGGGATCTGTACTGCTGGGGGGTCTGCAACTAAGGGGAGTCTGTACTGCTGCTGGGGGTCTGAAACTGGGGGGAGTCTGTACTGCTGGGGGGGTCTGAAACTGAGGAAGGTCTGCACTGAGGGGGGTGTCTGTAACTAAGGAGGTCTGCACTGAGGGGGGGTCTAACTGAGGGGGGTCTGCACTGAGGTGGGGGTGTCTGTACTGATGGGGGGTCTCCACTGAGGTGGGGGTGTCTGTACTGATGGGGAGGGTCTCCACTGAGGTGGGGGTGTCTGTACTGATGTGGGGGTGTCTGTACTAAGGGGGAGGTTTATACTGAGGGAGGGGGGTCTATATTGATTGGGGGGTGTCTGTACTGATGTGGGGGTGTCTGTACTGAGGGGAAGGTTTATACTGAGGGAGGGGGCATATATTGATTGGGGGGGTCTGTACTGAGGAAGGGGGATCTATACTGTGGGAGGGGGGTCTGTAGTTAGTGGAGGGGAGACTATAGTTGGTTGGGGGTGACACCATTTTTTTTCACACCGGGTGACACCAACACTGGTGACGCCACTGGACACACTGTCCTCCACAGAGCTTGCACTGCTGCACACAATCCAACAGCGCCCTCCGCCCTAACATGTCAAGCATGCCGCCAGCACCACGGAGCGAAGCTCGTCAGGGACAATCTCCTCCCTCCTCACGCTGAGTCACATGCATGAATCGGACATCCGATATCCTGATCAGCCCTGACCCATCACGGATTCTGCGCTTCCTCCGTGTCACGTGTCATGTGACAATCTCCGCTCTCCTCCTCTCAGCTGTCCTGTACACCTGGTGCGTGATGGAGAACTGATAGTCGCCTGTGGTGGGAGGTAGGTCCCGCCTCTGGGATTGAGGAAGCACTGAGCATGCGCTGTTCTGAGCTCTCGTGTCACGTTGTGTCGTCAGGGTACAGTGGTGTATCTGGTGATGTGGCCATGCTCAGGGAATGGGGGGCCGCTCCTCTTCTCCGGTGCAGCATTAGGAGTGTGCTGCTGTACTCACTGGAAGGCAGCAACGGGTGACACAGTCAGCATGTGATCTCGGTGTGTCGCGGTAGTGGTCGGGAGGTGGTGCGGCGGAGAGATCTCTGGGGAGGATGGGGGAGAGGAGAAGTCGCTGTTTTTGCAGCTGCCAGCTGATGGATGAAATACTGTGTGTTACTGTAGTCAGACGATATTGGATGGATGGATGGAGGGGAGGGGTGGGGGACTGGACTTCCCCGAGTATTTAGAATGCAATATTTCACTTTTATACAAGTCAGAAGGCAAATGGCAGCAACAGAGACTGATCTGTATCAGACATTTGTAATTAGGGGTGTGTGTGAGTAGTGCCTTTGTTATCTTTAGTAAGGGGGGTCAGTGTAAAGGTCAGGTAAGGGGGTCAGTGTATGTGTCAGATAAGGGGGGGGGGTCAGTGTATGCGTCAGGTAAGGGGGGTCAAATAGGTTACATGTGTTGCAAGGGCAGAGTAAAGTGAAGTCAGGGGCGCAGCGTGGGGGGGCGTCAAAATTAGATCCTTGCACCAGCCCTGCTGGGGGGCAGCGGATGAGTTTCAAGGTTTTAATCTTAGTTTTTAAGGCGTTCAATAAATTAGGTCCTACTTACCTCCAGGCGAAATTGACAAGACATCTCACTGGCCGTTCATTGAGAGCGGCCACTCAATTCCGCCTGGAGGTCCCAAAGTTTAGAGTAAAAAAGTGGACGGGAAGAACATTCACTTACCTTCTCCACATTCCAGCGACGCGCCGACCGGGGCTCCGCTCCTCTCCCCCCCTCCCCGGGCGGTGTCTTCATTCCGACTGTGGGCACCCAGCCGTGACAGCCTTCGGCTTCACGGCCGGGCACCCACTGCGCATGCGCGAGCCGCACTGCGCATGCGCGCGCGGCTCGCCGCTAATTGGACAGGCTATCGCCTAGGACCAGTCAGTGTCCTAGTCCATCGCCTACAGGGAGGGGCTGCAATAAGGCGATTAAGCCTAATCGCCTTACCAGCCCCTCGGCGGAAGCAGGAAGTGGGACAGGAAGTCCCACTCCTCCTGAAGCCCCCACCCCCCCCCCAAAAAAAATTACATGCCAAATGTGGCATGTAAGGGGGTGTGGAGTGGAACAAGCGGAAGTTCCATTTTTGGGTGGAACTCCGTTTTAACAAAAATATTCAATAAACAAAAAAAAAATTTGGGGTAGTAGTTTGTGTGAAGTTGAATTTAGAATTCAAGTCACTGTATTTTACTGTAACTTTAAGTTTTGCTCCTGCATGGGCAACCACCATTTGGCCCCTGCATGGGCTACCATTGTTTTGCGTAATCTGAAAACTCAATAAAAACGTTTTTTTTTTTTTAAAGTCTTCCATTTACATCAGAGGTTCACCAATGAAATCAATCAGAGGTCCTTGATCCCATCAATTAAAGGTCCCCCCTGTCCCATCAATCAGAGGTCTCCCCCATCACATCAGAGATACTCCCATCACATAAGAGGTTCACCCATCACATCAGAGTCCTCCCATTACCTCACAGTCACCCTTTACATGGGCTGGCTATATATGATTCCTCCAATCATATGAGTCCTCCCATCACAGAGTTCCCTAATCAAAGAGCCCCAATCCCACAGCCTCCCCCCATCATAGAGCCCCCCTATTTCCACAGTCCCCTCTTCACATTAAAAAAATGCAATGATACACCAATGTGAAAACAAACTTCTAAGTCCAATCAAGGAAAAATGTGAAACACACTTTGCTAGGACCCAAGTAAATCACCAACATAAAGGAATTACAATTAAGAACTCCTGGAGTGAATTAATCTCAATAGTGAAAAGTTAATATGCTAAGCTAGACAAAAATACTAATCATTCGTGAAAAAGTGATTATCAACACAGGAAAATTGAATGAAAAATAAACAAAATAAATAAAAACAGAAAATCACAATAATTAGAAATCTCTAATGGTGATCATAATGAGATCTAATAAAAAGTCCAGTGATAGTTCTTCATAAGTTGTGATGTGAAGAAAAAAAGGAAGAAAAAATGCCAGGTAAATTCCAATACTACTCAGATGAAGAGGAACAGGAAACACCATATACATATGTGGTAAGATTGCCTGCTTACCGCAAAGAAAGACTGTTTTCCACCAGCCTTATGAAGCACAGGGACATCCGGTCTCCCCACAACCAAACAGCATGAATCCAAATTGACTTTCAGCAATGGCTCCAGGAAGGGTACATGGATGGTAAATAATAAAAAGGGAGACTCTCATAGAGTATAACGTATAAACAAAAGAGAGCTTTAATAGATAATGCACTTACATCTATTCGATGAAAAAATGGCATGTAACAATTTCGATCCAGGAACGGCATAAAACAATTTCGATCCAAGATCCGATACCTCTCGCTAGTCGACCGAAAAAAACTCAGCCTGCGTACAGGACAAAACGCGATGATGTCACGGCACCCTACGTACGTTTCGTCACGATGGGACTTCTACGGGGGATTAGCCGGATGTCGACAACAAGGCGAATCAGAGTTTATATAGCCCCGAACTCCATTTTGAAAGAGGGAAAGCTGCTGTATGAACTAAGGGCAAAAACGGAACGGATAGCGAAAGAGGTAAATTTAGGAAGTAGCGACGAATATTTCAAAGAAAAAATATCAAATCGAAAATATCGTCTAGAACGCAGCAGAGTTCAACAGTGACAGAAAAAAGTATCGGATTTACACACAAGCTTTGATCGAAAGACAGCATGAATCAACAAATGAATATCTCAACTAAATTGCAGAATCACCATATCTTGACACATGAGTGACCCGCAATAGAGTTATATGGATCAAAACATAGGTGCATCATTATATGAATAAATAAAAAGACTTGTTGACTAAAAATTAGCAAATAAAAGAAATACATAAAAAAGCAGAACTGAATCATAGTGAAGATAATTACTAAATAATAAAAAATAATAATAAATATTAAAAAATTATCATTTTAAAATTAGGAAAATTGAACCTATGGGTTAATGGGATTACATTAGGAATTGTTTAGAAAACAATTAATATCCCAATCAACGTTAAGACCAAACGGAATAAAAGATTTTAAACAGAAAATCCAACAAGTTTCAAGTCTGGAAATAGCTCGTACCATGTTGGTGCCTCTCCAGTGCGCACGTATGTTATCTATGGCAAAGAAACTAGTCCCTTTAATCTGTCTATTATGATACTTGTCATAATGTCTGGAGAGGTTGTGTTTTGGAAATCCGCTTTTGATCCTGCCAACATGCTCGCTCAGCCGAATATGTAACTCCCTTTTAGTACGGCCGATGTATTGTTTCAAGCATGGGCACTGGATCATGTAGACCACATACTTGGTTGAGCAAGTAATAAATGATTCTATCTCAAAAGTTTTAGTAGTCACCGAGGATTGAAACGAAGTGCATTTACGATCTTGAAATGCATTGATTTTACAAATACTGCATTTACGGCAGGGAAAAAAACCTTTGAGAGATTGGAAAAATACTAAAGGTTTAGGCGGATCGATAACATTCGGAGCCACATTGTGTCGCAGAGATGGTGCTCCTTTGAAAATAAGGACTGGGTCAGCAGGAATATGTGCTCCCAGGATTTTATCGCTTCTCAGAACCTGCCAATGTTTTTTGAGTATTTTCTTGATAGAGAAATGTTGGTTCGAGTATCTCGTGGTCATAGACCAACCAAATCTCTCAGAAGAAGCGACGTTGGTTTTGATACCTCCTGCGAGCAAAGACTCCCTATCCAACTGTACTACCTTATTTATTGTTTCATTAATCATATCCTCCTGGTAACCTTTGTTGAGAAACCTTTGTTTTAAAATTTTAGATTGTTCATAAAAATCTGTTAATTCCGAACAATTGCGTCTAATACGTTGAAATTGACCCTTAGGTACCGCTGTTAACCAAGATCTATGGTGACAGCTTGTAACAGGAATAAAAGCATTACGGTCTGTTTCTTTAAAGAACGTGTTAGTAATCAATTTTCCATCTTTAACGAAAATATTGAGGTCCAGAAAGTGGATCTGAGAACTGCTAGTCTCATATTGTAGCGAAATACCTCTCGTATTGTCATTGAGTTTGGAAAAAAATGTCTCCAATGACGTGACATCTCCCTCCCAAATCAGTATCACGTCATCAATATAGCGTTTCCATAGTCGTAACTCAACTGGTGGCTGGGCATCAATGACTTCTCTTTCCCAATATGCCATGAATAAATTGGCTAGGCTGGGGGCAAATTTAGCCCCCATAGCCACACCACAAACTTGCAAAAAGAAAGTGCCTCCAAACCAAAAATAATTATGTGTTGTGGCAAATTTTAATAACTCCAAAATGAATTCTCTTTGTAAAGGGGGAAGCTCAGGATTTTGTTGGAGATAGAAGTCAACTGCCTGTAAACCATGTTGATGGGAAATTATGGTATATAACGAGGCTACGTCTGCCGTTGCAAGAATATAGCCTTCCTTCCACTCAAAGTCCCTCTTCACATTAGAGCCCTACCTTTTGCCTCCAGTAGCGTTTCGGGGGGGGGGGGGGTGAGAGGAGGGGAGGAGGTCTGGATGCGGCAGACTTCCATCATCCCCTGAATGCTGGGGGGCAGCTGTGTATGTCGCCTGCCCTAAATCAGAATCATGCGTAGTCATGGTGCATGTGAGTCGGTTTCCATCACCATAGAAACGAATGATGCCATGTGTCCTAAAATTAGACCATTAATGGTTGCTATGGTGCTGGGAGCCGGCCTGCCTGCACTGTGCCAACTCATGATGCAGATTCAAGGCAAACTTAGTCCCATGCTTGTGGCACCCCAGGGGAACCCAGGTGACACCCCGGTTAAGAAACACTGAGCTAGAGTTCTCCTTTGAATACACTATTGATGTTTGAGGGGCGGATGTGTATGCGATAAGGGCGTATTTTTTAATGATGGACAGTGCTGCAAAGATGATGGGCAGTGCTGCACCCATCATGAACAAATCCGGCCCTTACAGACATGAACGAGCATCGGAAGCGTGTAGCACAATGTCGGCTATTGTGCGCAGGCGCCATCTATATCTGATCGTAAACTCAGCTGTTATGTGGGTCCGTTCTGCTCATGAATAGTTTGGTAGGGGGCACTTCTCGACAGAACACCGGCACTATGAGAAGCAGATCTGTTGTAATAATACTCCTCTATGAATACAATATTAATATATTTAGTATTCTTTTATTGTTTCCTAACACTCCTATTGACCATGGCATGTTGCAAAAATGCATCTTGAATAATATAACTGAATGTTTAGTACTTCAGGATTTTCATGAGCATTATATGAGTTATGGTTTCCTCACCACTAAAATGAGCCTCTAGTGACCCTGATTTCACTGCATACTGTGAGCTTCTCACAGTGTGTATTAGAAGCTGCAGAAAGTCAGATAGAGCTTGCCTCTTTTCCTGGCTGGAGGACACCCAGCTTCATCTAGCCCTTCCCTCCCAAGCTTTACTATCCCTGGCATGCCTCATTATGCAATTACATTTTTGTTTTGGAGGTTTCGGCACCACATGTGTTCAGCTTTAAATTAAAGTTCTTTTGTTGCACTAGTATGGTGTGCGCTCTTCTTTTGTTTTACGTTACTGTACACCATTGGACTGACATTGCTGACCTTTCCTTCTGGGAATCTCACTTATCTGGCTGTCAATGTGATGATAAAGTTTTAGAGCTGTCATAACGAATTATAAAAAAAAAAAAATGATGCACATTCACAGCATGAGTGTCCTGTAACCCAAAAGTGTTATAGCCAGACAACTAGTATTTTCATAAGGACGCAAGTACTCTTGGTTCTCAAACTTTTCAAAAAACAGATTTCTAAGAGGTTTACTACTTATAGAAGGTTGCCATCTAGTGGAATATGTTGTGTATGACAGCCATTGAAAAAAATCCCCAAAATATCTTCTTGCGAACACAATAGCACTGAAAAATATGTACTATATTTGAAGCAGCATGAAAACAGGACTATTGTCAATGATTTATTCCTAATCCATCACAGCTTATTCACTTTCAGAAGCCACCCACACACAGAAAATACACTTTAAACTCCAATGGTGGACATACACACTTTGATAAATGATCAATTTCTTTTATGATTGATCTCCTTTAATAGGAATAATTGTTCTATCGATGACATATGATGTAATAGATAATAATTGCAATCAAATGCATGTGTTTCCATCATGTAATCCCATAATCTGATTGGTCACAATAGTAGAGTGGGAGCGGTTTAGATCCCCTTGACAAGTCTTTATCACTGTCTGGATCCCCACTGTGGAGATTTACCCCTCACTTCCTCTGGGGTCAGAAGGACAGGAAGTGAGAAGAATCTCTACCCAGACAGTAATAAATAAGGGAATAAGAAGCATATACTGTACACGCGGTTGCCAATGTGAATTGCAGAGTCTCTTTCCAGGGATGAATGCTTTAGGGAACTACTGGTATTCCCCCAAATGGTTAGAAGGGAACCCACCCTAAAAGAAATATGAAGGTGTCCATTGCTGCCCGTCCTCTGAAAATGTTAGACTCCTGGCTGGCTCTGGCTTCCATGCTTTCTTCATCACTGCATGTTTATTCAGAACTTATGTTCTTACTTTTAGATAGAGGCTCCTGCGCTACTGAGGGGGGTGGTGGAGTGGGATGGGGTCACTGCTGCAAACACCTGACACTCTGTCCTGGGCAGAGAGAAGTAGCAAATGGAAAAACAAGGGGGGTGGTGTCTGCGCTGTGAAAAGTGGGTGAAATCCAAGGGTGGTACGGGAATAAATCCCTGGGCTGGTGAACGTGGGGGAGGGGAGGGGTGGTGTTTTTAGAACAGAGTGATAGCGTACAAAAGTTTAGTGTCAATACGTAAACCGTCAAAATGTAGCACAAAAGATAATATTGAATACTAAACAATGGCAAGTGACAAAAAAGGAGTACAAATTCACAAGCAGTAAAATGTACACAATGTGCTGGTCCAAGTAATGTGAAATCAGGGAGAACTACCGCTAGGGGCGCCCCTGAATGTGTAACACAGTGAACAATACAAATAATAATATATAAATCAGTGAAGAAATGCAAAAAAGTCTCTGAAAGTGTTTCCCAAATGTCCCAGAAGACAGGTTCCAAAGATGTCCCAGAAGACTGCTCCAAGTGTCCACCCAGCTCAGACACAGAAGAAGAGGAGCCAGGTGTGCATCCAGGACTTAGGACGAACTCGGTGTTCGTGGGAGATAGGCCCACCATCCATCACCTCCATGTGAGTGGATGTATGAGTGAATGATGTTGCCTGTTTAGACACTTCCATAACACCATATCCTACTTGCTTTGTATCTTCTCCATGCCTTACTGCTGAGTGCTGATGTTGTTTCTGTCCATTGAAGTGTATTCCTCCTCCCCCTGCCAGAGGTGGTTTTATTTGGCTATCCGTGCCATAGCCGTGAGGTGAGGGGCTAGGGACCACCTGAGGTGTTCACTGTACCACGTCCTTTCCCGGCACCATTTTCTCCATCTTTTAGAAACTGTCTTCTGGGACATCTTTGGAACCTGTCTTCTGGGACATTTGGGAAACACTTTCAGAGACTTTTTTGCATTTCTTCACTGATTTATACAGGGAGTGCAGAATTATTAGGCAAATGAGTATTTTGACCACATCATCCTCTGTATGCATGTTGTCTTACTCCAAGCTGTATAGGCTCTAAAGCCTACTACCAATTAAGCATATTAGGTGATGTGCATCTCTGTAATGAGAAGGGGTGTGGTCTAATGACATCAACACCCTATATCAGGTGTGCATAATTATTAGGCAACTTCCTTTCCTTTGGCAAAATGGGTCAAAAGAAGGACTTGACAGGCTCAGAAAAGTCAAAAATAGTGAGATATCTTGCAGAGGGATGCAGCACTCTTAAAATTGCAAAGCTTCTGAAGCGTGATCATCGAACAATCAAGCGTTTCATTCAAAATAGTCAACAGGGTCGCAAGAAGCGTGTGGAAAAACCAAGGTGCAAAATAACTGCCCATGAACTGAGAAAAGTCATACGTGCAGCTGCCAAGATGCCACTTGCCACCAGTTTGGCCATATTTCAGAGCTGCAACATCACTCGAGTGCCCAAAAGCACAAGGTGTGCAATACTCAGAGACATGGCCAAGGTAAGAAAGGCTGAAAGACGACCACCACTGAACAAGACACACAAGCTGAAACGTCAAGACTGGGCCAAGAAATATCTCAAGAATGATTTTTCTAAGGTTTTATGGACTGATGAAATGAGAGTGAGTCTTGATGGGCCAGATGGATGGGCCCGTGGCTGGATTGGTAAAGGGCAGAGAGCTCCAGTCCGACTCAGACGCCAGCAAGGTGGAGGTGGAGTACTGGATTGGGCTGGTATCATCAAAGATGAGCTTGTGGGGCCTTTGTGGGTTGAGGATGGAGTCAAGCTCAACTCCCAGTCCTACTGCCAGTTTCTGGAAGACACCTTCTTCAAGCAGTGGTACAGGAAGAAGTCTGCATCCTTCAAGAAAAACATGATTTTCATGCAGGACAATGCTCCATCACACGCGTCCAAGTACTCCACAGCGTGGCTGGCAAGAAAGGGTATAAAAGAAGAAAAACGAATGACATGGCCTCCTTGTTCACCTGATCTGAACCCCATTGAGAACCTGTGGTCCAACATCAAATGTGAGATTTACAAGGAGGGAAAACAGTACACCTCTCTGAACAGTGTCTGGGAGGCTGTGGTTGCTGCTGCACGCAATGTTGATGGTGAACAGATCAAAACACTGACAGAATCCATGGATGGCAGGCTGCATGAGTGTCCTTGCAAAGAAAGGTGGCTATATTGGTCACCGATTTGTTTTTGTTTTGGTTTTGAATGTCAGAAATGTATATTTGTGAATGTTGAGATGTTATATTGGTTTCACTGGTAAAAATAAATAATTGAAATGGGTATATATTTGTTTTTTGTTAAGTTGCCTAATAATTATGCACAGTAATAGTCACCTGCACACACAGATATCCCCCTAAAATAGCTAAAACTAAAAACAAACTAAAAACTACTTCCAAAAATATTCAGCTTTGATATTAATGATTTTTTTGGGTTCATTGAGAACATGGTGGTTGTTCAATAATAAAATTAATCCTCAAAAATGCAAAAAAACAAAAAAAAAAAACAAAAATGCAACTTGCCTAATAATTCTGCACTCCCTGTATATTATTATTTGTATTGTTCACTGTGTTACACATTCAGGGGCGCCCCTAGCGGTAGTTCTCCCTGATTTCACATTACTTGGACCAGCACATTGTGTACATTTTACTGCTTGTGAATTTGTACTCCTTTTTTGTCACTTGCCATTGTTTAGTATTCAATATTATCTTTTGTGCTACATTTTGACGGTTTACGTATTGACACTAAACTTATGTACGCTATCACTCTGTTCTAAAAAACACCACCCCCCCCCTCCCCCACGTTCACCAGCCCAGGGATTTATTCCCGTACCACCCTTGGATTTCACCCACTTTTCACAGCGCAGACACCACCCCCCTTGTTTTTCCATATGTTCTTACTTGTTTCCAATCAGTGATAGAGAATGAACAGAAACCAATGAATCAAAATAACAGCCAGGCAACTAGTATATTCAGAAGGAGACGTCAGCAGTCACAGTCTCTGTAGTCTCGCATAATAAACAATCCAGGGACTTTACAAGATGCTACCTCTACCCTCATAGCAAACAAACACTGTCATTTCTTCACACTTCTCATGAAAAAAATAAAAACTGAACCTCTGATTGGTCATTATTGACAACATGTATGTATACTTGTTCTAAAGAACATGGGGCCCATTCCTTTTATTAATGTTCAAAGTCCTAAGAAGCCAGCAGAGTGCTATATAAGTTTGTAACACACTCCACTCTGCTTTATAAAGATCTCTTTGTGTAAAGCAGCAGTATGGCCATTTAACCACTTAAGGACCGGACCAATATGCTGCTAAATGCCCAGAGGCGTTTTTACAATTCGGCACTGCGTAGCTTTAACAGACATTCGCGCGGTCGTGCGACGTGGCTCCCACACAAAATTCGAGTCCTTTTCTTCCTACAAATAGAGCTTTCTTTTGGTGGTATTTGATCACCTCTGCGATTTTTATTTTTTGCGCTATATACAAAAATAGAGCAACATTTTTGAAAAAAAATCTATATTTTTTACTTTTTGTTATAAGAAAAATCGAATAAACTAAATTTTAGTCAAACATTTAGGCCAAAATGTATTCAGCCACATGTCTTTAGTAAAAAAAAAAACGCAATAAAAAAAATACTAGCTACCTAGCGGAAACAGTGACACTAATACAGCGATCAGAAAAATGATCGCTTAGTGACACTGGCAATAGGGGGTGAAAGGGTTAACTAGGGTGGTGATCAAGGGGTTAAACCTTTATTAGGGGGGGGCACCCTGGACCTAACACTAACTGCCTGTCACACTGACACTAAATGCAGTGATCAGTAAATATATGATCACTGCATTCAGTGACACTGTGACAGGGGTGTGTGATCGAGGGGGGGGGGGGGGTTAATGTGCCTACATGTCCTGGTGTCAGTGTAGTGTAGACTCACTGTGTGATGTCTTCTCTCCTCAGTGGCGGTTGAAAATACCGCTGAGAGGAGAGATTACATCACTTCCCCTTTCCTGTGTTTACACAGGAAGAGGGCGGGGGTGCGCGCATTGGCTGGGAGCGATCCGGAGGGGGCGGAAAAAAACGAACAGCCGCCCCCTCGTCCCGGATCGCTCCTGAAGCCACGGGGACCACCGCAAGTACCAAGGGGGGGGGGGGGTCCGGTTGGACCCCCGACCCACGTCTAGGCAGGGACGTACAGGTACGCCAATGTGCCTGTACGTGCCATTCTGCCGACGTATATGTACATGCGGCGGTCCTTAAGGGGTTAAAGGACACATCACAGCTTTATAAATATGTCCCTTAGAATACCATATTTATCGGCGTATACCGCGCACTTTTTTGCC
Source organism: Rana kukunoris (assembly GCA_029574335.1). NCBI lineage: Eukaryota > Metazoa > Chordata > Amphibia > Anura > Ranidae > Rana > Rana kukunoris. The sequence goes on along the minus strand of CM056053.1, from coordinate 329,621,857 downwards.
CTGAAAATTTTCAGGGCAAAATCGTGGGTGCGCGATATGCGCCGATACCCACGCTGAGTTTGAATACTGCGCCTGCATATACCGAGCGCAGTACACTCGTGTATAGTCGGGCAGGCTCGGCTCCTCTCGCGCTCACGTCCTGGACGTACAGGACGTGAGCGCGAGAGCGAGAGTAGCAGAGCCTGCCCGACTATACATGAGTGTACTGCGCCGGCATATACCGAGCACAGTACACTCGTGTATAGTCGGGCCGGCTCGGCTCCTCTCGCACTCATGTCCTGGACGTACAGGACGTGAGCGCGAGAGTAGCCGAGCCTGCCCGACTATACACGAGTGTACTGCGCTCGGTATATGCAGGCGCAGTATTCAAACTCGGCGCGGGAAAACGGGGATCGAGCAGGGAGGACGCCGCAGAAGGACGCCGGACCCGACAAAAAGGACACCCGAAGCCGCAGATGGACGCCGGACCCGACGAGGCCGCCGATGGACGCCGCGCAAGACACCAAAACTGTAAGTACAAAAATCTTTTTTCCACAGGAATGCGGGTCCACTTTAGGGGTGCGCACTATACGCCGGAGCGCGCAATAGCCCGATAAATACGGTATGTGTTTGATGAATATACATTATGAATGGGATTATGTATAAAAAACTTTAAATTGTGCAGCCTATGTGGCCCCTTTAAAAAAACAATTCAGCTTCATGGGCTTCTTTGATGTATTCTGGTTTTCTGTACTGACCAATGTACTTATTGATGTATTTTCTTTGGATTGGCAGGTTGTCAACAATGACTTTTACCAGTTTGAACCTGACTGGTTTTCCCTAGAAGTCATTACCTACATCTTGGCCACAAAGCATATGCCATTTAGGAGCATTAACTTTGATGAATACAGGAGAGAGGTGAACTTCAGCCATCCCAATTACCCCCTGACATGGACCCGGGCCTGGCGGACTTCATGAAAGGAAGTAGGAGAAGACCTTTTTAACTCTAAATAGCAACAGGAAAGACTTCTGCGCCCACTAGCTTCTACAAAATAGGGGACTGTTTTATGGCATTTTTATTACTATTTGTTTTTTAATAGTTATGGCGGCGATCAGCGATTTTGATCGTGCCTGCGACATTATTGCGGACATATCGGACACTTTTGACACCATTGTCATTTATACAGTGATCAGTGCTATAAAAATGCACTAATTACTGTAAAAATGACACTGGCAGTGAAGGGGTTAACCAATAGGTGCCGCTGCAGGGGTTAAGTGTTCCCTAGGGAGTGATTCTTACTGTTAGGGTGCGTGGCTACACATGACACGTGTAATTGATTGCTAATTGATGTTTAATTGATGATTACTATTTTTCTTCTGTGTTAATGTGTGTATGTATAGATACCTGTCTATGTGCATGAGTTTTTTTTAACTATGATTAAGCACCCAACACTGGTGTGAAACACATCAGCTTGTACCTGTAGTTCACCAGTGTGTATAAAGAGATTAGACAGGAGTGCGGCCATCCAGCCTATTCTTTTGTTTTATATGGTGGTGGGAGTGTCATGTGTCGGGGGCTATATGAGTGCTGCTGGTGTTCTGGCGAGAAATGCCTAGTTGCAAATTGCCCGCTCGGTACTGCGCATGCGCAAAGCTTGCGCAGTACGGAGGCGCCAAAAGCCTCCCAACATCGTAATTTACGATCAGCTGTAGACAGCTGCGCACAATAGCCGACATTGTGCCAATCGCTCCCGATGCTTGTGCAAGTCTGTAAGGGGCAGATTTCTTCATGATGGGCTGGTGTGAGGGGCGGATGCCTACAGAACAGGATCGTAATTTGTAATGATGGGCTGTGCTATTGCTTGTGTTAGCTAGCTAAATAGGCCCTGCAAACCCGCCCATCAACATTGAAAAACCTTCCCTTCAGTTGGCTAAACACCTCCGCAAACATGATAACGACCCCAAACACACCTCCAAGATGACCACTGCCCTGCTATAGAAGCGGAGAGTAAAGGTGATGGATTGGCCAAGCATGTCTTCAGGCCTCAAAAGGATTGTGGAGGAGCGCAAGGTCACTAGCATCCACCAGCTTTGTGATGTTGTCATGGAGGGGTGGGGGAGAATTCCAGTGACAACCTATCAGTGTTGCTCATCTTACTTTAAAAAAGTAATTAGTTACAGTTACAAATTACTTCTCCGAAAAAGTAATTGCGTTAGTGACTCAGTTACTACATTGAAAAAGTAATTAGTTACTCAGCAAAGTAACTGACTTTTTTTTTTTTATATTCTACAATGCTTTGTTGAGAAGCAGATGATGGGAGCTTGCCAGGGAGCAGTGAGTTAATACTCCAAGACAAAAGAATGGCAGATCCTTGAGAGAAGAAAACCGGAAACAAATGGTGATCTCGTGTATATCCCAGCCTAGGTGCATCCGTCCCACCATGTATGTGCAGCTAATAGGACTTAAAACCCTTATCCATCTGCTACATATTACATCCAAATTATAAGCTGTATTAAAATGTATGTTTATAATATACATTCCCTTGACGTTTAGAGTCTGTAATTTAAAATCTTATATTAGGCTTTATTAGAATTTTCTATAGTTTATTGTTTATTATTTTATTTATCTTATATAAGCTTTATTAGTTGCAAGGGATCTGGAATGGGGATGTCAGATTTTTCTTTGTTGTCTGATGAAGAGATGAAATCACTGACCAAAAATAACCTGCTGATCATTGGTCTGTATAGGTGGTCTGCACTTACCATGTTGACCACTAGATGTCGCTGTGTACACTGTGTTGTATAGGGAACGTTTGTTCTGTGGAACATTTTGTTCTGGCCATGTGTTCCCCGGGTCATTGATCAGGTTGCGCACACAGTGTGTGTGATCAATGCGAGTTGTTCCCCGGTGATAGGTCAGTGTGAGGCGGGGGGGGGGCTCATTGTATCCAGGGCTCCTTGCGATTGGGAGTTTTCAGACCGATGTGACAGGCCATCACAGCGGTCACATGATTCTAAAGCGGAGTTCCACCCATATTTAAGTTCAATTACTTTGCTGCCATCTAGTGGCGGTAGATGTAATTGCGGTAATGCCGCCCAAATAATGGGAACTGCGTTACCGTGAGGGGAAGAGTAATCAGGTAGATTACTCGTTACCCTCAAAAGGGGCTGCGTTATGTAACTGCCTTTATTGTAACTCCGTTACTTCCAACACTGCAACCTATGAATCTCTGGTGAACTCGATGCCCAAGAGGGTTAAGGCAGTGCTGGAAAAAAATGGTGGCCACACAAAATATTGATATTTTGGGCCCAATTTGGACATTTTCACTTAGGGGTGTATTCACTTTTGTTGCCAGTGGTTTAAACAATAATGGCTGTGTGTTGAGTTATTTTGAGGAGACAGTAAATGTACACTGTTATACAAGCTGTACACTCACTACTTTACATTGTAGCAAAGTGTAATTTCTTCAGTGTTGTCACATGAAAAGATATAAAATATTTAAAAAAATGTGAGGGTTGTACATACTTTTGTAAGATAGTTTGTAAACAATATAACTTTTACACAGACTAAATAATTTACACTGATTTGGGGGATTTGTGTACCAAAGAAAAGTATCAGACTATATTTTTAAATGTTTAGTATTTTTCCATTTATATAGCAAAAAATAAAAACCCAGTAGTGGTTAACTACTCTGAAAGGTTTTATGCCTTTCATGACCAGGCCATTTTTTGCTATTTAGCACTGCGCTACTTTAACTGGTAACTGCGCGGTCATGCAACGATTTACCAAAAGGAACGTTATATATATTTTTTTCCACACAAATAGAGCTTTCTTTTGGTGGTATTTGATCACCACTGGGTTTTTTCTAAACAAAAAAAGACCGAACATTTTGGAAAAAACAAAACAATATTTTCTACTACTGTTAGGCGCATGCAGACGTGCAACCAAATGTGTCGAAATGCACATTAAGGCGCATGCAGACGAAACGCTCCCCTGTGCGGTGTAAACAGAGCCTTGTGTGTAATCAACACCTGGGTGTTCTGGACCGTGGGCGGAATATACGGAACGTATTTGCGATGCCATGATTTCTTAATGGCAACCCAAACATGGTGCGATTTTCCTGCGACCGTGCAACAAATTGTGGTAAAAAACACCACCGCAAATGCTCCTGGCTCTGTGCTAGGGTTTGGTATATGAGCTTCTTTTTTTAAGTGGTCTTGGAGCAGAGGGAGGCCCATTCAAATGAATGGCGCTGCTTTAAAAACACTCAACTAAAAAAAAAAAAAAAAAGGCGAGGGCTGCAGATAGGGTTGCCACCTTGTCTTCAAGCCAAACCCGAACACGAAAGCCCCTTTCACACTGGCTTTCTGATCAGGCCTGTCAGTTTTTCAGGCAGACCTGATCTGAGCCTTCATTTACCTCTATGGAGCGGCAGATAATATCGGTGACATGTTCGCTAACACCTGCCGCTATGTGATCTGATTCTGTCCGTGAAATCCAGATGGATGGTGAACCTATTTTCCACACGTCTAGCGGATCAGATGAAAATGTAGAACAGAGCTCTGACAGGTCCATCTCTGCACAGCGAGCGGAGACAGACCTGTTACCTGCCTGCTCAGTGGAGATCAGAAGATCGATCCCCCGTTAAGCAAAATGGAGTCTGCTGGCAGGATCTCTCGTGTGAAAGAGACCACTAGCATATGGCACTGTACTATTACTTAACCACTTAACCCCCGGACCATATTGCTGCCCAATGACCAGAGCACTTTTTGCGATTCGGCACTGCTTTGATTTAACTGACAATTGCGCGGTCGTGCGACGTGGCTCCCAAACAAAATTGGCGTCCTTTTTTTCCCACAAATAGAGCTTTCTTTTGGTGGTATTTGATCATCTCTGCAGTTTTTATTTTTTACGCTATAAACAAAAATAGAGCGACAATTTTGAAAAAAAAGCAATATTTTTTACATTTTGCTGTAATAAATATCCCCCAAAAATATATATATAAAAAAACTTTTATTTTCCTCAGTTTAGGCCGATACGTATTCTTCTACATATTTTTCATTAAAAAAAAATCGCAATTAGCGTTTATTAATTGGTTTGCGCAAAAGTTATAGCGTTTACAAAATAGGGGGTAGTTTTATGGCATTAATATATTTTTTTTACTATAATGGCGACGATCGGTGTTTTTTTTCAGTACTGCGACATTATGGCGGACACTTCGGACACTTTTGACACATTTTTGGGACCATTGGCATTTTTATAGCGATCAATGCTATTAAAATGCATTGGATTACTATAAAAATGCCATTGGCAGTGAAGGGGTTAACACTAGGTGGCAGGGAAGGGGTTAAGTGTGTTCCTGGGTGTGTTCTAACTGTATGGGGGGGGGGGGGGGGGTGACCTCACTAGGGGAAATCACTGATCTTCTGTTCATACATTGTATGAACAGAAGATCAGCGTTTCCCCCGCTGACAGGACCGGGAGCTATGTGTTTACACACATAGCTCACGGTCCTCGCTCTGTAACGAGGGATCGCGTGTGCCCGGCGGTGATCGTACTCGCCGGGCACACGCGCGGGATTCGGGGGCGAGCGCGCGCCCCCTAGCGGCCGCAAAGTAGCGGATGTATAGCTACGGGCTCTCGCCCAGCAGAGCCAACTTCCCGCAGTAATATGACGGCGGGCAGTCGGCATCAGGTTAAAGCGGAGTTCCCACATAAACAAAAACATTTTTTTAAAAGCCAGCAGCTACAAATACTGCAGCTGCTGACTTTTAATAAATGGACACTTACCTGTCCAGGGTGCCAATGATGTCGGCAGCCAAAGCCGAGCAATCGCTTGTCTCTCGGCTGCTTCCGCCACCTTCCTCGGTTAGGGAATCAGGAAGTGAAGCATTGCGGCTTCACTGCCCGGCTCTCTACTGCGCATGCACAAGTCGCGCTGCACATCCTCACTGGTCCCCGCTCTTTTCTGGGACCTGTGTGTTTCCCAGAAGGCAGCGGGGGGAGGACAGTAAGGGGCGTGGGAGTCTATTCCCAGAAGTGGGTGCAAATACCTGTATTATACAGGTATCTGCACCCCTCCTCCCTGAAAGGTGCCAAATGTGACACCGGAGGGCGGGAGGGTTCCAAAAAGCAGAGGTTCACTTTTTGTGTGGACCTCCGCTTTAACTCAACCCATTTAACTGAATGGGGCTGTGCAACAACTGTGTGCAATGCATAATAGTTACAGCACAGTGGGATTGGATTTTAGGGGTTAAAAAGAAGTGGTGAGGAAAAAACATAATTCTTCATCCCCAGCTGTCAAATATTTCTAAGAAATAATCCACTGTGGATCACTCTTCAGAGTGCTCTGCGACTTGTGGTTGGGGGACAGTAAAAAATAGAGATTGAGCTGTGTTTTTACTGCTACATATTTACTCAACTGTTCCTCTTAAAAAGACAGCAGGGGGGGGGGGGGGGGGTGTGGTGTGCACACGCAGCAGTCAAAATACTTTGCATCACAGTGTGGAAAAAAAGTTGTAATGCCTGCTGAATGTGGGCCATCCAAGTGAATGGGGGTTTCCTGCATCCCTGTGCAATGCATTCAGTTGCAGGGTGCTGCTGTAGGGTTTAACCTCCCTGGCGGTGTTCCCGAGTCTGACTCGGGGTTAGATTTCTGTGCTACGATCGGTAACCCCGAGTCAGACTCGGGCTCGCCTCGCAGCATCCACAGAGACAGTTTACTTACCTTCTCCGTGGATCCAGCGATGCATCCGCGCTGTGTGAGCGAGCGGGTGCTCGCTCGATTCACACAGCGTCCCCGCGCGCCGCCGATCTCCGTTCCCTGCGACGTTACGACGCACGGGGACGGAGAACGGCGCCAAATTCAAAAATGTAAACAAACACTATACATACAGTACACTGTAATCTTATAGATTACAGTACTGTATGTAAAAAATACACACCCCCCATGTCCCTAGTGGTCTGCCCTGTACACTACATGTCATTTTATATAATAAAAACTGTTCTTTCTCCCTGCAAACTGTAGATTGCCCATAGCAACCAAAAGTGTCCCTTTATGGCAAAAATTTAGAGCAGCTAAAAAACAGCGATAATAAATCAGAATCACTTGCAGAATTTAGCGATAGCGATTTGTGCGGAAATACGTCATAAAAAAAAAAATAATGACAGCAAAAATTCTGCAACTGAGCAAATTTCAGTGATTTTGATTTGATTACATTATTGAATAATTTTTACTATAATTATATTATTATTTGTTATAATTTTTTATAATTATTTATTATATTATAATTTTTAATAAAAAAAAATAAAAAATCATACCCGGGATGCCTATTAGACTCTTGTTTGGATAGATTTAAGTGAGTTATTCCTAAGAATTACAAGCCTACAGTATAAAACGCCAAATTCCCTTGCAAATAATGGTACCGCTTTCAGCACCTAAAATCTGAAAGAATCATACCGCCAGGGAGGTTAAACAAGTGGCGAGGAGGTGATATAACACCTCCTCACCGCCTGTCAAATTCCCTCTGAAGAGCGATCCAAACATGGAGTGCTCTTCAGAGGACACCACATATGTAAACAAGCCCTGAGCCTAGGTTCACACATATGGATTACACAGCACAAGGATTACTCCGCCTGAGCCCGAAAACCATCAAATAGTCCCTGCAGACTCAGTAATCCTTGTGCTGCTGATCCCGACAATTACATTACTATATCTGTATAGAAGAGGACATTGGGACTCAGATTAGATTGTTGAAAGTGCTGTATAAGGATAAGAACTTTCCCATAATGACATTAACTACTCGTGTTCCTCCACCAGCTAAGCCACAGTACAGTTTGAATCGTGTCCAAGGTAGAAGGCGGAAGGAGACCCAGACACATGATTCAAAACCTGTACAGTCCGGGTGAATCCTGTACAGGTGGCAACCCTAGGCCGCCTGCAGATGGCTCGGTGTGAATGGAGCCTTGTAGTGTTAGGGGTGTCGGTGGTTGGGATAGTGAACTGTCTAGTGTTAACGAAGTCTCCTCACTTAGCCTTATGCCTCCCCTCCCTTCCTCTGCCACCTCATCTCCACCGCTTCTCTTCCCGCTCCGTTCCGACGTTCACATGGCCCGGTCACATGACTGCCATGTCAGGAGGTCACATGGTACGGTCACATGGCCGTGACGTCACCTCCTCCTTCAAACCACTCCGATCTAGCATCTTCCCTGGTGTCATTTTGTGCCTGCCTCGGACTGGAGGCCTGTCGTCGCCTTTCCTTCCCCGCCGCGTCCCAGCTGTGAGGTGAATGTGTGCAGCCGGCGGGGCCAACATGTCCAAACACGAGCAGATCCTAGTCCTCGACCCGCCTCACGAGCTCAAATTCAAAGGTAAACGGTGTCCGGCAATATCAGGGGGAAAGAGGGAGCGGGGGTGGGGGTGAGTGCGGGGTGTCCTGTCACAGGGGTTGTGTGGATGGCAGGAGGCCCACACCTCAGCCCTGTCACTGCCTGTCTGCGGCTCTCCATTCCCGGCCTCCTCCTCCCAGGGATCCCACCCCCTCAGAGAGGCCAGGACTCCTCAGGCCTGGATGGCTCATTCACATGTGTGACCAGTTACAGTCTTCTTCTCCTGGGCTAATGCTTTTCATGTGTGCTTTCAACGCTTACCCTGTGTCGCGATAGGTGGGGGCTCATTCAGATGAATGCCTTGCCCTGTGTCGCGATAGGTGGGGGCTCATTCAGATGAACGCCTTGCCTTGTTTCGCGATAGGTGGGGCTCATTCAGATGAACGCCTTGCCCTGTGTCGCGATAGGTGGGGCTCATTCAGATGAACGCCTGGCCCTGTGTCGTGATAAGGGGGCTCATTCAGATGAACGCCTGGCCCTGTGTCGTGATAAGGGGGCTCATTCAGATGAACGCCGTGCCCTGTGTCGCGATAGGTGGGGCTCATTCTGATGAACGCCGTGCCCTGTGTCGCGATAGGTGGGGCTCATTCAGGTGAACGCCTTGCCCTGTGTCGCGATAGGTGGGGCTCATTCAGATGAACGCCTTACCCTGTGTCGTGATAAGGGGGCTCATTCAGATGAACGCCTTACCCTGTGTCGTGATAAGGGGGCTCATTCAGATGAACGCCTTACCCTGTGTCGCGATAGGTGGGGCTCATTCAGGTGAACGCCTTGCCCTGTGTCGCGATAGGTGGGGCTCATTCAGGTGAACGCCTTGCCCTGTGTCGCGATAGGTGGGGCTCATTCAGGTTAACGCCTTGCCCTGTGTCGCGATAGGTGGGGCTCATTCAAGTGAACGCCTTGCCCTGTGTCGCGATAGGTGGGGCTCATTCAAGTGAACGCCTTGCCCTGTGTCGCGATAGGTGGGGCTCATTCAGGTTAACGCCTTGCCCTGTGTCGCGATAGGTGGGGCTCATTCAAGTGAACGCCTTGCCCTGTGTCGCGATAGGTGGGGTTTATTCGGATGAACGCCTTGCCCTGTGTCGCGATAGGTGGGGTTTATTCGGATGAACGCCTTGCCCTGTGTCGCGATAGGTGGGGTTTATTCGGATGAACGCCTTGCCCTGTGTCGCGATCGGTGGGGTTTATTCGGATGAACGCCTTGCCCTGTGTCGCGATCGGTGGGGTTTATTCGGATGAACGCCTTGCCCTGTGTCGCGATAGGTGGGGTTTATTCGGATGAATGCCTTGCCCTGTGTCGTGATAGGTGGGATTTATTTGGATGAACGCCTTGCCCTGTGTCGCGATAGGTGGGGCTCATTCAGATGAACGCCTGGCAACGGAGAAAAGCGTCTACAAAAAAGAAAGCAAAAGACCTGCGGCGTAATTAGCAACAGCGCATCGTGCTGCTTAGAGTAACGAGCTGCAACACATGCACTGGTGCTGCGTTGCACCATTTAATACGCATAGCACCACAGTGCGCTAAAGCGGAAAACTTTGAACCCAGTCTAAATAAGAGAATACGTTTATAACTAGTGTGGTGTCACAATGTATGTGCGGCACAAATTTCTCCATTACTAAACCAGCTGGACGTGTCGCGCTCCCGATTCCCTCACCCCCCCCCCCGCGCGGCTGGACGTGTCACGCTCCCGATTCTCTCCCCCCCCCCCGGCGCGCGGCTGGACGTGTCACGCTCCCGATTCCCCCCCCCCCCGGCGCGGCTGGACGTGTCACGCTCCCCCCCCCCCCCCCCCCCCCCCCCCCCCCCCCCCCCCCCCCCCCCCTCCCCCCCCCCCCCCCCCCACCCCCCCCCCCCCCCCCCCCCCCCTGGACGTGTCACGCCCCGATTCCCCCCCCCCCCCCCCTGGACGTCACCCCCCCCCCCCCCCCCCGATTCCCCCCCCCCCCCCGGCACGGCTGGACGTGTCACGCTCCCGATTCCCTCACCCCCCCCCCCCCCCCGGCACGGCTGGACGTGTCACGCTCCCGATTCCCTGGACGTGTCACGCTCCCGATTCCCTCACCCCCCCCCCCCCCCCCGGCACGGCTGGACGTGTCACGCTCCCGATTCCCTCACCCCCCCCCCCCGGCGCGGCTGGACGTGTCACGCTCCCGATTCCCTCACCCCCCCCCCCCGCGCGCGGCTGGACGTGTCACGCTCCCGATTCCCCCCCCCCCCGGCGCGGCTGGACGTGTCCCGGTCCGCCCCCCCCGGCGCGGCTGGACGTGTCACGCTCCCGATCCCCCCTCCCCCCCCCCGGCGCGGCTGGACGTGTCGCGCTCCCATCCCCCCCCGGCGCGGCTGGACGTGTCGCGCTCCCATCCCCCCCCCCCCCCCGCGCGGCTGGACGTGTCGCGCTCCCATCCCCCCCCCCCCCCCCGCGCGGCTGGACGTGTCGCGCTCCCATCCCCCCCCCCCCGCGCGGCTGGACGTGTCGCGCTCCCATCCCCCCCCCCCGCGCGGCTGGACGTGTCGCGCTCCCATCCCCCCCCCCGCGCGGCTGGACGTGTCGCGCTCCCATCCCCCCCCACGCGGCTGGACGTGTCGCGCTCGAGGCACTCGCGATCGGCGGTTACAGATTCATGTCCTGTCAGGGAGAGAGGAGACCTATGTGTGTCCCTTGTACAAAGGGACATAGATCGGTCCCCTCCCCCCACAGTTAGAACACAATGCAGGGTACACATTTAACCCCTTCCTCGCCCCCTAGTGTTAACCCCATCAATGCCAGTCACATGTATACAGTAATTAGTGCATATTTATAGCACTGATCGCTGTATTAATATGAATTGTGCCAAAAATGTGTCAAAAGTGTCTGATATGTCCGCCATTATGTCGCAGTCCCAATAAAAATTGCGGATCGCCGCCATTTCTAGTAAAAAAAAAAAAAAAATTATAATAATTCTGTCCCCTATTTTGTAAGCGCTTATTGGGATTTTTTTTTTTTTTACCAAAAATATGTAGAAGAATACGTATCGGCCTAAACTGAGAAAAAAAAGTAAAAAAAAAAAAAAATTGGGCTATTTATAGTAGCAACAAGTAAAAAATATTGATATTTTTTTCAAGATTGTCTTTTTTTTTTTTTTTGTTTATAGCGCAAAAAATAAAAACCGCATAGGTGATCAAATACCACCAAAAGAAAGCTCTATTTGTGGGGAAAAAAGGATGTCAATTTTGTTTGGGAGCCACGTCGCACGACCACACAATTGTCAGTTAAAGCGACGCAGTGTCGGAAGCTGAAATTTCACCTGGTCAGGGAGGGGGTATACGTGCCCAGTAAGGAAGTGGTTAAAGTCGCCTACCCCTGGCTTAAAGTGCTTCTAAAAAGTGGTTTTAATGTGTTTTTATTTTATTTTTTTATCTCAATGCATTCTATGTAGAGCACCCCTTCTTTTTTTTTTTTTAAGTGATCTACAGCCTCTGTTCTCAGCTGCATATGGGAGCTCAGAGTTAATAGGAGGAATAGGATGTTATATTTACCTTATCACTTTGCTTCCCCAGTAGCTAACAACTTTCTTCTCCAACGCTCTGAAATGGTAGTGGGCTGTGACTGTACTAGTGTATAACACAAGACTGCTGGTCCTGTATTGTACTTTAATGATGTCAGCCTGTGACTGGGGGAGCAAGGAAGAAAAGCTGCTTTGGGATGCTAATAGCACCGTGTGGTGGAATGCTGCCAGTAGGAGGAATAAGGCAAGTATTAAAGCCTATTCCTTTACAAGCATTTAACATTTGTTTAGAGTGGTGCTTTAACCACTTAAGCCCCGGACCATTTTGCTGGTCAAAGACCAGGCCACTTTTTGCGATTCAGCACTGTGTCGCTCTGACGATTGCGCAGTCGTGCAACGTGGCTCCCAAACAAAATTGGCATCCTTTTTTTTCCCCACAAATAGAGCTTTCTTTTGGTGGTATTTGATCACCTCCTGCGGTTTTTATTTTTGCGCTATGAACAAAAATAGTGACAGTTTTGAAAAAAATGCTAGATTTTTAAATTTTTGCTATAATAAACATAACCAAAAAATATATATACATTTTTTTTTTTTATCCTCAGTTTAGGCCGATACATATTCTACACATTTTTGGTAAAAAAAAAAAAAAAAAATCACAATGGGCGTTTATTGATCGGTTTATGCAAATGTTATAGCGTCTACAAAATAGGGGGTTAGTTTTATGCCATTTTTTGGTCATTTTTTTGTTACCAGTAATGGCAGTGACTGCGACATTATGGCGGACACATCGGACACGTCTGACACATTTTTGGGACCATTGTAATTTTTACAGCGATCAGTGCTATAAAAATGCACTGATTACTGTGAAAATGACACTGGCAGGGAAGGGGTTAACCACTAGGTTGCGCTGTGTGTGACAAGACAGTGATTACTGCTTCCGATTACAGGAAGCGGTGATCACTGTCCTTGTCACTAGGCAGAGCGGGGAGATGCTTGTTTACATCAGCATCTCCCCGTTTCTCCTCACTGTGCAACGATCGCGGGGAATCCCCACTGCGATGGAGTCCGCAGGACTCATGGTTGGGCTCACGGCAGTTGCGCATCCACAATGCCACGCTCTTAAAGGGAACGTATATATACGTCTTTCTGCCTGTCCTTGCCAAGCTGTCAACTTATATAGTCGTGCGCTGGTCGGCAAGCAGTTAAACTCTTAACTTTTTTTTTTTTGTAGTCTTCTTCTACTTTTAACCACTTAACCCCCGGACCATATTGCTGGTAAAAGACCAGAGCACTTTTTGCGATTCTGCACTGCGTCGCTTTAACTGACATTGCGCGGTCGTGCGACGTGGCTCCAAAACAGAATTGGTGTCCTTTTTTACCTCAATTTAGGCCGATACGTATTCTTCCACATATTTTTTGTAAAAAAAAAAAATCGCAAAAAGCGTTTGGTTTGCGCACAATTTAAAGCGTTTACAAAATAGGGGGTAGTTTTATGGCATTTTTATTAATATTTTTTTTTTTTACTGGTAATGGTGGCGATCAGCGATTTTTTTTAATTTATTTTTATTTTTCGGGTCCTGTGACATTATGGCGGACACTTTTGACACATTTTTGGGACCATTGGCATTTTTATAGCGATCATTGCTATAAAATGCATTAATTACTATAAAAATGCCACTGGCAGTGAGGGTGTTAACACTAGGGTCCGGGGAAAGGGTTAAATGTGTAACCTGGGTGTGTTCTAACTGTATGGGGGGGGTGGACTGACTGAGGGAAATGACTGATTGCTGTTCATACATTGTATGAACAGAAGATCAGCATTTCTCTCCCTGACAGGACCGGGAGCTGTGTGTTTACACACACAGCTCCCGGTCCTCGCTCTGTAACGAGCGATCGCGCCCACCGGGCACGCGAGTCAGTGGTCGCTTCGAGAGCCGACGTAGAGCTACGGGCTCTCGCGCAGGAGAGCCGACCTGCCACAGTAGAACTGCGGCGGCTGGTCGGCAAGTAGTTAAATGCCTCACACATAAATGGTGAACATTTAGAATTTATTGTATGAAATTCTCAAAACTTCCAGAAACCACCTAAAATTATGTTTTGCAATTGTGATTTCTGTTTCCGATTTTGGGCTGTGGCCCACCTTCCGCTCTTTACTATTAGTCCATCACAGCAACCAGTAAGACGGAGTAGGTCAGAACATGACGTTGGGTACTCAAGACAATATTTTTTATAATTGATGACACTGGGCTTCATTAATACGCAGATTCACTAGTAGTATTTTTCGTTATAAGTTTGCTGTGTGTCGTATAGAATGTTCTTTTTGCTGGTGGTCATATTGTTATTACATTGATCTGTTTGGATTTTGACTGCAGGGTATTTCCTATATTTCCATTGTGTGTAAAGAGAAATAGCTTGCTGTCTTCCTTCTCCAGTGTAATGGGGAATGGATGAAACAAATAGCGCACGTTAGTGCTTTAAAAGCTCCATTAACTCTGGGATGTTTGGGATCCATGGTTTGTGAAGAAGCAAATGTCATTGGTGGTTTGTGAGAAAGTTTAAATACGGTTTCATGCTTTTTGTGTGTTTAGTTGAAGATATCTTTCATTTTATGTATCCAATTCAGTCAAACAATACAGCAGAGATTAGTAAAGTTCTAAATTCATGCTTAATGAAATGTATGGAACAAATCAAATAATAAAAAGAATAAAAAAAAAAATGCTCTATACCAGACACAGTGTAGTGTGTGCGGACAAGGTGTGAGAATTGTCTAATCGTTTTCCCTCATCTGATATGGAAGGTTGAACTTGAGGAATATGCAGGGTGTGAGCACCTAATGGCCACAAGCAAGGGTCAGGCTGCTAAGAATTTGAAAAATAGTTTCTAACCTGCTATTTTCTTCTACTTGTTAAATAAATATTTGCCCCTTGACATCACACCATACTATTTTTGTATATTAAATATATATATATATGTATATATATATATATATTCTAATTTTAAAAGCTATAAAGTAAAATAACATAGATCAGAATATGTTTTAACACGTTTACAATTTTTTGTGTGTCTAATTACCGTATTTATTGGTGTATAACACCCACCCTAACTTTAAGAGGGAAGTTTCAGGGAAAAAAATTCCACAGCCCCCTGCGTATAACACGCAGACACAGTTTACCCTCTATTTTCAGGGTAAAAAAGTGAGTGTTATACGCCAATAAATACAGTAGATTTTTTAATTTGATTTTCGAAATTTAAGGAAGACAACAGATGAAGTAACTGGTGATTGGCGTGTGTGTGGGTTTTTTTTTTTTCCACTTGACCTGGAAGATTTACGCTCTTCATGACCAGGCTATTTTTTTTGCGGTACGGCACTGCGTTACTTTGACTGAAAATTGCGTGGTAATGCGACACTTTACCCAAATAAGGTGTCATTTTTTTGCTACAAAAGGAGCTTCCTTTGGTGGTATTTGACCACCTCTGCGTTTTTACATTTTTTTGTGCTATGACCAATAAAAGGACGGAATTTTGGGGGAAAAAAACATTTATTTTTTACTTTCTGCTATAAAATATAGCATTGTTCGTTTTTGCTCAGAAGTTGCTCTATTTCTTTTCTGTTCACTTCCTGCTTGTCTGATTGCTACTCACCACCGTGAAGGGAGGCTTTACTGCGGTGGTCAGTGATGTGCTCGCCCCCTCCTGGGAACTACATCTGTGCGGTAGGACGCTCTCTACGTGTTAGAACAAGGAGGTGTGACTTACTGGGCGTGCTGCAATGCATGCATGGGATGGAGGAGGGGAGAAAAGGGAGATTAAATAGAATATCCAATAAAGGACCCCGAGAAGGGGAAAAGAAAAAAAAAAAAAAGTTAACATACATAAAATCTTTTATATACCCAAATAAAAAAAAAAAAAAAAAAGAGATGATTAAACCACAAATGATGCAAACCTGTTATAGAGACATAAATAAGCACTATACCATGAGCTGGTCTCTAGCGCCTGGTCAAAGCTGAAAGTGGTAAAAAAAAAAAACAAGGAGGTGTGACTTACTGGGCGTGCTGCAATGCATACTGGGAAATGTAGTTCTTACATGAACGAGCGCCGCAAACCAGGAAGTGAATAAGAGAACAGAAACTAGAACGCCGGAGGTGATATAGATGAAGGAATTTAATAGGTATTTACTCTTTTTTTTTAACAGAATCATTACACTATTCTGTCTGTCTACCTTGCAGACATTAATTTTAGGCAAAACATTTTTTCCCTTACAACTCCTTTAACTGTTTGCCTAGCCAGTGTTTTTACTGTGTTACCTGTGTGCTGCTTTTACTAGAGCAAGTAACGAGTTCTAGTCCCTGAACACAGAATCCATTCCTTGTTTACATAGGCATATATCAGTTCTTTGTGTGTTGCCTGCAATCGACATTGAGTGCCTGGCACCAGGAGATCAGCTTCTGCTGTGACTTATAACAGTAGAAGCAGCGTGCACACCCCCTGCGGGCAGAAGTCCGGAATCGCGTATATATACATGATTCGGCTCACAGCTGCCACCCTGTAGCAGTAAAACTGCTATAGGGAGGTCGACAAGCAGTTAAGCTTGACATTATTAATTACTTGCTTATGTTCCTGGGTGATTCCTATGTGATTTGAGTACAATGTGCTTTCAGCCGATTCATTTGAATGGGCTCAAATCAAACTACACCACACCAAAAGCAGTGCATGCACTACTTTAACCCCTTGCCAACTGCCGCACAACAATTTACATCAGCAGAATGGCAGGGGCAGGCAAATGGCATACCTGTACGTCCCTTTAAATTTGCAGACTAGAGCTTGTGCCCGCGGGTCCCGCAAACTCTATGTTCACTGGCGGCCCGCGATTGTGGCGAGTAGAGGCAGAAAAACAAACAAGGCGCCTCTAAGTGCAGAAGTATAAAACGTTTAATATCCCGTAAAGGGGTTAAAAACCCTTACAAGATGGTGAATGAAGCAGGCATGTAGCAGGTAAGTGTGTCCAGAAGATGTTCCAGTGGCAGGGAAGTCCTAGTCTGATGATAAAGCTTCCAGGGAAGTCCACAAGATAACAGCCAAATTGTGCTGTGAGTGTTTAGGGAACACAATGGTGCTGGAGTCTGGGGATGATGTCAGAGGAAGCGAGACAAAAACCAGCATGGAACACAAACAGGAAGTGGACAGGAAGTGTGTCAGAGGCGGGACGCGTTTCGGAACAGCTCATTGGTTCCTTTTTCAGCTACATGCCTGCTTCATCTACCATCTGCACTTAGAGGCGCCTTGTTTGTTTTTCTGTTCCCATTAGAGATGGCTTGTCTCCCTGAGTGCTGCCTAAAGTGTGTGAAGATTTGCTACCCTCTCCAACAACACAGACTATCTGTCAGGATTCAAATTCTTGGAGCGCCCTGGATATACACATTTTTCTGGCGAGTAGAGGCAGAATGGGGAGATGCCTATGTTAAAAAAAGGCATTTAATTGCAAATTAATTGCGAATGGCAAAAAAAATTCTGGTCAGGAAGGGAATAAAATCTTCCAGGGCTGAAGTGGTTAAAAAACACACTGTAACCAGATCGCATGGTACTTCTGTGCAGGCATTTGCATTTGGGACATTGTTAGACTTGCATTGACACCTGCTGCAGACCACAAGTGCAGTGCGTTTTAAACCTGGTGTGGGAAATGCACATGGAAAGCGTTACGTTTATTGGCCAGAATAATCATTTTTTCTGGCCGTTGAAATGAATTAGGGCATCTAGATTTTTTTTTCTCTGCTAAAACACTGCTGCTGCTCCTGCCCCTGCCTCTTACACATAGACTAGCATGGAGAAGCATTTGGAGGCAGAGGGAAAAACACCCCAAAATCTGCGTTTTTAGCACTCAGTTTGCATGAGGCCTTAATGGTTTTCATTTATGTTCTATATTTACAGCAAAACTCACTAGGTCAGCATACAAGTAAGTATAATTTTGCATAGCTAACCTTGTGGTCATTGCACAGCAGAAAGGCATAGGAATCGGGTTGCCTCATCTGTTTATCTTGTCACCTTTGAACTTTTGCTGATCATTGCACTAAACAGGTGTGTTTATTTAAATATTACTTCGTTAAAGCTCCACTCCAGCTTTTCATACACTTTACATACTATATCCCTCATTAACATGTGAGGCCCCTGTATGTGCGTTATAAACTGTATGTAGCTATGGCTACTTAGGCTGCATTCACGCGTATTCGAGCGTTTGCATACCGCGTCGTCCGACGTTTTTGAACTTCAACGTTTTTTATTTTAGCCAATAGGAAAAATTATCATCCTTTCATCACTTGTTGCTATGTTTGTAGATTTTTTTATCTTCTGCCTGGGTGAAATGTTCTATTGACTAAAGCGACAAAACGCCCATAGAAACGCTTGTTGTCGCGCTAGACGCTTGAATCGAGCGTTTTCCATTACTTTCTATGGGAAATACAAACGTTTAAGCACGCCCAAACTGCCCGATTCGCGCGACAAAAAAGGGTCCAGAACTTGTTTGAGCTTTTGTTTTTCCCCTCTAGCGTATTGTAGCGTCGCGCTTCAGGCGACAAAACGCTCAGGTGTGAATGGAGCCTTACAGCACTGTGTTCCGGGATCGAGCCGAGACTTCCTTTTTTCATACCTGGAACACAGTACAGTCTTTCACAGCATCGCTGTCAAAAGGCAGACATTTTAATCTCCTAAAGAATATCGCCATAGGGTGTGTCTGTTTTTTTTTTTCCAATTAACGTTGAGGCGTTCTCCGAGTTGAATAATTACACCTAGTGCATTGGTTATTGAGGACCCACATTTACTAAATAAAAATATTATTTTGGAATTCTGACCAGTAGGCACTGCGTTCCAAGACATTTAAACAGGCAGAAAGGGCTTGATAGCTAATGCACATACAAAGAGGGAAGTTTGAGCTGCTCCTAAATATTTAGAGGATTTGCAAGTGTATGTGTAAACCTCAGGGTGTGTTTATAAGGTTAAAGAGGGGGTTCACCCTTAAAACCACTTTCCCTTATCGTCTTTCAGGACAGCACCTTGAGAGCGTGGCTCCACCCACTTGACAGGAAACACACCTTCACCAAACTTCTTAAAAGGGAGGTTCCCTCCACTTATCAGTTTTTGTGTTTCCTCCGGCGGGAACACATGTGGGGGTTAGGAGCTCTCCAGGTTTCCTGGAGAGGTTTTTTTCTTTCTATCTCCCTACTCCACCTTTTTTCTACCTACCTCAGAGAGTCTGTTCCTCCCATTCACGGGTTAGAGAGTGCCTTGTGCATGGGCTCCTTCTCCCTCATCAAGTGCTCAGTGAGCCAGGACTGCTCCAGGACGCTGCTCCCCTGGATAGGTACTCGCGCGGACGTTCCTTTCCGTCCAAACCGACGCCGGCGCCATCTTGGGAAGGTCAGCTGGTGACTTCCTTACTCCAGCTGCTTCCCCCGGAAATGAGGTAACCGGAAGGGGCGGGGTTCTTACGAGCGGGCGCGTCATTTCCACCCGGAAACGCTGAGGGAGGAGGGAGGAACGGGTCTGGTGCCTTATCAGTTGGTTCTGGTCCGGTGCAGCGGCACTAGTGGAGTCCGGAACCGGCGTTCTGCCACCAGCATCACGCTACTGCCCTCAAGCATGGAAGGGGGATCCGCAGCGAGTGGGACTGGCACCAGCAAGACCCAGGTAAGGGGTAGACTTGTGTTCTACCCTTAGTTACTAGGAGGTCTCTCTCCAGCTCTCTCTCTCTTGGGGGGAGTGAGTGGCTTTTTTTCCCCCCTGGTGGCGGGGGCCTGTTTGGGCACGTGAGTGTATAAAGATCTCTCACTGTGCACCTTTGGTGAGCACCTTGATGGGTTGTTCAGGTTATCTCACATGGTTGGTTTTTTGTTTTTCCCCTTTTGTTTCTTTTCCTTATCAGGCCAAAGGCTCTGAACCCGGAAACAAAAAGAAATGTCCTTCATGCAAGGCTAAACTTTCTGAAGGATGGAGAAAAGCTTTATGTCAATCATGTGTTGACTCCTTGGTGAAAGAAGAAGCTTCTGCTGCCTGCAGCGACATAATTGCTTCTGTAAAGAAGGAGTTGGATGCTACGATTCAATCCTTTAAATCTTCACTCATGAAACCATCTGTGAGCCAAGCCTCTACCTCACAATCTTCACAAGACTCACCTTTTAGTTCCTGTAGTGGAGGCAGAAGAGAGTCCTCTAAACCAGGACGGTCCCCCTCCCTCACATTCCCAGGAATCGGAAGAGGAGGAAGACGAATTAGAAAATATATCTTCTAAATATAAGTTGTCTTTGGACCAAGTGGATGACCTCCTTAAAGCTGTGCATGCAACTTTGGGCTTGGAGGAGGAGCGCAAAGAGCTATCCTTACATGACAGGATGTATGCGGGTCTCTGTGAGCCCAAAATACGTACTTTTCCTGTTCATTCTGTGATTTCTGACTCAATCATGAGGGAATGGGCTGATCCAGAAAAGAAACCTTTCTTTGCTAAAGCTCATAAAAGAAGGTTTCCGTTTGATGAGGATCCAGCAGCTCTTTGGAATAAGACTCCAAAAATTGATGCAGCCTTTTCTCAGGTCTCAAGGTCTTCGGGCCTGGCGTTTGAGGACATGGGGATTCTTAAGGAACCCATGGATAAGAAGATGGACCAGCAGTTAAAGAGGGCCTGGCAATCCATCTTAGGCAACCTTAAGCCAGCAATGGCAACCACCTGCGTCTCCAGAAACATGGAGTACTGGCTGAGCCAGCTTAAAGCTCATATTATAGCTGATTCCCCTAAGCAGGAAATCTTAGATTCCTTCTCTACCCTGTCTGCTGCGGTAGCCTATGTCTCAGATGCGTCTGCAGAGTCTATCAGGATGACAGCAAGATCTGCGGCCCTTACTAACTCAGTAAGAAGGGCCTTATGGTTAAAGACCTGGCCCGGGGACACAGCGTCCAAAAACAAACTGTGTGGAATCCCTTTTCAGGGGGATTTTTTGTTTGGTCCTGAGTTAGATACAGTACTCGATAGGACCGCAGACAAGAAAAAATCTTTCCCGGCCAAAAAGAAGGGTCAGTCGGGTAAAAAGTTTTTTCGTCCCCCAAGGGCTCAACAACAGAGTAAGCCTCAAGAGAGGAAAAAGGTCTGGTCAGGGCAGAGGGGAAAGGGCAAAAGCAATGTCCTTTTCAATTCTCCTGCGACAACCAGCAAAACCCAGTGACAGCCAGTTGCAGGTAGGGGGGAGACTTCAACGCTTCCTCCCTTTTTGGGCCAGCATAACAGAAAATCAGTACATTCTCGCTATGCTGTCTCTAGGCTACAAGGTAGAATTCTCGGACCCTCCCCCAGAGAGGTACCTTCTGACAGACTTACCAGGAGATATTGTCAAGTCCCTAGCCATGAAGAACCTTTTAAAGGATCTGAGGAAGCAGGGGGTTGTAATCCCAGTACCAGAGGGGGAGCTTTACCAGGGGTTTTATTCCCATGTATTTATGGTAAGAAAACCGTCCGGAAGCTTCAGGCTCATTCTCAATCTAAAGCCTTTAAACAGATCAGTCCTATACGAAAGGTTTTGCATGGACTCAATCTTTACGGTAAAAAACCTGTTAACAAAGGGTTGCTTTATGGCGTCTATCGATTTGAGAGACGCCTATCTGCATATCCCCATAGCTCCCCAATCCCAAAGATATTTGAGATTGGCAGTAAACATGGGAAGGGAGGTCGTGCACCTTCAGTTCAGGGCCCTCCCCTTCGGCCTCTCCTCGGCCCCGAGAATTTTTACAAAAGTCATGGCAGAGGCTCTTGCTCCGCTCCGCCTTCAGGGTATAGCGGTAGATCCATACCTAGACGACCTACTCTTCTTTGCCCCCTCCAGGGAAAAATTACTGGAGGATCTCGGAAGAGCTCGCAGCCATCTAGAGGCTTTGGGTTGGATCATAAATTTGGAAAAATCAAATTTCAGCCCAACCCAAGAGGCACAATTTCTGGGGTATCGGATAAGCTCAGTAGAGCAAAGAATTTTTCTCCCAGAGGACAAAAAACTAAAGATAGAAGGGGTCGTTGCCTCCTTACAGACAAATCTAGAGCTGTCCATCAGACAGGTAATGTCAGCCCTAGGAACCCTTACCTCATCTATGCCAGCAGTGCAGTGGGCAAGACTGAACTTCAGGCCCCTCCAGAGCTTCCTTCTGAAGGTGTGGGATCGCAGGACAGAATCTCTGGAAACAAAAGTAAAGATCCCCTCCAGAGTGAAACGGTCACTATGGTGGTGGAGAAGTCAGACCAATCTGTCAGCAGGCCTGTCTTGGTCATTCCCAGTAGAAAGAGTGGTAACAACAGATGCCAGTCTATGGGGATGGGGGGCACACTTGGGTCAGAACTATGTTCAGGGAGTTTGGTCCCAGTCAGAAGCAGGAAAATCCTCCAATTGGAGAGAGCTAAGGGCTGTAGCCTTAGCTTTAGATGCCTTCTCCGCAGACCTTCAAGGTGCCCATGTTCAAGTGTTCTCGGACAATGCCACTACCATAGCTTACTTAAACAAGCAAGGAGGCACAAGAAGCAGATTACTTCAGCTTCTCGCCTTGGGCATCCTAAACTGGGCAGAAAATCATTTGCTGTCCTTATCAGCGGTCCACCTCAAGGGCACTTCAAACATAGTAGCAGATTTTCTAAGCAGAAAACGGATTCAGGAAGCAGAATGGACCCTAAATCCGGAGATCTTCAGGTTAATCACCCAAGCCTGGGGCCTACCACAAATAGATCTATTTGCGTCAAAAGAAAATACGCAACTTCCAGCCTATTTCTCAATTTACAGAAACGACAGTTCCCAGGGAACAGATGCGTTAATACAGCCTTGGAAGTTCCAACTGGCGTACGCCTTCCCTCCTTTTCAGCTAATACCATTAGTGATAAGGAGGATTCAGAAGGAGAAAACGGAAGTAATCTTAATCACCCCATTCTGGCCAAAAAGGGCTTGGTTTACCTCCCTTCTTCGAATGGCGGTCAAACCACCTTGGCGACTACCGCTTCGACAGGACCTACTTCTGCAGGGGCCAGTGTGCCATCAGGGGGTGTCCTCTCTAAACCTCACAGCGTGGTATCTGAGAGGCAGTTATTGATACGGAAAGGTCTGTCCCGACCACTGGTGACTACCTTACTTACTAGTAGAAAGCTGGTTACCAGAAAAATCTATGAAAAATACTGGAAGGTCTACAACTCCTGGTGTCACTCGTCTAATAGAGTGGTAAAGAACCTAGTATCAGTGTTGGAATTTCTTCAGGTTGGGGCAGAAAAGGGCTTATCAAGCAGTACACTCAAAGTACAAACAGCCGCATTAGGAGTCTTTCTGGAAAGGCCGATATCCTCAGAACCTTTGGTTGTCAGATTTTTCAGGGCACTCTCTAGGTCCAGACTAGCTCCTGTACGACACTTCCCGAGTTGGGATTTATCAGTAGTTCTGCGGTCTTTGACGAAAGAGCCCTTTGAACCTTTACAAGATGTCTCTCTGAAGTACCTTACTCTCAAAACCGTATTCTTAGTGGCAATTACAACAGCCAGAAGGATTGGCGAACTGCACGCCCTGTCAATAAAGAAACCCTTCCTATCCGTCTTCACGGACCGGATTGTACTAAAGACTGATCCAGCCTTTCTACCAAAGGTGGCGTCAAGCCTTAATAGGGCGCAGGAAATCATCATTCCAACCTTCTGCTCCAATCCATCAGGGGAAAGGGAGCGACAATTTCATATGTTGGATGTGAAAAGAACATTGCTACATTACCTCGAAGTGACCAAGGATTTTCGATCCTCAGACTCCTTGTTCATACTTTTCTCAGGAAAAAGGAAGGGCCACCAAGCATCTAAGGGGTCAATTGCTAGATGGCTAAGAACCGCTATTCTGGAAGCCTATTCCCAAGCAGGACTATCTCCCCCGCTGGGCATTAAAGCACACTCTACTAGAGCTCAGGCCACTACATGGGCAGAAATAGCTGGTGCCACCCCAGATCAGATCTGCAAGGCGGCTACGTGGTCAAGTTACCTTACGTTTGTCCGTCATTATAGACTGGATCTTCTGTCAGCAAGCGATCAGGCTTTTGGCAGAAAGGTCTTGCAAGCTGTGGTCCCTCCCTAGAAGTGGGTAAGTCTCTATTATCCTCTCAAGGTGCTGTCCTGAAAGACGATAAGGGAAAAGTCAAGTTAGTCTTACCGCTATATCGCGTCACGCCTTCCGAAAACAGCCGACTAGCACTCGGCTGTTCTCGGCGCCTGCGCACAGACCCAGGAGCTGACTGCGCAGGCGCCGTATACAGCCGAGTCCTATTTCGGCTTTTTTTGGAGGGCGTGACGCGGCTATATACGGCGCCTGCATAGTCAGCTCCTAGGTCTGTGCTCAGGCGCCGTATAGCGCCGAGAACAGCCGAGTTCTAGTCGGCTGTTTTCGGAAGGCGTGATGATATATAGCGGCGCCATACCCCGCGGTAGGACGAAAATTAAATTATCTATTAAGAGGTAAGTACATCGATAAAAATAAAAAAAAGACAGCATACTGGCGCTGACGCCAGTATGCTGGATGGGATGGGAGAAAGTGGTTTTAAGGGTGAACCCCCTCTTTAAGTAGTAAGGCCACCTTTACAAATGTTATTAGCCCTTCATTTGCTTCGGGACTCCCCAATCAAATGAATGCATTTAAAACCGAAAAAGTCTGGGGAGAATCCGATCCCTGTCGACTGTCGAGATCTTGTGACTAGCTTCTCCTCTAGGTTCACAGTGTTCTTTGCATAATTTTACTTATGTATTCTTTTTCTGTTATGAATGGGACCCTGCTTTTCAGTTTTGCTGTATAAGTACATCCTGTGTGATTGCAATCCAGAACATTTCAGTTCACAAAGCGAATCGTATCATAAAGGACATTCTTATTTATTTTTTTATCAGCTAAATTTAATGACAATTAAAGTGGAGTTACATCCAAAAAGGGATATCCGCTTGTTTACGACAACCCCCCCCCCCCCACTGCCACATTTGTCACTTTTTGGGGGGAGCTGGTACATGACTGACAGGTACTGGTTCAGATCGCCGCCTCTCCTCAGTCTTCTAGGACACGCCACAGGTTTCAGAAAACTACGGGACCATTCACAAGGTGCAGCTTGACTCACAGATTGAAACAGGCTGTGAGGCCACAAGGTGTTACTTCCTGTTTACCTTACTTGAGATGCCAGCACCTGCACCCAAAGCCAATTGAAGAATCGTTCCGGGCGTTAGCATCGTAGTTGCAGCTGCTGACTTTTTGGGGGGCCCAAGTTTCCTTATTCTTGTGTTTAAAGCTTTGTAATTAAGCCTGAATTTATTTTCCTTTTTCATGTGTCATAGTTTTTTTTTTAAAGGGCTTGAAGAGCCACTAGTATACTATATTTCATTTTTATGTGGCTTTCAGATGACCTTGTGCCTTTTCTATTTTTATATGTAGAAGCACACTTTTTTTTTCAAATCAAATATACGTTTATTGAGAGAACATATATACAAAAAACACAGTACATACATTTGTTTGCACACAGAAAAAGTACACCTTCTAGGCAAAGACACTTAGCCACGTACATTGTCTACACCACATGGTAGTGTATTTCATGTGATGCATCAAAAAGGGTACCACATATCTTATCCTTATAAGGGAGCAATATATATATCAGCATAGAAATGCAGCCCGGAAATTTAATTCCATTTGGCAGCCCTGGTTGGAGTAAAAAACAAGGTATCACAAAACATAAGCCAAAAACAATTTCCTGGTTAAAAAATGATAAAACAGCGCATAAAAAGTCCAATATAGATCAAGATGTTGAAGGAAAGTCCATAGATCAGTTTTAAAGTGATTTGAAGGAAGTTGCATGGAATAATTGTACACCCTCCACCGGTTTCCAATCTCCACCAAACGTGAGGCACACTCCCCCGCAGGGGTTCAAACTCACCAGAAACTCAAAGAAAACAGGCCTTAAGCATAAGACGTCCTGATCAAACCTCCAACATAATTCCAGAAGCAGCAAGGGTTAATGAGTCAAACTCCAATATATGGATCATAGAAAAAAGCAAAGGGCACCAAAATAGTGTAATACTGCTTTAATAAAACATTTGCTTCATATAACACCCCGCTTCCTATCTACGTACATTGAAAAGATTAAAAATGAACAATAAGTGTATAGAGTGTAATTCACCGCTCTCCTCCGCACTCAGGGGGTCACGATTGTGCCTCAATGCACGCTGCTCGAGACTCCTATCTCAGTGGCGATGATGCAGCGGTGGAACGCACTCCTAGTACTTCCTGGATACGCCGTCGTAGCCGATTGTGGTCCTCCCCTCCTTTTTTGTGCACTCTTCTTTATATATAGCCCTGGTTGGAGACCCCTGGACTGGCACCCCCAAGACTGGTTTTGCTCGGCTGTTGCAGGTTTGAGTGGCATTTTCTATCCAGGAGTAAAATTGGGCTTTGTTTGAAGTGTATATTATATAAGAACTATACTTTAGGCATAAAACCTTGATTAATGGTGGGAAATGGTTTTGAATATATGGGCAGACTGTGGGGTACAGGGTTTGAGTTGTGGCCCATTGGCCTCATGTGTGGATGTGTTGGGGGTGAGGCTGTTTTTGCCTACCCAGCACTGTCTAATCTTTGCCATTGACATTATGTGTCTTGTTTATAATTTTGGTGCCATTATTGTATTATATGGTATGTACATGTTTCCTTTTGTTATTATTGGTGACTTTTTTTATGGTGGTCTGTATTTTGTATTTTATTTTGTTGGCACAATAAACCATTTTTTCTGATTTAAAAAAAAAAAACACATACACGTAGCAGAGAATAAAAAGTAAACAGTAGTTGCAACCTGAACAAAAAAAAGAAATGAAAAAGGTAAACCCTCCACAGGTGCCATATTCCCTCCAATCCCCACTATCGTCCCTTTACACAAGCAGACGGTCCATAATCAGACAAACCAGAGTCAGACCCGGAACCTCCAACCTCCAACAATCTTGCCCAAATTTTGTCCCACTCCCTCCCTGTTTATATATGTATTTCTCTAATTTGATAGTGTCACCCATGTGATTCCGCCATTCCATTACCTTGATGGGTTCCAGTGCCACAGAATAAGTTTCCTAGCCTGGAAAATAGCTCTTGCTATCCCCAGTCTAGCGGGATCCTCCTCCGGGACATTCTCAATAATTCCCAGCAAGTATAGTTTTAGGGTGTGCAGTAAGCTGCACTTGAAATGCACAATTAATATTATCCAAGACTAGAGCTGCACGATTAATCGTTAAAAAATCGTGATCTCGATTCAACCCCCCCTGACGATTTCCAATGCAGAGTTTGCCGATTTCTTTTTTATATAACAAGTGGAGAGACTTTATCTGCTCACTCAGCTGTCAAAAGAAAATATCTGGGCAGTCTGCCAAGTTCTTAACAAGAAACATTGTAACTAATGCTTCCTTCTTAGATCAAAGGGGTAAACTTCTGTGTGTAAAGAACAGTCTGCCAAGTTTGTAACAACATTAAACATTGTAACCAACTTCCTTCTTAGAGCAAGTCTGTGTGTAAATGCAGGAAGTTTAACCACTTAAAGGGGTTGTGAAGACAAAAATATTTTCCTCTTAAATTTAAAGTCTGACAGTAGCTAATATAGTAAAAAGTAATGTTTTGCATTATAACTAGTTTGATACCTGTTGAAATCGAGCTGTTTTATTCACCTCTGTCACTCCTGAATCGTTATTCTCACTGACTTCCTGGTTTGCGGTGCGCATTCATTCTTGCTACATCACGGCCTAATGAGAACTACAGTTCCCATTAGGGTTAGCTCTCGTGCCTGTGAGGGATAAGAGAGCATCTTCACGCAGGGCTGTTGTCATAGGGAGGGGGTGAGTACATTCTGCTTTCCACCATGCAAAACGGCTCAGATGCTGGTGGAAAGCAAGAAGAGGAGAGACAGGAAATGGCATTTTCAATCCTGGATTACTGTATTTTGGAGGGCAAAAAGAAAAAACAAGGTAAGTGATATTTAAATGCTCTAGCTTACAGCAATCAATTGATCTAATAAAAAACAAACCTTTCGTGTTCCTTTAAAGTCCAAATCTTTTTCTGACACTTGTTTCTCAAGTTAAAGGGGTTGTAAAGGTACATTTTTCCCTCCTAAATAGCTTCCTTTACCTTAGTGCAGTCCTCCTTCACTTACCTCATCCTTCCACTTTGCTTTTAAATGTCCTTATTTCTTCTGAGAAATCCTCACTTCCTGTTCTTCTGTCTGTAACTCCACACAGTAATGCTAGGCTTTCTCCCTGGTGTGGAGTGTCGTGCTCGCCCCCTCCCTTGGACTACAGGAGAGTCAGGACCCCCACTAACACACAGCTCCTTTCTCAATCTGCAACATAGTTCCCTGACTCTCCTGTAGTCCAAGGAAGGGGGTGAGCACGACACTCCACACCAGGGAGAAAGCCTTGCATTACTGTGTGGAGTTAGACAGAAGAACAGGAAGTGAGGATTTCTCAGAAGAAATAAAGATATTTAAAAGCAAAATGGAAGGATGAGGTAAGTGAAGGAGGACTGCTCTAAGGTAAAGGAAGCTATTTAGGAAAACAAAATGTACCTTTACAACCCCTTTAACTAGTTTTAATATGTTTGGAATTCATTGGCAAACAGGCATAGCTCTATTGAAGTGTTTGAATGGTTGTAGCACATCTTAGCTCATAGTATTACTGCAAACTGAGAAGGGTGCCATGCAGCTAAAGATAGCTTACTGTAAAATGCTTCCTTGCAATCCTAGTTTGTTGCCGAAATTGGCAGAGAAATTTCCCTGACTAATAGTGTGTCAAGAAGAGAGTCCTTTTAAGTGATGGGGATATGTTGCTCTCATACAAATCATCAGACACATTAGGCTTGCATTACATTTAGTCTTTCCAAATGCTGTATTTGTATTTTAAATTACAGTGAACATTTATTGAAAAAAAGTGTTTACAACAGTAAAATTATGTAAAGGGAAACCATTATGTGCGTGTTTTTTTTTTCATACATGTTCAAAAGATGGGGCTGCACGCATATTTCTGTGGTGGATATGACTAGGTGTTTTTGATCAGCTGCAGACTGGAAGCCAGTATAAATCAATGACAGGTAGGAGTGCAACGGATCAAAAAACTCACGGATCGGATCGATCATCGGATCAGGAGTCACGGATCGGATAATTTTTCGGATCGGCAATGAAGAAAAAAAAGGTTAATCTTGTTACACCCAACAGAGTTTCAGATTCAGTTACTTTCATTACAAAACTGAGCTTATTTGCTTAAATACAGTATATGTAAATCTGAAGGACTGTTTACATGTTAAATTTTAAAAGCAGCAGCAAACCTTACATGCTTGTATTTGCTAATGTGACAGAACACCTCTGATTTTCAGATTTAGTTAAATGTGAATATCAGAGTTGTTCTGTCACATTAGCAACCATGTAAGGTCAGCATGTTTGCTGCGGCTTTTAAAATGTAACATGTAAACAGTCCGTCAGATTTACATATACTGTATTTAAGCACATAAGCTCAGTTTTGTCATGAAAATAACTTTAGTCCGCAGACATGCTTGTAGTTTGAATTGGCTGCAAGTGCATTATTCAGCACACTTGTAGTTCATTCATTCTTCCTCTAACTTTGTAACAGAAAGCCCAATGGGAATACGGCACAAAACCCAAGCCTGACATTGCACCTGCGATCTGCTGAAGGCAAGTGCAATGCTCTGCAGGCTCATTAAATAAAAAAAATAAATGCAAAATCATGTGATTTAGTATTTGTTTTAAAGGTGAACATAGCCTTTAAAGCAAACCTATTCTTGCACATTTAGGGGAAAACAACAGCTTTTCTGTAACCACTTGCTTACTGGGCACATACACCCCCCTCCTGCCCAGGTGAAATTTCAGCTTCCGGCACTGCGTCGCTTTAACTGACAATTGCGCGGTCGTGCGACGTGGCTCCCAAACAAAATTTACATCCTTTTTTCCCCCACAAGTAGAGCTTTCTTTTGGTGGTATTTGATCGCCTGTGCGGTTTTTATTTTTTGCGCTATAAACAAAAAAGAGCGACAATTTTGAAGAAAAATACAATATTTTTTACTTGTTGCTATAATAAATATCCCAATTAAAAAAAAAAAAAAAACACATTTTTTTTTTCTCAGTTTAGGGCGATGCGTATTCTTCTACATATTTTTGGTAAAAAAAAAAAAAATCGCAATAAGCGACTGGTTTGCGCAAAAGTTATAGCGCTTACAAAATAGGGGAGAGAATTATTATTTTTTTATTATTATTTTTTTTACTAGAAATGGCGGCGATTTGCGATTTTTATTGGTACTGCGACGTTATGGCGGACACATGGGACACTTTTGACACATTTTTGGCGCCATTCACATTTATATTGCGATCAGTGCTATAAATATGCACTAATTACAGTATAAATGTGACTGTCATTGAAGGGGTTAACACTAGGGGGTTAAATGTGTATCCCAGGGGACACGGACAACACAGGGCTTCCCCGCAGCGCGCGCTGGGAACGCCCGAAGGAGATGCCGTCAAATGACGGCATGTTGGATATTCAGACCCGCGCTGTTGCCGTCATTCGACGGTAGCGCGGGCCTGAAGTGGTTAACCTATTCCAGAGGCATGATTGGACTTGTTGTTCTACAACTAGAGGATGTACTGTACATTTGCCTACTTCTGCAATAGAGGGTCATTATGCCTGTAACCAAAAATAATAACACAAGCATGAGTCAGAGTGCATTCTGGGTAACAGAGCAGGGTAACAGAGCAAGCGGGAGTGATTCTATACCGATTCCTTCTGGACAGGGGTGCAACGGATCAAAAAATGGATCAGAGCCCAGTGCACAGAGTGACAAGTCAGCGCGCTGAGGCGGGGAGGCGTGTCGCGCTGTGCACTGGGCTCTGGCAAGCACACTGGGTGGAGCAAGAAGGCCGCCGCTCCGGAGCTAGGCCGAAGCCGGGGACTTTCCTAGGCCGAGGCTCCGGAGCGCTCCGCGGATCCCGGGGTGTGCCGATCCGAACGGGGTGACCCGTTCGGATCACGGATCGTGACGATCCGTTGCACCCCTAATGACAGGTTGATGCTGTTTGCATGTAATTGCTCATGAACTGATATTTTGTAGTTGGGAACAGATGCTCTCCTGAAATTAAAAGGTTTGTGTCCACGGGCACATATCTATCTCCAACCTTAGGTAATCGCTTTGTGTGTGACTTGGCATGCGACTTTGGACACAGTGGCATCCCATTGTTTTCAAAGGCAACCATTCGGATCTATGCAAAGACGCAGGAATGTTAAAAAGGTTCCTGCACTACATTTTTGCGAGTTGAGTGCTAGAGGCATCCATGGTGTCATACTCGGCGGTGCAGCAGGACGCTCTCAAACGAGTCGGCTCACCTCAGGGACAGACTGTTGCAGGATGCTCTCACACGAGTCGGCACACCCCAGGGATAGATTAGACAGGCAGGGTTCCTCCAGCCCCCTGCTTGCAGCACCCAGGACCTGCGTATCTCCCGTCCCCTTTGCCCTCCCTTTTCCTCCACCGCCGCCCGCAGGCACATTCTTCTGGGGAGTCTCACAGGTAAGCCTGTTCTCTTTGGGCTCTGGTCTCCCCCCGCCTCCCCTGGAGCAGTATGCAGCCGTCCTAAGGATAAGCCGCGGCTGTGGCCCAGCAGAGTTACGGCCTGAGCAAACGGTCGACCCGTACTCCCCCACACCCCACATCAGCCTCCATAACACCCCCCGCCATCTCCCCACCATCCCCAGCTTTTGGCCCATATAATCCCTTACAGGATCGTGGCGGACGCAACTAGGAAAGTCCGTGGCTTCAGCCGCAGCCTAGCGTGGGCCGCACTCACACCAGGTCAAACCCCCTCCCCCCGCAAACTTTTCTCAACCCACCATCCCCCAGGAGGACTCCCAAGTTTACCCCTCGCCGCCCTGGCAGGATCTCCACCTATCTCCCTTTCAGAACCTCAGCCCCTGGCTTAGGCCCAGGCCCGGTTCAGCAGGCATCTGGCTTCATTTTTAGCAATTGAAGTCACCCCTACCACTCACCCCTACTTGGCTCCCCACCTGGGAACTCAGGGGTGCGTGTATACCCCCCCATGCCCCCCCTCCATTAGTTCTAATAGCTATAAACCAAGGGTCTCCAACTATTCAGCTTTGATCCGATCGCCTTTGTGGGATCAGGAAGGATTTTTTTTTCCCCAACTCCGCAGATTGGTACAGCACGGCCAAGTTTTTTTTCCGCCTTCCTCTGGATCAAACCGGGAAGAAAAGACTTGGCGAGTGGGCATCCACTTGGAAATCTTCCTTCCCATTACCATCAAATACTAACCTGATTAATGTCACTTCCCCCTGCATTTCTGTGACTATGCCGAGATATTCTGCTGAAACCATCTGGGATTTAAAACCATTTGCAACAATATTACCAGCGAGCACAAAAAAAGTCCTAAGGAGTGAGCTACTGTTCAGAATCAATCGACGATTGACAGACAAAAATCATACGCAGCCACCCCAGCCAAAGCACATATCTTGCGCTTTGGTCAACACAAGATCGGCAGTAAAACACAGACAAGGAATCCATGATTTCATCCTACAATACGATTTAGACTGCCTCTTTATCACAGAAAGCTGGCTTACAGCAGACTGTAACACCATTCTAGGAGAATTGGTGCCAGCAAATGATCGTATTCGAACGCAAAACAGAGTGGGGCAAAGAGGAGGAGGCATGGCGGTGATTCACAAGACTCATCTCTTGATCACAAAACCAGTCCTTCAAAACTCACTTCCATTCATGGAAACCCTCTCTCTGTAATTGCAAACAAATCCCCAAGACACTATCCATATTCTACTCTGCTATAGACCACACGGGCCAAAATCGCAGCTTCTCACGTCATTGACAAAGTGCATCTCCACCTATACCCTAAATACCAAACACCTCCTGCTGCTTGGGGATTTTAATCTCTGGGCCAACTTCTCACTGGGCCCCGTCGCTGACGCCTGCATCGACCAGCTGGAAGGATTAGGTCTGCAGCAACTAGTACATGGGCCCACTTATACCTCAGGTCATATGCTCGATCTCATTTTCAAACAAGATTTGGAAATCGACGTCCTGGAAAATGAGCCGCAACCATGGACAGATCACCATGCCATTAAATTCACAATTACCAAAAACGCCCCCTCACAAAAAACGATAAAACCGGTGACAACTCACTGGACTAGATCTCAGAAGAAGCTCCACTCGGAACTCTTCAAAACTACATTAGGGAACAAAATAAAAACAATCCATAAACAGCAAACAGCCACTGAAACACTTTATGCCATCAACAAGGCGCTACTACAGTCAGCCGACTTAGTAGCACCAAAACATGCATCAGGAAAAAAAACTCCAGCTGGTTTAATAACCAACTGTCGTTGCTAAAGCAAGAGCATAAAAAAGCGGAAGCTGCTTGGAAAAGAAGCTTGTCAGAGGAAAACCACACCATCTATAAGATAATAACCAAGAGACCAAGAAATACCACAAAGAAATCTTTATGGCCAAAAAAAATCACTTTTCCAACATCGCAAATGTCCTAAACACAACTCTTCAAGCTGGTCACTCAGACTATGAACCCAGCTTGTTTAGAGGCCCCCAATTCTGATTCACAAGAAGTTTGCAAATAATTATTGGATTATTTCATTAATAAAATTGAAAAAATCAGTGAAAGTATTCAGCAAAATACAACCGTCATTAACCCTTCCCCAAATCACAAATCTAATACCCACATAAAACCACCGCCATCAACTAACTTCTCCCTTAAACCCATTTCCATCGATGAACTAAAAATATCGGTTCTCTGAGAAACGGCACAGCGCCCAATGATCTCATCCCCACTAAACTGCTGAAAGAATGTGCCGATATATTGGCACCAGCCATCACACAGCTCATAAACCAATCGTTCAAGGAGGGCACGGTGCCCACCTTGCTGAAACAAGGTATAATAAAACCAATTCTAAAAAAAAACACCCTGTACCCCAAAGATCCTAACAACCGTCGACCCATAACAGGGCTAAATGTCTTCTCCAAGGTAATGGAGAAAGAAGTTGTACAACAGCTACAAGATCATTTAGACACTCATAAATTACTTGATCCGTTTCAATCAGGTTTCTGTCCTGGTCACGCAACAGAAACAGTACTGGTCAAAATATGGGATGACGCTCTAGAGGCCGCAGACGAAAGAGAATCTTGTCTTCTGGTACTTTTGGACCTAAGCACTGCTTTTGACACTGTAGACCATGGACTACTACTGACTCGGCTTGCTGAAGTAGTCAGAGTCACGGAATGTGATTTATCTTGGTTCTCCTCCTTTTTGGAAAACCGATCACAAATAGTGAAACTGGGGCCTTTCACTTCTGAAAAACGCACAGTGTCTTGCGGAGTCCCTCAGGGATCCCCTTTGTCGCCTGTACTGTTTAACATCTATCTCCGCCCTCTTTTTGAAATCATTAGTAACCAGAAGTTACCTTACCACTCTTATGCGAATGACACACAACTGTATTTTCGGATATGCAACAAAAAGCATCATTATCTCGGACTAGAGAAATGCCTTACTTTGATAGACAACTGGAGTTATCTTAAACTCAACGGTTCGAAAACAGACCTTCTCCTGTTTCACGCCAACCGGAAAAATCATCCCGCGACAACATGGCCCACCCCCTCCCAAGTCTCTGAGTCATTTTCGACACCAACATGACAATGGATGCACAAATAGGGTC
The DNA here is from genome assembly GCA_029574335.1 of Rana kukunoris. Classification (NCBI taxonomy): domain Eukaryota; kingdom Metazoa; phylum Chordata; class Amphibia; order Anura; family Ranidae; genus Rana; species Rana kukunoris. Next base: position 329,587,220 of record CM056053.1, on the reverse strand, counting down.
AGTAGTCAGCGGATCGCACCATCTGATGCGCCTACTACGCAGACTCACCCCCTTTTCCCCGAAAGAAGACATTGCAGTCGTGGTGGGAACAATTATCAATTGACTATGCAAATGCCCTCTATCTCAGACTCCCCAAATACCAAATCAATCGTTTGCAAGTTGTTAAAAATACTGCCGCTCGATTAGTGACCGGCAAAAAACCATGGGAATCAATCTCACCTTCACTGAGATCCCTTCATTGGTTGCCAGTAAAAGACAAAATCACTTTCAAGGCACTCTGTGTAATGCACAAGTGTATTCAAGGAAATGCCCCCCAATATCTATGCGAAAAAATAAAAGCTCACAACCCCAATCGCGTTCTGCGATCCACCAATCAAAATCTTTGCCAGATACCCAAAGCCAGATACAAGTCCAAAGGAGATCGAAGATTTGCAGTCTAGGGACCTCGTATGTGGAACTATCTACCAACAACCATTCGATTGGAGGTGAACCACTTGGCCTTCAGGAGAATGATTAAAACTCATCTCTTCTGAGGTCAAAGCGGCTTTACGCATGGAATCTATTCAGCGCCCAGAGGCGATTCAGTTTGCATGTGTTGCGCTATATACGTTTTTCACTCACTCACTCACTCACTCACTCACTCAGAGGGTGTAAAGGTATGCCGGACCTTCGGAGCACATGATGTAACTGGCTGCATCCAGGGTGAATATCTCCTAAACGGAAATTTTTCTGATCGCTGTATTAGTGTCGCTGTTGCCACTATTTTTTTTTTTATTGCGATTTTTTTTTTTTTTTTTTTTTTTTTTACTAAAGACATGTGGCTGAATTAATTTTGGCCTAAATGTTTTACTAAAATTTAGTTAATTTGATTTTTTTTTATAACAAAAGGTAAAAAGTAGTGATTTTTCGCAAAATTGTCGCTCTATTTTAGTTTATAGCGCAAAAAATAAAAATCGCAGAGGCGATCAAATACCACCAAAAGAAAGCTCTATTTGTGGGAAGAAAAGGACGCAAATTTTGTTTGGGAGCCACGTCGCACAGACAATTGCGCGGTCGTGCGACGTGGCTCCCAAACAAAATTTGCGTCCTTTTCTTCCCACAAATAGAGCTTTCTTTTGGTGGTATTTGATCACCTTTGCGATTTTTATTTTTTGCGCTATATACAAAAATAGAGCGACATTTTTGAAAAAAAAACACTTTTTTACTTTTTGTTAAAAAAAAAATCAAATAAACTAAATTTTAGTCAAACATTTAGGCCAAAATTTATTTAGCCACATGTCTTTAGTAAAAAAAAAAATCGCAATAAAAAAAAATAGCTACCTAGCGGGAACAGCGGCACTAATACAGCGATCAGAAAAATGATCGCTTAGTGACGCTGGCAATAGGGAGTGAAAGGGTTAACTAGGGCGGTGATCAGGGGGTTAAAACTTTATTAGGGGGGGTGGGGGGGCTATCCTGAACCTAACACTGTTTTTTACACTGCCTGTCACACTGACACTAAATGCAGTGATTAAATCACTGCATTCAGTGACACTGTGACAGGGAGGTGGGGGGGCGATCACAAGGGGTTAATATGCCTATGTGAGTGTGTGTCAGTGTTGTGTTGGTGCACACTTACTTGTGATGTCTTCTCTCATCAGCAGCGCTGGGAAACAGCTCTGCGATGAGAGAATACATCATTTCCTCCTTCCTGTGTAAACACAGGAGGAGGAAGTGACAGGCTGGGAGCGCGCTCCCATTGGCTGGGAGCGATCGCGGGGGGGGGGGGGCGGATATCACGGACATCCGCCCGCAGATCCCGGATCGCTCCCAGAGGTAGGGGGACCCCCGCATGCCGCGGAGGGGGTCCCGATGGGACCCCCAAACCGCACTCAGGCGGGGACGTAAATTTACGCCCTTGTGCCTGTACGTGCCATTCTGTGGCCGTATATGTGCGTGCGGGGGTCCTTAAGTGGTTAAAAGTCAGCAGCTACAAAAAGTGTAGCTGCTGGCTTTTAATAAACACTCACTTACCTGCTCCTGCGTTCCAGCGACGTGCCGGGGGGGCTCCGCTCCTCTCCCCCCCTCCCCAGCCGGCGTCTCCGTCCCGACTGTGGGCACCCAGCCGTGACAGCCTTCGGCTTCACGGCTGGGCACCCACTGCGCATGCGCGAGCCGCACTGCGCACGCGGCTCGCCGCTGATTGGCGAGGCGATCGCATGGGACCTGTCAGTGTCCCATGTGATCGCCTACAGGGAGGTGCTGGTGTAGGCGATTAAGGCTTAATCGCCTAACCAGCCCCTCGGCGGAAGCAGGAAGTGGGACAGGAAGTCCCACTCCTACTGAAGCCCCCACTCCCCCCCCAAAAAAAATTACATGCCAAATGTGGCATGTATGGGAGTGAGGAGTGGGATAAGAGAAAGTTCCAAATTTGGGTGGAACTCCTCTTTAAGTCTAAACATTGTATCACATTGACTTTTACATCAAAGGAATAGACTTATGTATGTAAATTAGGAACGTTTAACAACTTAAACACCAAACCTTTTTCCGACAGCTCTTTTCAAGTTAAAATAATTTTTTTGGGTCTTTTTATCTCCCCATATGGAGTTCAACAATTTTGCTTGAAACTTCCTCAAATCAGACATAACTGTTCGGAAGGGTTCGAAATAAGTAAGTCAATCACTTTAGGCAAAATGGTCATTTTAATGCAGTACAATTGACCGAACCATGATGGGGATTATTTGACCATCTTATGAGATCCTCCAATTTTTTAAACATGGGAAGATTATAGAAAAAATTAAGTTTGGAAAAGGAAGGGGTCAAAAAGATACCTAAATTCGGAAGGGCCTCATGTTGTCATTTAAAGAAAAATTTGCTTTGTAAAGCTGCCTATGTGTGTTTGTAATGAATAAGTTCAGTGCTTGAGATTTGGAATGGTTCACTCGCAAGCATGTGATAGCCGTAAATTGTCATAGCACCAAATGTAAGTTGAGTAATGAGGTGACCGGGAAAGAAAGGAGTAGTAGTATGTCATCTGCGAACAAGGTGCCCTTGTGCTCATGATCTCCACAGTAAACCCCTGTATATCCAGATGACCCTGAATTTTGGTAGCCAATGGTTCCAACGCCATAATAAACAATATGGGGGACAGGGGGCAAGCCTCTGTCACGTTCCTCTATGTAAATACTTAATTCTGTTTGTTATAAAGCCACTCGCAAGCTGTTAATTTTTATTTAACTTTTTTTTTCTTCTAATTTTTAGGTCCATTTACAGATGTTGTCACCACAAACCTCAAACTTCGTAATCCGTCCGACAAGAAAGTATGCTTCAAGGTGAAAACTACAGCTCCAAGGCGCTACTGCGTGAGGCCAAACAGTGGCATTATAGATCCTGGAGCCACAGTAACAGTTTCTGGTAATAGCGGATGTTTTAAAACATACATTTTATTGACACAATCTTAAAAAGTAATTTAAGTGTCTGTATACTGCTATTGCTCTTAAATCATCTGACATACGCCTACAGCGATTTGCCAAGCCAACCTGCTGCAGTTTAATGGCGACGGCTGGTCAGCAAACAGTTAAATCAATGTCAGTGACTTGGTATTCATAGCAGCTATTTTGTCTATGAGAAATTCCCAAAACAGCCTATTGGGTGTGAACCTAAACAACCTTAAAGGGTCACTAAAGGAAAAAAAATTCTTAGCTAAATGGCTTCCTTTACCTTAATGCAGTGCTGTTTTCGTGTCCTCATTGTTAGTTTTTGCTTTGATGTTGCTGTAATTCCTCTCTGATCTCCACACTTCCTGGTTGTCTGTTTCCTGATAACCACAGTACTGGGAGATTTCTCACTGTGGTCACTAATCAACGAGGTGTGTGTAAAACCCCTCAGCACCAATCCAGTTTGGTTTTACAAACCATCACTGTCCTCTATTGGCTATTTGGCTCTGTACGTCAGAGAGACAGGAAACAACAGCAAAAACGAAACTGAAAGTGCAGGAACATTATATGATTGATTTTTATCTATTTTTAATCTTTTTTTAAAAGGAATCAGTTAACTATTATGTCTCTATACCCTGTAAAGTCATTTCAGCAAAACATTTTTTTTTCCTTTACAACTCCTTTAAGGTCTCCACTCCGGCATCTATGTCTCCCTTTCTGTGTGTTCAGGTCAGGCTAGGAGTCCGCCCTGACTGCATGAAATCCACAGAACAAATAGAGAAAAATCTCAGCCACTGCACACCATACAAGTCCAGAGTGTGATAAGTGATCCCGGCCTAACTCCATTCAGGCCGCACCCTCCTGGAGGCTGAGGCAGCTATGCCTTATTACACACTGGACCTGTATTGTGTACAGTGGCTGAGTCTTTTCTCTTTTGACCTGTTGGGTGTATTAAAACAATGAAGTTGTGAAACACTGCTACAGGGGAGTGTTTTAAGAGGCTGATACCAGCCCAAATACAGGAGCTTACAATTAGTTGCATGAAGAAAATAATTTCTTATTGACTACATAGATGCAATAATTTTTTTTTTTTGTTTTTCTTGCGTACTACTATTTGAACAAAAAATAATCCTCAAAAACGTCAAAGGAATGTCAAAAACTAAAACCGAAAACTGCCATCAAAGTTATGCATATTTATTAGAAATCCCCAAATAGTTCTACATTGTTAAATCATTGTAACAATGCCAGTTAGAAACCAAACCCCAGTCTTCTGGTCTATAAAATATATTCTAAATGTCTCTCAATGATCAGGTTGTTACTAACAACAGATATGTGCAACAGATATGTGCAACCATTGTGAAATATACGCTGATGCATCACCATTTGAAAATTTTCAATGCAAAAGGTCTTGACAGCTATACCTGGGGGAAAAAAGTTTGTATCAGCTGTAAGAAACTTGGTGAGAACTGCTTGATGCTGTTACTGGCAACAGATTTGTGCTCTAAAAATATGCTTGCAAACAAGTCTGCATTGATAGTGGAAAGTTTGGCAGTGTGGATGCTAATTTGAGAGTGCTTACACCTGTAGTGAATAGTGCTCCTTTCAACCAGCAGTTCTCTTGAGGTTGGGTTTACACTATTGCAAATTGGATGCGGGATCCCCGCATTCCAATCCGCAATTGCAGGAGAATGTGAATGGCTCTCTATGGGGCTGGTTCACATATCTCCGATGCATCTCTGGTGTGAATTTGCACAGAAATTCCTGTGCGTCTTTTGGTCCATTTTCAGGTCTAAATTCAGCCCAAAATTCGGAAACGGTGAACCAGGACACACAGGACCCCTGCTGTAAGCCGCATCGGCATTAGGTGTGAACCGACCCTAAAGCCTCTTTTTACATGGGCATATTTTGGCCAAATAATCAGGGTTCGCGTAATCGGAGCAGAATGGGATGGATGTCAATTTGTGACATTTGTGGATCTACAGGCAGCCGAGTAAAAAGGGGCTTGCGTCTGTTTACGTTGGACTACCTCCAATCATGTTTACGTCCAGAGAAATGGAAATGGTCACAGACCTTTTCCTGGGCAGAGTCGATCAAATGTGTACATCTGCCTGCCTATAGACTTGTAAAATAAAAATCAGTGCGCTACCACATAAATATCCATTGGGATAAGGTGTACTAATAAGTGTAAAAAAAATTATATAAAAATAGTAAATTGAATATCTATGAGGTTGATACATTCAAAGTCCCAAACAAGCAATTAGGGATCCAATAAATCAGAATGGATCAGAGCAACTTCACAGTTCCTAGGATCCGCAAATACAACAAAATAAAAACTTGTCTGCAGGTAAGGTACAGTTTTCTGTTCATCAAAGAAAAAGAAGCAATCACCGCCGCTTACCAGATCTATTGGATCTCAGGTTATAGCGATCAGAAGGGCATGTCAGAAACACCATCAACCAGATAGGAATCAGCATTAGAGGATTCCAATGAAGGTACAGATGTCCCGTCCGTGCTATGCAAAGCTCTTGTTTCAATGGATCTTGCACACCAAATGGGTATTCAGACTTGCTCACAGTGTCGGTAATGTTAATAAGGGCAGAAAAGAAGAGGCTTTATGGTGCAATTCGTTTAAAAGGTTTATTTCTCAAAATCCAACATAACACCAAACAAAGTTCAAAAAGCACCGTCGCGGCACATATCGTGACTGGCTCAAAAGTAATGATGTCTAGGATAGTGACTCCACCCAATGCATTTTCCCATACAAGGATTCTTCAGGGGAAGGAGATTGTATCCATACATCGAACACCACGCTGTTTAAATGTCAAAAATGGCACGAACCAAAACAGAGACACCGGAAACAACAACGGAAGTTATTGCAGTTGTGTCACCGGTGTAACCCATACACAAAAGCATGAAGCCAGATTATAAAGAGCAAATCACTTACACTCATCATACGGGGGTCCAAGCTGCACATCACAGAATTAGAAATCGGCACTTATCAAAATGATAATTTTTTAGAGACCGCATGGCCAAAGTGCGTGCATGTTAACCCAATTTCGAGTGCGTGTAAGTGTGGTGGTTTTTGTGGGAAGGGGGTTGTCCCGATACCAGTATCGGTATTGGGACCGATACCGAGTATTTGCGGGAGTACTTGTGCTCCCGCAAATACCCCCAATACCCAAATGGGATACCCAAATAGAGCCGTGCATAGACACTCCCCCTTGCTCGGAAGAGAAGGGGAGTGTCTATACACGGCAGGCATTACAAGAATTCAAACGAAAGGTGCCTGTAATGCGGCGCTGTAATACACGGGGATTAACGTGGCGGTATGCAGTATCATCGACTACTAGGTATGGGGGACATGGCTGCAATATGGGGGACAGGACATGGCTGCATATATGGGGGACATGGCTGCAATATGGGGGACAGGACATGGCTGCATATATATGGGGGACAGGCAGGGCCGGACTTACCATTGGGCTTGACTGGACCAATAGGGGGGCCCTCTAAAAAGAAAAAAAAAACATTTTTTTTAAGGGGTCCGGAGGTCCCCAGAGGCCCCCAGGGCCCCGGACAGCAACCCCTACTTTTTTTTATTTTTTCTAAAAAAATGTTTTATATATATATATATATATATATATATATATATATATATATATATATATATATATATATATATATATATATATATATATATATATATATATTATATTTTTTTTTTTATTATTATTAACCACTTGCCTACTGTGCACCTACACCCCCTTCCTGCCCAGACAAAATTTAGCTTCCGGCACTGTGTCGCTTTAACTGACAATTGCGCGGTCGTGCGATGTGGTTCCCAAACAAAATTGGCGTCCTTTTTTTTCCCACAAATAGAGCTTTCTATTGGTGCTATTTGATCGCCCGTGCGGTTTTTATTTTTTAGGCTATAAACAAAAAAAGAGCGCCAATTTTGAAAAAAGACACAACATTTTTTGCTTTTTGCTATAATAAATATCCCATTAAAAAAAAAAAATTGATCTCAGTTTAGGCCGATACGTATTCTACATATTTTTGGTAAAAAAAAATTTAAAATAAAATCCCAATAACCGTATAGTGACTGGTTTGCGCAAAAGTTATATTGCCTACAAAATACGGGACATAATTATGATTTTTTTTTTTTTTTTACTAGGAATGGCGACGATCTGCGTTTTTTTTTCGGGATTGCGACATTATAGCCGACACATCAGACACTTTTGACACATTTTTGGGACCATTCACATTTAAACAGTAAACAATGCTATAAATATGCATTGATTACTGTATAAATGTGACTGGCGGGGAAGGGGGTAAATGTGTATCCTAGGTGTGTTCTTACTGTGGGGGGAGGGGGGGTGACTGGGGGAGGTGACAGATTGTGTCCCTATGTACAAGGGACACAATCGATCTCCTCTCTCCCTGACAGGGACGTGCAGCTCTGTGTTTACACACAAAGCTGCACCTTCCCAGCTCAGTTACACTGAAATCGCGGGTGCCCGGCGGCCATCGTGGCCGCCGGGCACGCGCCCGGTGTTGTTAGTAACCCGATGGGTGCGCGCGCGCGCCACCTAGCGGCCTGAATTGACATCACGTCATATGACGTGATGTCAGGATAATTGAGTATCCCGCCCGCCGTCATTTCACGGTGGGCGGGTATTAAGTGGTTAAAGGGCCCAGAGATCTTTTTTTTATTTTTGTTTATTTATTTTTTTAGTTTTTATTAAAAGGCCCAGAGGTCCCCAGGGCCCCCGGATGGCAACCTCCCTTTTTTATGTATTTTTAATAAATGTTTATTTTTTATTTTTTTTAGGGGTCTGGAGGTCCCCAGGGTCCCGGACAGCAACCCCCACTTTTTTTTTAAATAAAACCAATATGTTTTTTTATATATACAGTGCAGAAAATAAGTATTTGAACACCCTGCTATTTTGCAAGTTCTCCCACTTGGAAATCATGGAGGGGTCTGAAATAGTCATCGTAGGTGCATGTCCACTGTGAGAGACATAATCAAAAAAAAAAATTCCAGAAATCACAATGTATGATTTTTTTAACTATTTATTTGTATGATACAGCTGCAAAGAAGTATTTGAACACCTGAGAAAATCAATGTTAATATTTGGTACAGTAGCCTTTGTTTGCAATTACAGAGGTCAAACGTTTCTTGTAGTTTTTCACCAGGTTTGCACACACTGGAGGAGGGATTTTGGCCCACTCCTCCACACAGATCTTCTCTAGATCAGTCAGGTTTCTGGGCTGTCGCTGAGAAACACAGAGTTTGAGCTCCCTCCAAAGATTCTCTATTGGGTTTAGGTCTGGAGACTGGCTAGGCCACGCCAGAACCTTGATATGCTTCTTACAGAGCCACTCCTTGGTTATCCTGGCTGTGTGCTTCGGGTCATTGTCATGTTGGAAGACCCAGCCTCGACCCATCTTCAAAGCTCTAACTGAGGGAAGGAGGTTGTTGCCCAAAATCTCGCAATACATGGCCCCGGTCCTCTCCTTAATACAGTGCAGTCGCCCTGTCCCATGTGCAGAAAAACACCCCCAAAGCATGATGCTACCACCCCCATGCTTCACAGTAGGGATGGTGTTCTTGGGATGGTACTCATCATTCTTCTTCCTCCAAACACGGTTAGTGGAATTATGACCAAAAAGTTCTATTTTGGTCTCATCCGACCACATGACTTTCTCCCATGACTCCTCTGGATCATCCAAATGGTCATTGGCAAACTTAAGACGGGCCTTGACATGAGCTGGTTTAAGCAGGGGGAACCTTCCGTGCCATGCATGATTTCAAACCATGACGTCTTAGTGTATTACCAACAGTAACCTTGGAAACGGTGGTCCCAGCTCTTTTCAGGTCATTGACCAGCTCCTTCCGTGTAGTCCTGGGCTGATTTCTCACCTTTCTTAGGATCATTGAGACCCCACGAGGTGAGATTTTGCATGGAGCCCCAGTCCGAGGGAGATTGACAGTCATGTTTAGCTTCTTCCATTTTCTAATGATTGCTCCAACAGTGGACCTTTTTTCACCAAGCTGCTTGGCAATTTCCCCGTAGCCCTTTCCAGCCTTGTGGAGGTGTACAATTTTGTCTCTAGTGTCTTTGGACAGCTCTTTGGTCTTGGCCATGTTAGTAGTTGGATTCTTACTGATTGTATGGGGTGGACAGGTGTCTTTATGCAGCTAATGACCTCAAACAGGTGCATCTAATTTAGGATAATAAATGTAGTGGAGGTGGACATTTTAAAGGCAGACTAACAGGTCTTTGAGGGTCAGAATTCTAGCTGATAGACAGGTGTTCAAATACTTCTTTGCAGCTGTATCATACAAATAAATAGTTAAAAAAATCATACATTGTGATTTCTGTAATTTTTTTTTTTGATGATGTCTCTCACAGTGGACATGCACCTACGATGACAATTTCAGACCCCTCCATGATTTCCAAGTGGGAGAACTTGCAAAATAGCAGGGTGTTCAAATACTTATTTTCTGCACTGTATATATATATATATATATATATATATATATATATATATATATATATATATATATATATATATATATATATATATATATATATATATAATATTATTATTATTATTAAAGGGCCCAGAGGTCTCCAGGGCCCCCGGATGGCAACCCCCCCTTTTATTTATAAAATTTTTTACATTTTCTTTATATTTTTTATAAATGTTTTTTTTTTCTTTTTATTAAAGGGCCCAGAGATCCCCAGGGCCCCGGATGGCTACCCCCCTTTTTTATATATATTTTTCTTTATTTCTTCTTTTTTTTGTAAAGGCCCCCCCGCTTCTCAATTTCAGGCGGCAGCACCCCCCCCCCGGTTCTCTGCTCCAGGGGGCCAATGCCTTAATCTGTGTAAGGGGCCCCAAAATTCCTGATGGCGGCCCTCCGTATACCTCCCAGCACGGATTCCGCGGGACTTTCTGCTTCTTCCTGCAGTCCCGCGAAAGGGTTAATTTCTTTATCGTACATCACGGGACACAGAGCGGCAATCCATTACTATGTGGGTTATAGAGTCTACCTTCAGGTGTGGACACTGGTGTAATTAACTACACAGGAAGTTCCCTCCCTATATAACCCCTCCCATACTGGGAGCTCCTCAGTTTTTTCATCAGTGTCTAAGGTGTTGGTCACGAGTGAACATGTGCTCTTAGGAGCTCCACTGGAGGGATCCATGCTGGATATAAAAAACCTCCATAAATCCGGATCCGTCCAAGGTGCTTCATAGCCAAAGTGGACGGTACCCGGGCCTCGGTACGAAGAACGAGGTTTAGCCTATAATGCCTCTCTGCGGAGGGCTGGATCCTGGGTTCCAGAACTTTGTGCCTTCTAAGGACCAAATGTTTTTTCTGCTGCCAGGATGCTATATAGGTCCAGGGGAGTTGGTGTTCCTGCCATGGACCCCGGTCCCTGAAGGTCTAGGACAATACCCACGGTGAAGGGGGAAGATTGGGCCTCTTGCTTGGCAATACCCTGCAGCGTAGAGAAGGTAAGAGGAGGGCCTACGGGACTTGGTTCGACAGTAGGTCCTCCGTGGGGGACTTGGGTCTCGCCTATATTATGCTTCTATGCATGGGCAATGTAAACCACTATGTCTTCTGAGACAGGATGGCTCAGGGCACCCATATACCTCCCCTAGCCGGCATGCAGCCTGGCCCACCATGTCTGTTAGACAGGATGGCTGCAGTACCTTGAAGGGGCCGGTACATAAATAAAAAAAAAAAAAAAATATGCCCTTAATCCTATACAAAGGATTGTCTTCCGTGAGTAGTTGCAAGTCTTATCTGTGTTTCCACTACTATGGGCAGTAGAAGACATGCCTGATGTTTTTGCTTACCATGCTTTCCAGAAAACGGAAGCTTAAGTGTTAGCTGATCTATTGTGTCCCACTTCCTCCGCTTCAGGCTCTACCATGTTGCACGTGCTCATCGGCTCAGTGCAGTCGCAGAGAAGGCTCTTCAAAGGGCCCGGACGTCAGAGCTCTGTAAAGCTAGGGGGACACAAACGTAAGCACCTTGTGTGAGTTGGATGCAGATTCATCTAAGACGCCTACTCGCATCTAGCTGTGCAGATTAGCAGGCATTGTGTCAGACTAAATTCAGCTATTTGATGCACCTGGGTTAAGTGCCTCTGCTTAGGACTTGGTCTCCCCATTGAATAAGGTCAGGGGTAGGAATATAAAGAGGGATCGCCACCTGAACCTGGTGGACCCTTATTCTCCTCTGAAGAGACTTAAACAGATCATAGATTGAGCCATCAGACCTGTCAGGCAATGCAGCCTTCCTCCAACATTGCAATCACTCTGCATGTGTTTTGTGTTTTGCAAGAAAAAAAAAACAGAAAAAAAAAGGGGGGTGTCCCCCTTTTCCTGCTTTAATCCTGAAACAAAGGGATTAGAAAGCTTGGGGATAAAAGTTTTACTGTCAGAGGACAGGAGACAGGAGCTGCAGCCTAACAAGGAGAAGCTATCAAAAGCCCTACAGGTTCTGATTACACCTCTATCTTCTCCTTAGAGTGTAAAGAGAGGTTTTCCTATAGGTGGCTAGTAAGACCTCCATATAATCCTCAGCCTGGTGTCGGCTTCAGGCTAACCAAATGCATCGGAGGGATGCACAGTTGCGGGCACACATTGCTAGTGTCTCTTAATTGAGGAAACACACATCTGCAGAGGATAATTTCCTCTTTACCAGTCCGCATGTTGCATAACATACATGAGTTTGGAATGCATGTGGGATAAAAACAAGTAACAGAGCAGATTCTATTGTGGATCGCATAAACATACATGTTTCTGTCTATATGGTGCTGCATGTTTCCACAAAAGAGGTCGCATAAAAGATGCTTGTAATGCTGAATCGCATAAAGATGTTTGTAGGCATAAAAATGCTGAATCACACATGATTACCTGATCACCCAAGTCCTTGTTTCCCCCAAGGATGATTGGTTACACAGAAGAGGTTTGTTTCCACAGAAAGGCCTAAAATCGCATAAAGTTGCTTGGATGCAAAAAAGATGCTGGATCACACATGGTTAACTGATCATCAGCGTCCTGGATTACCCAAGGATGTTTGGTCACACAAATAGGCTTGTTTCCACAAAAGTACCTAAAGTCGCATAAAGATGCTTGTATGCATAAAAATGCTGAATCGCATAAAGGATGCTTGTATGCATAAAAAGGTTGAATCACACAGGATTACATGATCACCCAAGTCCTTGATTCCCCAAGGATATTTAGTCACGCAAAGATGCTTGTTCCCACAGAAATGCCTAGAATCGAGAAATGCCTAGAATCGCATAAAGAGGCCTGAAGGCATAAAAATGCTGAATCACACAGGATTACCCGATCACCCAAGTCCTGGATTACTCAAGGCCTAAAGGGATCGCTTAAAGATGCTTGAATTCAAAAAGAAGCTGGATCACACATGGTTGTTGGATCAACAGAGTCCTGGATTACCCAGGGATACTTGATCACATAGAGAGGCTTGTTTCACAGAAATGCCTAAAGTCGCATTAAGATGCTTGGGTGCATAAGGATGTTGGAACGCACAGGGGTGCTTGGTCACACAAGGGTTCTTGTCCGCACAGTAGTGCTTAAAATGCATAAGATGTTGATCGCATGGAAGATGCTGAATCGCATGCATGGTTACTTTAAAGTTGCACATGGTGGCTTAATTAAGCAATACAGGATGCCTTGTGTTTGCATAGAGATACGTGTCTGCATGGGTTCATGTTGCACATTGTTGCATAACACATTTATAGCACATGCTTGCTTGCTTGCAAGGATGCTCGTTCCAGAGCACACATGCTATATGCATGTTTGGCGTGAGACATATTTATATGATTTCATGCTTCCATGAACACACTGCCATGTACACACGCCTCCATTGAGGCATATGGCTTTAAGACTTGCCACATACACATATGGGGAGCCAGTTGCATATGTGTTTATTTACTTGGGACTGCAGAGGTTGTCTGCGTTGTGCAGGGGAACAGCACTATCTCCAGTTGGTGGTCTTGCCCTTTTGGGTTAGCCTCCGTGTCTGGGTTGTCAGGGTGCTAGGGCCCGCCTCTAGCAGGTCTGTAGGCCCAGGGTATAGCAGTAATGGCATACGGAAGCAGACTCCTGCTGATGGATCAGTCAGCAGCATGGCTGGACCTAAGGGTGTCCAGCATGGTCAGGTATCTGGATCTCCTGGGTTAGGATTCCAGTCTAAAGATACATTCTTCATTGACAAGAAGCTGGGTATGTTTTGCACCAGGAGAGTACTTTTTGGCCTAAGACAAGACCATCGCTATAAGAAAGCTGGTCTAGGTGGTTACGGCAAGGAACAGTTCCTTACTTTTGGCCTTCTGCTTAAGGCACTAGAGAAGATGCTGCTTCATTCAAGACAGTTCCCTATACTTTTATTCAGGACTGTTATAAACAGTATTGTTTTGGCCTAGAAGGAGTGGATCTTGACCTAGCATTATCCAAGGAACCGGTCCCAGAGATAGGCTGGAATTCCTCTTGGTGGTTCTTAACTAAAGGGTTTGCCAGGTCAGGAAGAGACCTTGGCCCAGAGGAAGTAGTCGAGCTCCAAGGGAGCCTTATCTGTCAGCTAGAGCTACCGATGGAGCATCTGGCTTGGCGGCCTGAACGTTCAGGGGCTGGTTGGTTCGGTCAGAGTTCAATCAGACTATACCATATTAAGTGATTTACTTAATTTACCAAGGAGGAGCTTGTGCCTTGCCTATTGACATTCGTCATTTCATGAAATGCAGAATTGGCAGACGATTCGCTGTAGCCGTCAACAAGGGTCTCCAGGAGAAGGACCTCTACACCCCGACTGTTTTCCTGACCAAGGGCCACAGAAATAGTACCCTGTACATAAGAGGTATTGGCGTCCAGGCTCAACAAGAAATTGAACAGCTTGAGGTCAAGGACAAGGGATCCACCCGCATGCGGGGCAGATGTGTTAGTAATCTGGTGGGACCAGTGGTCACTGGTTATGTCTCTCCCCCCAGTGCCGCGGCGTTTGTGGCTTCCATGCAACATTAGAGGATGGCGGAAGCTGGCCTGATTACTCCGGCATAGCCCTGGCGACCTTTTTCTGTGCAGGGACAGTAGGGGTGGTAGTAGAGGACCCACGGTCCCTTACATCTTGGCCAGGCCTACTTCGAAGGGGGTATTACATCCTGTCGTGCAACAGGTGAATTAATGGTCTGGCTATTTCAGCCCACATTCTTCAGGATCAGGGTTTTTAGAATCAACGGCGCTTCCTTGATTCATACAGGAAGGCTGGCCTCCAGGACCAGATATCCCAGGATCGGGAGAGCCCATGTTCCTGGTATGAAACGGATGGTGGCATCCTTGGAAGTTTGTCAAAGATAAAATTCCTGCCTTCCTGCATTTGGAAAGGAGACGGAGCCAGCCTTAAGTTACATCAAGGATCCGATCTCGGCCTTGCCTCCAAAGGTCGCTTGCTTCACACTCTTTGTTCCGAGCCATTATACAAGGGGTGACGCGCATAAGTCCACCAGTTTAGTCGCCCTTGTGCTTGGAGGATTGGCTCTAGTTTTGTCGGCTTACAGGGTCAGCTCTGTGGGCCGATGCACCTTATTTCCCTTCAGCCTTTAACAAGGGAATTGGTGTTCTTGGTTGTGGTAGCCTCCAAGAGAGTTTCAGTATTGGCAACCTCTTGGTATAAAACCATACTTATTCTTACTAGTAGGGTGATGTTAATCCTCACCCAGCCTTATTTACTAGAAGGATCTAGTGTTCATTTGAATCTAGATATTCTTACCTCCCCCTTTTTCAAAACCTTGTTTTCGGAAGGAAAGGTTATTGCTTTCTCTCAGTAGAGATGAGAGCAGTTAAATATCTATCTGAAGGTTCAGATACAGAAATCTGAAGTTTTTATTGTGCTGCCAGAAGACCCTAGATGTGGGCAGGCAGTGTTCAGTTCAGCTATTAAAATGGTTACACTCTCTCCTTTGGAGTAGAAGGGTCAAGGCCTATCTGAAGCGGCTGCTCGGATACGGAAAGCTGATGTTATTGCGCTACCAGGAGGCCCCAGGAAGGGGCAGGCAGCGTCTAAAATCAACTGTTTTCAAGATTGATTCATCAGGGTATTATTCAGGCTTGTGGTTCGGAGAGTGGGACTCCCCCTGTTTCTTGGGGGGGGGGGGGGGTGCTCCGTACCAGGATAGTAAGCGCTTTATGCGCGATGCTTTACCGAGCCTTTATGACGCAGATTTTCAGGGCCGCAACTTGGCGTCTGTGCTTAGGTTCACTGATTCTTGTCAGATGTACATAGGAGGGCAAAAGGATGCAGCTTTTTGGCGCAGTATGCATCTGGCAGCATTATAGATCCTCACATCTGATGGCGGCCTGCGTTGTTTGTGTCTCCCTCCCCTCAATAAGCATTGCTTTCGGACATCCCACATAGTAATGGATTGCCGCTCTGTGTCCTGTGATGTACGATAAAGAAAATAGGATTTTTTATGACAGCTTACCTGTAAAATCCTTTTCTTGGAGTACATCACGGGACACAGAGCTCCCGCCCCTCTTGTTTGGGGATATTGGGACACTTATTGCTTTGCTACAAAAACTGAGGAGCTCCCAGTATGGGAGGGGTTATCTAGGGAGGGAACTTCCTGTGTAGTTAATTACACCAGTGTCCACACCTGAAGGTAGACTCTATAACCCACATAGTAATGGATTGCCGCTCTGTGTTCCGTGATGTACTCCAAGAAAAGGATTTTACAGGTAAGCTGTCATAAAAAATCCTATTTTTCCCGCACTGCAATAGGAGGCAGCACGGAAGCAGGAGGAACCGGAGCGGTGTGTGGAGGACTGTGGCTGCTGAAGGGAAGAAAGCCGACAGCAAAACCTCCCTCCAGGAGGAACCGGAGCGGTGTGGGGATGTCTGCTGAAGGGAAGAGAGCCGACACATTCCGTGCACAGGTGAGAGCGCACCCCCCGCTCAACAACTTTAATGCCCCCGCCCCCCGCTCAACAACTTCAATGCGCACCTCCCCGCTCAACAAATATGATCATCCCCTTCTCGCTCCAGGGGGCCCCTTCAACACTCAAGCCTAGGGGCCCCCACCACCCTAAGTCCTGCCCTGGGGACAGGACATGGCTGCATCTGTGGGGGACAGGACATGGCTGCATATGTGGGGGACAGGACATGGCTGCATATGTGGGGGACATGCATGGCTGCATCTGTGGGGGACATGCATGGCTGCATCTGTGGGGGACAGGACATGGCTGCATAAGTGGGGGACAGGACATGGCTGCATAAGTGGGGGACAGTACATGGCTGCATAAGTGGGGGACAGTACATGGCTGCATAAGTGGGGGACATGCATGGCTGCATATGTGGGGGACATGCATGGCTGCATATGCTGCAATATGTGGGGAGACATGGCTGGATATATGTGGGGGGACATGGCTGCAATATGTTGGGGGACATGGCTCCATTTGGGGACACATTAAAAAAAAGTATCGGTATCCGCGAGTACATGGAAAAAAAAGTATCGTTACTTGTACTCGGTCCTAAAAAAGTGGTATCGGGACAAGTAGAGCTTCAACATGCAACAGGAAGAAATGAGAGTGAGACAACATTTTTTTTTGAGCATTCAATTAATTGAAAATAACGAACACACAGGATGGGCCAAAAGAGTGATGTTATTCTCCTGGAAGAAGTCCCTTGTCCTGCGGGCATTGTGTACTGTAGCATTGTCCTGTTGAAAAACCCAGTCGTTACCACAGACGAGGGCCCTCAGTCATGAGGAATGCTCTCTGCAACATCTGGACATAGTCAGCAGCCGTTTGACGCCCCTGCACTTCCTGAAGCTCCATTGTTCCACTAAAGCAGGGATCTCCAAACTACGGCCCTCCAGCTGCTGTGGAACTACACTTCCCATGAGGCATTGTAAAACTCTGACATTCGTAGACATGACTAGGCATGATGGGAATTGTAGTTCCTGAACACCTGGAGGGCCGTAGTTTGGAGACTCCTGCACTAAAGGAAAGAATACCCCAGACCATTATGGCGCCCCCTCCACTGTGGCGCTTAGAAAACATTTAAGGTGGGATCTGCTTGTCATGCTTGATGGTTTTCAATGTTCCAATAACAGCGGAGCTACTCATTACTGAGTTCATGTTTGGAAGTTGGATTTCTGTTTTGGGGGGGTTTAGTTTTTTTTTTTTTTTTGGAGGTGTGGTCCTAAACCTTTGATCAGCTGAAAAACAGCCTGTTTCAGTTTAATCGTTATTTTCAATTAATTGAATGCTCAAAAAATATTTTGTCTCATTCTCAACTCTTCTTGTTGCATGTTGAAGCTCTACTTGGAACCTTGTTAAGATCCAACAATGTGAAATATGATTTTTTGACATTTTTCAAGTGGTCTTAAACTTTTAATCAGGACTGTAAAAAATATAAATTAAATATGATCTCCATAAAATGGAACATGAGGAATACTTGTCAGACACTGTAATTGTAACATAAAAATTCATACATGATAATAATCTGAGCATAGGAAATTCATACTGAATATAAGGGAGAGATCTCTTATCAAAAAATACAACATGATTGATAATTGATGAATGATAAAATTAGACTAACATAAAATAAAAGTAAGGAACCATAGAAGAGGGGGGGGGGTTTACATGAATTCCAGGGGATAGGGATAGGGACAGTATGATACTGGAGTTGTTTTGGCATTGACATAATATCCCCCCCCCCTTCTTTGGTTCCTTTCTTTCTTTTTTTTTAGTCTAATTTTATCATTCATTATTTATCAATCATGTTGTATTTACGGATCCTAAGAACTGTGAAGTTGCTCTGATCAATCCTGATTTATTGAATTCCTAATTGCTTGTTTGGAACTTTGAATGTACCAACCTCATTTACTATTTTTATATACTTTTTTACACTTATTAGTACACCTTATCCCTATGGATATTTATGTGGTAGCGCACTGATTTTTATTTTACACTTCCATGGTCTGCATATTTAAGGTTTTTAGTTGCTGCACCACTTCACTATTTTTTGTTTTTAAATACCATCTCTGGTAATTATCACTTTGTAATATATTACATTTTTTCACTGGTTAATTTATTTAATAGGGTTTAGCACAGGGTTTTTTTCATTTATGCTGCCTATATACTTGCATGAAGCTTTTGATGAGGTCTGCCTGAAAAACTGGCAGGCAGATTTGATCGCACCTCCCATGTGGAAAGGGGCCTTATGAATATTTGTTGATGAACACACGTTTAAACTCAGTGATAACTGTATGACATTGTCATTGGCAGTGTGTGTGTGTGTGTGCATCATACTCCTGGAAAGTTTCCCTCCACTATGATGAGCTCAGTGAGAAATGTATGATGTGGTTACCATCAACAGATCTGTGCGTTATAACTACACTTGCAAATAAGCCTGCACTGACAGTGGAAAATATTTCTACCTACTAGCAGAATCTTCTATGGACATACTTCTCAATATACATAGATTAAGCAGCTTTGCAAGTTCACTGAGAGATTACATTTCCATTTGCAACTGATCCTTTCTTTTTTTCATACTTGGAAACCAGTTTCCACACTCTGTCAAGTTTATCAGAGCAAATTCTGTGTACATCTGGGCACAGTACCCTTCTCCCCTGTAAACATTGCCATTATTTGCCAGTACAGGAGGAGCCTTTGCCACTTTCAGGAGTTTCTCCAGTGGCACCTGGACCTGCATATGTCACTGAAGACACTTTCTTTGCAGCCATAGGAAAACTAGAAGGGCATATCGCTACGTTAATCGCTCAGTCTGCTAAGATGGACATAAAGCAAAGCCGATCTCCTTCAGTGATTATTGATCCCCTTTCAGAAAGATCTGAAGAGGAAAAGGATGAGATGAGGTTACACCTGCAGAGGAGAGGGACGCAGAGTTGGGTGCATCAGAGCTATCAGAAGAACCCTTTTCTGCTTCCCAGATGCTAAGATCATAGGTGCAATATTATGCTGAAGTAGTGCGTACTACATTCAGGTTACCTCCTGCCGAGTTAACTGACTCACCTGTCTCCTCCCTGGGTTCATTAAAAACCCTGCAGAGTACATACACTTTCCCAGTTCATCTGCTACTAAAGAAATGAATGTTTGCAGACTGGTTACATCCAGACAAGCATTTCTCTCCTAAAAAGTTTGATATTCTTTATCCTATGGAGGAGGAATTTACAAAGAAATTTAGTCAGCTTCTCAGCCTTTTGGCTAAGATCAAGTGTAGTATTTGTTCTTATCAGTTGCCAGGAGGTGGTGCTGTGCTAACCGTCCCTAGTACACGGCGAGGTGGAAAGGGATGGCAGTGGCATATGCAAAACCTGCTGGTGTGAAGGTGAAAGCCTTCTGATGGGGACGGAGAACCTTTGGATTAAAGCAGGAGGGTCAGGTTGTGTGGTGCTTGCCCCGGACAGTTTTTCGGGAGAGAACACTGGTTCCTCCTTCCCACCGGCTAGTATTTCCCGAATGTTATTAGGCAGGACTGATGGGAGTAGTGGTGGAGCCTTCTGGCACAGGCTTTTCCCAACCTCTCAGAGCTCCATACCTTCCTGACTGGGATGGGTGCTGCACGGTCTGGGCTGTTGGTCAGGGTTGAGAGTAAAGCCTCTGGTGATTGTGCCCCTGGAGTGTCAGTCCAGGGGTGCCGTACTTTCACAAGTGTTGAGGGGCACTTTGAGTATTGCTACCTTGGTCACGTCACCGCACACACTTTTTTCACACCTGCCTCTAGGGCCGAGTCTTTTGGCTGGGACCAGAGGATTTCTTGATTCCTGGCCGGAGGGCCGGCCATCGTATTGCATGATGGTCACTTTTTACTCTTCCTCATCTTCCTTCTCTCCACTTTCTTTTTATTTACCCCAGTGTGCATCACCTTTATGTCTTTTTGTTACACGTTTTTCTCACAGTGTGATCAGTAGGGTGTAGGTCCTTTGGCCTGCCCTGAACGTCTTGGGAGTGGGTGGACATGGCCTTCTGGCTTAGTTTGCCTGCTCTCATGGGGTCTCCCTTTGGGGGAGCCCCACCTAGTACTTGGGCGGGTGTGTTTCGGCAGACCTTCCAGAGAACGGGGTCAGTCTGGTTTCGGCCAGATGGACCATGTGAAGTACCTCAGTCCCCGCCTGGAGCCTAACGCCCCGGGGGATCAGGGTAAGGTCCTTCCTTGTGGAGGACAAGTGTAACACCCGTTGCACGTATTGTGTCACTCTTTGTGTGTGCACTTTTTTTGGCACCGGGAAGAGTTTTTGGGTGTGTTTTTTACACGCCATGGGCTTTTAAAAAAAAAAAAAAACCTGCCAAGCGTGACTTCTCTGCCTTTTAGCTAAGATCAAGTGTAGTGTCTGGTTCTCATCAGTTGCCAGAGGAGGCACTATGCTACTCCCAAATGGGGAGAGCAGATGCAAATCTGATGGTGTAATTGTACCTTGACGGTCTGTTTCGGTACATCGGCGTCGTTTGGTCATAGAGTCTGATGAATGGTCGAGTCTGAGCAGGCCAGAAGGGTGCTCCTGGTGAGGATGGGTGTTGTACTGGTTCCCCCGGCCTTCTGGCTATGATTGGTGTGGTTGCTGTTCCTGTTGGCGTCCATTGGAGCTGGCGTAACCCTGAAGAGGGTTCGGGGTGGTGCTATGCAAATCCGCCGGATTGATGGGCGGCCTGGAAAGCCTAGTACCGGCGGAGGCTTCATTGATGGCTGTGGCTCTCCCTGAAAAAACCTGGAAGGGCCCTCTATCTGGCAGGGATGGAGGGCCACACTGGTCCGGCTGAGGGTCTGAAAAGAAGCCCATGGTGTATGTACCCCTGAAGTGGCAGTCCAAGTGTGCCATAAAATCACTGAGTGAGGGTCGCTCTGATTTATGGCACCCCGGTCACTGCACCATATCGCACTTTTTTTTTTCACCTGCCTCCTGGGCTGGGCCTTTTGGCTGAGACCAGAGGAATTTTTGATTCCTGGCCGGAGGGCCTGGTCATTGTTTTACACAATGACCACTCTCCTCGCCAGTTGAACGTGCACTTGGAAGCACAGTCGCTGTAAATCTGTGGGGAAGCTCTGCTGATTTTATCATCCAATCATACAGAGCAAAAATGCTGTTTTTTTTATTTTCCTTGCATGCTCCTCTCAGATCTGCAGCAACTGCACTTGCAGTGCAAAGTGTTAGTAAATAACCCCCAGTGTCTTGGTGTTGGGAAGACTGTATACCTGTGCTTTGTTGATGCATGGCAAAGCAACAGAGGTGCAGCGATGACATTAGGGCAGATGCAATTTTGAGGCTTGACATTTTTGGAGTTGCTTATAAAGTTGTAGGCATTTTGAAGCATCTTTATGCATTTTAATGTGGGCAAAAGTTCTGAACTGTCTCTTTGCAGACATTGAAACATTAGTCTGTTTGCACCAAGACTGGGCATGCAGTGAAATGTCTGTGTAACAGGAGAAGGCTGAATATGTAGCTACTGTTGGCGGTCTCATGTTATGACTTGGAAGCCCGTACACACCATCTGAAAATCTGACGACACATCGTCCATTTTTTTTTTTTTTACATGCTAGCCCCATATCGAAAATGGAGAGGTTACTAAAGATAAGAAAATTATCGTATTACAGAATAAAAAAAATCAGAAGTGGTGACGTGTTGTAGTGTATTTCTATTGTATTTTAGGACGACAACTTGTACTGATTAAACCAAAATCGTACGATCTGGTATCATACGAGGAAAATGTTTGTGTTTGTCTGAATAATATCAGATCAACTGTCGTAAATCGGCTCTCGAAAGCTCTGTACTAATGATCCGATTATCGTACGATCAAATTGAAAGGGTTATTTGTCGTCTGATTTTTGGATTGAGTGTATGGGCCATAAAGCCCCTTTTACGCATGCTTTTGTTTCATCAGTTCAGTTACGTTTTTTCAAAGAAAATAAATGGTTCCGTTTTTCATCAGTTTATCCGCTTTGTTTTATTTTTTTTACTATATTATTGCTTTCACATAGGGGACCAATAGTCCCCTATGTAATAGCAGATACATGACAGGTCCTCGGTGGGGGTGGGGCAGTATGTGCAAGAAAAGGGACAGGAGAAGAGCAGTATACACAGTGAGGGTAAAGTCTGTACACACAGGCTCCCTCACTTGCCAGTGCTGAATATAATTGCTACCAGTTTTTCTAAAATTGTGGATATCTGCCCACAAACTGTCTAACCGATAATCGGTGAACCCCTAATTGGGACACCTGCCTTTACACGCTCATGAACTTTTAATGGCATCCCAGTCTGTCCGTAGTGTTCAATATTGAGTTGGCCCACCCTTTGCAGTTATAACAGCTTCAACTCTTCTGGGAAGGCTGTCTACGAGGTTTAGGAGTGTGTCTATGGAAATTTTTGACCATTCTTTTAGAAGCGCATTTGTGAGACCAGACCCTGATGTTGCACAAGAAGGCCTGACTTGCAGTCTCGGCTATAATTCATCCCAAAGGTGCTCGGGTTGAGGTCGGGAATCTGTGCATGCCAGTCAAGTTCCTCCACCACAAACTTGCTCATCCATGTCTATAGGGACCTTGCATTGTGCACTGGTGCACAGTCACGTTGGTGCACAGGAAGGGCTATCCCCAAACTGTTCACACAAAGTTGGGAGCATTAAATTGTCCAAAATGTTTTGGTATGCTGACGCCTTAAAAGTTCCGTTCACTGGATCCAAGGGGCCAAGCCCAACCCCTAAAAAAACAACACCATACCCTATTCTCCCCTCCACCAAAGGATGACTGGCCCCGAAGTCTAGGCATCTGGAAAGGAAGTGGGAGCAGGTGCCTGTCAAATTCAGGTACCTGCTCCCTCTTCTTTCCCTCAGATTGACAAACAGGAGCTGGGGAGGAGGCCTTAAAGAGGAAGTTACACTTTTGGATGGAACTCCGCTTTAAAGCTTTACTTTCACTACAAAGGCCACAGTTTGCCTGACATATGTAAATGGACTCCCGGTTGCAGGGCTGTAAACAGAGGAGTGCGAGAGGAAGAAACAGTACAAGAAGCCAGTCAGTTTGTGTTGACAAGGTGCTGCTTCTCCTTTTACTGTCCAATCACATGCTGGTGTGGGTTCAGAATGATCTGAGCTTAAAGAGGGGGTTCACCCCTAAAACAACTCTTTTTTTAATCTCTGTACTTACTGTTTGATCATTTTATTTTGTCCCTACCGCGGGGAATGGCGCGGCTATGGAGCGTCACGGCTTCCGAAAATAGCCGACTAGCACTCAGGTTTTCCCGGCGCTATACGGCGCCTGCACACAGACTTAGGAGCTGACTGCGCAGGCGCCGTATATATCCAAGTCCAATGGCTATGGCGCTTCACGCCCTCCGAAAAAAGCCGAAATAGGACTCGGATATATACGGCGCCTGCGCAGTCAGCTCCTAGGTCTGTGCGCAGGCGCCGTATAGCGCCGGAAAGACCCGAGTGCTAGTCGGCTATTTTCGGAAGCCGTGACGCTCCAAAGCCATGCCATTCCCCGGGGTAGGGACAAAATAAAATTATCAATTAAACAGTAAGTACAGAGATTAAAAAAAAAAAAAAACAGCATACTGGCGCTGACGCCAGTATGCTGGATGGGATGACACAGAGCTGTTTTAAGGGTGAACCCCCCCGCTTTAAAGAAATGAGGTAAAATGAATGCTGGCTATCAGACTGCAAACATCTAGCAGCATCAAAAAAGGTCTCTAAATCTCTGCATTGAAGCTGAATATTGCAGTCATTTATTTTTTCCTAATGGGTATTAATTTTTTATCTCGTTTTTGGCTTTACTTCTGTTTTTTTTGCTTGTGTAGCGCCCCCTTTACTTTCAGTGCAGGCACTAGTCTAAATTTAGCAAGAATGGGAGAGTTACCTTGCTCCCATTCACACAATTGTTAGGATGGTGACCCCTGTTATTTTCAAGTGTCCTCTGGGCCAGTCGGCACTCTATGGATGTGTCGTCATCCCTGGTCAGCAGTTGACGGCAGAGGGGGTTCTGACAGAGCAAGCTTTCCCCAGCAGCCAATTGGAGGAGTTTTCCCTTGCAGGGCATGCTGGGGAGGGATATATCTGTGACAGATGTCATGTGCTCAGGGCAGTTCTGCGGGGTCCCGGTTCCAGGTGCGGCATCCACCTTCAGGGTGCGTGCATCCATGGACCCCACCAGCGTGGCCCACCTGGCCAAATCCACAGGCTATGCTGGACCTCAACCGGAGGTCGAAGGGGACTCCAGTACTCTACTGGGTTCCCAGTTCTTTTGATGAGATCCCAGGCTGGGTGCCGCACGATTGGGGGTTTGGCTTGAGGAGAACCTGGAGGCAGGTTGTCCAACAGGGCTTGAACGAACCAATCGGGGATCTGGTGACCGGGATGCTGACAGGTACACTTTGCTGTCACCGGGTGACCTATGCTAAAGGAAATTTACTGGGAGGATTCGCTCTGTTCACCCATCAAACTTACTGAAGAAATTGGCCGGTTACAGAGGCCTTAGAGCCAGATCTGAGATAGAGAGATCTGTTCCTCCCAGCGATCCGAAGTGACACCTTGGGCTGCCAGGTTAGTGTGGGGAACCTGCCCGTGGGGAACCTGCCGTGGGCACTTTACCCACTCCACTCTGGAGTGGCGACGAGTTCAACTATTGCTATTGTCGAGGGCAAGTCTGCCCTGTTCACATCCAGGCCTGATACCACAAGGTTCTCTTATCCTTCCTTCATCAGCTTTCCTTTCCTTAAACTGAAGATGATGTTTGCCCTGTTGGCTGCAAAATAAAAAAAGGCATTGAAGGAAACTTTATTGACTGTCTGGACATCCGCTCATTGCTCCGCCATGGGAATTTCACCCCTAGACACCAGGGTAACTTGGTGTGCCAATCCCAGTATTTAACCAGTGGCTCCTTCGGGGTAGCGCTCCACTAGCATAATAAAACTTGAATATCCCACATGGGCGCCTTACAGGAATGAGATCAAAATGCACAGTGCTGAGACAAATCCTCATAGCCATACTAAGCTCTTACTAAAGCCTATTCATGTGCATAGCATAGTGGTCTGGTATGCTGCGCAGTAGGGAACCAGGCTGTGAAGACTTCACTTTTTGATTCCCTTACTGAAGATGCCGGCTTCGGACATCGCTAGCATCCTGGACAGGTAAGTGTCCTTATTTTAAAAGTCAGCTGCAGTATTTATAGCTGCTGACTTTTTTAGATTTTTTTTTTTTTTTTTTTGGCGGAACTCCGCTTTAATGAGATGGAAATAAAATGTTACACAATTTTGTATACGGTAACCGTGCAGGAGAAAGCCAACTCTTTTCTTCTACCACTGATAGTCAGGGGCCTGCTTACCATACATATTAAACCTATTCCTGATGGGTGCTCTTATTGCTTTTGTCTGTGCTAATAAAACAGATAATGTCTATTGTTCATTTTTTTCCCCCCACAGTAATGTTGCAACCTTTTGACTATGATCCAAATGAAAAGAGTAAGCACAAATTCATGGTGCAGACAATATTTGCTCCATCAAATGTAGCAGACATGGAAGTTATGGTAAGTGTGTGTTTCGTTCTTTCCCTTTTCCTTTCCCTTTTTTTTTTTTCTTTTCCTTCTAACCAATGAAGAATTTTTTAGAGTTTTTTATCTCTGTGCTCAATGCATAGACAGTCATTTAAATATGTTTTTCTTGCAATTTTTTTGTTTCATCTGTGGTTGTCTACACACGTGCCTGTAAAGGAGAACGTTCTATTGTTTACATTCAGCTGTCAGCAGGGAACTCCGCTGACAGCTGATCAGTCACCCGTCAAGGACGTGGCAGCTGGCTTGCCGGTCCGTTACTTAAAAAACAGCTGTTCACTGGTTAAGGATGCTGGCGGCCACCCGCTTTTAGAAAAAAAACACTGCTATTCTGGTGCTTAGCAGTGTTTTAGGAGCTTGTTGAAGCTGTCGTCTTCTTCCTTTTTTGTTTTCAGCCAGCAAATCGCTCCCAAGTTTTTTGTTTTTTTCCCCTATTCCTAAAACCTGAAGCTTCAAAAAACGCTTCTAGGCTAAAATAGTGTGTGTAGACACAAGAGATAACACTGTTTGCTTCTCTGGAAGCAGAAAACAAATGGCACAAAAGCTGCTGCTAGGAGCATTTTTTTTAAGCTAGTGTGCATAGAACCTTAAAAAAAAAAATGTATGTGAAAGGCCTAATATAAGGGAAAAATGAACTAATATTATAACAGGGGTGTAGTTGCACACCATTGAGGCCTGCTTTAGTATTAACTCAAACCTGTGGCCAGACAGGTAGTAGTGTCAGCTGGCTTTAATTCTCCTTCTGGTGCTCTGTCTGCTTGTAGGGCATTCTGTATAAACTTGGTGTCGGGTGACAAACAAATAACCCTCCAGGATTGGGACTATTTAGGCACTATCCAAAAAGTGTCAAGTATTAATTAAAAAATATAAAATGTATTGATACAAAAGGGATTAAACGAGCAAGTCTGAAAATGCCTTAGGTGTCACATATCATGCTTGAACAACTTATGTATTGTTACCATATTTTCTGTATGTCTCTTGCTGCACTATTTTTATTTTCAGACATGTTTTTTAATCCCTTTTGTATCAAATGCTATATATTTTTTAAGTTAATACTTGACAACATTTTTGTAATGTGCCTACATAGTCCCAATCCTAGAGGGTTATTAATTTGTCGCTGTATAAATTGGGACTTCTTAACTCATGATTGCTTTGGCCACTACCAGTCGGCACACCTGGCATACTCTCCCACCTCTTCTCAGGGTGAACAGAACTATGGAGGTGGTAGGTATTACCCCGGGCCCCAATTGGACAATGTCAATGCCACTGCCATAGCTTTAGGTAACCACTGAAGTCACCTTAAATAAAACGTGACCATGGCCGCATCAATTGTTCACATTGTTCTGTAAAATGGAAAACTATAAGTCCCAATAGCCTTAGCGGCTGTTGGCTTGTAGTTCTCATTGATCTACCTTGGCACTGTGGTATTTCATGGATTATTCCTGTCAGTGCATTGGCTTGCTTGTACAAGGTATGAGCAAGCAGATACACTGACAGGTCTGCATGGCATCAGCGATCTGGCTGATGCAATGCTTTACAGGTTCCTGCAACGAAAAATATTAAATACATAATTTTTACAAAATATGTGCATTTATTTTTTGGCAAAAGGTGAAACTATGCTTTAAAAGACTGTTTATTTGCTTTATTAAAATAGATGTATTGTGGGATGAAAATGTGTGGAGTGAATATGATTTTTTTTCTGACTTGTTAGTGTCTGCCCACACAGCCTATTCATCCATTCACATGATCTGTGAATAGAAAAACTACAGGTTTCATCTGACAACACAGAAGAGACTCTTAGATCTCAGTGGAGCATGAGTGCGGAGATGTCGCCGTACTTATAGTCCACTGTTTACTTGCTCCAAACCATAACGGCACCATGGATCTTCATACAAACTTGTGGCTGGGTCAAGCCTCCCTGCAGTTGCAATGCTCTGCGATTCCCATGCAAACATTTTTTTTTTTTTTTTTTTTAGGCATGGGTGGGCTATGACTATAAATGAAAAAGGTTGAATTCTATGCAAACTTTCTATTTGCTTTGTGCAGTGTTCTGTATTGATTTGTACAGCAGTAATAAGTGCTAATTTGTTGCAATCTTGCATTACCTAATGTGATAGTT
This sequence comes from Rana kukunoris, assembly GCA_029574335.1. Taxonomy (NCBI): domain Eukaryota; kingdom Metazoa; phylum Chordata; class Amphibia; order Anura; family Ranidae; genus Rana; species Rana kukunoris. The sequence goes on along the minus strand of CM056053.1, from coordinate 329,559,077 downwards.
TTGTGATTTGTAGTGGAAGGAAGCAAAACCCGATGATCTTATGGATTCTAAGTTAAAGTGTGTGTTTGACATGCCACATGAACATGAAAAACCGGTAAGTTAGCATTTATTTATTTATTATAATGTCATAACATTGTAAGGATTCTATGATAAGGTTGTTTTCTATATTGCGGTTGAGTATTGTTTTTTGACTGTAGCTGTGCGAAGGGTATTCTAGAGCAGTGCACACTACACAAACACAATGATCTTGTAACCGACACAATGGTTTTATAACAGTCACTTAACCACTTAAGCCCCGGACCAATATGCTGCTAAATGCCCAAAGGCATTTTTACAATTCGGCATTGCGTCGCTTTAACAGACAATTGCACGGTCGTGCGACGTGGCTCCCGAACAAAATTTGTGTCCTTTTCTTCCCACAAATAGAGCTTTCTTTTGATGGTATTTGATTGCCTCTGCGATTTTTATTTTTTGCGCTATAACCAAAAACAGAGCAACATTTTTGAAAAAAATCTAAATTTTTTACTTTTTGTTATTAGAAAAATCGAATAAACTAAATTTTAGTCAAACATTTAGGCCAAAATGTATTTAGTCACATGTTTAGTAAAAAAAAAAATCGCAATATAAAAAAAAAAATTACCTACCTAGCAGCAACAGTGACACTAATACAGCGATCAGAAAACCGATCGCTTAGTGACACTGGCAATAGGGGGTGAAAGGGTTAACTAGGACATGTGATCAAGGGGTTAAACCTTTATTGGGGGGGGTGGGTATGGGGCTACCCTGGATTTAACACTAACTGCCTGTCACACTAACTGTCACACTGACACTAAATGCAGTGATCAGTAAATATATGATCACTGCAATCAGTGACACTGTGACAGGGGGAGGGGGGGGGGGGCCGCGTGATCGGAAGGGGTTAAGTGTGCCTATGTGTACTGGTGTCAGTGTGCTGTTGGTGCGACTTACTGTGATGTCTTCTCTCCTCTCGTCAGATTGAAAATGCCGCCAAGAGGAGAGCTGACATCACTTCCTCTGCTAGTGTTTACATTACACAGGCAGAGGAAGTGCAGGGCGGGGGGATGCCGGATTGGCTGGGAGCGATCACGAGGGGGGGACAAAAACGAACAGCCGCCCCCTCATCACGGATCGCTCCCGGAGGTAAGACGCCCGCCGCATGTAGCGGGGGGGGGGGGGTTCCGATCGGACCCCCAACCCGCAAGAAGGCAGGGACATACATGTACGCCCATCTGCCTGTACGTGCCATTCTGTGGACGTACATATACATGCAGCGAGCGTTAAGTGGTTAAAGGTGAAGTCCACTCAAAGCTTGTTTGGCTGGGCTTTTACTCTGGGTCTTAAAAGTGTAATACGTTTTGCACTCCTGTGACCCGGTTTCAGCAGAGATAAGACTGAAATCCACTCTCTGCTGAAGTCACAGATACCAGTCCAGGCATCGTGACAAAGTCTGGATCCACCAGGTTTCTGGACTGACACCCGTCTCAGCTTGAGACGGCCGCTCTCCACTCCTCCACAGCTCATCGCTCCAGTGAGCGTAGAGGAGCAGAGCGGAGAGCTGCTGATTTGACAGTCAGCAGATCTCTGCTCAGGGCGCTGTGAGAACCGAGCCATCGGCGATGTTCGCTGGCTCGGTTCTCAGTGTAGAGGTGCTGGGGGACTGATGCTGCATACACCTAGGTAAGTATAAAAAAAAAAAAAAAAACCCATTCTTCATTTTAATGTAGAAAATACATTTCGCAACCAATAATGAATATATCTGTTAGTTGGATTATAGAACAGCCAGTGGGGGGGAGTTATGTCTTGTCCAAAAATACAGTACTGCAGTAATGCCATGCAACTTTTAACATACTTTGTTGCAAGTACAGAAAAGGACCTGTTGATTTACCAGAAATCCATTGTGCAGATTTGTTTTTGAACAATACTTCTGTTGCACTGAAATTAGAAACCGTGTTGTCAGCCCAGCTACATTCTCTACTGCCGAGTTACAGCTTTGGGAAAACATACCCAAACCCTGCCTGATAGAAGATGTGAGCTGGCCTCTAATATTGCTGTGCACTGGGTCCTGCTGTGGGTGCTCCCCATGGCACATAGTGCGATGTGTGGAATTAGGCGCAGTGTGCTTTACAGGTCCATAGCCAAGGGCTGCCTGGTACAAAGCCCAGTCTCTGGAGACCCTTAAGGGGATATTCCCACCATGGAACTAGCAAAGATAGTAAGGGGTTAACTTCCCCTTATTTCTTTTCCTCTGATTAAGCTATCAGGTGAAACATGTCATAATGGTGGTCCTTGGACCTGGACCATGTGCTGAAGATTGTCGATTTTGCCTGTAAAGACCTTGTCGGCTTTTACTTTGGATTATGTATATACCCCTTATTCCTGCCACTGATGTGGTAGGTACACAGGGCAGAAGCCCTTTAAACATTCAGTCCCAGGGTACCTATTACTTTTCCCCTTTTGGGGGGGAGACAATTATGCTTTCCACCTTCTGACATTTTTACTGTCCATAATTTCCGAGGTTAATGGTGTTTTTGTGCCATTTGGATGTCCCTTTTGGGGGTCAAACTGTAGTAGCGCTGTTGCACTGCCCTTGCTTATGATGCTGTACTACCACTTGTGATACCTTGCTTTGAGTAAGGTTTTTTAATATACATGCCCTGCCTCTTCCACTTTGCATCCAGAGCACCAGTCGAGCGATATCTCCTCCTGGTTCTTGATCCTAAAGGCATACTAACGTTTTTGATCCTGGGTTACGGTAACCTGCAGGTGCTTGCACCTAGGCATCATCTCCTTGCACTACTGTTGCAGAGGTTGCAAGCACCCTAATGGGTACTCTGAGGGTTGTATATTAGTTACCAGCCCAATGATGGGATGCACCCACTTCTCGGGCATGTCTGTTGGCCTTATTGGCTTTCTTGTCCAGAGTGTTTCCAGAAGCTAAAAAATTGAGTTTCACACTCTTCCTCCTCCCTGCTTCATACTCTCTACTTTGTCTATTTCCCCGTCACATTGGGCATATATGCTTTCAGTAGTCCAACAGCAGGCCATAACACCTGTGCCAGCAGGAGAACACCACCAAGTTTCTACTCAAAAACCTTTTACTGTTCCGTATAGGGGAGTCTGTCCATTCTGCTTATGAAGACCCTCAAATACCATAGTTATGGAATCCTTCCTTTACACTCATGGATGGTTCTCAAGACTTCTGCAAGGAGAGTTTTGAGTTGGTGGCCTTATCTTGCAAGGAGCCCTATGTTAGTGTTGCACATGGAAACGGCTGTCCCGAGTGCTAAGGCTGCTTTTCTCCCAAAAGTGGTCTTTGTTTTCCATCGTAATAAAGATATTTTCCTTCCTCATGAACTCTGAACCATCTTAAGGAAATTCTCTCCACTATTTGGATATGGTATGTGCAGTGAGCAATTTATCTCTCTGCTAATGCCACTTTTAGGTAATCTGATTTATTATTTGTTTCCCAGAAGGGTCTCCTTGCTCCATCATTGATGGAAAGATCAGACATGTTATCATTAGCTCTGTTGCCTAAAGCATAGGGTTCCTCTCTTCCCTGTTGAAGGTCTCAAATTGTATTATTTACCAGTCAAATCGGTTTTTTGGAGTGCAGTATATGGCACAGGGACCCCCCCCCCCCTTCTGATTTTATGATCTCCCTATTGCTTGCTACAAATCTGAGGCTAGCTGGAAGTGGGTGGGATTTTATACGTGACTGTCCCTGCAGCCTTTTCTATTTATGAGCGTTTAATCACCAGATTATAGCTTCTGTCATGAGTGAGAAGTATTTTATTTCTGAATTGCAGCATTCTTAAAGGGCTCAAAGTGGGAAATGTGCATGTATTGCAGAGATGTATTCACTTTGCCCCCCCCCCCCAGACATATTTAGGAATATTGGGGTGTATGTATGTAAACGTTATCCACTCCTATTTAACATCTGTCTATCCTGCCTATAGCAAAATGACGGCGGAATGTTCATCAAAACGGATTGACATCGTATGATGGCTGCGGGGCCACGTTGAGGCATTACATTTCATCAACTGTGTCCATCGGACGCAGCCGATGACAGATCAGTGTACCGGGCAGCTGCCGGTACACTGTGACCAATAACAGCAGATCACATGATAGTTGTAAACACTGGATTGCTTCCTTTCATGCCATTCGTTGTGTACAATTATGTTGGTCACAGTTATCACATGGTACAGACAGGGCCAATCACAGATCATCTGTACCAGGTGATTAGCTGTGGCAATCGATTTCATTCAGTAAAATGCTTGCTTATAGCAATGAAATACATTGCTATAAGCAATCATTATAATGTGTGTGTAAAAAAAATAAAATAAATACTGATCACTTCCCCTGAGTACTACAATGTTACTATGGCAAAACTGTATTGCTCTGGTGACGGTGTGTAAAAAAATCATAAAGAAAAAAAAAAGTATGTTTTTACTTTGTCACCAGTGTCCCTGATCCCCGCCATACCAATTATTTGATGCCAATGTACTGTGCTGGTGACAGTGTTTAACCCCTTCCTTACCTGGCCATAGGGGATTGTCGTCATGGTCATCCCCTTGCCGATGAGACTGGACATTGCACAACGTCCTGTCTTCACGGCGTTCTAGGGGGCTCGCGCGCACCCGCGGCACCACTCGCGATCCTGAGCGCGTGCCCGACGGCTGCGATTGCCGCCGGGCACCCGCGATTTCCAGCAATCACGTCAGGAGTGTGGATCTGTGTGTGTAAACACACAGATCCACCTCCTGTCAGCGGTGAGGAGATCGATGTGTGTTCCCAGTACAGAGGAACACACATCGATCTCCTCCCCCTGTGAGTCCCCCTCCCCCTACAGTTAGAACATACTTTAGGACACATTTTAACCCCTTCAGCGCCCCCTAGTGTTAACCCCTTCCCTGCCAGTCACATTTACACAGTAATCAGTGCAGTTTTATAGCACTAATCGCTGTGTAAATGTGAATGGTCCCAAAAACGTGTTAAAAGTGTCCGATATGTCCGCCGCAACGTCACGGTCACAAAAAAAAAAACTCAGATCGCCGCCATTACTAGTAAAAAAAATTAAATAAAAATGCCATAAATCTATCACCTATTTTGTAGACGCTACAACTTTTGCGCAAACCAATCAATATACGATTATTGCTTTTTTTTTTTTTTTACCAAAAATACGTAGAATACGTATCGGTCTAAACTGAGGGGAAAAAACGTTTTTTAAAAAAAAATATTGTGATATGTATTAAATAAAAAGAAAAACATATTGTGTTTTTTTTTTAAATTGTCGCTCTTCTTTTGTTTATAGCGCAAAAAATAAAAACCGTAGAGATGATCAAATACCACTAAAAGAAATCTCTATTTGTGTGGGGAAAAAAACATAACGATTTAATTTGCGTACAGTGTTGCCTGACCGCGCAATTGTCATTCAAAGTGCAACAGCACTGAAAACTAAAAATTGGTCTGGGCAGGAAGGGGGTGAAAATGCCCTGTATGGAAGGGGTTAAAAAAAAAAAGAGTCTTGGACTGTCTACTTTTCAAAGAGGGGCTATTTGGGGGATATTTGTACTGTCCTGACATTTTTGGGCCTTAAGAAATGAGGTACATCAGGATTAATCAATTTTTAGATATATATTATAATTTGCAGACTCTATAACATTCCTACAGCCTAAATATTATACACTGATTTTTGGGTTATTTTCACCCAAAAAAAAAATTGCAGAATACATTCTGGCCTAAACTTCATGAAGAATTATTTATTATTTGCATAATTTTATATCAGAAACAAAGAAAAATGCAGGTTTTTTTTTAAACTTTTGAGCCTTTTTTTGTTTAGCAAAAAAAAACTGTGTTGATTAACCACTTGCTTACTGGGCACTTAAACACCCCTCCTGCCCAGACCAATTTTCAGATTTCAGCGCTCTCACACTTTGAATGACAATTACTCAGTCATGCAACACTGTACCCAAATGATTTTTTTGTCAATTTTTTCATACAAATAGAGCTTTCTTTTGGTGGTATTTGATCACCTCTGGGTTTTTTATTTTTTGCGCTATTAATGAAAAAAGACCGAAAATTAAAAAAAAAAAAAAATTTTTTTTTTTCCTAGTTTAATTTTGCAAATTATTAATTTTTCTTCATACATTTTGGCCACAATTTATACCAGACCTCAAAATTTACCTTGCTTGCTCGCATTTTGCGAGTAAATTTTGAGGTCTGGTGAGTGTGGGCTGCCTGGGAGTGGGGGGGCGAGCAAGGAGAAGAGAATCGCGCCGCCGCCTGTTTGTTAATAGCGCGCGCCAGGAAACATTACAGCTTTCAAATCAATAGCTGCCGCCGCCGTAAGCGTCGTATAAAACACCTTTTCCGGGCACTTTTTTCATAGACAGATCACACATCCCAGGATTGGATGGGTGATCTGTCTATCAAAATTTCCCACCCAAGAGGGAGGGGTTGTATATGACGCTTATAGCGGCGGCAGCTATTGATTTGAAAGCTGTAATGTTTCCCGGCGCGCTATTAACAAACAGGCGGTGACGGCGGCTATGGTGGCTTGGCTCCGGCTCCTCTCCTACTCAGCACAGGTATGCTGCTATTTGGGGAGACTTCTGGCTGATATGTGGGGGAACTCCTGGCTGCAATGTGGGGGGAACTCCTGGCTGCAATGTGGGGGGAACTCCTGGCTGCAATGTGGGGGGAACTCCTGGCTGCAATGTGGGGGGAACTCCTGGCTGCAATGTGGGGGGAACTCCTGGCTGCAATGTGGGGGGAACTCCTGGCTGCAATGTGGGGGGAACTCCTGGCTGCAATGTGGGGGGAACTCCTGGCTGCAATGTGGGGGGAACTCCTGGCTGCAATGTGGGGGGAACTCCTGGCTGCAATGTGGGGGGAACTCCTGGCTGCAATGTGGGGGGAACTCCTGGCTGCAATGTGGGGGGAACTCCTGGCTGCAATGTGGGGGGAACTCCTGGCTGCAATGTGGGGGGAACTCCTGGCTGCAATGTGGGGGGAACTCCTGGCTGCAATGTGGGGGGAACTCCTGGCTGCAATGTGGGGGGAACTCCTGGCTGCAATGTGGGGGGAACTCCTGGCTGCAATGTGGGGGGAACTCCTGGCTGCTATGTGGGGGGACTCCTGGCTGCTATGTGGGGGGACTCCTGGCTGCTATGTGGGGGGGGGGGACTCCTGGCTGCTATGTGGGGGGGGGGGACTCCTGGTTGTAATGTGGGGGGACTCCTGGTTGTAATGTGGGGGAACTCCTGGCTGCTATGTGGGGGGGACACCTGGCTGCTATGTGGGGGGGACTCCTGGCTGCTATGTGGGGGGGGGACTCCTGGCTGCTATGTGGGGGGGGGACTCCTGGCTGCTATGTGGGGGGGGACTCCTGGCTGCAATGTGGGGGGGGACTCCTGGCTGCAATGTGGGGGGGGACTCCTGGCTGCAATTGTGGGGGGGGGGACTCCTGGCTGCAATTGTGGGGGGGGGGACTCCTGGCTGCAATTGTGGGGGGGGGGACTCCTGGCTGCAATTGTGGGGGGGGGGACTCCTGGCTGCAATTGTGGGGGGACTCCTGGCTGCAAAATGGGGACATTTCTTTCTCGTACATCACGGGACACAGAGCGGCATATTCATTACTATATGGGTTATATGGAGTACCTTCAGGTGTGGACACTGGCAATCTCAAACAGGAAGTCCCCTCCCTATATAACCCCCTCCCCTAGAGGGAGTCCCTCAGTTTTTTCGCCAGTGTCTTAGGTGTTGGTCACGGAATAGCTTTGCTCCACATCCTTGGGATTAAGGGCGGGCTAACCGGATCTGTCCAAGGAGCCTCAGTGCCAAAGTGGACAGTACCCGGGCCCCAAACCGTGGGGTTTTGCCTATAATGCTCCTCTTTGGAGGGCTGGACCCTGGGCCCAGGACTTGGAGTTTGTAAAAACCATAAGTGCCTGTTTGCCAGGGTGCTATATAGGTCCAGGACAGTGGGTACCTTCATAGGACCCCAGGGCCTGAAGGTGTACTACGCTACCCACGGAGATGGGAGAAGATTGGATCGTTTTGCTGGACAAACATCCTGCAGCATGGAGCAGGTAAGGGGGAGCCTGCGGGACTTGGTTCGACAGCAGGCTCTCCGGGGTAACCTAAAAGGGGGGATAGCCTAAGTATGCTCTGCATTGGCAACCTTGCTCACTATGTCTGAGAAAGACAGGATGACCCCTTTTTTCCCCCATCACTAGGTTCCCCTGTCTAAGAATGTGTTGCTAGCTAACCTGCTGCTTTCTTCCTAGGACTAGTAAGGATCCCTATGGGGCCTTTTGGAGAGTCCTACCTGGCCGGGGGTTTGAATCTGCCGCCTGATACTGCAGTCCTGGGTCTCCAGCAGCGCGGCTCCTCCATGTTCCTCCTGTTCCGGCATACGCGTGCGCGCGCACGTCTTATAGACGTTTTTTTGCGCCGTTCAGAGAGGAGGGCGGGGGGGGGGCGTGCCTGCGGCGTCATACAGGGGCACGCCTTGTGCTGTTATAGATCAGCAGGCATTGTCAGTGCTCAGTCTGAGGCTGATTTCAGAAGGAGAGGACGCAGAGCGGCAGAACAGTGACTCCCGGTGGCGGAAGAGGGGTAGTACATGCTGGACTTTGTTCCAATGCCTTTTTCGTTAAGCCAAGAAATTCCCCTTTTTGCAGCAGGTTGGAGGCTGGCAAACTAAGTTTGGGGTCACTGTATGTTTTATAAAAAAAAAATAAAATAAAATATATATAATATATATTTAAAAAAAAAATAAAAAAAAAAAGAAAAACATACGGGGCCCCATCAGTTTTTGGGCATTAGTGATCTATTGTCCCCTAAGCTCTGGTTTTGTACTCCTGGCCACTACAGTCTGTTGTTGTTGGCGGAGTCCCTCGATTTTGTATTATGGCTTCCAAAGGTTCGGGGTCAAAGGGTACAAAAAAGACCAAAAAACAAAGGGGTTCCCCCTCTGATTCTGATGATATGCCGATACTTTCCCCGCAACTTATTAACATAAAGGGCGCCTTGGATGAGCCATTAGGGGGATCTGGTGCGGAGGCTGGCCCAGATCAGCCCAGCCCTGTGTTTATCACAGAGGAGATGCTAGCCGTATCCCTAGGGGGGCTAGAAGAGAGAATAGCAGCATTGATCGCTAGAGCTATTCCTGGTAAGAAACGGGTTAGATCCCCATCACCAAGAGGTGTATCCTCAGATGCTGAGATTCTCTCTCCGGAGGAATTGGAATCACAGGAGGATCAACTAGACCTGAACCAAGAGGGTTCAGGGATTGAGGGATCTGCCTCTGAGGAACCATTTTCAGACTCCCAGACAGAAAGACTGTGGGTACAGTCTTTGACGGACATGGTCCGCTCGGCATTTAGTTTACCATTGCCAGAGCCTCAGGTTCCTCCGGTATCCTCTCTGGGCTCTTTGAAAGCTCCGTTAAGCAACGCAGTTTTTCCGGTCCATCCTCTCTTGGAGGAATTGATCTTTCGGGATTGGGTACGGCCGGACAGGATTTTTCTGCCACCGAAAAGATTTGCGGTCATTTACCCCATGGAGGAAAAATTCTCCAAGAGGTGGAGGCTCCCAGTAGTGGATGCAGCCATCTCATGTGTGAATAAATCACTAACTTGCCCGGTGGAAAACATACATATGTTTAAAGATCCGGTTGATAAACGGTTAGAGACACTTTTAAAAGCATCCTTTGCTACGGCAGGAGCAGTGGTACAGCCAGCTGTGGCTGCAATTGGAGTTTGTCAGGCGTTAAAAGACCAGACAAAAGAAATGTTAAAGGACATGCCTACCCAACGAGCAGAAGAGTTTTCTGACATTCCCAGAGCTCTGTGTTTTGCTGTAGATGCTATAAAAGATTCCATCCAGCAGGCCTCTCGTTTATCACTATTTTTGGTGCACATGAGAAGGCTCTTATGGTTGAAAAACTGGGCGGCGGAGCCCCCATGCAAAAAGCTTCTGGCAGGGTTTCCCTTCCATGGAGGACGACTCTTCGGAGAGGATCTGGATAAATATATTCAGACTATTTCAAGAGTACCCTTTTACCGGTCAAAAAGACATTCCGGGGTCCCACATTTAAAAGGCAGCTCTTTCCTGTCTCGGGGCCCTCAAATTCCAGGCAGTATCGACGGCCGCCTGCACGATCCAACGTTAACAGTAGATCGCAGGGACAGGCCCCTGGGGGTAAGAGGCCATGGTATCGCAAGCCGACAAAGACAGCCCCTAAGTCTGCCTTATGAAGGGGCGCCCCCACTCTCGCGGGTGGGGGGAAGGCTTCGTTTCTTCTCAGAAGTTTGGGAAGCCAAGATCCCCGACAAATGGGTCCGGGCATCTGTAACCACAGGCTACAGACTGGAGTTTCTAAGGTGTCCTCCGCCTCATTTTCAAGAATCAAGGCTACCAAAGGATCCAGCAAGGAAGGCCTCATTGCTGGCAGCTTTGGATCACCTGCTTTGCCAGGACGTAATAATAGAGGTGCCAGCCCAAGAGCAAGGGCTAGGTTTCTATTCCAATCTCTTTCATACCAAAGCCCAACGGCGATGTCAGGCCAATCTTGGACCTAAAGAGGTTAAACGGTTACCTAAGGGTTCGTTCCTTCCGGATGGAATCCATCCGGTCAGCAGCCGCCGCGCTTCAGAGGGACGATTTTCTGGCCTCCATAGACATAAAGGATGCTTACCTTCATGTACCAATCTTTCAGTCGCATCAAAGATTTTTACGCTTTGCGGTGGGGCAGCGACACTTCCAATTCAGGGCGCTCCCCTTCGGGCTGGCCACGGCCCCCCGGGTATTCACGAAGATCCTAGCCCCAGTTCTGGCCAATTTAAGGATCCAAGGGGTCACAGTCCTAGCATACTTGGACGACCTTTTAATCATAGATCACTCACGGCCGGGTCTGCAACAGGCAGTAAACCTCACGGTTCGGTACCTCGAAGGATTCGGCTGGGTCCTAAACCGGGGAAAGTCAGCGTTCCAGCCTACAAAGCAGTTGGAATACCTCGGCATGAGGTTAGACACAGAACAGCAAAGGGTGTTCCTGCCCCTTGTAAAGATCGAGGCTATCAAGGGGTTGGTTCAGTTGGTTCTAAACAAGAAAAAACCAACTATTCGCCTGTGTATGCGAGTACTAGGCAAGCTAGTGGCCACGTTCGAGGCAGTACCATACGCTCAGATCCACACTCGCGTCCTACAGGCAGCCATTCTAGCAGCCTGGGGCAAGAGGGCACATGCCTTAGAGTCCCCTTTGACGCTATCATCAAGGGTCCGACAAAGCCTGGCCTGGTGGTTGAACCCCCAGAATCTTCTAAAGGGAAAATCCTTCAGCCCTGTTGTCTGGAAGGTAGTTACCACAGACGCCAGCCTGGCAGGCTGGGGGGCGGTCTTCGAGGGGTTCTCTCGCCAGGGAACTTGGGTGAAAGCAGAGAGGCAGCTCCCCATCAATATCTTGGAGATCAGAGCTGCTCGCCTAGCCCTTCTGGCATGGACCTCCAGATTAAAGGGGTTCCCGGTGAGAATCCAGTCAGACAATGCCACGGCGGTGGCATACATAAACCACCAAGGGGGAACCAGGAGTCAGGCCGCTCAGAGGGAGGTGAGCTTGATTTTTCAGTGGGCAGAGGTTCATGTACCCTGCATTTCGGCGATATTCATTCCCGGAGTGGACAACCTGCAGGCAGACTTCTTAAGTCGCCAGAGTCTGTTGCCAGGGGAGTGGTCTCTGCATCCCCAGGTCTTTCAGACAATCTGCCAGAGGTGGAGAATGCCGGACGTAGATATAATGGCATCCAGGTTCAACAAGAAACTAGACAGGTTCGTGTCTCGAGCGAGGGATCCTATGGCCTGCGGAACCGATGCGTTGGTTTGCCCTTGGCATCAATTCAAACTTCTATATGCATTCCCTCCGCTACAGTTACTCCCTCGCCTGTTGCGCAGGATCAGAGTGGAGCACAAGCCAGTCATTCTAGTAGCTCCGGCTTGGCCCCGGAGGACTTGGTACTCACTAGTCCTGAAGATGGCAGTGGGAGACCCTTGGACTCTTCCTCTACAACCAGACCTACTCTCACAAGGCCCGATCCTCCACCCTACATTACAGCGTCTAAATTTGACGGCCTGGAGGCTGAATCCCTGATTCTCAGGGGTAGAGGTCTGTCTAGGCAGGTAATTCCTACCCTGATTAGGGCTAGAAAGCCGGTCTCCAGCGTGATTTATTACAGGGTGTGGAGGAACTACGTAGGCTGGTGTGAATCCAAAAGATGGAATTCCCGCAAATATACTATTGATAGGGTGTTAAGTTTTCTCCAGCTAGGAGTGGATAAAGGCCTGGCACTAAGCACAATCAAGGGAAAGATCTCAGCTCTGTCAGTGTGGTTTCAGAGGCCGCTGGCCACCCACTCGCTGGTAAAGACCTTCTTACAGGGGGTCTTGCGTATTAATCCTCCTGTCAAGTCACCACTTTGTCCATGGGACTTAAATCTTGTCCTGTCCACTCTACAGAAACAACCCTTTGAGCCGTTGGCTGAGATTCCTTTAGTCTTACTGACAAGAAAGTTGGTTTTCTTGGTCGCCATAGTTTCGGCCAGGAGAGTGTCAGAATTAGCAGCCTTATCGTGTAAGGAACCATATCTCGTTCTGCATAAGGACAGGGCAGTTCTCCGGCCCCATCCTTCCTTTCTACCAAAGGTTATATCCAAATTTCACTTGAACCAGGATTTGGTACTTCCATCCTTCTTTCCAAAACCCACATCTAGAAAAGAGGGGTTGCTGCATACCTTGGATATTGTCCGGGCCATGAAGGCCTATCTTAAAGCTACAGAAAAGATCCGGAAGACAGATGTGTTATTCGTTCTACCAGATGGCCCCAAGAAGGGGCAGGCAGCTGCAAAATCCACCATCTCGAGATGGATTAGACAATTAATCATTCAAGCCTACGGTTTGAAGAGGTTGCCTCCTCCTTTGTCGGTAAAAGCCCATTCTACCAGGGCCATGGGCGCCTCCTGGGCAGCACACCATCAGATCTCTATGGCTCAGATATGCAAGGCGGCGACGTGGTCATCAGTCCACACGTTTACAAAGTTTTATCAACTAGACGTGAGAAGGAATGCGGATTCTGCCTTTGGACAGGCAGTACTACAGGCTGCAGTTTAAGATCCTCGGGATCAGAAGCACCCTTGGTTGTAAAAAAGAAAAAAAAAAAAAAAAAAAAGTTTTTTCTTGACTAAGTTGGAATTATTATTTGAGTATACCTCTAAATTGAATCCTTCTTTGGAAGATGTCTCCCTCCCCTCATTAAAGCATTGCTTTCGGACATCCCATATAGTAATGAATATGCCGCTCTGTGTCCCGTGATGTACGAGAAAGAAAAAGGGATTTTTAAATACAGCTTACCTGTAAAATCCTTTTCTTGGAGTACATCACGGGACACAGAGCTCCCACCCCTCTTTTGGGGAAACATTTTGGGAGGCATACTGCTTGCTACAAAACTGAGGGACTCCCTCTAGGGGAGGGGGTTATATAGGGAGGGGACTTCCTGTTTGAGATTGCCAGTGTCCACACCTGAAGGTACTCCATATAACCCATATAGTAATGAATATGCCGCTCTGTGTCCCGTGATGTACTCCAAGAAAAGGATTTTACAGGTAAGCTGTATTTAAAAATCCCTTTTTTGCTGCACTGGTAGACATGGGCAGGCTGCATTTTTGGGCACGGATAAAGTTGTTGTTAATCTATATTTTATAACTTAATTCTTCATAAAACATTTAAGTGTAATTTCATGAGATTTATGAGGGCGTATCTAGGGACGGGACTAGGGGCGGGGCATGGTAGGGGTTGGAAGGGGCAACTGGTGGTGAGTACGCCTTGAGGCCTGGCTAGTAGCTCAGGACTTGACATTTTGAGCCCTGATTTATACTGCTACATGTCTTTGATAAAAATAACCCACATTTTGGGGAAATGATTTGGTCTGTGTGAAAGTTTGAGTCTACAAGCTATAGTGCAAATCATAAAAAAATTATTACATCTGATCACACCTGATGTACTGAAGGCCTATCTCATTTCTTGAGACCCTAACAAGCCAAGAAAGTACAAATGCCGCCCAAATAACCCCTTTTCTTTATCGTACATCACGGGACACAGAGCGGCAATCCATTACTATGTGGGTTATAGAGTCTACCTTCAGGTGTGGACACTGGTGTAATTAACTACACAGGAAGTTCCCTCCCTATATAACCCCTCCCATACTGGGAGCTCCTCAGTTTTTTCATCAGTGTCTAAGGTGTTGGTCACGAGTGAACATGTGCTCTTAGGAGCTCCACTGGAGGGATCCATGCTGGAAGTAAAAAACCTCCATAAATCCGGATCCGTCCAAGGTGCTTCATAGCCAAAGTGGACGGTACCCGGGCCTTGGTACGAAGAACGAGGTTTAGCCTATAATGCCTCTCTGCGGAGGGCTGGATCCTGGGTTCCAGAACTTTGTGCCTTCTAAGGACCAAATGTTTTTTCTGCTGCCAGGATGCTATATAGGTCCAGGGGAGTTGGTGTTCCTGCCATGGACCCCAGTCCCTGAAGGTCTAGGACAATACCCACGGTGAAGGGGGAAGATTGGGCCTCTTGCTTGGCAATACCCTGCAGCGTGGAGAAGGTAAGAGGAGGGCCTACGGGACTTGGTTCGACAGTAGGTCCTCCGTGGGGGACTTGGGTCTCGCCTATATTATGCTTCTATGCATGGGCAATGTAAACCACTATGTCTTCTGAGACAGGATGGCTCAGGGCACCCATATACCTCCCCTAGCCGGCATGCAGCCTGGCCCACCATGTCTGTTAGACAGGATGGCTGCAGTACCTATATATCTCCCCTTTAAGGGGCCGGTACATAAATAAAAAAAAAATATGCCCTTAATCCTATACAAAGGATTGTCTTCCGTGAGTAGTTTCAAGTCTTATCTGTGTTTCCACAGTAGAAGACATGCCTGATGTTTTTGCTTACCATGCTTTCCAGAAAACTGAAGCTTAAGTGTTAGCTGATCTATTGTGTCCCACTTCCTCTGCTTCAGGCTCTACCATGTTGCACGTGCTCACCGGCTCAGTGCAGTCGCAGAGAAGGCTCTTCAAAGGGCCCGGACGTCAGAGCTCTGTAAAGCTAGGGGGACACAAACGTAAGCACCTTGTGTGAGTTGGATACAGATTCACCTAAGACGCCTACTCGCATCTAGCTGTGCAGATTAGCAGGCATTGTGTCAGACTAAATTCAGCTATTTGATGCACCTGGGTTAAGTGCCTCTGCTTTAGCTTAGGACTTGGTCTCCCCATTGAATAAGGTCAGGGGTAGGAATATAAAGAGGGATCGCCACCTGAACCTGGTGGACCCTTATTCTCCTCTGAAGAGACTTAAACAGCTCATAGATTGAGCCATCAGACCTGTCAGGCAATGCAGCCTTCCCCCAACATTGCAATCACTCTGCATGTGTTTTGTGTTTTGCAAGGAAAAAAAAAAAGGGGGGGGTGTCCCCCTTTCCTGCTTTAATCCTGAAACAAAGGGATTAGAAAGCTTGGGGATAAAAGTTTCACTGTCAAAGGACAGGAGACAGGAGCTGCAGCCTAATAAGGAGAAGCTATCAAAAGCCCTACAGGTTCTGATTACACCTCTATCTTCTCCTTAGAGTGTAAAGAGAGGTTTTCCTATAGGTGGCTAGTAAGACCTCCATATAATCCTCAGCCTGGTGTCGGCTTCAGGCTAACCAAATGCATCGGAGGGATGCACAGTTGCGGGCACACATTGCTAATGTCTCTTAATTGAGGAAACACACATCTGCAGAGGATAATTTCCTCTTTACCAGTCCGCATGTTGCATAACATACATGAGTTTGGAATGCATGTGGGATAAAAACAAGTAACAGAGCAGATTCTATTGTGGATCGCATAAACATACATGTTTCTGTCTATATGGTGCTGCATGTTTCCACAAAAGAGATCGCATAAAAGATGCTTGTAATGCTGAATCGCATAAAGACGTTTGTAGGCATAAAAATGCTGAATCACACATGATTACCTCATCACCCAAGTCCTTGTTTCCCCCAAGGATGTTTGGTTACACAGAAGAGGTTTGTTTCCACAGAAAGGCCTAAAATCGTATAAAGTTGCTTGGATGCAAAAAAGATGCTGGATCACACATGGTTAACTGATCATCAGCGTCCTGGATTACCCAAGGATGTTTGGTCACACAAATAGGCTTGTTTCCACAAAAGTACCTAAAGTCGCATAAAGATGCTTGTATGCATAAAAATGCTGAATCACACATGATTACCTGATCACCCAAGTCCTTGTTTCCCCCAAGGATGTTTGGTTACACAGAAGAGGTTTGTTTCCACAGAAAGGCCTAAAATCGCATGAAGTTGCTTGGATGCAAAAAAGATGCTGGATCACACATGGTTACCTGATCATCAGCGTCCTGGATTACCCAAGGATGTTTGGTCACACAAATAGGCTTGTTTCCACAAAAGTACCTAAAGTCGCATAAAGGATGCTTGTATGCATAAAAATGCTGAATCGCATAAAGGATGCTTGTATGCATAAAAAGGTTGAATCACACAGGATTACATGATCACCCAAGTCCTTGATTCCCCAAGGATATTTGGTCGCGCAAAGAGGCTTGTTCCCACAGAAATGCCTAGAATCGCATAAAGAGGCCTGAAGGCATAAAAATGCTGAATCACACAGGATTACCCGATCACCCAAGTCCTGGATTACTCAAGGCCTAAAGGGATCGCTTAAAGATGCTTAAATGCAAAAAGAAGCTGGATCACACATGGTTGTTGGATCAACAGAGTCCTGGATTACCCAGGGATACTTGATCACATAGAGAGGCTTGTTTCACAGAAATGCCTAAAGTCGCATTAAGATGCTTGGGTGCATAAGGATGTTGGAACGCACAGGGGTGCTTGGTCACACAAGGGTTCTTGTCCGCACAGTAGTGCTTAAAATGCATAAGATGTTGATCGCATGGAAGATGCTGAATCGCATGCATGGTTACTTTAAAGTTGCACATGGTGGCTTAATTAAGCAATACAGGATGCCTTGTGTATGCATAGAGATACGTGTCTGCATGGGTTCATGTTGCACATTGTTGCATAACACGTTTATAGCACATGCTTGCTTGCAAGGATGCTCGTTCCAGAGCACACATGCTATATGCATGTTGGGCGTGAGACATATTTATATGATTTCATGTTTCCATGAACACACACTGCCATGTACACACGCCTCCATTGAGGCATATGGCTTTAACACTTGCCACATACACATATGGGGAGCCAGTTGCATATGTGTTTATTTACTTGGGACTGCAGAGGTTGTCTGCGTTGTGCAGGGGAACAGCACTATCTCCAGTTGGTGGTCTTGCCCTTTTGGGTTAGCCTCCGTGTCTGGGTTGTCAGGGTGCTAGGGCCCGCCTCTAGCAGGTCTGTAGGCCCAGGGTATAGCAGTAATGGCATACGGAAGCAGACTCCTGCTGATGGATCAGTCAGCAGCATGGCTGGACCTAAGGGTGTCCAGCATGGTCAGGTATCTGGATCTCCTGGGTTAGGATTCCAGTCTAAAGATACATTCTTCATTGACAAGAAGCTGGGTATGTTTTGCACCAGGAGAGTACTTTTGGCCTAAGACAAGACCATCGCTATAAGAAAGCTGGTCTAGGTGGTTACGGCAAGGAACAGTTCCTTACTTTTGGCCTTCTGCTTAAGGCACTAGAGAAGATGCTGCTTCATTCAAGACAGTTCCCTATACTTTTATTCAGGACTGTTATAAACAGTATTGTGTTGGCCTAGAAGGAGTGGATCTTGACCTAGCATTATCCAAAGAACCGGTCCCAGAGATAGGCTGGAATTCCTCTTGGTGGTTCTTAACTAAAGGGTTTGCCAGGTCAGGAAGAGACCTTGGCCCAGGGGAAGTAGTCGAGCTCCAAGGGAGCCTTATTGGTCAGCTAGAGCTACCGATGGAGCATCTGGCTTAGGGGCCTGAACGTTCAGGGGCTGGTTGGTTCGGTCAGAGTTCAATCAGACTATACCATATTAAGTGATTTACTTAATTTACCAAGGAGGAGCTTGTGCCTTGCCTATTGACATTCGTCATTTCATGAAATGCAGAATTGGCAGGCGATTCGCTGTAGCCGTCAACAAGTGTCTCCAGGAGAAGGACCTCTACACCCCGACTGTTTTCCTGACCAAGGGCCACAGAAATAGTACCCTGTACATAAGATGTATTGGCGTCCAGGCTCAACAAGAAATTGAACAGCTTGAGGTCAAGGACAAGGGATCCACCCGCATGCGGGGCAGATGTGTTAGTAATCTGGTGGGACCAGTGGTCACTGGTTATGTCTCTCCCCCCAGTGCCGCGGCGTTTGTGGCTTCCATGCAACATTAGAGGATGGCGGAAGCTGGCCTGATTACTCCGGCATAGCCCTGACGACCTTTTCTGTGCAGGGACAGTAGGGGTGGTAGTAGAGGACCCACGGTCCCTTACATCTTGTCCAGGCCTACTTCGAAGGGGGTATTACATCCTGTCGTGCAACAGGTGAATTAATGGTCTGGCTATTTTAGCCCACATTCTTCAGGATCAGGGTTTTTAGAATCAACGGCACTTCCTTGATTCATACAGGAAGGCTGGCCTCCAGGACCAGATATCCCAGGATCGGTAGAGCCCATGTTCCTGGTATGAAACAGATGGTGGCATCCTTGGAAGTTTGTTAAAGATAAAATTCCTGCCTTCCTGCATTTGGAAAGGAGACGGAGCCAGCCTTAAGTTACATCAAGGATCCGATCTCGGCCTTGCCTCCAAAGGTCGCTTGCTTCACACTCTTTGTTCCGAGCCATTATACAAGGGGTGACGCGCAGAAGTCCACCAGTTTAGTCGCCCTTGTGCTTGGAGGATTGGCTCTAGTTTTGTCGGCTTACAGGGTCAGCTCTGTGGGCCGATGCACCATATTTCCCTTCAGCCTTTAACAAGGGAATTGGTGTTCTTGGTTGTGGTAGCCTCCAAGAGAGTTTCAGTATTGGCAACCTCTTGGTATAAAACCATACTTATTCTTACTAGTAGGGTGATGTTAATCCCCACCCAGCCCTATTTACTAGAAGGATCTAGTGTTCATTTGAATCTAGATATTCTTACCTCCCCCTTTTTCAAAACCTTGTTTTCGGAAGAAAAGGTTATTGCTTTCTCTCAGTAGAGATGAGAGCAGTTAAATATCTATCTGAAGGTTCAGATATAGAAATCTGAAGTTTTTATTGTGCTGCCAGAAGACCCTAGATGTGGGCAGGCAGTGTTCAGTTCAGCTATTAAAATGGTTACACTCTCTCCTTTGGAGTAGAAGGGTCAAGGCCTATCTGAAGCGGCTGCTCGGATACGGAAAGCTGATGTTATTGCGCTACCAGGAGGCCCTAGGAAGGGGCAGGCAGCGTCTAAAATCAACTGTTTTCAAGATTGATTCATCAGGGTATTATTCAGGCTTGTGGTTCGGAGAGTGGGACTCCCCCTGTTTCTTGGGGGGGGGGGGTGCTCCGTACCAGGATAGTAAGCGCTTTATGCGCGATGCTTTACCGAGCCTTTATGTCGCAGATTTTCAGGGCCGCAACTTGGCGTCTGTGCTTAGGTTCACTGATTCTTGTCAGATGTACATAGGAGGGCAAAAGGATGCAGCTTTTTGGCGCAGTATGCATCTGGCAGCATTATAGATCCTCACATCTGATGGCGGCCTGCGTTGTTTGTGTCTCCCTCCCCTCAGTAAGCATTGCTTTCGGACATCCCACATAGTAATGGATTGCCGCTCTGTGTCCCGTGATGTACGATAAAGAAAATAGGATTTTTTATGACGGCTTACCTGTAAAATCCTTTTCTTGGAGTACATCACGGGACACAGAGCTCCCGCCCCTCTTGTTTGGGGATATTGGGACACTTATTGCTTTGCTACAAAAACTGAGGAGCTCCCAGTATGGGAGGGGTTATATAGGGAGGGAACTTCCTGTGTAGTTAATTACACCAGTGTCCACACCTGAAGGTAGACTCTATAACCCACATAGTAATGGATTGCCGCTCTGTGTCCCGTGATGTACTCCAAGAAAAGGATTTTACAGGTAAGCCGTCATAAAAAATCCTATTTTTGGAAAGTAGACATTACAAGGTATTTATTAACCACTTAAGGACCCCCGCACGCACATTTACGGCCACAACATGGCTCGTACAGGCACAAGGGCGTAAATTTACGTCCTCGTGCGGTTCAGGGGTTCGCGGCGTGCGGCGGTCCCCCTGGCTCTGGGAGCGATCGCCGACGAGCGGGCGGATGTCCGTGTTTTCCGCCCCCCCCCCCCCCGCGATCGCAGCCAATGGGAGCGCTCCCCCTTCGTGTCAGTTCCTCCTCCTGTGTTTACACAGGAAGGAGGAAATTATGTCACCTCTCATCGCAGCGGTGTTTCCCACCGCTGCTGATGAGAGAAGACATCCACAGTAAGTGTGCACCAACACAACACTGACACACCCACACATAGGCACATTAACCCCTTGTGATCGCCCCCACCCCCCTGTCACAGTGTCACTGAATGCAGTGATCTAATCACTGCATTTAGTGTCAGTGTGACAGGCAGTGTAGAAGTCAGTTAGTGTTAGGTCCAGGATAGCCCCCCCACCCCCCCCTAATAAAGTTTTAACCCCCTGATCACTGCCCTAGTTAACCCTTTCACTCCCTATTGCCAGCATCACTAAGCGATCATTTTTCTGATCGCTGTTTTAGTGTCGCTGTTCCCGCTAGGTAGCTATTTTTTTTATTGCGATTTTTTTTTTTTACTAAAGACATGTGGCTGAATTAATTTTGGCCTAAATGTTTTACTAAAATTTAGTTTATTTGATTTTTTTTATAACAAAAATTTAAAAAATTGTGATTTTTTTCAAAATTGTCGCTCTATTTTAGTTTATAGCGCAAAAAATAAAAATCGCAGAGGCGATCAAATACCACCAAAAGAAAGCTCTATTTGTGGGAAGAAAAGGACGCAAATTTTGTTTGGGAGCCACGTCGCACGACCGCGCAATTGTCTGTTAAAGCGACGCAGCGCCGAATTGTAAAAACACCTTGGGTCATTTAGCAGCGTATGTGTCTGGGTCTTAAGTGGTTAAGAGGCATGGTGAGTTATTTGAAGTTGTCATTTCTTCCCACAAAACTTTGCAAAATTAAGATTTTTATTTTTTATTTAAAACAATTCTCAAAATTGTCATTGTAATAGCTTATTTCTCTCACATGACATGTGCATACCACACATGACACCCCAAATCACATTCTGCTACTCCTCCTGAGTAGAACTATACCCCATGTGTGAGACTTTTTCACTGCCTGGCCACATACAGAGGCCCAACATGCAGGGAGCGCCATCAGGGGTTCTAGGAGCATAAATTGCACATTTAACTAGTTGACTACCTATTAAACTTTTGAAGGCCCTGGAACACCAGGACAATAGAATTACCCACAAAAATGACCCCATTTTGCAAAGCTAACACCCCAACGTATAATCTATAAGGCATAATGAGTCTTTTGAAAGGTTCATTTTTTTCCAGAAGTTTTTGGAACATGTGGAAAAAAAAAATTAAAACGCATTTTTTTTTACACAAAGTTGTCCGTTTATAGGATATTTCCAACACATAGCATTTAGATAGCAAAAATTACACCCCAAAATACATTCTGCTACTCCTCCTGAGTACAACGATACCACATGTGTGAGACTTCTACACAGCCTGACCACATACAGAGATCCAACATGCAAAGAACACCATCAGGTGTTCCAGAGACACACCCACCCAAATCTCTTTGAAGCCTCCGAGTCTCCAGACCCTAATCTAGGATGAGAAAACAAAAAAAAATATTTTTCTTCATCCAGAAAAACTTTTCTGGAGCCCCTCACATATGTGAGACCCCTGTGTTGAATCCCACTAGTCCAGTAGCAGGGTACAAGATCAGTCCATGAGGCAGGCAAAAACATGGTCAAACAGTCCAAGGTCAGTTCCAGATCAGGCAGAGGCATTACAGAATCGTTAGGCAGAAGCATGGTCGAAAAAACAGTCCAGGGTCAGTTCCAGATAAGGCAGAGGTATTACAAAATCGTAAGACAGAATTGTGGTCAAAAAACAAGCCGGGGTCAGTTACAGAGCAGGCAGTGGCATAAGAAGTGTGAAGGTGTGTGAAGACAGGAACGGAGCATTACGTTTACCATACTAAACAAATAATTTAGTTTAGTATGGTAATGGCGAAAACGGTCAGGTACACAGAGGCCTGGTTGGGAAGGACAATCGGCACAATGGAAAGATGTGTCTAGCCTGACTCCTCCACCGGAACACACCTTACATCTTTTTTGAAGTTGTCGGCCTGTTTCTGTGGGAGGGACTTCATCGGGAAAGTGACGTTCGGAGAGACGACTTAAAACATCAGATCGGATGGTTTGGGGTGTGTCGTTTGCGAATATAAGGGCAGTGATAAGGTCCTCCTGGTAGCCAAGGAAGCGTTTGGGGTTTTGGGTGGAGTTGCAGTAAATTATTTATGAGTTATATATGGCCAATTTAAAAAAATAAATTGCAACTTTTTTGTACCAATGGTACGTCCGCTATGTGGCAAGATAGGGTTCAAGCATCTGGTCATTGAAGTCGACTCCCCCCATAAACAAATTGTAGTCCTGGATGCATGTGGGCTTTCGGATGGTGGTGCCATGCCTTCTGCGGATTTCAACAACGGTATCATTGTGGATAGAAGATGACATGTACACATCCCTTCTGTCCCTCCACTTCACTGCCAGAACCTCCTTGTTTCGCAGACTTGCTGATTCTCCTCTTCTCAGCTTTTTATTTACAAGACTTTGAGGAAAGCCCTTCCGATTATTTCTGATGGTGCCACATACTGGCGTCTGCTTCCAGTGCAGGTTGTGGAACAGGGGAAGAGAGGTGTAGAAATTATCTACGTATAGATTTTATCCTTTTTCCAATAGGGGGTTGATGAGTTCCCAAACAATTTTGACACTTGATCCCAGGTAGTCTGGGCATTTAGGGGGATTCAGCTGGGTGTCCTTGCCTTCGTACACTCTGAAGCCATACAGGTACCCTGTGACTCGGTCACACAATTTGTACACCTTCACACCATAGTGGGCCCCTTTGCTGGGAATACATTGTTTTATTTGAAGCCTGCCACTAAATGTAATAAGGGACTCATCCACACAGATGTGTTGGCCCGGGGTATACAATTGGGGAATTTTTCAGAAAAATAATTAAGTAAGGGTCGTTAAAATGTAGGAATCTTATTATGGCGAAGTTTCGGGATCTGGGCATTACGCTGGAGAAGATTGGCATGTGGGAGATGGGGCGTTTGGACCAAAAGAAACGTGAAGAGTTTTTTGGGTTGAGTCCCATACAAAATGTGAGGCCTAAAAAAAAATTCAACTCCTCCACCGTTAGGTCTCTCCACTGGTAGGGACGGGCATGATATGATGTAGGATTATTTGCAATAAATTGCTGTGCATATAGGTTGCACTGGGCCACAATTCTGGATATCATGTCCTCTGTAAACATTAGGTTAAAAAAATTGATTGGGGGAAAATTCTCCGTGTCCACCTGGATTCCTGGCTGGGCAGTGAGAGGGGGAAAGTTGGCTTCTCCTGAATTAGGAGGAAGACACCAGGGGTTCTGAAGGGCATAGAGAAGGCTGGCATGGGTCCTTGGCCTTTCTTGCCGAGGCACTGCGGTGCTGGTGGATGGCACTGCGGTGCTGGTGGATGGCACTGCGGTGCTGGTGGATGTCACTGCCTCCTCACCAGAACACCTTCGTTTAGCGGGTCGGCTATCTTCCTCCTTTGAGTCACTTGTTGTTCCACTACTGAAGGCTGGTTCATAATTGACGTCAAACTCAGAATTGGAAATGGAGTCTGAAAGAGAGAGCTCCATGTTGCTCTCATCGGGCGCGGAAAGAATTTGGTATGCCTCCTCGGCGGCAAAGGATCTTTCTTTATCGTACATCACGGGACACAGAGCGCATAGCCATTACATATGGGTTATAGAGTACCTTCAGGTGATGGACACTGGTGTAATTAATGTCACAGGAAGTTTCTTCCCTATATAACCCCCTTCCACTGGGAGTGCCTCAGTTTTTTCGCCAGTGTCTTAGGTGAATGGTCACGTCTAGCTATCCCTCCGAGTCCTTGGGACCTGGGATAGCTAACCGGATCCGTCCGAAGTGCTTTAAAGTGCTTTAAAGCCAAGGTGAACGGTACCCTGGCCCTGCCTGCGTGGGGTTTTGCCTATAACGCCTCTCCACCCTGGAGGGCTGGATTCTGGGCTCCAGTGCCTTAGTACCTTCCAACAGGTCTAAATGCTACTGATGCCAGGATGCTATATAGGTCCAGGTGTGTAGGTTTCCCAACAGGACCCCGGTCCCTGAAGGTCCAAGACAATACCCACGGAGATAGGGTAAGATTGGGCCTCTTGCATTTGCAATACCCTGCAGCGTGGAGCAGGTAAGAGGGAGCCTGCGGGACTTGGTTCAACAGCAGGTGTCCCCCTGGGGGTCTGGGTTGGCTTACGGTATGCTCTGCATCAGCCGCTATCTCCACTATGTCTAGCAGACAGGATGGGGTAAGAATTTTCTACCCAGGTAACATGTATGTGTATGTATGCCTTTAAAGATATGTATATGTATCTCCCCCAGGTCAGCCTGTTAGCATGCTACTGCAGCCCCATGTACTGGAGGTGAAATGCTGGGTAAACTCCAAGCCCAAGGGAGACAGCTCCCTCCTGTAAGGTCACCCTGGTGGTCTAGTGTGGCATTACCTTGTGTCTGGTCAGCGGCGCCATGCGCTCTTCCGTCCCCTCTCTGTTTTCTTTTCCTCCATGCTGGAATCGGCGTTGGGGGGGGGGGGGGCGCGCACGCCGGCTTATAGAGTGGCGGCGGCGTGCTTGGGGGGGGGGGGGGTTTCCCCGGCGTCGGGCCGTGGCCTGGTGTTTGACATCACAGCTTAAGCTGTGCATTTAAAACTCTGCAGCAGAGCGAGTGGATGGGGAGAAACGGAGCGCGCAGCTGAGGCCGGCGGACGAACAGTGACACCTAGTGGTGGTTTGTGAGATCTTCAGGTCTGGAGCTTGCTCCACACTGACCGAAAAAAAAAAAAAGGACTCGGCCTAGATCTCGGCAGTAGCTGAGCTTTTGCAACCTTGGGCTCAGAGCTAACTGGCAGTGGTTGGTAGCAATACTCACAGGGCCTTCTGTATTGCCTCCTTCCGTGGGATGTGGATGTTTTGCTGAATCTCTATCCGTAGCCTATATTTATACATCTATACTTCTAGATTGTTTTTTTCACTTCTTGCTACAACAGTAAGGTGTTGGCTACAGGAGTGTCTCAAGGTTGTGCAATGGCTCCCAAGGGATCAGGGACAGCTAAGGCTGCTAAAGGTTCCAAAAAACAAAGGGGTTCCCCGTCGGGGTCGGAGGATTTGGGCCAAACTTCTGCTCTCCCATCCTCACCTGATAGACCACCGGGCGTTGCCTTGGAAAACGAGCCATTAGGGTTGCCTGGGGCAGGGGCGGCCCCTGACCAACCCATTCCCGTTTATGTTACGGAAGAAATGCTAGCAGCCACCCTAGCTGGGCTAGAAAGAAGGTTGAAAACTTTGATTGCTACCTCCTTGCCTATAAACAAGCGGGCTAGATCCCCGTCGCCTAAATTGGTATCCTCGGATGTGGAGGCCCTCTCCCCGGAGGAGTTGGACCTACAGGGGGATCAGTCAGACCTAAACCCTGATGCTTTGGACTTTGAAGAATCCACTATTGAGGGACCAATTTCAGCATCACAAGAGTGGATTTAGTCCCTGACAGATAGGGTTCGCACTGCGTTTAAACTTCCAGTGTCAGAACAACAAGCCCCTGCGGTATCCTCATTAGGTTCCTTAAGGGCACCGCTAGGTAGTGCGGTTTTTCCGGTTCACCCCCTCCTTGAGAGTGTGATTTTTCAAGATTGGTCTCGTCCCGATAGGATTTTCATCCCTCCTAAAAGGTTTTCTGCACTTTATCCTATGGAGGAGAAATTTGCAAAGAAATGGGCGCTCCCTACTGTGGACGCAGCCATCTCCTGTGTCAATAAATCTCTAACCTGTCCGGTTGAGAATATCCAGATGTTTAAGGACCCGGTCGACAAAAGAATGGAAACTCTTCTAAAGGCTTCCTTTACCACAGCTGGTGGCGGCCATAGGTATTTGTCAGGCCTTAAAGGATCAGACGAAACAAATATTAAAGGTCATTCCGGCCCAACAGGCTCGGGAATTGGCCGACCTTCCTAGAGCTCTCTGCTTTGCAGTTGATGCTATAAAAGACTCCATCCAACAGGCGTCTCGGTTATCCCTCACTTTGGTCCACATGCGTCGGCTTTTGTGGCTAAAAAAATGGTCAGCGGAAACGCCGTGCAAGAAGCTGTTGGCGGCATTCCCTTTTCACGGAGGCCGACTATTCGGAGAATATCTGGATAAGTATTTTCAGACGATCTCAAGCGGTAAGCACTCTCTTACCTGTTAAGAAAAGACCCCGTGGACCCGCATTCAAGCGACAGGCCTCCCTGGGTTCGGGCCCTTCGACCTCCAGGCAGTTTCGACGGCCTCCCGGGCGTTCAGGCTTTGGTAGCCGACCGCAGACTCAAGCTCCTGGAGGCAAGAGACCTTGGTCTCGTAAGCCCGCTAAACCAGCCATCAAGTCTGCTTTTATAAAGGGGCGCCCCCACTCACTCGGGTGGGGGGAAGGCTTCGCTTTTTTTCCAAAATATGGGAAGCCAGGGTCCCTGACAGTTGGGTCGGCTCCTCTGTGGCCACAGGCTACAAACTAGAGTTTTGGGAATACCCCCCTCCTCATTTTCAAAGGTCAAGCCTTCCAAACGACCCATCAAGAAAGGCCTCTTTACTGAAAGCATTGGATCGCCTCCTGCTCCAAGGAGTAATTGTAGAGGTACCAGCCCAGGAATGCTGTTTGGGATTTTATTCCAATCTTTAGACCTCAAACGCCTAAATTACTTTCTGAAGGTTCGGTCCTTCCGTATGGAGTACATACGTTCAGTGGCTGCTACCCTGCAGCAAGACTAATTTCTAGCGTCAATAGATATAAAAGACGCATACCTGCACGTATAAAAGACGCATACCTGCACGTACCGATCTTCCCGGCACATCACAAGTTTCTTCGTTTTTCACGGTAGACCACCGCCATTACCAGTTTGTGGCCCTCCCGTTCGGGTTGGCAACGGCCCCGCGCGTATTCACAAAGGTCCTGGCTCCTGTTTTGGCCAACCTGAGGGCAAAGGGTTTTGTGGTCCTAGCTTACTTGGACGATCTCCTAGTTATCGATCGGTCAGCTTCCAGACTGAATCATGCAGTGGCTCACACAGTTCAGCACCTAGAAACATTCGGGTGGATCCTGAACCGAGACAAATCGGTCTTTCAACCCACGAAGCAGTTTGAATATTTGGGCATGCCGCTGGACACGGAATGCCAGAAAATATTTTTGCCTCAAGCAAACGTCAAGTCAATAACTCAAACAATACGTTTAGTTCTAGGCAGAAAGCAACAAACTATTCGCCTATGCATGCGGCTACTGGGAAAACTAGTGGCCACCTTCGAAGCGGTTCCCTACGCCCAGATCCATACCCGAACTCTCCAGGTGGCCATTCTCTCAGCATGGAGCAAATCCACTCAGACATTAGATCGTCCATTAGTCCTCTCCCCGAGGGTTCGGCACAGCCTGTTCTGGTGGCTGGTCCCTCAGAATTTGGCAAGGGGAAAATCCTTCTGCCCCAGCGTGTGGAAAATTGTAACCATGGATGCAAGCCTGTCAGGTTGGGGGGCAGTCCTAGAGGGACAAACCCAGCAGGGACAGTGGTCGGAGACAGAGAGACTTCTTCCCATCAATATTCTAGAAATCAGGGCTGTTCGGATTGGCCCTGAAGGCTTGGACTCCCAACTTTCGGGGTCTACCAGTAAAGGTGCAATCCGACAATGCCACAGCGGTGGCATACATAAACCACCAGGGGGGCACGAGGAGTCCCTCTGCCCTGCGGGAAGTAGACCTAATTTTCTCATGGGCAGAAGCCCATGTACCCTGCATCTCGGCAGTGTTTATCCCAGGGGTGGACAATTTCCAAGCAGACTTCCTGAGTCGCCAGCAGCTACTTCCGGGGGAGTGGTCCCTTCACCCCCAGGTGTTCGAAGAAATCTGTCTAAGGTTCGGGGTTTCGGATGTAGACATCATGGCATCAAGAGTCAACAAGAAGCTAGACAGGTTCATATCCCGAACCAGAGATCCCTTGGCTTGCGGGACCGATGCGTTGGTGTGACCCTGGCACCAGTTCTCTCTACTTTATGCATTTCCCCCGGTACAAATGTTACCCCACCTGCTACGAAGGATCAGGGTAGAATGCAAACCGGTGATCCTGGTGGCTCCGGTTTGGCCTCGGAGAGCGTGGTACTCTCTCATTGTAAGAATGTCAGTAGGAGCTCCCTGGCCACTCCCCTTGCGCCCAGACCTCATTTCGCAGGGGCCGATCTTCCACCCTACCTTACGGCATCTAAGTTTGACGGCCTGGCAGCTGAATCCCTAATCCTTAGTGGTAGAGGCCTGTCCTTTCAGGTTATATCTACCCTGATTCAGGCCAGGAAACCAGTCTCTAGAAGTATTTATTATAGGGTCTGGAAGACCTATGTGGTATGGTGTGAGTCCCGGGGATGGCATCCCAGTAAGTATGCTATTGACAGGGTCTTACAATTCCTTCAATTGGGAGTTGACAAGGGGTTGGCTTTTAGCACCTTAAAGGGACAGGTTTCGGCTTTAGCAATATGGTTTCAGAGGCCCTTGGCCGTCCATTCGCTAGTTAAAACCTTCTTGCAGGGGGTCTTGCATATCAATCCCCCTATTGGGGCACCCCTTTGTCCTTGGAACTTAAATTTGGTCTTGTCAGCTTTGCAGAAACGACCTTTTGAGCCCTTGGCAGAGATTCCTCTTGTATTACTAACCCGAAAGTTAGTATTTTTGGTAGCTATGGCCTCTGCCAGGAGAGTCTCGGAACTGGCAGCCTTGTCATGCAAGGAGCCATACCTCATCCTGCACAAGGACAGAGTGGTTCTCCGTCCTCACCCATCCTTCCTTCCGAAGGTCATATCCAGTTTTCACCTGAACCAGGATCTAATATTACCATCCTTCTTTCCTAGACCGACTTCCAGAGAAGAAAGGCTCCTTCATACTTTAGACGTTGTTTCGAGCCATGAAGATTTATCTTAGGGCTACGGAGAAAATTCGAAAGACGGATGTACTTTTTGTCCTTCCGGATGGTCCTAAAAAAGGGCAGCCGGCCGCCAAATCTTCTTTGGCTAGATGGATTAAGCAGCTGGTTTTTCAGGCCTATGGCTTGAAACGCGTCCCGCCTCCTTTATTAGTGAAAGACCATTCCACTAGGGCCATGAGCGCCTCCTGGGCGGCACATCATCAGATCTCCATGGCTCAATTTTGCAGGGCGGCAACCTGGTCATCTGTACACACGTTCACAAAATTTTATAAATTGGACGTTAGGAAAGGTGCGGATGCAGCGTTTGGGCAGGCGGTCTTACAGGCTGCAGTATAAAATCCTCCAGCCCTGAACAGCCTTGTTTTTTTCACTTAATTTACTTAATTTCCTGGTTGTTCAGTTGATTTAAGTTTTTCCAATTTGATTGGTTTTCTCTTAGTCTTGTGTCTCCCTCCCTTCAGGGGCATTGCTTTGGGACATCCCATATGTAATGGCTATGCGCTCTGTGTCCCGTGATGTACGATAAAGAAAAGAGGATTTTTAACCACTTGCTTACTGGGCACATAAACCCCCTTCGTGCCCAGGCGAAATTTCAGCTTCCGGCACTGCGTCGCTTTAACTGACAATTGCGCGGTCGTGCGACGTGGCACCCAAACAAAATTGGCGTCCTTTTTTTCCCCACAAATAGAGCTTTCTTTCGGTGGTATTTGATCGCTCGTGCGGTTTTTATTTTTTGCGTTATAATGAAAAAAAGAGCGACAATTTAAAAATATATATATATTTTTTACTTGTTGCTATAATAAATATCCCATTTTTTTTTTTTTCTCAGTTAAGGTCGATACGTATTCTTCTACGTATTTTTGTAAAAAAAAAAAAAAAAAAATCACAATAAGTGACTGCTTTGCGCAAAAGTTATAGCACCTACAAAATAGGGGACATAATTATGATTTTTTTTTTATATTTTTTTTTTTACTAGTAATGGCGGCGATCTGCAATTTTTATTGGGACTGCGATATTGCGACGGACACATCAGACACTTTTGACACATTTTTGGCGCCATTCACATTTATACAGCGACCAGTGCTATAAAAATGCACTAATTACTGTATAAATGTGACTGGCATTGAAGGGGTTAACACTAGGGGGTGAGGAAGGGGTTAAATGTATTGCCTGGGTGTGTTCTAACTGTGTGGGGGGAGGGGGGTGACTGGGGGATGTGACCGATTCTGTCTCCCTATGTACAAGAGAAACAGCATCAGTCGCCTTTCACTGACAGGACGTGAAGCTCTGTGTTTACACTCAGAGCTCCACGTCCCTGCTCTCTCACCGACGATCGCGTGTACCTGACGGACATCGCGGCCGCCGGGTACACGCATCGGATCCTCGGTGATGCGTCGGGACTGTTTTTCCCTGTGGCGCGCGGGGAATTACAAGTAAATCACGTCCAAAGACGTGACCCCGGCGCCTCAGGTCCGCGCTGCTAAAGTATTCTGTCAATAGCGCGGACCTGAAGAGGTTAAAAACAGCTTACCTGTAAAATCCTTTTCTTGAAGTACATCACGGGACACAGAGCTCCCACCCCTCTTTTGGGGAACGTTGTTTAACCTCTGAGAGATTGCTTGCTACAAAACTGAGGCACTCCCAGTGGGAGGGGGTTATATAGGGAGGAAACTACCTGTGAGATTAATTACACCAGTGTCCATCACCTGAAGGTACTCTATAACCCATATGTAATGGCTTGCGCTCTGTGTCCCGTGATGTACTTCAAGAAAAGGATTTTTACAGATAAGCTGTTTTTAAAAATCCTCTTTTTTTACATTTTGCTGGTGGTGACTACACAGGTGTGTGCTAAGCCTTCACTGATGGGCACTGATGAGGTGGAGCAGATGGGCACTGATGAGGCATAGCAGATGGGCACTGATGAGGCGGCACAGATGTGCACTGATTGGCACAGGTAGGCACATGTGGGCACTGATTGACGGCACAGGTGGGCACTGATGAGGTGGCACAGGTGGGCACTGCACAGATCACTGATGGCACAGGTGGTCCCAGACTGGCACAGGTGGGCGAAGATCCCTATGGGCACTGTATGGGCACTATGATGGCACTGTATTTTCACTGGGCACTGTAAAACACTTCTCAACTCAGATCGTTCTCCCTTCTCACACGCTGTCTCTGTGTGAGGAGGGAAGGGCGGGAATGAGAGATGATCTCATATGTTTACATTTGAGATCATCTCTCATTGGCCGCACAGATCGCATACCAACGGCGATCTGTGATTGGCTGTGTCCAAGGGACACGGCCAGCACAGAATTTCCCCGGTGCGCGCTCGGGGAGGACGTCAAATGACGGCGTCCTGGATTTTCAGGTCCGCGCTGAAGCCGTTTATCGGCTATAGCGCGGGCCTCAAGTAGTTAAATACCACCCAAAAAAGCTCTAGTGTGAACAAAATGATAAAAATGTAGTTTGGGTACAGTGTTGCATGACTGCACAATTGTCATTAAAAATGTGACAGCTCTGAAAATCAGCCCGGGCAGGAAGGGGGTAAAAGTGCCCGCTATTGAAGTGGTTATTTAAACAAAAAAGGTTTTCTTTTTTTTACAACTTGAAAAAGACTCTACAAACTATTTTATTATGACATAGCTAGGCATACACTTCTTTGTCAAAGGCTGCAAGAGTTAAGCCAGCCAGCCGTACATTGATTGAAATTTGGCCAGGGACTTTGTATGGAATTTGTATGGACAGCCTGGTTGTACAGAAGTCGGTATACTGATTGACTTCTGTACAACCAGCCTGTTGGAAAGTTTCCACACATTCAGTTTAAAAGGAAATCAAAATACATATTCTCCTCTTTGCTGTAGCATCGTTGTGATATTGCAGCTGTTCTACATAAGTTTTAGGTGGCTGATTTAGCCTTTTCATATTAGAATCTTGTAATCGCTTGCAGTGTAGCACTGGAAGAGGAAGGGTAGATCAAAATGATGACTTAATCGGGGGGGGGCGTGGCCTAGACAGGCATGTGAGCGGTCGCATAGCACGGAGCTCCCGCTATTGATCCTCCACCGATCCTTCCCGCGGTGATCCTGCCATACAAAAACCCACTGGAATACTCACCTTGCCTTCCCCGGTGCAGCGGTAACATCGGTGAATCGTCTCCGGCTCCCGTGATGGCCCACAAAGGCGATAAAGACTCGATGGCGGCGGCGGCCCTGCACATCCAAGATGGCGCCGGCCCCAGTCTCCCACAGAAAGCTCCGCGCGGATGAGAGAAGTCCCAGGACACAAGTAAGTCCCATAAAACCCAGAAACAGCAGGGAAGGGAGCAGCCTAAGGACATGCTGTATTATGCCCAGAAGATGCAGGGCTCTAGCAGCTCCCTTCCCCCTCAGTCGCAGGCCCCGCTGCATGACGCTGGAGGGCAAGATGGCGCATCCGCCCTAGATGACACGCTACCTTTGGAGGTGTCCCAGGACCAGGATCAGATCAATGATCTGCTCGAGAGGCCAGCTGATGCCCCACAGCCTACTCTAAGCGAGATCCTGCTGGCAGTGCAGAGATACACAACTTCAGTGACGGCCTCTGTGGATGGCCTGAAACTACAGTTTGGGGCACTGACAGAAACTGTGTCCCTCATAAGGCATGACATCCAAAAAATCAGGGAGCGCACCACGGCGGTTGAGGGGCGCATCAGCGAGATGGAAGACCAGATACCCCCCCTCGCCAGAGACACAAGATCGGCGTTACAACAGGTGGCCCAGGCGAATGCAAAAACGGATGACATCGAAAACCGTTTGAGGAGAAACAACGTGCGTATAGTGGGGCTCCCCGAGAAGGTGGAGGGCAGGTACCCCACGACCTTCGTGGAGTCATGGCTCCAGGAGATCTTTGGCGCGGAAGCATTCACCACGCTGTTTGCGGTTGAGAGGTCCCACCGCACTCCTCCCAGACCCCTCCTGCCAGGTAATCCGCCTAGACCTATGCTTGCCAGGCTCCTGAATTACAGGGACAGGGAGATCGTACTTCGCTTGGCCCGGGAAAAGGGATCAGTGCATTACAACGGCGCGAGGGTGTCGTTCTACTCGGACTTCTCGGCAGAAGTACAGCGCAGGAGAGCCAAATTTGCTGATGTCAAGAAGCGCCTACAAAGGCTCCAATTAACCTACGCCATGCTATATCCGGCCAAGTTGAGGGTCACCGCCAGAGGCCAAGCAACATTTTTTGAAACCGCTGCAGAAGCTGCTGACTGGTTGGATCGCAACGAACATGATCTGAGGAGGAGACGTGATGCGGATGAGGGAGACTGAAGTCCACCTAGACCATACTCAGTGGGGAAAAGGTATGATACTTGCTGAAGAAAGGTGTCTTTGTTCACCACTTGCAAAGCGGGACATGTTTTATTTTTTTATTTTTTCTGGTTAGCGCTGGCTCAGTGCACTGCAAGCTGATAATTTCCTATGATGGACTCTAAGCGGCAGTGGAGGAGGTTCCCCCACTGCGACGCGCACGTTCGAGATCGACCCCACTTGAAGGGGTGGACTGTTGGGTACCCTGTTGGCACAGAGTTACAGAGACTGTGTTTTTTTTTTTTTTTTCTTGCTCACCTTAGTACACGTTTGACTGCCTCTCTCTCCCCCCCCTGTGTGTTTTTGCTCCCCCACCGACCCCCTGTGTGGACGGATCTGGGCAGACCCGCAAGTCCCTCTTTTGACTTCTGCGCCCAAACCGGGCGGCCCAAACCAATAACTTGGCCCTGGACTGTGTCGCAAGGGCAAATTGCATGCGGCACTGCCACGTTTTTCCACTTGCCATGGCTACTACACCAATAGTGACATGGAATGTCCGCGGAGTGCATGATCCTCTGAAACGCACTATGATCGGCTCCTGCCTGAAAAAGTTTCACCCGGCCATTGTGGGCCTCCAAGAGACTCACCTTACAAGAGACACCCTGAGCTGCCTAGGTTTTTCCTGGGTGGGCAAGGCCTACCGCTCCACCCACACCTCTTTCACACGTCCGTTCAGTTCAGTGGGCAAGGCCTACCGCTCCACCCACACCTCTTTCACACGTCCGCTCCACCCACACCTCTTTCACACGTCCGTCCGTCAGGGCTCTTTCACACGTCCGTTCAGTTTTTTGGATCAGTTTTTTCCCCCTTCAGTTGATCCGTTTTTTCATCAGTTTTTCGTCAGTTTTCCGTCAGTTTACATCCGTTTCCGTTCCGTTTTTCATCAGTTTTTTTCATCCGTTTTTTCATCCGTTTTTTTTTTTAGAACTTTTTTTTTTTTACATATTTTGATGAAAAACTGACGTTAGCGGATCGGATGGTCCGTTTTTCGTCCGTTCCGTTTTTTTGACGGAAGAAAAATAGGGTTTTCTTCCGTCCAAAAAAACGGAGCTTACCGCAGACGGATGTTAACGGACGTTAGCGGATGCTCATCCGCTAACGGACGCTAACCCATAGGGAAGCATTGAGGTCCGTTAACGGACGTCCAAAAAACGGACGAACTGAACGGACGTGTGAAAGGGCCCTTACTCTCGGGGGGTGAGTGTGCTGGTACACAAATCCTTGGCCTACCAGGAAATTGACTCGGCAATAGACTCTCACGGGCGTTATGTTTTTCTCTACTGCAAAATTTTTACTGTAACTTTGATACTTGCTTTTGTTTATAGGTTATACAATATCTTCTGTCGTACCTAGTCAATAAGCCTGATGTACCGGTCATGATAATGGGGGACTTTAACGGCTGTCTTGATCCCAGACTGGACAGGCATCCGCCAGTCGTGCCACCGCTAGGGGGAAGAGGTACCATTTTGAGCCGCCTCCTGGCGGAGGTGGGCTGGATAGATGTATGGAGAGCCAGAAACCCGACGACCAAACAATTCTCATGTTTCTCTAAGACCCATGGGTCGCTATCCCGCATTGACACGTGCGTTGGGTCCACTCAAATGTTACATATGGTGACCAAGCTAGAGTATTTCCCCAGGGGGGTGTCTGACCATTCCCCCCTGGCAGCACACTTAATCACCCGCTCAACCTCCTCCTTGCCCAGGGCCCCCTGGAAATTGAATGCCTTCTGGCTAAAGCTTTTTACTTCCCATGAGCGAATAGGACTACAGATAGAACGATACTTTCTAGAAAACGGTCTAGGAGGTGTTACTCTAGAGGGATGGGATGCGTTCAAGGCGTGCCTTAGGGGCACGTTTATAGCTGAAATTTCCTCCATCAAGTGCAACTCTGCAGCCCTTTTAGAACAGGTTGAGAACCAGGTAGGTAGGTTGGAGCTGCAATATGTAACAGACCCTTCTGACTCCGCGAGGGAGGCGTGGTTGTCGGGCCAGGACTCTCTGGACCGGTTGCGGGCCTCCACCGTTGAAAAAAAGCGCTTTTTCACAAAACAGGCCTACTATGAGGAGGGGGAAAGACAGGGAGACTTCTGGCCAGGATTGCTAGGTCTCAGCAGGCGTCCCCAGCCATCGGAGCAATCCGTGACTTCCAGGGACGGTTGGTGAACGACCTGGAGCAGATTGTTGCCGCACTGGCGGCCTTCTACACGGATCTGTACAAATCTCGAGATGACTATTCCGATAGTGAGCTGCAGACGTACATGGACGCTGTGGCTCTCCCGACTCTGAGCGGGCGGGCCCGGGCTGAGATGGACGCTCCCATGACCCTTGACGAGTTGATGGAGGCGGCCGCCTCCTTCCCTACATGCAAAGCCCCGGGAGATGACGGGATTCCCATGGAAGTCTACACCCAATACGGGGGGGAAATCCTTCCCAGGTTACTGAGGGTTTTTAATGCCTCGTTTGACCTGGGGAAACTTCCTCCATCTATGACAAGGGCAAATATCATCCTTTTGTTGAAACCGGGCAAAGACCCCCTAGACCCAGGCTCATATAGGCCCATTTCTCTGCTCCAAAGCGATGTTAAAATCCTTGCGAAAGTGCTAGCCATTAGAGTGAACAAGGTCATTCTATCCCTAATACACCCCGACCAGGCAGGGTTCATGCCTCGTAGCTCTACCGCGACAAACCTTAGACGCCTATACCTTAACATGCAGACCCCCTCGGATTCCGCCGGCCGCAGGGCACTGTTGTCACTTGATGCCAATAAGGCTTTCGACAGTGTCGGCTGGCGGTATCTGTGGGCAGTGTTGGTCAAGTTTGGCTTCGGCCCCAGGTTCCTCAGATGGGTGAGACTGCTGTATGATGCACCCCAGGCGGCCATACGTTTATCAGACAGGATGTCTCAGGCCTTTTCCCTGGGCAGGGGGACCAGGCAGGGTTGTCCCCTGTCCCCTCTGCTCTTCGCTCTGGCAATAGAGCCACTGGCGGCCCTGGTGCGGGATTCTCCCGCGGTCAGGGGCTTCCGTTATGGCGACATGCATGAAAAAATCATGCTATACACTGACGACATGCTCCTGTTTTTGGAGGATGCGGAGGATTCCCTGTGCCAAGTGATGTCCCTGGTGGCGGGGTTCGGCCATTTTTCTGGCCTCACCATTAATTGGACTAAATCAGCCCTGATGTATCTGGACGGGCCTCCCCCGTCCGACGGTAGTCCCACATGTCCTGTCCCCGTAGTAACTTCCTTTAAATATCTGGGGGTACATGTCTCCCCTAAGGTGACTGATTATTGTAGCCTGAACGTCTTTCCCTTATTGACCAGGTTCAGGGACAAGATCCACATATGGAATAGGCTAAAAATGTCCCTAGCGGGCAAAACCAATCTCATCAAGATGATTCTGATGCCGCAGTTACTCTACCTACTTCACAATTCCCCGGTTGTCATCACCCTCAAGACGTTTAGAGTGGTCAACTCGCTTTTTAGGCAATTGCTCTGGCACATTAAAGCTCCCAGGATAAAACTGGAACAATTGCAGAGGCCAAAGGAGGTTGGGGGGCTGGCTCTTCCTAACCCGTGGATTTACTACCTGGCTGCACAGCTACAGCACCTGATCGGTGCCATGTCCCCGGCCGGCTCCTCGGCCAGGCTGTTACTGCTTGGCTCGGGGGCTGCGTCGATACCGGAGGGTCTTGAGGCCC
Organism: Rana kukunoris; assembly: GCA_029574335.1. Taxonomy (NCBI): domain Eukaryota; kingdom Metazoa; phylum Chordata; class Amphibia; order Anura; family Ranidae; genus Rana; species Rana kukunoris. Next base: position 329,521,673 of record CM056053.1, on the reverse strand, counting down.
AGCGGTTTCAGAAACCTAACAAGAAAATGCCCACCTTTGCGCTCATCCAGAAGGTTTGGAATAAGGCCAGGCAGCTCCAGGGGGTCACAGGATTTACTGAATTTAGCCCAATCTGGGAGAACAATACATACACTGAATTGGCCAAGCTGGAACAGGGTCCTAGATGGCGCCTTCAGGGCATAACTCTCCTCAAACAGGTATTTCAGGGTGGTGCACTAATCCCGTTTGACACCCTGCGGTCCAGATTTGCACTCCCTCAATCCATGCTCTTTTACTACTTACAACTGAAACATGCAATTAGGGCCCAGGGAGATGCGGTGGAGTGGGCTCAGTCCCCCACTCCAGTATTTCGCATCTTAAGGGCCGCATCTGAGACTAGAGGTATTATCTCACAGTGTTACCACATGTTGCTAGACTCATTTCTGGAGGCACATCCCATGAAAGTGGCGGATAAGTGGGAGGAAGATGTAGGTCCGATGACAGGGGACATGTGGGAGGAAGTGCTGATTGCAGTCAATAGCTGTTCGCTCAATGTAGCACAGAAAGTATCTCAGCTGTACATTTTGTTGAGGGTCCATTATACCCCAGTAAAACTTTTTAAAATGGGCGGGGCTGCGGACCCGATGTGCAACAGGTGCAAGGTAATGTCTGGCGATTTGATTCACTTGCTCTGGCGCTGCCCCAAGCTCCACAGGTTCTGGAAGGGAGTTGTGGATACACTTCACTCTGTGTTCCAGGTGGCCGTGCCCCTGGAGCCGATATACTGCCTGCTTGGAGTGTTGGAGGGAGTGGTAACAGAGGAATTGACTCGAATGGCACTAAACAGGGCACTGTTCCAGGCCAGGAGGGCTATTCTCCTGAAATGGAAACTGGAGGACCCCCCCACGCTTAAATCCTGGGTGATGCATATGGGCAGGATGCTTGTCATGGAGAAATACATATATCAGCACAGGGGAAATGCAGGCACATTTGACAGGATTTGGGATGCATGGTTGGCCACACCTGGCTTGAGCCCTATGGAACTTGTTCAGGGGAGGTTGCTGGGTGGTAATTAGACTTGCCAGTTCAGGGGCGGCGGGATTAGAGGGCATGTTACTGGATACTGTTGGAATGTGCTGGATGCTGGTTGGAGAGCAATGTGTGAAGTGTACTATATATGCTGAGGCTATTATGTCATGTTGGTTTTCTTTTCCTGTATGTTATGTGAGCAATAAAAACTTTTCTGATTTAAAAAAAAAATGATGACTTAATCAGTGTGGTTATGTTTGTTTATTTTGCAGTCAGCAGATTGGGGGGCAGTTTGCTATCCAAACTTTTTGTTAACTGTTACACAACTTCCTTTTGCTTGGTAAGGATGTCTGGATTAAAATACTGTCTGAACAGATATACAAATATTTTGGCAGATAAGATGGCCAAGTGTATATATCTTTTCAATCTTGTCATCCAGGCACCCATGCCAGACAGTTCGAATAGTGTTTGGGGATGGCCACACTGTGATGCAGCTTTGGCACACAGCGGTTTTATGGGGCTCACAGCCAGGGTGTAGACCAGGCTTGTCTCGTGATCACACCACATCTATAATAATATTGTTTAAACGAATTTCATGACTGTATTTAATGAGATGTATAAGCTATATAGCAGTGCAATAAGAAGTGATAATTTTTGTCATTTTTTTTGCAATTTTACAAATCAAACCAACCAGCCTTCTTTTAATTGGTCTGATTGGTTGGTGTTGGTTTAAACATGGTGCCACTCGCCCTATTTAATAAGCCTGAAGGATATAATGAGAAGGATTTAAGAAAGTTGAAATCTAATAATGAGTTGCTTACTGCAAAAATACTTGATCATGTAGGTCGGCTTTCTCTTGCCTTGACTTTAAAACTTTCTAATTTGCCACTACATCCATTTTTGTTTTTTTCAGACACATGAAGCCACAAAACTGTTTGCTTCTCTACCAGTGAAAGGTAGTTCTTCAATGGATGATACCGAAACTAGGAAACTTGTTGAAGAATGCAAGAAACTTCAGACTGAGATTATAAAACTGTCAGATGAAAATCAGCTGCTGAAAGTGAGAAAACTACCCCATCATATTTGTCTTACTTTTATAATACTGTTATGTGGTAATTAGTTTGGCTGTTATATACACAAGAACCAGAGGGCATGTCATCCATTGTTAAAACATTTTTATATGTAATTTTAGCATGCAAACAGTGAGAAACTTCCAAAGAGTGCTAAAATAATTATTATATTGGTCATAGTGTAATTTTCTCAGTTGCTTGCAAAGTAAACTGCTGTAACCAATGTCAATATAACAACATACAAATATAGTCAATAATATAACAGCACGTCTGTAGACGTGTCTGGAGATGTAATATATTAATCGTGCAGGACATATGTATGTGTAGTCACAGACAATAGGTTTTATTGCTACCACATTCAGGTGACCGGACACTGGTAGAAAAAGCTTTGCTAGGAATGCTCCCCATTGCATGCTCAATCCCGTATTCTCCAGTTTTTTGTTTGTGTCCATGGCTGAGGGATCTTCTCTTCTCGGGAAATTTGTAAATCAATTCCTTTAGTCAATTGACATTTTTGTCATGATTCAACTGCCTAATGTCTCAGAGCACACTAGCTGACCTATCATTTTTGCATTGGTTACTGGATCCTAGATTCAGCGCTTACCTTGGCATGTGGTGCCAGGAGTGTATTGCAGCTGCAGGGTCCTAAATCTTGAAGTCCCCAAATCCTGAAGTCCCCTTTGGTGGCATGCCCACCATGATGAGTGAAGTTTGATGTCCTTCAGGCACACCTGCAGCATGGAAAATGTAAGCTAGGATTTCCCTGCAATTGTAACCATGTCTTGTATTGCATGAGAGGTGTTATTTCATATTTGTTATTCCTGTTATACATTATTGAAAGGTAAAATGTTACCTTTTTTTAAATTTGGTGAGGTTTTCACATGCAACATTGCTGTTAGAGTGGTGGTGTAGTTGCTAAGAATGTTAGAAGCAAGTTTGCTCTGCGCAGGACATTGTTCGGCACCTGGATTATTGCGGCTGTCTTCTTTAGCACAAAAATACCTTCTAATGGATGGCACCAAGGAAAACCAGCAGAATGCTTAAGGTTATGGCTGTTGCCCTGAACTGAAGCAGGGTCCAAAAATAACAAGCTCCCTTTACAGGCACACAACAAAAGGCCTATCTGAATAAGGCACAAGTCTTATTTTTGTGGGGAAACACTCTGCCCTTTTAAAGCCATTGGTCTCCAAGGCCCAAAAGCACCCTACCACCACCCGAATCCATTCAAGAGTGTGACATCGATCCTCCTTACCCCTTTGAGGTTCCCCTTCCGCAGTTTTTGCGACACAAGCCAAAGCTGCCCCCCCCCCTTTTATTCAACCAGTAGGTTGAACAAAAAAAAAATGGACGCAATTCCCCTAGTTGCACATTCAATGTGGTTGGGGGAACCCTCCCCGTTGTGTCTTTGTATTCTGACAGCATGGAGACTTTCCTGCTGTTAGAATACGCTGATCAGCAGTGCAGGCTATAGCTTGCATTGCTGATTGAGCAGTTTTTTTTTTCCAACAGGCTGGTTGAACAGAAGTCAATCAGTAGATTGACTTCAGTTCAACCACAGTGGCCATACATGAATCGAAATTTGGCTGGTTCAGCACGGATTGAATTTATATCCGTGTATGACCATCTTAATGCTTCATATCATATGCTATCTACAGCGAGTGCACTGTTTGATGCGACACATACTAGCCTTTGTCTAACAGCACCAAAATGTCCTCAGCCAAAACAAGCTCCTATGGCTACTTGGGAAATATAAAAGACCTTTCCTCTGCACACACAACGTTAACTTTGCCTTACAAGAGGATTGGCCATGTCCTGACAAGGTATTTATTCCTCAAACTCTTTCATGAGTTATGTCCTTTGGAAATTGAATCTATTACATTTTTTTAAAGGGTTTGTAAAGCTTTGTAAATCTTTGTGTTTTTTTGCAAATCTTTGTGGGCGCGATCCCGCGTCATTCTCTCTATGGCTGATCAGTTCCTTGTTGCATAGATTGATAGCAGCACAGCCATTGGCTCACGCTGTCGTTAATAAAATCCAGTGACGCGGGTGCGGGGCCGAGCGATACACTCGTGGTTATACACGCCGAGTGTATAACATGGCAGCATGCCCGCAAGGTAACCTCCCCAGAAGAGAACTTCCCAGAGGGGGTTAGCTTCTGCGGGGAAGAGCCGAGACAGCCGCCGTGGGACTCCAGAAGAGGGCCACTCTGTGCAAAACGAACTGCACAGTGGAGGCAAGTATGATATGTTTGTTATTTTGTTTGTTTTTTAAGCTCTGACAACAAAGCCTACTACCTCTTCTCAAAGAAGGCTTTTGTTTAACCTATTTTAGGTATCGTAAGTCAAAGGCAAGTGATTTTGTCACAAGCTATGAACCCAAAGTCTACCCAGAAGCTCTCTTCACTCTTTGAAGTGGGGGATGTCTTTTGGCCTTTCTACCAATCTGGATTGGAGATTTCCCAAACCTCTAGGTTCACTTGTTTTTTTCCCCACAAACTAGAATTTCTTTCTCTGCCAGATGCACCTCAAAAACAGGCTAGTGTGCAGCCCTGAATCCACTTCAGGCACAAGGAGTCGTAATCCAGTCCCTGCAGAAGCGTTCAAAGGGTTTCACTCAAAACTGAATCAAGCCATTTGCCCCATTTTGGATTTAAAATCACTGAACAGATAATCTGTCTGTGCCCAAATTTTACTAGATCTGTTATCGTTTCTCTCACAATGGGAATTTCTGCCATCAGTGGACATCCAAGATCTGGACATCTCATCTTTCCCACACACCAACGCTTGTTACGCTTTGCTGTGGGAGACCAAAGTTTTCAATTTGGCATCCTCACTTTTTGACTGATCCGCACAAGAGGGCTTCACAAAGTTTGTTCTCCCGCTGGCCCTGTTAAGATCTCGGAGTATTCATGTCACAGAATACCTAGATGACCTGCTGCTGAAAGACTCCCCAGCCATAGTCTAGTCTTCCATTGTTTACTCAACGATTCAGCTCATTCATTTACATATGTTCCTTTTACAAACCCAGTTATTACCTTGAAGCTATGACATCACCACTGTGCTTGCACATAGCGAATGCAGAGATCAAAGCTGTGGGAGCGATCCAACAGGCCCTCCTAGTACACGCTGCCTGCAGAAAACTACAGGAAGACACAAGACCAGCCAGCCCTTGCAAGGAAAGCAAACGGCAGTTACCGGTCTGTATTACAGGAAGCTCTTGCATAGAGGTAAAGTTTCACCCTGGATTACTGCACAGATCTGGATCAAATACACAAAGAACGCCAAGATATAAGTAAAAATATACATCTTGTAGTTACGCAATAATTTGCTTATCCTGGAGTTCAGCCTCAAGGTAAATTTTATCGAATGCGTACAGCATTCATCTGATCAAGGGAAGGCTGTGGAAAGTGCATTGTGTCATTCACTAGATCTATTACTATGAGACCTTGATGCAGCACAGACTTTTTACAGGATATTAAAGGTCATTTATAATTTTTGGGTAGACTTTGACCAGTTCGGTACAAGCTTGCTCTTGTATACTGAGAATAGCCTCTTCCCTCTAAGAATGACCATATCAAGAAATGGTTGGCACCTTGACCAGTACCCTGCAATTGATTGCTGTAGTTTGGGTGTATGCACATAGTGCTCATTAGGGAAAAAATGTAAGTTAGAAGTATGAGACAGACCATTGCTAGACATTCATAATATCCTGCTTTGTGTTTTCTAGGATGATCGAAGGAAGAGCAGAGGACTTGTGAAAGAGCAGGGAAGCCCCATCCCATCCCTCGTCGTTGTTATTGCAGCAATTTTCATTGGGTTCTTTTTAGGAAAGTTCATCTTGTAAATTAAGGCATGAAGTGCTATCACTTTATTTTCGTTTCCTTCCTGGCCAGAAAGTTGTTTAGCTGCCACGTCAGTTTATGTACAGCAGCATTTTGGCATCACCGTTAACCGATCTCAATTCTATAAACAGAGTAAAAACAAACTGTCTGTGGGACAAAAATGTGTGTTCGTGCATCAACATCAGGAGCTCATCGCACATCCAGTCCCTTCTGGGGAGAGATGTATTCTACAGACCTTTTATTTCCTGTGGTTTTAATGGGTTTCAGAAAAAAAATGTTTTTGTACATGTTATTTTAATCATTTTAAAAATTGTCTGTTAACTTTTTTGCAAAACGGTTTCCTTAGATTGCTAATCTAAATCAGGTATAAGAGTTGAGGTATTTTGGGATTGTCTCTTCTGTGTAAAAGCTAAATTGTTTATTTTGCAATGTATATCTGTAATGGCAGATTCTCTGTGAGGCAGATGTGACATTTTTTCCCCCCCTGCATTCATGTCCCTTTACATTGGAGATTAAAAGGAATTAAACCAGAAAAAAAAACCTTTATAGATATATATTTTTTTCCTGCTGGATATAAATTCTGTGTCCATATGGTAGAAAGGGCCTCAGAGTGTATTTGGCTGCTTATTTTGGTGTGTATATATAGAGCCTCTTGTTTCCTATATGTTTAAACAAAAATTAACACAAAGTACATGGACAATTTTGTTTTTTATCTTTAAGTACTTGCCGGCATCCCTTTTATTTAGCAGCACGTTGATATCAATGTGTTGTAAAAAAATGTGAGATTTAATCACTCCGTAGTAAGATATTTAAAGTGTAGATAAAGCCAGAACTTTTTTTTTACTTTGTGATAGAATGCAAACAGGTTAGGACCCCTTTCAAGTTTTTATTGGGATCTGTCTCTCAGCTTGGGAGATCCACACTCAAGACAGGACCTTTTCATTGTAGAAAAAGTGTTAAGAAATCAAATGGTTAAGGGACAAGAAGGTAGGGATAATCTTCCAGTGGCAAATCTTTTTCTGGTTACTACTTTGTAAAAGGAGATATCTACTCTGAGAGATCTTTTTACATTTTGCTCGGTGTCTGAGAGACCGAAATGGACACAGAAAAAAAACTTGGTAGGGGTCTTGAGGTGCCATTCCCTACTCTATCCAAAACAAACAAAAAACAAATGTGGCTTTTACATTCTTTATTAGAGATGTGGCAGAAGCTCATAAATATCTTATCAGTATTAAGTAAAGTAACATCCACCTTTCCAGCAAATATTGAGCATCCCTACGTTATTCACTTTCTTAAAGTGGTTCTAAAGACCTTTTGGGTGCAGTACGGCCCCCCCCCCCCTTATATTTAGCTGAGCCCCATCTCAATGCAGTGATGTGCAGCGGCTCTCCCAGGTCTCTCTCTTCATTGGTTCACACAGCACCAGGAACCATTGGCTTCTGCTGCTGTCATTCAAAGCCAGTGAGCCATTGAGCAGATAGAGGGGACCGTGTGTGCGTGTGAACAATGTCTATTCACAGTAGCATGGCTCGGAAGTAAGCCTGCTTGAGTGCCCCCAAAACAAGAGGCTTGCTATTGGGGGCACTCGGCAGATGGCAGGAGCCAGGACTGCTGGCAAGGGGCCCCAAAAAAAAACGATTGTGGCTGCTCTGTGCAAAACCATTGCACAGAGCAGGCAAGTATAAAATGTTATTAGAAGAAAATAATAAAAAATACAAACAGATGGATGAATGAATCTCCTATTTTGGCAATTGCATTTTGACCCATACAGGGTCTGGATCTGATTGGATGGAGCCGCTGTTGGGCTGAAAATCTTCCAGGAGGATCCTTTGACAAAAGGATTCCACTGTTTACAAAGGGTTTGTGAAGAAGTGGGGACCCATCTGTGTTAATACAGGAGGTAACCCCCCGATACCTAGGGGATTTTTTATTTTGCTTGAAAATAGATTAACTAGTTAAGCTGCTAAACAATTTCCACATTTCAGCTGTGCACCAATTAATTTATGGCCTCATTCACACAGTTGGTCAAGGCCATACGCTGCTAAAAATCGGTGTAACTCTCCAGCTGCGATCACAGATGTTTATGGTCAGGAAGCCTGTATAAAACAATGACTGGCTGGCCAATGCTGTGGCTGTTTGCATGTACACAAACCTTATAGGTGTTAAATTTGATTAGCGATAGATAAGCTGCTCTGGGTGTCCAGCGATGTTCCTCTGTCCCTAATTACATATAACACCGGGGATGTCCTTTTACATGTGAACAGCCATGGGACTTGATGGCTGCAGCTGATTGAAAATGACTGTGATCCCCACTGGAAATTTTGTGCTGATTCTTGGGTGGTGTGTTGCCTTGATGACCTCTGTGAGTGGACTATTTTTTAATTCAAAAGTAAGGTGTGTATGTATGTGTGTTTTTTTTTTTTGGGTGGGGGGACAAACAAGGCTTTTTTAATGAATATTTCAAGCATTCTTCTGTGTATTTTAAAGGTAAATGCAGGCAGCTTTTCCCCACAAATTGAATAATAATTTCAAAACCATTTATAGAAAATGCAAGAGTGCAAGCATTTTTAATACAAACCGTAAAAAAATGCTTTTTAAATAATTGGAGCAAAAGGCTAGGGAAAGCAGGGAGAGCGAGGACATAATTAAAGAAGTACAGCCAAAGCTCTTTTGGCTGTACTTCTCCTATGGATCACAGGAGTGCCTGTTGTTCTGCACTCCTGTGACCCATTTTCAGCAGACAGACTAAAAGCCAGTCCAAGCTGGGGAAATGATGCGACTATATAGTTGGGATCCACCCAGATGCCTTGACTGCCATCTGGCTCAGCCTCTCAGCGAGCCACTCAGTCTGAGCCAGCCACTCCTGCCCCCTCCGCAGCCCAGCACTCCAGTGGGCATGGATGTGCTGCAGGACAAAGAGCCAGTGACTGACAGTCACCAGCTCTCTGCTCACAGAAAACTGAGAACCGAATGATCAGCAGTATTTGATCGCTCAGGTCTCAGTCTTAGAGCGGATGAAGGACAGATGCAACTTCGGACTGATGCTGCATTCACCTAGGTAAGTATGATTTCTCAAAAGAAGAAAAAAACTCACCTTCTCTTTTAAGGGGCTATATAATGGTAACAAATGCTTTAAAAATAGTAAAGCAGTATTAAACCAAAAATGTAATGGCTGCTTTCGATTTTATTTCATTTTTTTTTCACCTGATGGTTTGGCCAGTAACCCACCTGTTTGAGTACCCCCACTTGGATGAAGGATCACATGGGCACAGCAGTATTATCAGTTTGGGGGAGGGGAGTATTGAATGTACTAGCAGACAAATTTAAGCCAAACAGCAGCTCACACTTTATAATCAGTTACACGTTTTCTTTTTTCATTTTGGGGTAAATGTTTTACATTAATAAATAAAAGCTGATCATTGTAAGCACCCTGTCCATGGTTTGTCTAAACCATGTCAACTGATGCATCTGGAAGAGAGCTTGTTTTTTTGAAAAACAGACTTAAGCCTTGTACACTCGGTCCAACTGTTGGCCAATCGAGCTTCTGATTTTTGTCAAAGGGTGCCAGGATCTTGTCTTGCATACTAACGCCAGGGCTCAAAATTTCAAGTCCTGAGCTACTAGCCAGGCCTCAAGAGTTACTCGCCACCAGTTGCCCCACCTAATTCATACACTGCCCTGCGCCTAATTGCACCCGTAAACACGCCCTCGTAGATCATCTCATGGAATGACACTGTTAAATGTTTTATGCAGAATCAAGTTACACAATTAAATATTACCAACAACAACTTTAACAAAATGGAGCAGGGCACTGGGGGCAGACCAGAGGGACAGGGCACTGGGGGCAGACCAGAGGGACAGGGCACTGGGGGCAGACCAGAGGGACAGGGCACTAGAACTGGGTATATTCCCCATTCTCTTGCTGTCTCCTCTGCAACTCCCATCCATCCTCTCTCTCTCCCATTCATCTCATCATCAGAAACCTGTGTGTGCGGCTCCACGCTTGCATGTCCCCACTTCCCCCTTTTATTCAGGCTGGCGGTGAGGAGAGGAGCTGCAGCACAGCGGGAGGGAGTACAATCCAGCGCTGAGATCCACACAACTGCACAGCCATTGACACCATAGCACAGCACACACTGACACCGCACAGCACACATTGAGACAAGTGTGTTCACAGTGCTCAGGCTGAACTGTTGGACACTTACATAGAGCACAAGGAGAAGAAAACTGCACAAACTGGAAGGCTGCCGCTCTCATGTCAGGGCAACTTTCAGTGAGTGCTGCACTGGAGTGGTAATTTTCCCAATACTCCACCTCAATCATTACTTTCTGCTCTCCAGCTACATTGGTTGGAGGAGGGGGGCAGGCTCAGAGAGGTCATACTGTTAGGTCCCATGGCTTAATGAGAATTGTATGGAGAGCACCTGTGTACTGCTCTGCCTGTGCGCCGCTCACCAGACTACTTTTCCCGAGCATGCATCTTTCCTCTTCGGCCGCCAATCTCATCGGGACTCTAAGTGTAGTCACAGATTGGAGGGAGATTGGTCATGCAGCCCTGTCATTACTCGCCCCAAATCCACTCGCCAAATGCTAGTAGGAGAGTGGAAATTTTGAGGGTGGCTAACGTTACACAATTTTTGTGCCAAACACGAATGTAGTGATGTACTACAAGGAATTTCAGCTCTCGAGCGCCACCCTTTGGCCCCTTGTGCTAATTTTGTGTTTGGTGAGCATTGATTCCGCGCAGGCGTGTTTGTACTTTTCACTTTTGTGTGACGGATTTGTGTATTGACCATACAAAAATCAGATGTGCAGCCATTGTCCGCCGAAAATTTACTAGCCTGTCATTCAACATTTTGTCAAAAGGAGTGTACTAACGGTAAGATTTTAGGACAACAGTCTGTCCCGTGCCAACAATTGAACCGTCTACGAGGCTTTACTGGCTAGATCACAGATTAAAATAGAAGAAAGAAAGACTTTAAAACGAATGCAGCCATCACATCTATGTTTTCTTTTGGTTTTTAATACTGCTTTCATCAAAAGTGGTAACCACAGGTTACTATAAAAAATATAGTGTGTTTGTTATATTTAAAGTTTCTTCAGCAACTTATTTGAGGGGGGGGGGGGGAAACTGTAATTAGTTGCTCCTGAGATCTGTAGCTAATTGTGTGCATTACCAAGGCCACCTTCACATGTGTACCAGTCCATACACCTGGGGGGGGGGGGGGGGGCAGCGCCACGTCTTCACCTGTGTGGGATACAAAGGTCTTCTTTGCGGACAACCTGCACAAATCGGTGGCAGGTGGCTGGCTGCACAGATCTCCATGTGCATTCATATGGATTTGGTGCACAAATCAGAACAGCCTGTCTGCGTCCTGATCTGTACAACGGACTATCATGGTTCAACCCCCTGAGATTCGATTTTTCAGGCTGCTTACTCAAATCTGCATGGAAACACTTTCATCCCACATGGGTGTATGGTTTGGTACACCTTTGTCAATGAGGCCTAACAGTACCATATATTCCTGGCAATCAATGCTAAAAAGCTGCGGAAAAACAAAAGCTGTTCTAATGCAAAAATTATTTAAACAAAGCCCAAGTAAAACATAAATCAAAATCAAACAAATATGAAATTATACAAATAAATTCTACGTGAAAATCCCCTTAGTGTTATCAAGGAATCCAACACAATCGGTGAACAGAGCTCCTTAACTGAAAACCTCCTACTCCTGAGAGTAGGATCTTATTGACCCTCCATCTCTGGAGAAGTCAAACAGACAGTAGTCCCTGTCATCTATGGGACATTGCAGACACAGGTGCACTCATATAGAGAATGGTTGCCTCTATCTCCCGACTAACCACACCAGATATAATGGATCGTAGTATGTAAGGGAAAGGAAGTGTAAAATCATCAATTGATTTATTAAAATAGTTAAAAATTAACTTACATTGGACACTGTTGCCTGCTGACATCATACAGATCCCGGAAGTGCGGTCTGATTGCTTTTGCGGGCAAAGACACTACAGTTTGGAGTGTTTTACATTGACTTATGTAAGTGCAATTTTAACTATATTAATAAATCAGTTGAGGATTTTACACTAGTGAATCTCCCTTTCATACTGTTTCTACGGTATATGTTGTGGTTGGTCCAGAGATAATGGATGCAAGCATTCTCCATATGAGTGCACCTGTGTCTGCAATGTCCCACAGATGACAATGACTACTGGTTGTTTGACTTCTCCAGAAATGGAGGCTCAGTAATATCTGGTAAGCGCCCCTACTCTGAGGTGGAGGTTTTCCCAGGAGGAGATCTGTTCACTGATGGTGTTGGGTTCCGTAAACACTGTACAGTTTTTTTTTTTTTTTTTCACTCAGACTCACATGGACTTTATTTTTATAAAAAAAATTTTTTTCGTGGTCTTTATTTGACAAATTTTTGCATTCACATGGCTTTTATTTTTCTGCAATTATACTTACTATAGCAATATAACATGGTTATGCCGCTGCTTTGCACACACTGCTTTTTTTAATAGCAGTATCCTGGTTTTTGAATTGTTGGTATACTGCTAAAAAGCTGCTAACTGCAGATCTGTGAAGCTGACCTAAATTGTTAGAAATTCCTAGCAAACAGCTTAATGGGTGAGTGTAATGCTGGCCATACACTCCACGAAAAATCGTCCGAACGAACTTTCGAAAAACGAAAGTTCTTTCGTGAGTGCAAACGATAGTGCCATCATGTAATGGCCGATAAATCGTTCAGTGGACATAAAAAAAAAAAAAAAATGGTTCGTTTTTTTTACATATACCTAGTGCAGAAAGTTCGGACGGGAAACACATTAACCTTCCGATTTATCGTTCGTTCGTCAAAAAATTTCCAAACTTGTCCTTCGTTTTTTTGGCTCAAAAACGTCCAAACGATTTTCGATTTTGTGCCCATTAACTGGCCGGAAAACTAAAGATCTTTCTTTACGACCGATTTTCGGCCGAATTTTCGTATAGTGTATGGCCAGCATTAGTTCAACTAGTAAGGACCTCACTAACCCTGCACCTACCCATAAAGCTTTTGGGTCCTTAAATGGGTCAATTTGAGTGATGGGTTTCAGTGGTTGCTACTTTTAGGATCGCCTATCCATTTTTTTTTTTTGTACTTTTTTGAAGTTTTACAGTTCATAATATGTGCTGCTGCTTCCCTCTACCACCCAATGGCTTAAAGCTGCTCTGTTCTCTCGTTTCCTACTCCTATTTTATTATTTTTCATATTTAATATCAGGTCTATTTAAGCAGCAGGGATCCCCTACATAATTGAAAACAGAATGTTGAGTGAATTGTAGGTTAAATAACGAAGAATCAGTCCTACCTTCATAATGATTATTTATGAATCTGCAATTTAAAAAGTATCCATTGAGGTAATGAAGTCAGTTTCCTATTGTACCGCCTACCTTCAGTGGTAGCTTTGCATGACCACTTGTTTAAAAAAAACAAAAAAAAGGAATAGTGTTTTAGATCAGGGGTCTCCAAACTATGGCCCTTCAGTTGTTCAGGAAGTACAATTCCCATCATGCCTAGTCATGTCTGTGAATGTCAGAGTTTTACGATGCCTCCTGGGACGTGTCTGCAACAGCTGGAAGGCCGTAGTTTGGAGATCCCTGCTTTAGATGATCCATTGGTTTCTAAATTCACCCTACTTTGTGAAATGTATAGCTTTATTCTATGAGTCGAACTCCAATATAAAATTTATAATTTTTATGTAAATGGTTCAGCACACCTGGGCTTCTTCAGGAAAAATAGTACACAAAGGAATTCATATTTCCTAAGCGCTGTAAAACAGCCAGCTGAGTTTCATATTGCTGACAACGAGAAAGATATTGGTTTGGTTGCTATGGGTTACTTAATTTTTTTGCTTTGCACTTTGCTATACTGAGTAAGTCTAATGATCTCCCTCACATTGAAGACATTGGTGCAATGGTATTGTTTAGTAATAAGATATTTTCATGTGCTGCTGAGTTCTACATCTACTGGTACACATCTGAGTAGGGGGGCAAGTATGGTGACATCACCAGTTACAACACTACAGATTTTCAATGCTTTGTCCCGTTAATGTTACTGCATATGCATCTAATTATAGATCAGTAGCATGGCTTAGTTCAAATTTATTGTTAATCATTTGTTGTGCCTTTACTTATTTTTTTAAAACTGTTTTCTTCCACGTTTTCCATTTTTCCTCTTAAATGTCTTGTTTAAAAATTGCGTTGTTATGTTGTATTTTAAAAAGTGCACATTTGCATCATTGTACAGAAACAATAATTGATCTAAAGGGTACGCTAACTTGTTGCAGTAAAGTTCTTATGTTGCATTTAAATTAAATGTGTATTTACTGGGGAGCTTTTCACTTTTACACTGCTTTTTCAAAAGAGGTGTTTTGCATCCTTTCAAGCGTGTGCTCTGTACAAAAGCTTTCAGTCATGGGTTTGGCATGCAAAAGAATATGGCTCTGCTGGCAGTCATTTTAAATTTCACAACTGTTTTGCACTGTGGAAAAATGCTGTTAGAGCAAAACTCCAGGCAGATCTATAAACGCCAGTAAATGCAGTTAAAGTAATTTTTCAATTCTGCTAGTCTAAGTATCTGAATTTGACTATCAGTCAGGCTATGCTGCATGCACATGTAATGACCAGAACAGGAAGGAAGATCAAAAGTTTGAACAACTAATGACCCTTACTGTCCAATCACAGGCTGGGAGAAGGCAGGTGACCTACTGTTTATTGCTTAACAGCAGAGAAAAATTGGGGTCACCAGTCTTTCTTTACAGTCTGGCAGAGCTGTGTAAATCTCAAAACTGGATGGACAGAAATTGTTTAAACCATGTCTATACATTTATTTCAAGTGTATATTTAGCTGGTTGCCTGAAATTCAGCTTTACAGTGAACTTGACCTGGCCTATAAAGTGCTTAATAAAACCATGTATGCACCTGCCTGTTTTTAGTCTTCCAGTCAATCCCTTTGACCCTTGTGCTGTGCAGGGTCTTGTCTTCTGTATTGAATGTCAGCATCACTCCCTAGTGGCTTCTAACACTGACCCCTCCTGACATAAGGCTGTATGCCATGTTATTCAACTATCAAATGCCAAAGCAGCAGGCTCTCATGTTTGCCACCTGAGTGACAGAGTGCAGGGCTGAATGCCAAAAGAAACTTGGCTTCATCTTAAATTGTTCAGAATTCAATGTTCCATTTACAACATGGACCTAGGTTTCAAGGGGCTCCACAAGGATACAGGTATTGATTTGAAAATGTTGGGCTTGTCCACACTGCGATGCATTGACGGCCATTTTTCTGCACTAGATAAATGCCAGTCACACAAATGCCCATTCACATCATAAGACAAATGGTACAAATGTGAGGCACAACTGGATGGCAACGCATGTCACTGCACTGCTGTGTGAAGATGTGAATGAAGTTTTCACTATGTGCCACTTCAAATAAAGTTTAAAGGGGGAAGAAAAAAAATGTGAAACACACTTTGCACCACTAACTGCCGGACCCCCCGCTAACAGCTGCCTGTATGGTAAAATGCTGTTTTACCACGTGGGCCAGTGTGAACAAGCCACTGGTACTTCTAGGCGTGGAGTCTGCTACTTATTGTAGCCAGCCACATACATTTCATTTACGATTATATTTAACGATAGCAGCTGGAATCATGTCAGTTCTTTTGGACATCAGACACATTTATTCCATTTATCATATATTTCCCCTTTGGTCCATCTCTGCGATGCACATTGACTTCCTGGCAGGTTTCATTTATTGGATACTTTTTCGCTCATGTCAACACTTATGTTTTTGCAGTCTTTATAATCTGTGGGGGGGGGGGGGGTTAGTCTGGGAAATTGGTATTACAGTTCTTTGTGGGCTTAATACCCCACTGCCACCTATCTCTCTAGACCTCAAGTGGTGAGATTTCCCTAAATGAGTTCCCGGTCCTTTCCTCTTCAGCCAGTTCTTCCTGCTCATTTTCCATAATGCAAAACAAATTAGGAGATTAATGACATACTTCAAGCAGGTGATCTGAGATGGGGACTCCAAGTGCAGAGATCTTACTACCACAGTAGTTTTGGGTGGACAGATCCTTAGATTGCCAAGATCCACAAACCTGTAATAAAATGTAACATTTAAAAATGTAAAATGTGCATATCAATCTATGCAAAATGCCAAAGATTTTGGTGATTTTTGCATACTAGAAAAGCAAGTTACGGTGTGTGCTTTTTCTGTGGACTCCTTGTCACAAGATGGTGGTTGTTTGGTCTTCCAGGTACCAAGAAACATTTTCATTTAGCAGGGTGGATTGGGAGTAGTTACCACATTACTCCTTTAATATGTTTGTGATTCAGTGGTTGAAGTGTGCTACTTAACAGCCATAAAATGTCCGATGCCGAATATGAAATGTGAGGTGCTGTCACTATTTCACAAAATAATGTTGGTAGTTTTGGCATAGTGGATTTTTTTTCTTGCATTTAATTCTCAACAGGGCACAATATGAATATATTATAATAATCGTTATTTATCTACCTTGTATGTACAGTTTAAAATCTGCTTTGCTTGGAAAAGTGCAGTTACTGATTCAGTGATGTATTTTAACTTTGTGTGTGTGTACAGGCATACCCCATTTTTAGGTACACAATGAGGTTTATTTACTAAAGCTGGAAAGCGCAAAATCAGGCTCGCTTCTGCTAGACATTCTGCTCATTGGTTTCTGTTCAGGAGTGAGCCTGATTTGCATTTTTCAGCTTTAGTAAATAAACCCCATTGTGTAATTAAATGTGGGGTATGCCTGTACACATATATATTTATATATTCACACACAAACTAGCAGAGGGATGACTGTCACGTCTTTGTGTTTTTTTCCTATAAATACTAGCTTATTAACTGAGATTTTAACTCTTTAGAATACTATCTCAGCTTTGACATTTTATACCATTGTTTCATCTATAAATTATATTTTCATATTTTTGATATATTTGTTTATCACATCATCTTGTTTTTAAAACATATGAAGAACAGACCAGCTGAAGATTGGGATAGCACATGGGACCATAAATAGTATTCCCTACTGTTATATATAGACCAGTATAAGATGTCTGAGAAATGGCAAATAAAAATAATTTACATATCTTATTTTATAACTAAATTGTGTTTAATTAAACCCTACTTTGTGAAATTATGATTTGTTTCACAGTTTTAGCTTGTGATATTTTCCATATGTAAACATGATATCTAAACATGTCATTTTACAAATGTAGTGTACAGATCATTTCAAGAATTTGGTCTTTACTGCTTTTACAGTGAAGTGTAGAAAATGCCTATGTTACTAACTGGCTCATAAGCCCCAACAAAGCGAATGGCACCAAGAGAAAAAAAAAGGGGTAAATCGTTTAAAAGGTTATTGTAACTCTCGATCCACTGAGGGAAATGTATTAAAACTGAGGCAGATTTGCATGGCAACCAATCGGCTTCTATGTTCAGTTTTTTTCAGTGTTCAGTTGAGCTTTAAAACTAAGATAGAATCTGATTTGTTGTCGTACATGGCAGGTATAGATTCTCTCTAAACCGGTTTTGATACATTTCCCTTAGTCTTGCATTACAAAACTCTGGTAGCATGATTCCTCCCAAGTTCGTTTCCTTTTCCACTTATAGTAGCTTTATGGGGAGTATGCACTGTTGAAATTTTCTTAGATTGTACATTCTGGCCAATGCAACAGGAGAAATAATTTTATGGTGCATTGGGAGATATATTTTGTGGCAGTTCACTAGCATCTTCTCATATTTAGACTAGTTATACAGTATTCCTTCTGCCTTTTTATTTTGGTATTTGCGTAATACCATGATTTTATCTTCAGTTTACATTTCCTTATTTTACAATCTTACATATAACATCCCGAGTGGGCATTTATTTACAACTTGTGCTAACATGCATCATACTTACATTGGGTGCTGTAAGTTTTAGACTGCTCCTTGATTCATAGTGATTTAATGTTGTGTATATAGAATGTACTGCCCAGATTTTTTTGCTATCTGCAATGTCTTTTGAAAAAAAAAAAATCACCATTACTAAGTTATGAAGTATGGATTAAATTGTCTTTGTTCCTTCAATATTTTTGCCGCCTGTCTGTTTTAATCAACATTTTTATTTAGAGCATAATTGTTCCTCTTTTGTGCATTTTTAATCAATATTTTTGCATAGTATACGGACAGTCTCATGCATGCTTTAATTGAACACATGGCTCAAAATTACTTTAGGTATAGATAAAAGCTGTCCAGTTAACCTATTAAAAGAAGATTTATAGTACAACTATTCTGCCTATACTTATGATGGGCATCACAGGATTGTAGTTTGTTCTGCACTCCTGTGACCTGTTTTCAGTCCAGGCCTTGCAGTCAGGATCTATCCAGATGCCTGGATTGGTAAGCCACTGAGAGCATGAGCCAGCTGCTCCCAACCCCTTTACAGACCAGTGCTCCAGTGAGTGATGGAGGGGCAGAGCAAACAGCTGGTAAATACTGAGAACTGAGCGATCAGCGGTCTTTGATCGTTCGTGTCTGGGGGCCGATGCTGCATCCTCCTAGGTGAATATCATTGTTTGTAAAGCTGTACTTCTCTTTTAAAATAAAGCTGAATTGTTTATAATGATTTTATGTCTCCTATCAAGGTAAGCTCCCATTTGACATCTTTGGCATCAAGCTTCAAAATCGATGCAAAGCTAGTTTAATGTTGTTTTACAGACAATGGGGGTTATTTACGAAAGACAAATCCACTTTGCACTACAAGTGCAAAGTGCACTTGGAAGTGCAGTCGATGTAAATCTATGGGGTAGATCTGAAATGAGGGGAAGCTCTGCTGATTTTTATTATCCAATCATGTGCAAGCTAAAATGCTGATTTTTATTTTCCTTGCATGCCCCCCTCAGATCTACAGCCACTGCACCAAAATTGCAACGTGAACTTGAAATTGCAAAGTGGATTTGCCATTAGTAAATAACCCTAAATGTCTAGGATCATATAGTACTACTCCAATGAAAACATGGACTCATTCAGGCCTATTCCACAAATTTTCAGCTGAAATTTTTTTTTTTTAAAGCACAATAATCTTAGAAAGCATCTCTAATGCTTTCAGAAAGATTCAAGCAGTGTTCTTGAAACCTCACAAAAATACTTAATCCTTTATTCTGGCTGTGTTGAATACAGAACTTAATGTTAAAGTTCTGGATGCAGAAGTGAACTGTAAGGCCGCGTACACACCACTAAATAAATCTGATGAAATCGGTCTGAAAAGTGGATAATGCCTGAAGGTAGGTACTCCTTGGATGTTGGGCATCCCTATGTGGCTAGGCTGTGAAAAAGTCTGGTGGTATCACCATCCTCAGGCCTCTACTGCAACTGCCTTCAGTTCCTGCTTCTTCTTGGGGCATTTTCCCCTAAGTTTTGTCTTCAGAAAGTGAAATGCATGCTCAATCGGATTCAGGTCAGGTGATTGACTTGGCCATTGCATAACATTCCACTTCTTTCCCTTAAACTTTTTGGTTGCTTTCGCAATATGCTTGTCCATCTGCACTGTGAAGTGCTGTCCAATGAGTTCTGAAGCATTTGGCTGAATATGAGCAAATAATATTGCCCGAAACACTTCAAGATGCATCCTGCTGCTTTTGTCAGCAGTCAATAAATACAAGAGAAACGGTTTGATTGACAGCCATACATGCCCACGCCATGACACTACCACCACCATGCTTCACTGATGAGGTGGTATGCTTTGGTTCATGAGCAGTTCCTTTCCTTCTCCATACTCTTCTCTTCCCATCACTCTGGTACAAGTTGGTCTTGGTCTCATCTGTCCATAAGATGTTGTTTCAGAACTGTGAAGGCTTTTTTAGATGTTGTTTGGCAAACTCTAAGCTGGCCTTCCTCTTTTTGAGATTCACCAATGGTTTACATCTTGTGGTGAACCCTCTGTATTCGCTCTGGTGAAGTCTTCTCTTGATTGTTGACTTTGACACACATACACCTACCTCCTGGAGAGTGTTCTTGATCTGACCAACTGTTGTGAAGGGTGTTTTCTTCACCAGAGAAAGAATTCTTAGATCATCCACCACAGTTGTTTTCTGGGGTCTTGGTGTTTTTTGGTGTTGCTGAGCTCACCGCTGCGTGCTTTCTTTTTAAGGATGTTCCAAACAGTTGATTTGGCCACACCTAAGGTTTTTGCTATGTCTCTGATGGGTTTGTTTTGTTTTTTAAGCCTAATGATGGCTCTTTGGATCTCATATTGGGAGTTGACAGCAACAGATTCCAAATGCAAATAGCACACTTGAAATTAACTCTGGGCTTTTTATCTGCTCCTTGTAAATGGGATAATGAGGGAATAACGCACACCTGGCCATGGAACAGCTGAGCAGCCAATTGTCCCATTACTTTTGGTCCCTTAAAACGTGGGAGGCACATATACAAACTTTTGTAATTCTTACACAGTTCACCTGATTTGGATGTATATACCCTCAAATGAAAGCTGAAAGTCTGCAGTTAAAGCACATCGTGTTTAATTTCAAATCCATTGTGGTGGTGTATGGAGCCAAACAGATTTGAATTGTGTCGACGTCCCAGTATTTATGAACCTGACTGTAGGTCTGGCAACAGCATTTATGATGGATTAAAGGGGGTTTTGCCTAAGTAGCAACAACCAGTTCAGTTTAAAAAAAAAAGGATTTCCTGATTAGGCTTTAAATCATTACAGCTGGGTTATATGCATGTGCTTGAACGCTGGCAAGAAAGACTGCAATAACATCCCCCATTCTCAGTCGGAGCACAGTACTTTCTGATCCTGGGTTGATTTTTAACCGATGGATTTCCCCACAGACGATTGTTTTTCTCTATCGGTATTTTAACCATCAGATTATTTTTAAACAGGTTCTAAGTTTTTTCACTGATGGGGAAAAAAAACGATGGGGCCCACACACGATCGGTTCATTTGATGAAAACGGCTTATCAGACCATTTTCATCAGACGAACCAATCGTGTGTATGCTGCATTAGAGTAAAACAACGTAATCGCGCTGTGGTTCCCAAAAATGTCCTTATGCTGCAACAAATTAAAGGGGTGTTCGATTCTTTTTAAACAAAGCATTTTTTTCAAATATGCTTATTTCTGGATGATCCAGTTTGAAAGTACTGTATCAGAGCAGACTGAGCCAAATAGGATTTTTTAAAACAGCGTAGCTGTAAAATCCTTTTCTTGGGAATACATCATGAGACACAGAACCCTGATTACTTAATGGGTTATGTAGTCACCACAGGTGATTGGACACTGGCAAACCCAATTAAAATGTAGTTCCTTCCCTATATAACCCCTCCCAAATGGAGAGTACCTCAGTTTTGTAGCAAAGCAATAAGTGTTCCACATTTAACTCCGAAGAGGGATGGGAGCTCTATGTCCCGTGCTGTATTCCCAAGAAAAGTATTTTACAGGTAAGCTGTATTAAAAAATTGTATTTTCTTCATCATACATCACAGGACACAGAGCCTTAATTACTTAATGGGATGTCCAATAGCAATGCTAAAATTTGAGGGGAGGGAGACACAGATCAGAATAAGACCGCCATTGAGCCAGAGGATCTATACTGCTGCCTGCAGCACGCTATGCCCGAAGGCGGCATCCTCGTAACCTCTCACATCTACCTGGTAAAATTTAGTAAATGTATGGACCGGAGACCAAGTAGCAGCCTTGCATATCTGAGCCATGGAGGCCTGGTGATGCACTGCTCATGAAGCACCAACTGCTCTAGTGGAGTGCGCTTTCACCTGAAAAGAAGGGATCTTCTTTTCTAAACCATAGGCCTGGATAATGACTTGTCAAATCCATCTAGCAATAGTGGATTTTGACGCTGCCTGGCCCTTCTTTGGGCCTTGTGGCAGAATGACTAGACAATCAGTCTTCCTTATCTGAGCCGTAGCTTGCAGATAACCCTTTACCACTCTAACAACATCTAGAGAGTGTAGACTCTTTTCCTTCGCAGACTGCGGATCTGAAAAAAAAGATGGTAGGACTATATCTTGATTCAGATGAAAACCTGAAACCACTTAAGGTAAGAAAGCTGGGTGAGGACGCAGCACCACCCTGTCTTCATGAATAATCATGTACGGTTCTTTACACAAAAGAGCCGCCAATTCCGATATTCTCTTTGCTAAGCATATGGCAACAAGAATGTCTGTGTCAACAGACTTGGAGAAAACTGGTGTAACGGTTCAAAAGGTAGCTTCTGTAAAACAGATAATACCAAATTCAATATCCCATGGGCACACAGGAGAGTTAACCAGCGGATTCAGATTCCTTTACCCCCTCATCGAAGGCCCTAATTAGGGAATGAGAGGCAAGCTGTTTTTGAAAAAATACAGACAAAGGCGAGATTTTGCCCTTGATAGTGCTCAAGGCCAACTTCATATTTAAAGCGGATCTCCACCCTAAAGTGAAGATCCGCTGATCGGAACCCTCCCCCCCCGGTGTCACATTTGACACCTTTCAGGGGGGAGGGGGGTGCAGATACCTGTCTAAAGACAGGTATCCGCACCCACTTCCGGCCCGCAGTCTCGGGCAAAAGACGGGCTTTTCCCGTTGTGTGCTGGGAACTCTCAGCTCCCAGCACACAGCGGGAGCCAATCGCGGGCGCAGCGCGACCCGCGCATGCGCCGTAGGGAACCGGGCAGTGAAGCCGGAGCGCTTCACTTCCTGGTTCCCTCGCCGTGGATGGAGGGGGGAGCAGCAGGGTGACGAGCGATCGCTCATCCTCTGCTGCGGACGCCGCTGGACTCCTGGACAGGTAAGTGTCCTAATATTAAAAGTCAGCAGCTGCAGTATTTGTTGCTGCTGGCTTTTAATATTTATTTTTGGTGAACCATGCGCTTTAAGCCCAACTGAAAGAAGGCAAGAATCCTATTAATGGCATGCTTCGTAGGATGCCACTTCCTGGGTTCACACCAGGAAACATTTATTTTCCAGGTTCTGTAGCAGATGAGCATGGAGGCCGGCTTCCTAGCATTAACCAGAGTGGATAGGACTGGACTGGATCTCAACAGCCAAACCGTCAAATTTAGACTTTGTAAGGCAGGGTAGAATATTGAACCCTTCGATAATAGATCTCAGCGTAGTGGGAGAACCCAAGGTCTTCCTACTGCCATCCTTACGATTTCTGCAAAACCAGGGTCTCCTGGGCCAAGCCGGGGCGACCAAAATCACTGCTTTTCCCTTCTTGACTCTCTGAAGGAATCGCGGTAGAAGCGGAACTGGAGGGAACACATAAAGCGAACCTTCGGAGATAAGATCATAGGAAGATCCAGGGCGTGAACATCTTTGTTCCAAGCTGACAGAATTCTGCCCTGTAACGGTCATGAGTTAAACTGGGCGTGAGGGACAGCCTCGAATGAGGCTACCATCTTTTCCAATAATCTCATGCATAGTCGGATGGAAGGCTTTATCAGATGGACCAAGTCTCCTATGGCTTTTGCCTTTGGCTTGGGAAGTATTACCTTGCTTAGGGACGTGTCTATAATCATGCCCAGTACTCCAGCCCTCCTAGAGGCTTGCAAGGAATATTTCTCCAGATTGAGGATCCAGCCTAGGTACTCTAAATATTCCACTGTGCTGTGCACATTGTGGCCCAAGCGTGCAGCAGACTGATCTATGATCAACAGATTGTCCAGGTAGGCTGTTACTGCTATGCCTCGTGCCCTCAGCATTTCTAGAACCGGGGGCCAGCATTTTTGTAAACACTCAAGGTGCTGTAGCCAGCCCGAAAGGAAGGGCCACAACTGAAAGTGGCACTGATCCACCGCAAACCTTAGAAACCTTTGGTGAGCAGGGAATATTGGCACATCAAAAGGAGCTAATGTTCAGAAACTGATTCAGACTTTTCAGATCTAGGATAGGTCTGACATCCCCATTTGGTTTTGGAACCATGAAAAGGTTTGAATAGAATCCTTACCCCTGATCCTCCGGGACTAACTATGATTACTCCTTGGGACAACAGGTGCTCCAAGGCCAACAGTAGAGGCCTTCTCTTCTCTGGATCTTTGGAAATTCTTGATCTCAGAAAATGGGGTGGCGGAAGTTCTCTGAATTCCAGCTTTGGAGACTGTGGAGATGACTCGCTTGTCCTGAACTTTGTTCCGCCAAGGGCTTGCAAATTGCAGCAACCTTCCCCCCACTCGGCCGAGCAGGGGCATCCCTTCATAGGGTAGTTTTGGGGGTCTGTTTAGACTTTGGACTCCAAGTCCTTTTCTGCCCTTGGACTTGGCTCTGGGCTTTCCCCCTAGTGTTAGACTGGGGAGGCCATCGCCACTGCCTGGAGACTGAGGTTCCAGGGGCTGGGGAAAGAGTACATTTAAATGAGGGACATTTACTCTTCTTAACCAGCAATAGAGTAGACTTGCCTCCGGTAATCTTTTGTATGTGTTTATCCGGGTCATCCCCAATCAGGCAATCTCCCCCAAAGGGGAATGCTGCCAAGTATTTCTTGCAAGATGGCTTCCCAATGTTTTAACCAAAGGGACTTGCGCATGTGTACCTGCAGGAGATTCAAGCAGGATGTTTGTTGAACAGAGTCCATAATCGCAAAACACAAGGCCTTAGGAGGGACCTCAATCTCCTCTGTAGGGAGGAGGTTAATAATCTGCTTCATTTGTTCCTTGAGAAACTGACATACACCAATGCCTGCAACTGCAGGTTTAACTAAAGCCCCAGCCATGGAAGAGGAGGCTTTTAATAGGGACTCCAGCTTTTTATCAATTGGATCCTTAAAACCCTGAGCAATGTATATAGGACAGGTCAGGCTTTTGTTTGCATAAGAAATGTTCGCATGTGCTGCGCTATATAAGTTTTCATTCATTCATTCATTCAAATAGCTGCATCTATAGCAGGTAACCCCCATTTCTTAATGAAACCTTCGTCCATAGGATAAAGGAGGGAAAAGTGCCTATAAGGAGACAACAGTTTATCTGGGTGAACCCAGTCATCATACATCAGTTTATCCAGCAAGGGATGCACTGGAAAGGCGCATGCAGCCTGCAGGGATTTCCGAGATCCCAAAGAGGAAACAGAGGGCCTAGAAGCTTCAACAGAAGGCAATTTGTAAGTGGCACGCACCATCTCTGCATAATATTGCACCTGCATCTTTAACGACTAAGAAAGTAGCAGGAATCCTCAGAGTCCTCAGACTGCACATGATCCTCATCTCCTGAAAGGGATTTTTCACCCTCATTAGTCTCATCTGATGAGAGCCAGAGCAGATGATGGGGATCTACCCTGTTTTCTGCTACCTTTCAAGGAGGTTGCGATAATAGTAGCAATCCTTTCTTCTAAGCCATCCAAAGCAACTTTTAAAGCGTCCTCAGTGACGTATACAGGAGCTGCCATAGGAGAAGCTGCAAAACCAGATGGGCTCATCCTGTGAGGCTGCTAACAGGCTGACAGAGGGGGATGGTAAACTGCAGGCAAGCTCAGAATCCTTAGCCGTACGTAGGGATTTTCTGGTGCCCATTTTACTAAGCCTAGACTCTCTTCTCAGGGACACAGCTTACTGCAAAGCAAAGGTACTATTCACAAAATAAATGCAATCACTGTTGTGCTATAGTCTTACAATACACAAAAATATCAGCTCACTGCACAACCTGATGCCGAGTAGGAGTCTCAGGTTTGCCTGGTTCAATCCACAGGGATGCTTACAGCACACAGCTCTGTGTCCATGCCGCTTACAGAAGACTTTGGCGTGCTAGGCTTTTAAAAACCAGCCTTTTGACACCTGCACACAGGTGTCCTGCATTTTGCACGGTGCACTAGCAACCACGGCCCTACCCCTATCTAACTTAGACAGCAAAAGTGCGCTCCCGGCATGCGCACACACTGCTGTCATGGCGGCGCCCAGGAGACCAGGAAGCAAGGGGAGAGATTACTGGGGGCATCTTGTGGACCTCTGTATGAGTTTATTGTGGCAGAGGAAGGAGGTGAAATTTGACGGACTTCACTGAGCTTTTATGCTGGATGGCTATGTAAGAAAACACCAGGTTTGCACTTACTCCCTCCAGTGGTGAGAACCAGGAAAGACATCCTACTCACACAAGATAATATAAAATAAAATGATTCTCTACTTACCTTATCCACGCTGCAAGAAAGCTACTAAAAGTAGTTCCAGCTTTCACCCATCACGGCGGGCAAGTTGTGCCAACCTTCAGGTTTACCAAGGGTTCCATTAGAGAAACCTCATACCTAGACCTGTAGAAGACTCTGCCAGAAACTTTTCGTGCCACAGATGTATTAGTACACCAAAGTCTGGATCCCAGTGAAGAGAGAGATTACAGGCAGGGCCTTCTTAAAGGGGTAATTCCCCCAAAAACCTTTTTTTAACATTGATTGAGGCTCGTTATGTCAAGGGGAATCGGGTGTTTTTCTTTTAGAATCTAAGCAGTACTTACCGTTTTAGAGATGCATCGTCTCCGTCGCTTCCGGGTATGATCGTCTGGTCTGGGCGTGCCTATTTGATTGACAGGCTTCCGACAGGCTTCCGACGGTCGCATACATCGCGTCACGAGTAGCCGAAAGAAGCCGAGCGCCGGTGCGGCTCTATACTGCTCCTGCGCACCGTCGTTTGGCTACTTTCGGAAAATCGTGACGCGATGTATCCGACCGTCGGAAGCCTGTCAATCAAATAGGAACGCCCTTCTCCGAAGACCATACCCGGAAGCGTCGGAGACGATGCATCTCTAAAACGGTAAGTACTGCTTCGGTTCTAAAAAAAAACCACCCGATTCCCCTTGACAAAACGAGCCTCAATCAATGTTAAAAAAAAAGGGTTTTGGGGGAACTACCCCTTTAATAGCATAATGGGCCCCTGGGCAAACTAATGTTCTGGGGCCCCTACAATGAAGACAGGTAAACAGACATCAAGCAGGTAGGAGGCAGACACGTAGAGCTTCTCCTTTTGGGTGGAGCTCTGCATTACCTACATGAACAATCATTCTGTACAGCAAAGAAACAGTGGGAAAGACATCCCCCCCAGCACGCTGACTCCTCTACACCCCTGATGTCCCCCCAGCACTCTGACCCTGCTACACTCTAGATATTCCCCCCTGCACTGTCACCATATTAATCCAAGACACCCCTTGTATTGTGACCCCATTACATCCCTGATACCCCCTACACTGTGGCCTCTCTACATCCCTTCCTTCGAGTCCCGAGCATTTAAGCTGCATGGGGCGGGGTCAGAGCATCCCTGGCACTCCGACCCTGCCCCTCCCTGCTGGCTGTGAAATAATTGGTATCATTCTGTACAACACGGCACACTTCTGCCAGCCTGCCTCCCCTGTGTACCCATTACTCTCAGTGACATCATGGGGCCCCCAATTTTGGAGCAGCGTGTGCTCAAGGACCAGCTGCTTTGGTGAAAGGCAGGCAAACCTTGTTTCTTCATTACACGAGGCCCAGGTACCAACCATCTTAGGCTTTTGATATTGGCCCGAGGTATGGATCCGGTTATAGCTCCTAGGTCTCCGCAGCCAGACCATCAAAAGAGCATTTTTCTTCTTAGCACATGTTGAACGTGACCAACCACCTTAAACACTGGCGAAAAAAACAGAGGGTTATATAGCGGAGGAACTCAATTTTAATTGGGTTTGCCAGTTTTCAATCACCTGTCATGACTACATAACCCTTTAACTAATTAAGGCTCTGTGTCCCATGATGTATGATCAAGAAAACTAGTATTTTTAAACAGGGAGGTCAACCATGGCAGTCTCCATACTTCTTTAGTACAGGTTTCCACAAATAATTTTGGTGTATGGTTCAGGGGAAATGGGCACATGTTAAGGGAAATGGGCACATGTTAAGATGATTGGAAATACATAAATCCTCAAAGTGTAAAGCAGGGGTGTCAAACACAAGGCCCGCATCTGAGTGATGCAAATTCAGACATACAGTATGTATGGCTAAACTCGCATCACCTTCGGGCCAAAGTCATGCAGGACCCTTTTTTGGTCCGCATCAGAATCAGATTGCATGGGTGTTCACTCCCATGCGATTCGATTTCATGTCTGAACTGACAGTTTGCAGTGCGATATGCAAACTGATCTGGGGTTGTCATTAACTTTGTATTGACACTCCCAGCAGTTTGCATATGGCAGTGTGAACTGGGTGCGATGAGGGAACCCATGCTGAATTTGCACGGGTTCTCAAATTGCATCATTGTGAACTGAGCCTTAAAGTGTATTGCATCATATTCAGAATGTGCTTCCTAACTCAACGTGTCTTAATGCCTAAAGATGAATATGTTGCAGTGCATAGGTTATAATGCGAATGGGCCATGAGATATTTATGAAAGGCAAATCCACTTTGCACTACAAGTGCACTTGCTGTAGATCTGAAGGGAAGCTCTGAAATGAAGGGAAGCTCTGCTGATTTTATCATCCAATCATGTGCAAGCAAAAATGCTGTTCTTTATTTTCCTTGCATGTCCCCCTCAGATCTACAGCGACTGCACTTGAAAGTGCTCTTATCATAAATAACCCCCATTGATTTATGTGTGTGTCTACGATCAGAGTAGACCTAGTCTAAATAGATTTTACTATAACAAATATGGTAATACGCCACAAGATGGCAGTATTGGCCTAAAGTTACATTCTGAATGCTGATTAAGACCAGAAAATCTTGGAAAAAGTAACTGGAGCTAACTCATAACAGACAACTAAAACATTTTTATTAAACATTATGTATAACTTTTCTATACACTGGCCCGTGTAAAGCTTGCTGTATTGAGCCCTTTGTTTTTTTTTTGTTTTTTTTTTTACTTTACCTACTTACATTTTGGTACTGTGAAATATGATGCAACAGAAGTTTCTTCTGCAATTTAAATTAATTTTGGACACAACACATAATTTGCAACATTGTCGTGCATAGGAAATGTTATTAATTACATTGTAACATTACTTCCATGCACATAAGTATTGAATATAAATACACTTCTAAAGTTGCTATTGACATGAAATTTTCTCCACACGTCGGTAACAATCCATACTTACAAAGAAACCAAAACAAATAAGTTCAGAAATTCAGTTATGTGTAAGAAAATGACATGACACAGGGAAAAGTATTGAACACATGAAGAAAGGGAGGTGCAAAAAGACATGGAAAGCCAAAATAACAGCTGAAATCTATCAGTAATTAGAAAGCAATCTTGCCCCTTGTCAGTGCACATTAATATCAGCTGGTTCAGTCTTAACTGATGGACTATAAAAAGGTGTTTCATTACCAAGGTGTCAAACAAGAAACATCTCATGATGGGTAAAAGCAAAGAGCTCGTTCAAGACCTTCGCAGCGTTTTTGTAGCCAAACATACTGATGGCATTGGTTACAGAAGGATTTCTAAACTTCTGAATGTTCCAGTAAGTACTGTTAAGCCTCATACTTTTTGACAACAAACTTCAAAATGAGCAGGTTTTCAAAAAGATACGAACGTGTGTACGCTCCATCGTACAAACTTTTTCGATTTTCATCGGACAAAAGTTCGCTCTGCAAACAGACAAACTTTTCGGCAACAAAAGTCCTATGGTGCAAAGTCCTATTGTGTGTACAGAAGTCCATCAGACTTTTATCCAAAGTACAAACACGTATGCTCAGAACCAATCTTAAAATCAACTAACAATAGCAGAAGTTGACCAAAGGGTGGCGGTAAAGAGCAGAAAAGAGATAAAAAAACGTGATTTTGGAAACGTTTTCTGAAAAAGTCCTGCCGTGTGTATGCATACCAAGTTCACAGCCAACGCCGTCTGATTGTGTGTATGAGGCTTTAGGGCCATAATCCTGATGTGGAAAGAACATAATTTCACCATAAACCAACTAGGTGATTCTCACAAGATTTCTGAAAGGGGAGTGAAAAGAATTATCAAAAAAATTGTCCAAGAGCCAAGGACCACTTGTGGAGGGCTTCAGAAAGGCCTGGAATTAGTAGGTGCAATTGTTTCAAAGAAAACAATAAGTAATGCACCCAACTGCCATGGCCTGTATGCATGCTCACTATGCAAGACTTCATTGCAGAAGAAAAAACATGTTGAAGCTTGTTTAGTCTTGGTTCACATGTGCTTGATTGGTGATGGATCTACATCAGGGGACTTTGTTTTTTTATTTCATAATAAAGGAATTGTCAAAAACTCTTGGACTGTCTTTATTCACTTTTCACTTTTTTGGTAAATGGGTAGGGCTACTATGTACTCCATACTGAATTACATAGGGAGGGTGGGATATGGGGGCCCCCTTGTTAAAGAGGGCTTCCATATTCCAATAAGCCCCCTGCCCACAGACCCCCAAAACCACAGCCCAGAGTTGTGGGGAAAAGGCCCTTGTCCCCATCAACATTGGGACAAGGTGCTTTGGGGTGGGGCGGGGCAAAGCACCCTCCCATGTTAAGGGCATGTGGCCTGGTATGGTTTAGGAGGGTGGGCGCTTGCTCGACCCCTCCTTTTCCTGACCTGCTGGGCTGCATGTTCAGATAAGGGTCTGGTATGGATTTGGGGGGCCCATGCCTTTTTTTTAAAGGTGGAAACCCCTTTCCAAAAATGCACCAGCTGAAAAACGCATAGATGTGAAAGTGTACCATAGGAAACCATGTTAAATGGACTGTAGTGCTTTTCTGCAAAATGGAAAACGCACAAAAAAGCACATAGGTGTGAACGTAGGGTTAAAGTTTGCTGCAGAACATTTAGACAAGCCTGTGATACTTGTGATAATACAGGGTGAATATAGTCTGGTCAGATGAGACCAAAATGTAACTCTTTGGATGCCATAATCAGGGCTGCTGTTAGAAATCACGGGGCCCCGTACAGCCTACCTGGCAGGGCCCCCCCCCCCTCAAATATATATATATATATAAAAAACATGTTCACAATAAATATACTAAAATCATTCTTAGTGGACACACAGATAAAAGAAAAGCTGTGTGAATTAGCCCTTTTTTTAAAATAGTTTTCAATGTTTTTCAACAAAAAACATTTTATAATTAAAAAAAAAAAAAAAAAACATTTTATTTTACAATTTTTACAAATTATTTTTATACGATTTTCTATGTTTGATTAAAACAATGCAGGGTTATTTTTTATTTATACATTTTTTTAACAGGACAAGGAAGCCAGCAGTTGTGTCTGTGTCTCTCCCTGCAACAGCTAAAAGTTGGTGGGAGGGTTTTCAGCTGCTGCCAAGAGCTGCACAGGGCATCTTGTAATTTCCCCTCCTTCCCTTGTTAGTTGGGCCCCCCTGTGTGCCCAGGCCCCCTACAGGAGGACTGGTGGTCCCCCCCTATCAGCGGCCCTGGCCATAATACTATGTTTGGAGGTCAAATGGAGCACTGCACATCACCCCAAAAACACCCCATGGCAACAGTGAAGTTTAAAGGTGGAAAAATCATGATGTGGGGCTGTTTTCAGCATACGCTACTGGCAAACTTCATATCATTGTAAGGAAGGATGAATGCAAAAATGTACCAAGACATTTTTGATAAAATCTTCTGACATCTAATAGGATGGATGATGAAGATTAAGCAAGGTTTAACTTTTCTGAGGGTGTTTGACAGGTGGCTGGGAGGCCAACGTGTTGAATCCTCACCATTTATTTTAACCCTGTAGATCCCACCGCATGACATGGTGTATTTTTTTTTTTTTTACCATCCCCTGAATGCAAATGTATATTAGGGCTTATGGTGAAAAGTTAAGGAAGTTCATATATGGACATTTGTGCCAAAAGAGTACTGGATAAATGTTTTGCAACAAGAGTATACTACACCATACAATGTAGCAAACACATTTGGTGAACGATATTTAAGAGTATTAGGAAAGTTTGGCAGTACGATTACAAAGTTTGGCGGCCCGTCCACGTCCTGTTTGCAGAGTGAGGTCATAGGTTCCTCGCATAGGGAAGTGTGCCGGCCGCCATCTTGCATGAGCCATTTTTAATGTACTTCTTCATATATACATTCACTGCAGGATTCCTGTGGATGGAGGTGGATTGTAGTTTACCATACCCTGTTTAAAGGGAAAGCGCATGAGACCTGATTTTTATTGGCTCAAACCACAAGGCGAGAGTTTGGAATGTTAGAGTGATTCACAAAAACATTGCAGAAAGAATGCAGTATTTATGGCACAAGTGGAAAATGATAACAGACACACACATTGATAATTGGAGGACTTTTAGTTCATAATTATTTTGGACTTGCACAGTTAATTTTGGTTTGTTTTTTTATATATTATTTGTGGCATTATATAAGTTCGCTAATTATTTATTTTATCTAATACTGTGTGGCACTTCTCTGGCAAGATCAACAGCACAAATATCAACCCGTCCCCACATGCCAAGGTGCTAGGTGTTATCCTGGAATCTGTCCTTTCGGCCCACATCCAATCAATGTCCTCAACCTTTGCAAATATCTCTAAAATATGCCCCTTCCAAACCGATGACACCACAAAGCTTCTAATTCACTCCCTGGCAATCTCTTGTCTTGACTACTGCAACTCCCTCCTCATTGGCTTATCTCTAGATAGGCTATCCCTCCTTTAGTTCATTATGAATGCTGCTGCCAGACTCATCCATCCTACCAACCACTCAATGTC
Source organism: Rana kukunoris (assembly GCA_029574335.1). NCBI lineage: Eukaryota > Metazoa > Chordata > Amphibia > Anura > Ranidae > Rana > Rana kukunoris. The sequence continues at coordinate 329,489,084 of CM056053.1, read as the reverse complement.
TAATGCCCCTCTCTGCTGATCCCTTCACTGGCTTCTGCTCACTCAATTAATTAAATTCAAAATAGCAAAAACTTCCAAAGCCAATCACACCTCTGCCCCAGCTAAATCACTAGCCTAGTTTTAAAATACAAACCAAATCATTCTCTTCATTCCTCCTAAGACCTCCTGCTCTCTAGCTCCCTTGCCACCTCCTAACAATCTCGCCTAAAGGATTTCTCCTTGATTTCTCCTGAGCCTCTCTGTTAGGGACGTGCTGGCCATAACCCAGCCGAAGCTCCAAGGCAAAGGCAAATGCGCATCTGTCTCACCGGGCACATGCGCATGAATATGCACATGCGCACAAATATTCGCACACAGATGTGAACGAGAGTGCATGTGTTCGCCATTAATGCTGTCGCCAAATGGCCTATATAAGTGCAGCAGCTGCACTAGTACATTGCTCTCTGATCTGCAGCTTTACCTGTGTTTATGTTCCTGTGCCCTCTGTTTGACCTGGCTTAACCTGTCTGGAGCTCAGCTTGCCTTAAGACTTTGTTTATCTTGAGCCATGCGTACCGATGGGGTCATCCTTTCCACCTGATTGTCCGAAAGCAGGGGGCCGAATTGCATCTCAAATCCCCGGACCAGCTCCCAGACTTGTTCAGTTTCATCGCCAAGCCTGCAGTGTCGGTTCCCAACTGGTTTGACTTTCTGCTCTCCCAGGAGGCGCTCGGCCCTCCTTTGCCCAGGCCGCAACCGGTCCGCCGACCGCGCTCTCGTGCCCCTAGTCGCGAGTCTGCCAGGCCTCATCCGTTGTCGCATGAAGCCTGATCCACTGCGTCTCCCGGGGTATTGGTAAGACATTCTGTTTGACACCTGACTCTTGGCTGGCCCCGTTTCATGGACTGCCCCCCTCCGGGCCTCTGGGTGCCTGAAATGTCTACACATATGTTTCTGTCTGTGACCTAGGCGCAGTCTTTCAGTCCCCGGCTGCCCCCCCCCCCCGCATTCCCTGCATTCCGGGGACACCCACTAGTTCAGGAGTCTCCCCTCTTTGCTGTATGTGGGGGTCTTTCGGTGATGTATACATATTCCCTATTGCTCCCGGGTCTTTAGGCCTTTCTGGGTGATACGTTACTCTCTACTTCCCATGTTCGGCTGTGTAATATGTTAGGTTATGATGTATGTTTATTTTTGCTATGACTTTCTTGCAGGTATGTCACTGGACCCTCGGTACTGGTGCACTGGGTGGGGAGGCATTTGGGTGCATCCCTATGTTTCATTGTTCCCCGCTTGGTCGGGGTGCCACTTGCTGAGCTAATGGCCCGCTTCCACCCACCTGACATGTCATTTTTATTGCGCTCCCTCTTTTCCCCCGGTGCTCCAATGCCGACCGGTTGTGCTGGCCGGCTGCCACTCTTTTGTTCCGGTCTCCATTGCTGGGAATTATTGAAAATTACTGTTTCTCAATTGTCATGTTATACTTGTCTTTCGTCGGTTCAGATGATACTTTTTTTATTAAGGTTCTCCTGGTTCTCCTCTCCTGCATCTCCATTGCTCCTATTACTTTTTTCCTTGCTAGATTGCCGCTTAACCCTGAGCGGGTCCTTTTACGCTACTGCCACCCCCCTTTAGGGCGGACCCTTGCGTGGGCATCTCTTAGTGCCTAACGAGGGACCACAGCATTTCTACATAAGACATTGTTTTCCCACCCCCTTTCTTTTCTTCTCCCCTTGTCCTCCCTCCCTCCCTTCTTTCGTCTTCCTTGTTTCCTCTCTCTATCCCTTGCCCCTTCCTCTTGCTCTGGTCTCTCTTTCCCTTTCGCTTTCTTCCCTCCTCTCCTTTCTTTTTCTTTTGACTTCTCATCCTTTTCCTGCTTACGCTCCGACTGGGAGGCCTCTTCTGGTCGAGCCTATCCTCATTCTTCTTAGTAGTCCTGGTCTTGTTGGGCGACATTATGGGTCTCCTCAATGTCACCTCTCTGAATGTTCCTGGTCTAAATGTTCCGGAGAAGCTCTCGCAGCTCTTAGCTGACCTGCGCAGAAGTAGAACTCATGTAGCCTATTTGCAGGAAACGCATTTCCGCAGTGATAGCACTCCTATTTTGAGGAGTGGGACCTTTCCGACTACTTACCACAGCACTTCTCCGATCTCCAAATCAAAAGGGGTCAGCATCTTGTTGGCTAAATCGGTACTCTGGACGTTTGAGGCATTACGGGCGGGTGAGCAGGGTAGTTTTCTTCTGCTGAGAGGGACGGTTTTCGATGTGCGGGTGACCTTTGCCAATGTTTACTTCCCCAATACAGATCAGCCGCAGTTCTTATGGAGGCTCCTCCCTGAACTTCTAGATTTTGCGGAGGGGATGCTTATCTTTGGTGGGGTTCTCAATTTTGCGTTAGATCCGGCCCTTGACGTTTCGCGAGGTGCCACAAGAAACCCACAAGGATTTACCTAGAGTTTTGTCTACCTCCATTGATATTATGTCCTTTTCGGACCATGCACCTGTTCACAAGAATCTCCATTTGGGACCGGTGTCCCGATCCCCTCCATCTTGGAGACTTAATGAAGCCTTGCTTCAATTGGAGGAAACTCGTTCAGAGGTATTGACTGCTCTGTGGGAGTATTTTTCTAATATTGAGGGGTCCGTTACCAACCCTCTGGCGGTCTGGGAGGCCCACAGGGTACGCTGATCAACATGGGGGCCCATCTGAAGAGGGAGAGGAATCGTTGGACAGAGGAACTCTTGGAGTTGATCCGCCATCTGGAGTGTTCGCACAAGGCCAGCTTGGCGCGGGCTACTTTCCAAGACCTTCTTAGGGCGCGTGAGGAACTCCGTACGCTTTTGTTCCACAAAACTAACCAGAAACTGGCTTGGGCACATTGCACCATGTACGAGTTTTTGAATAAGCCCGGGTCTCTGCTGGCTAGGGCCCTGCGGGGCCCACGCACGAAAATGTATATCTCTCATATTTTGACCTCTTTCGGTCATAAGTTAAATACGTCCTCAGATGTCGCTTCGGAGTTTCGCTCATTCTTTGAGGGTCTTTATAATTTGGACAAGCAGTCGGGCATTGACGCCTCAGCTGATGTACTTCCTAGTGCGGTGCAAGAAGAACTAGAAGACCCCATTACTGTGGATGAGCTGGGAGCGGCTCTGGCCGCCTCAAAGCCGCGAAAGGCTCCAGGCTCTGACAGCCTGACTCCGATGTACTACAAAACCTTTTTTGACCTGCTGTCACGACCTCTAGTCTCTGCTCTCAACTCTATTCGGGAGGGCCATTCCTCCCCTAAGGACACCCTGAGGGCATACATTTCCCTTATCCCGAAAGAAGGGAAGGACCTGTCCCGTTGTGGGAACTACCGCCCAATATCGCTCCTAAATTCGGATTTAAAGCTATTTGCAAAAATTTTGGCCAACAGGTTGCTCTTGCATATTCCGAGCCTCATACACAGGGATCAGGCAAGTTTTATACCGCTGAGGGAGCCGTGAGACAACACCATCAGGGTAGTGAATCTGATCCACGCGGCCAGGACCTCCAAACAGGCCCTTCTCTTGCTGTCCACAGACGCTAAGAAGGCCTTTGACCGCGTGGACTGGTAGTTCATTCAGGCCACCCTGGAGCATATCGGCCTTCGGTCCTCTATGCTGGGGTGGATACTGTCCCTATACTCCCACCCCTCTGCAGCGGTCAAGGTCAACGAAACGAGGTTCTTACTGAAACCACTGATCAGAACTATATCTTTTACCCCCGAATCTTAGTTTCCTGTTACAAATAGCCTCTCAAATTCTATTATGATGAATTATGGTTAGCAAAATTACAGTACATACAGTGAGGGATAAAGGTATTTGATCCCCTGCTGATTTTGTACATTTGCCCACTGACAAAGAAATGATTGGGCTATAATTTTAATGGTAGGTTTATTTTTACAGTGAGAGACAAATTAACAACAAAAAAATCCTGAAAAACACATTTCAATAAAGTTGTAAAATGATTTTCATTTAATGAGAGAAATAAGTACTTGATCCTTTCACAGAGCATGTCTTAGTACTTGGTGGCAAAACCCTTGTTGGAAATCACAAAGGTCAGATGTTTCTTGTAGTTGGCCACCATGTTTGCACACATCTTAGGAGGGATTTCATCCCACTCCTCTTTGCAGATCCTCTCCAGGTCATTAGTGTTTCGAGGCTGACGTTTGGTTAATTCACATATTGTCTATGGGATTAAGGTCTGGAGACTGGCCAGGCCACTCCAGGACCATAATGTGCTTCTTCTTGAGCCACTCCTTTGTTGCCTTGGCCATGATTTTTTGGTCCATATCATGCTGGATTACCCATCCAGGACCCATTTTCAATACCCAGGCTGAGGAAAGAAGTTTCTCACACAAGTTTTTATGGTACATGGCCCCATCCATCATCTCTTTTATGTGGTAAAGTTGTCCTGTCCCCTTAGCAAAAAAACACCCCCAAAAGCATAATGTTTACACCTTCATGTTTGATGGTGGGGATGGTGTTCTTGGGTCATAGGCATTCCTTCTCCTCCAAACATGGCGAGTTGAGTTGATGCCAAAGAGCTTGATTTTGGTCTCATCCCACCACAATACTTTCACCCAGTTCTCCTCTGAATCATTTAGATCTTCATTAGAAAACTTCAGCTGGGCCTGTACATGTGCTTTCTTGAGCAGAGGAACCTTGCTGGCGCCGCAGGATTTCAGTCCTTCACGGCGTAATGTGTTACCAATTGTTTTCTTGGTGACTATGGTGCCAGCTGCCTTGAGATCATTGACAAGACTCTCCTGTGTAGTTCTGGGTTATTCCTCACCGTTCTCATGAGATCTTGTGAGATCTTGCATGGAGCCCCAGACCGAGGGAGATTGACAATTATTTTGTGTTTCTTCCAATTGCAAATTATTTTCCAACTGTTGTCACCCTCTCACCAAGCTGCTTGGTGATAGTCTTGTAGCCCATTCCAGCCATGTGTAGGTCTACAATCTTGTCCCTGACATTTTGGACAGCTCTTTGGACAGCACTTTGGTCTTGGCCATGGTGGAGAGATGGGAATCTGGTTGATTCAGTGGACATGTGTCTTTTATACAGGTAACAAGCTGTGATTAGGAACACTTCGGTTGGAGGAAAACCATTTAGCCTTCAGGAGAAAGATCAAGACTTATCTCTTTTGATATTAAAGGAGACAGGAACAACAAGTGCCCAGAGGCGCATGTTCGCATGTGCTGCGCTATATACGTTTTTCTTTCATTCATTCATTCATTCACTCCTTTTAAGACAGTGCTGCTAATCTCAGTTTGTTACAAAAACAAGCTGCGCAATATGAGAAGCTCTAAAATGATAAAGAGCAATACCAAACAGTGAAAACATATATATATATAGTCCATCAAGCAGTTAATACAAGTGGAAGAACATCTGATGGTATAAATCGGCAGTGAAATTCCGTATGTTCAAGCAGATGGTGACATCACAAACAGGAACCTCAGAAAAGTGATACAGATAGAAAAAACACCTTCACCGATGGAAAACACTGTCCCTTACCAGAGGGGAAGATCCCAACTAGAGACCTTCTGATCGCAGATGGCTTTCTCCCCAGCCAGGGGGTTCAATAGCACGAAATCCAATGGTCAACAGCTCCTCCCGTAATGAGCAAGTAATCAGTGTTGATTGATGACAAATTATAAGAAAAAAAGGTATATAGTGTAAAACCATTTACCATTTATTAAAATTAAATTAAAATTGCACTTACAAAAATGTAGGTAAAATATGCATGTAAATGTAGCCGGCCGGCTAGCACAACTCGAATATCTCCTGGACACGATTTGCGGTTATAGACGTCAGCACGCCGTCTCCCTACGCCGTTTCGTCTAAACAGACTTCGTCCTGGGGCACGAGCGGCATGCTGACTCACCGCAATATATACCTCATATGCACAAATGGTACCGCCCCCATCTGAGCTCCCAGAATCCCCGAAGCTACAAACGCCATCTTGGATGAGGGAAATATTTGTTTTATGACAGTAGTCTGTCCACTGGTTCATAAAATTATTTTGCTAAAAAGTTCTCTGCAATATGTTAGGTTAGATAAAAAGGGAAGGATGAGAAAAGAGGAGAAAATAAACTTTTTATCTTTCCCCTTTTAAGGCATTCAATTGCTTACCATAGACAATAGATAGCAGGAATAAAAAGACACATTTTCAAGTTATGAGAACAGAAGGAAGGACTGATGGATCCCCTCAGAGTCATCACGACTGCAAGATGTCCTTGAAAAGTCTAGGGATAGTACTTTATGTTTCCATTGCTCTGCTTTCAGTTGGGAAACAAAAAAACGAAGCGACAGAAGAACAACAAAAGTCACATGACCGGGATGAGCTTCCCCGGTCAGGTGACCTTAAGCCAATAGGCACTCGCCATAGGAAAGGGCTAAAACGCCCATTCAGGTTGAAAATAGAATAGGGTTGCGCGCGTCCCCGGAATATGACGCGCGCATCCACAGTATGCGACGCGCGCACACACGCTTCCGCATTGGATACGGGAAGTATGGGCAACACTGCCCACACCTAAGATGACTTCTAGTATTAGTATGGGTCGCGTGATGCGACGCACCGGATGTTATGGGCGGAAATACTAGTATCCGTCCAACAAGAGCACTCATATGGAAAAAAGGAGGGCTGAACCGCCCTTCTTACAGGAATTGAAATGGATGCGGGGCGGACACCCAACAACCGTTTTCATTACAAGGAGTATGTACAGCACTGCCCACACTAGGATGGACATCTACCTAATTTACATATTATTAAAGTACCAGTAGGCGGAAATATTGATATCTGCCCCCAACTTCATGTTATAAAAAAATAATAAAAAACATTGAGGTGTAGTAGAAAAAATTGGATGTTAACTTTATATATCCAAGTAAAAATACCTTAATATCTGAGTTATATTATACTCCCAAATATTAACTAATGACTTAGATATAAATGTTATTATGTAACCCCTTAAACGAAAAAAGGCGACCCAATGTCATAGTTCCAAACTTAAAGGAAATTGATATGGCCAAATGGTTTAAGGAAGATTTGACACTCTCGCCCTCTACTGGACAAAATTATAATTTATGTTTTTAGCATGACTAAACCATTAATTAGACTAATATAACCGCCAGAATTAAATTGAAAAACAGGATTGATCTGGGAACTCAGATGAAGTTCACAACCGTACAGTTTCAGCTATTATCAATAAATGCATTAACATCTATATCGATGTTTAACCCATAAGGTGTATAGCATTTTACGTTATGGATCCACATCATTTCCATTCTAGATAGTTGTCTAATGAGTGAGTTTCCCCTCCAATGGGGAGTATACCGATCTATCCCCAAAAAAAGGGTATTAGTGGAATCCCGATTATGATGAAGGTCATAGTGTTTAGAAACAGAGTGATCTTTGTATCCATTTCTAATGTTCGTTAGATGTTCTCCTAAGCGAACCTGCATCGCCCTTTTGGTCCTCCCTATGTATTGAAGGCCACAGGGGCATTCCAATAAATAGACGACCCCTGTGGAACTACAGGTAACAAAAGAGTCTATTTGGTGTTTCCTCTGTGTACTCGTTGACCTAAAGAATTCAGTTTTTTTATTCCTGATACGGTTAAGGGAGCAAAGTTGACACTTTCGGCATTGGTGGTAACCTTTGAGTTCTTTTTGGAAAAAGGAAACCCTCTTTGCGGGTGGATCCACCACATTAGGTGCCACCCTATCTCGTAGTGAAGGTACCCCTCTAAATATCACCTCCGGTTTAGGAGGTAAAAAGGTACTAATAACCCTATCATTAGCCAGAAGGTGCCATTGCTTCCGAAAGATTTTATTGATTAAAAAATGTTGGGAAGAGTAGGTGGTAACAAACGGAATTGACAACCTCTCCTTCTTACATTTGGGGATATCAATCAATAACGAGGTTCTCTCTAACTTTGCTACCTCTTTTTGAGTTACTTCTAGGGAGTCCTGATCATAGCCTTTTTCAATCATTCGATTTTTCAAAATATCTGACTGTATTTGATAATCAGTATCTTCAGAACAATTCCGCCTCATACGAATAAATTGGCTTTTAGGAATTGACTGAAGCCACGATCGCTTATGACAGCTCTCAAGCGGTATATAGGCATTGCGATCAGTCTTTTTAAAAAAAGAAATAGTTTTAAAGTGGGTCTCATCTTTGATAATCGTAAGATCTAAAAAGTTCACATTTTTCTGGCTAGCCTCATAGGTAAAGTGTATTCCTCTATCATTCTGATTGATAGAAAGAAAAAATTGTTCCAATTGTGCAGCAGAGCCCTCCCATAGGAGGAGGACTTCATCAATATATCTGGCCCAGAAGGCAAGACAGGGATGGCGATCCTTATGTATGACGTCCTCCTCCCATTTGGCCATAAATAAGTTGGCCAGGCTAGGGGCATATTTAGCCCCCATAGCAACACCACGCTGCTGTTTATAGAAGTTAGAGCTAAACCAAAAATAATTGTGGTCTGCTGCATACTCCAACAGATTCATAATAAATGCCTGCTGTTGTTCTGGTATACAGGAAAACATGTTCAAATAATATCTTACCGCTCATAGACCTAAGTTGTGCGGTATAATCGTGTATAGGGACGTAACGTCCGCTGTAACTAACCCTGTCTGATCATTACACGATTGTTGGGACAATAAATTCAGAACATGTTTCGTGTCTTTTAGATAAGAAGGGACTTGTTGGACGAGCGGTTGGAGAAAGTGATCTATGTACTTGCCTTTCCTTTAAGTTTCCTTTAAGTTTGGAACTATGACATTGGGTCGCCTTTTTTCATTTAAGGGGTTACATAATAACATTTATATCTAAGTCATTAGTTAATATTTGGGAGTATAATATAACTCAGATATTAAGGTATTTTTACTTGGATATATAAAGTTAATATCCAATTTTTTCTACTACACCTCAATGTTTTTTATTATTTTTTTATAACATGAAGTTGGGGGCAGATATCAATATTTCCGCCTACTGGTACTTTAATAATATGTAAATTAGGTAGATGTCCATCCTAGTGTGGGCAGTGCTGTACATACTCCTTGTAATGAAAACGGTTGTTGGGTGTCCGCCCCGCATCCATTTCAATTCCTGTAAGAAGGGCGGTTCAGCCCTCCTTTTTTCCATATGAGTGCTCTTGTTGGACGGATAATAGTATTTCCGCCCATAACATCCGGTGCGTCGCATCACGCGACCCATACTAATACTAGAAGTCATCTTAGGTGTGGGCAGTGTTGCCCATACTTCCCGTATCCAATGCGGAAGCGTGTGTGCGCGCGTCGCATACTGTGGATGCGCGCGTCATATTCCGGGGACGCGCGCAACCCTATTCTATTTTCAACCTGAATGGGCGTTTCAGCCCTTTCCTATGGCGAGTGCCTATTGGCTTAAGGTCACCTGACCGGGGAAGCTCATCCCGGTCATGTGACTTTTGTTGTTCTTCTGTCGCTTCGTTTTTTTGTTTCCCAACTGAAAGCAGAGCAATGGAAACATAAAGTACTATCCCTAGACTTTTCAAGGACATCTTGCAGTCGTGATGACTCTGAGGGGATCCATCAGTCCTTCCTTCCGTTCTCATAACTTGAAAATGTGTCTTTTTATTCCTGCTATCTATTGTCTATGGTAAGCAATTGAATGCCTTAAAAGGGGAAAGATAAAAAGTTTCTTTTCTCCTCTTTTCTCATCCTTCCCTTTTTATCTAACCTAACATATTGCAGAGAACTTTTTAGCAAAATAATTTTATGAACCAGTGGACAGACTACTGTCATAAAACAAATATTTCCCTCATCCAAGATGGCGTTTGTAGCTTCGGGGATTCTGGGAGCTCAGATGGGGGCGGTACCATTTGTGCATATGAGGTATATATTGCGGTGAGTCAGCATGCCGCTCGTGCCCCAGGACGAAGTCTGTTTAGACGAAACGGCGTAGGGAGACGGCGTGCTGACGTCTATAACCGCAAATCGTGTCCAGGAGATATTCGAGTTGTGCTAGCCGGCCGGCTACATTTACATGCATATTTTACCTACATTTTTGTAAGTGCAATTTTAATTTAATTTTAATAAATGGTAAATGGTTTTACACTATATACCTTTTTTTCTTATAATTTGTCATCAATCAACACTGATTACTTGCTCATTACGGGAGGAGCTGTTGACCATTGGATTTCGTGATATTGAACCCCCTGGCTGGGGAGAAAGCCATCTGCAATCAGAAGGTCTCTAGTTGGGATCTTTCCCTCTGGTAAGGGACAGTGTTTTCCATCGGTGAAGGTGTTTTTTCTATCTGTATCACTTTTCTGAGGTTCCTGTTTGTGATGTCACCATCTGCTTGAACATACGGAATTTCACTGCCGATTTATACCATCAGATGTTCTTCCACTTGTATTAACTGCTTGATGGACTATATATATATATGTTTTCACTGTTTGGTATTGCTCTTTATCATTTTAGAGCTTCTCATATTGCGCAGCTTGTTTTTGTAATATTACTGTTTTTGCTGTGATTATCTCACCATTTAAAGCCGCTTGCAATTTATTCCTTTTTTGTATTTTGCCTAGACAGCGCAGTATCACCCCTTTTTTACTAATCTCAGTTTGTTACCTGTATAGAAGACACCTGGGAACCAGAAATCTGGCTGACTGATAGGGGGGTCAATTACTTATTTCACTCATTAAAATGCAAATCAATTTAGAACTTTTGTTTTAAATGCATTTTCCTGGTTATTCTGTCTCTCACTGTTAAAATAAACCTACTATTAAAAGTATAGACTGATCATTTCTTTGTTAGTGGCAAACATACAAAATCAGCAGAGGAAAAAATAATTTTTTACCCTCACTGTATGCTATGTGAACAATGACACATACACCCGTGTCCAAGTCGCTAACATAAAAAATACAACAAATTCTTGCAGCATAGTTCAGGGACAACTAAAGTTTCATCTACATTGCATTTTAGCTAAAGGGGGGTCAATATTTACAGAGGGCGAAGAGTTAGTAATATATTCATATTCAATATATATATATTTTTTTGTATTCGTTTAACTACTTGCCAACCAGCTGCCATCATTATACGGGGGCAGGTCGGCTTTTCTGCGTGAATCGCCATAGCTGTATCATGGCGATCACCTAGTACAGAGGCAAAATGGGGATCTGCCAGTGTAAACAAGCAGATCCCCATTCTGCCAGATGAGATGTCAGAGATCTCCCAGTGATTAGAACACACCTAGGGAACAGTTAACCCCTTGATCACCCCTAGTGTTAACCCCTTCATTGCCAGTGTAATTTTTACATTGATCAGTGCATTTTTATACCACTGATCAATGTAATAATGTCACTGGTCCCCAAAAAGTGTCATTTGGGGTCAGATTTGTCTGCCGCAATGTCGAAGTAGCTCTAAAAATAGCAGATTGCCGCCATTACTAGTAAAAATAATAAAAAATAAATAAAAGACCCTAAATCTATCTTATAGTTTGTAGACTTTTGCACAAACCAATCAATATACGCCTATTGCGATTTTCTTTTTTAACAAAAATATGTAGAGGAATATATATTGCCTAAACTGATGAATAAATGTTTTTTTTTATAGTTTTTTTTTATATATATATATTTTTCTTTTCAAAAAATTAAAAAAAAAATGGCCTGGTTATTAAAGGGACAAATCCTTCCAGTCCTTAAGTAGTTCATTATGAATAGGTCAGTAGAAAGCTGAGATATACCGTATGACACATGTAAAACAATGTGGCCCTTGCATAATAATTTTCTGCAAAGCACTGAATTGTAAATGTAAGTAAAATGCAGTATCCTCAGCCACCAATCATCTTGCATCAGTGTGAGTGTAAATGTATCTAGGTGTTAATTGTTAAAAGCAAACTCAGTTTTTAAATACTTTGAATCTACTGAGGGTTTTCTTATGAATGTTCATAGGAATGTTCACTCAAAAATCTACCAGTGAATGGCAAGCTTAAAATGCACTAGCAGATTTAGATGGACTTGACTAACAAATTAAAGCCAAACTCTAGCTAACATTTTTTTAAGCAGGTATAGCAACACTTGTTTTCCTTTTTCTATGGTAAGCTGCAATATAATTTTTGGGGGATTAATACGTCTTTAAGCCCAAGGCATATCTACTGACTTTGTTAGATGTCATCCCAAATTCACCCTGCCCTCTCCAGCTCATTTAAGGCATATGTTGACAGTTTTTGTTTGCCTCAGGCAGGCCTTAGTTTTGCCTGAGTTTTGCAATACTACACACATCTATGGGCATGCATGACCAATTTAAAGCTGGTCATCTGTGGACAAATGCTTTAAAGAACGTGCAGCACTCCACATACACTGAAATACAAATATTTCTACACTGTGTATATTAAATATACGAAGGTCCATAGGTCTAAAAGTGAAAGTCCACAACAGTGTGTACGTTAGTACACAGTAAAATATAGTGAGGTTCAAAAACAATTTATAAACTATGTGATCCCACCCCAATGTCTTCCTGTATTCACATAATACCAAATGCACCTTCCCCTCCATACTCCATGCAAAAAAACAGCTCACCAGAATGTAAGACCTAACTCAGATAAAGAGGACAAATAGCACCCAAATCATCCAGGCACTCTGCATTTCTCGAAAAATTAAAAGCTTCCAATCTCCCCCTTCCATGATTATGTAATTATGTAACAGATCTCATAAACAGTAGAAAAAGTCAAATCTAAGCGGTATTAATTATAAGGTAGCATTTATTTAAACCCACGAGAACTACCCACATTGAAAAGATGAAATACAATAATTTCGGAATATCACTTTACCAGCCAGCTTACTGCTACTTCCGTGACCAATCTTCACTGCTTTAGCGTGATGGAGGAAGTTAAAGGGCATAGCCAAACCCTCTGACGCATTGAATTACTAAGTGGGACTTCATAAGTGAAAAATTCTGGTCAAATGTACCTACCAATGAACTCGGAAATAGTCTCAGAAACATCTCAAACTGATACAATCATCACAAGCCCAAAATCCCTTTACTTAGGCCCATATTATGGTACAGAGAAGAGCTTTCCTAGACAAACAGCTATGGTCCTTTTTTTTTATACCAAATGATGCATAAAGCAAAACCCAAATGGTTGTTATGATTTCCTGTGCTGTGGTTTCATATATATTTGCAAATGTGTCTGTTCCTTAAATAGATTATTTGGAATAGTCCTCAATAGCCTTTTACTTGCCATTAAAAGATGATGAGGAGAAGGGAAGCCATTCAAAAGCATAGGCTGTAACCCATATGAATCAGAAATCAGTTTGACTAAGGCCTGCCATACATGGGTTGAGTTTCAAAATAATTTTCTTTCAAAAATCTTTCCTAAGAGTTTTCGTTAGAAATAGTGGGCAGCAACGCCCGATTTTCATCGAGTGATAACCCCCCAGTATCCTCTTCAAGAGCGGGCGGTCCTTTGCAAGATAAAAGTGGTCTCTGTGGCGGATCCGCCGCAAGATCACTTTTATCGGTGGTGGGAGAGGGGCCCCTCTCCTGCTGCTTTCTGGTGCCCTCTGCCACTTAATGGAGCCACTGGCAACGGCGGAGGCGATTGGGTCCTCTTCCTGGCTTGATATGGAGATGAGTGGGGGAAAATGGTCCACCCATCTCCATATCATTGCAGGGCGGAATCGACATCAAACCGTCACTTCCACCCAGAGCTCCTAAAAGGATTTTTTTTTCTCAAATCACATAAAAAATCTTCTATTACAAGGGATGTGTAGAAATAAAAGGTAAAATAAATAATATTATTAATTTTTAAACACGCCCTGTGTTGCCGAGCTCAAATGCGTATGTAGCACCCGCATATGAAAACGGTGTTCAATCCACACATGTGTAGTATCTCCACGATCATTAGAGCGAAAGCAATTCTAGCCCTAGACCCTTTAAACGTCGTCTATGGAGATTTTTAAACGTAAAAGTTTGACACTATTCCACGAGCGAGCACAACTTTGAAGCGTGACATGTTGGGTATCAATTTATTTGGCGTAACATCATCTTTCACAATATAAAAAAAAAAATTGGACTAACTTTACTGTTGTCTTATTTTTTATTATAAACAAGTCTTTTTTCCCCCCCAAAAACTGCACTTGTAAGACCGCTGTGCAAATACGGTGTCACAAAGTATTGCAACGACCACCATTTTATTCTCTAGAGCAGTGAAGATGAACCTTGGCACCCCAGATGTTTTGGGACTACATTTCCCATGATGCTCCACTACACTGCATAGTGCATGAGCATCTTGGGAAATGTAGTTCCAAAACATCTGGGGTGCCAAGGTTCACCATCACTGCTCTAGAGTGTTAGAAAAAATATATATAACGTTTGGGGGTTCTAAGTCATTTTCTAGCAAAAAAAAAAGGTTGGTCCTTAAGTGGTTAAAGTGTATGTCAGGGCAAATCAAAATGTACAACTTTGCAATACATACACAGTTCCACATGTTTTATCCCTCTAAAGATCCTGGGAAAAATGCACTTAGCTCCTAATTTCCTGTTGTGGGCTGACCACACAGGGCCTTTACTGAATGAAATTATAAGAATGGTATTAGCATTGTCCGGTTTGTCTTATCTCCAACACATAGAGGAAGGAAGTTTTGTAGTTTAGGAAAGGGAGCTAAGCAGAACTGATTATACTCATTCAGATAACAAAGGCAGAGTGAGCAGGACAGCTCTGAATTTCTGGCAGAATCAACAGAATTAATTTTTTTAACCACTTAACCCTCGGACCATATTGCTGCCCAATGACGAGAGCACTTTTTGTGATTCGGCACTGCATCGCTTTAACTGACAATTGGGCGGTCGTGCGATGTGGCTCCCAAACAAAATTGACGTCCTTTTTTTTCCACAAATAGAGCTTTCTTTTGGTGGTATTTGATCATCTCTGCGGTTTTTTGCACTATAAACAAAACTAGAGCGACAATTTTGAAAAAAATGCAAGATTTTTTTACTTTTTGCTGTAATAAATATCCCCCAAAAATATATAAAAAAACATTTTTTTTCCTCAGTTTAGGCCGATACGTATTCTTCTACATATTTTTCGTAAAAAAAAAAATCATATTAAGCGTTTATTGATTGGTTTGCGCAAAAGTCATAGCATTTACAAAATAGGGGGTAGTTTTATGGCATTTTTATTAATATTTTTTTTTTACTAGTAATGGCGGCGATCAGCACTTCGGACACTTTTGACATATTTTTGGGACCATTGGCATTTTTTTAGCAATCAATGCTATAAAAATGCATTGGATTACTATAAAAATGCCATTGGCAGTGAAGGGGTTAACACTAGGGGGCAGGGAAGGGGTTAGGTGTGTTCCTGGGTGTGTTCTAACTGTATGGGGGGTGGCCTCACTAGAGGAAATCACTGATCTTCTGTTCATACATTGTATAAACAGAAGATCAGCGTTTCCCCCGCTGACAGGACCGGAAGCTTTGTGTTTACACACAAAGCTCCCGGTCCTCGCTCTGTAACGAGCGATCGCGTGTGCCCAGCGGCGATCAGGGGCGAGCGCCGGCCGTCGGCGGCGCGCACGCGCCCCCTAGTGGCTGCTTTGGAGCGGACGTATAGCTACGGGCTCTCGCCCAGCAGAGCTAACTTCCGGCAGTAATATGACGGCGGGCGGTCGGAAAGCAGTTAACTTGGGTAGTAATTTCAGACAACAAATGTTCGATGTGAGCTTTTGGTCAGATATTCCGACCGTGTGTATGCTTCATCGGACATTGGCTGTCGGAATTTCCGACAACAAATGTTTGAGAGCTGGTTCTCAATTTTTGTCGGAATTTATATCGGAAATTCTGTTCGTCTGTATGCAATTCCGACGCACAAAATCCTGCTCAGAATCAATTTGATGCATGCTCAGAATCACTGAACTTATATTTTCTCGTCTCGTCATAGTGTTGTACATGACCGCGTTCTTGACGTTTGGAACTTCCGACAACATTTGTGTGATCGTGTGTATGCAAGACAAGTTTGAGCCAACATTTTGTCGAAAAAAAATCCATGTTTTTTTTGTGGCAATGTCCGATCGTGTGTTCGCGGCATCAGTGTACAGAGTGAAGCTCACAACTGACTTGTGATGTCGATTACGTTTAGATGAAAAATGTATTTCTATCTTTTGTTTGTGTAGGCTCACCTTGAATGTATCTATACCATACAAATTGAAGCGAATGAAGTGGAGTTTGGATATACTGTAAAATGGTACAACAGTTCATATACCCTATGTTAACCTTTTTTAAATCCTTAATTAATTTAAAAAAATCTATTTATCAATCTACTCAAGTTTCTGATAACTTTCACCCAAGATTCAAACATTTTCACCTAAAAGTCAGTAAAAAAAGTGTGAACCTTGGTGTGGATCTTGGATTAAAAAAAAAAAGTAATAGAAGTTGATCAGATTGTAGCATGTCATTCTGGATAGAAATAATTATTCCTTGCACCTAAAAAAAAAAAAGCCTACATCCGATGGCTTATTTGGATGTAATGACTTCATTACATCCAATGTACTTCCCAAACCTGGGTATACACAGACAGTTTTTTTCCATTTAACTAGCGCATCCACACAAGCAAAATGGATGCATGGATCTCCCCAGCGACACTATTGTATTCTCACAGCAGGGGCTCCTCCCTGTCAGAATACACAGATCAGCGCTGCAGCCATTGGTTTTTCAGCAAGACTGTTCGATGGAATCAGGTCTAACAACCAGCTTCTGTTGAACAAACGGGTACACACAGAGTGACATTTAGCTAGTTTCTCCAGCTTTCACATATATGCAGCTGCAGGAATACGTCTAAATGACATGCAATCCTGAACCTGCAGGTAAACCCCTCTGCTATTTAGCAGATGCACAGGGCTGCCAATAGTTCCTAATGGCACCCTCATGCATCTGAAAATGCAACTCGTTTTCTGGTGTGGGAAATGGCATGGTGTAAAAGCACCATGCCATATTACCTACAAGTGCAATTTTAAAAAGGTTTCCCTTGCAAACATGACCCACACCAATCGCATAGGTGTGAACTTAGCCTTAGTCACTCTTCATTCACAGGAATAAAGAGTAGGATTTTTTACCTTGCTCTGACTTATGACCCTAATCAGTGTCTCAAAGTGCTAAATTTGATGGCAAACCAGCAACTTAGAAGGTCGGCAGTGGCAGCCTTAAATTTTCTTTCAGTGCAGGTTTACTTTAGGTCCCAAGCCATACCCATCATTGTCCTTCCTTGTACAGGTGAATTCTGTGAGGTAGGTGATTTATGAGTGTAGAATAACTACAATGTAAAAGCAGAAATGGGTTTATTGGGTTAGGCAGTATGCAGTAACCAACCAAATGTCAGCTTACTGAACAAGTTGAATTCTGATTAGCTGTACTGCCTAAAGTATAGCCATTTTTGTTTTTGTTTTGGATATAGTGGGATTTCTACTGCTATTTGAGTTGTCTATTCCTCATCTTGGTAATCATAGTTTTGGGCAGATAGTGTTTCATGGTATTTTACCCAGCAGCAACAGAGAAAGAAAATTTAAGAAAAAAAAATGTTTTAGTTGAGGGGAAGAAGACCAGAGCGCTAGTCAGGTATTTATTACTGTCTCCTGAGTTTCTTTCACCACTATATATGAACAATTGACACAACATTTACCCAGAAATTCTCAACTCTTTATTCTTTGGTGTAAAATGTGTAATACGTCAATATAAATCAATGCATCTTTCATATACATATATGTACATTATAAAGATATATACAGCAAATTTTCCGACCCATTTGTCGATGAAGGGACTATATGGCAGATACCCCCCTAGACAACAATGGAGCCAGTTCATAAAAAAAGATCAGTCTTTAGCTTAGAGGCACAAAATCCATCCCGATTTGTCAACACTGTTAGGAATTTTGTAAGTATTATGGAGCATAGTTATGTCACAACAGCAATATGGCACAGACTAGATGTGTACATCAGTGGCTGTAATCTACTTATTTTCTCATCAATATATTAACAGAAAATTGTCAGCTGACATAAAGTGCAATTACTGTTGTGCAACCAAATAAGGCAAGGTCAGGTTAGGTTAAGGGCAAATGTCATTTGGTGATTCAGAAGTAGATAGGGTAAGGTATGATAGCCAGGGCGCCATTTCTTGGGCATCCTACCAAGTGCATCAAGTATAATTTCTTCAATGAAATAAGAGGTCCTTGGTCCCATTAAGTTAAAATACAAAGAGTACTTCTTAAGTTTTTTCAGCTGGTCCAAAAATAAAGTAGTACAAATAAACACAAATATGGTAAAGGAAAACAAATGAATGTGGATGATGCAAGTAGGTGAGTTCCTGATTTGAGTCTGTGGACTCCATCAACTGTCTCTTCCAGTCTAAGTGGTGAAGAGGCACACTGAACCAGTGGCACTTGATAGGATGTTGCTCTTTTTTCAGATCTATCTGGACTAGATCCATCACTTGGTCTTTGGCCATTGAAAAGTAAATACCTTCCTCTGGAATCTTGCTCCATCCTAAATAGCTCGTATTCAGTGTGTGGAAGCCTAATTCCCAAAGCCTCACAACCATTTGTGTGAGTAACATCTTGCTCCACACCTACTTTCCAGGATCCATCTGCTCCACACTCGTTACCATTGAAAACGTTGAGTAGAGAAGCTGTGGCATAGTCCATTGGAGTCACCTTCATATGATTTACTGTAAAAAAAAAAAGAAAGACAAAATGTTGAAGCTGCAAGAAACTCAATTTGTGTCCTGGGGTCAACACTAACTCACTATACTGTATTTATGGGGAGCAGGATTGTCACTTTAGGCTGCTTTACTGTTTTGAACTACAAAAGCCTCCTTATCTCCTCATCCCTATCAAATAGTTTTTTAGTTCACAAAAGATAGCTGTAAAACCTGATAAAATAGTTTAGTGGAAATTAATATGGTTCAATCGCCAACCGGTTATAGCCCCACATCCCTTGTAATTAGACAAAATTTTAAAAAGGGGTATTGGGACTTTTCAGGTGCATCATACCGAATGACAATATTTCATAAAAAATCATTATTTATTCAAAAATATGCTAAATTATAAAGTCCACATAAAAACATTTACACTCATAACCCATTTCATATGATCCTTGTTTCAAGGCGGTATAGTGGTGACAAAATCCTGACATGTTTCAGTCCCTGGGCTTCTTCAGGGGATATATTGTCCACTACTGGTCATGGCATTCTATTAGATGCCAGTAGCAGATAATATATCCCAGGAGAAGCCCAGAGGACCAAAAATGTGTCAGGATTTTGTCACCACTATACCACCTGGAAAATAAGAATCATATGAAATGGGTTATGAGCGTAAATGTTTTTATGTGGACTTTATAATTTTGCCTATTTTTGAATAAATAATGTTTTTTTATGAAATATTGTCGTTCAGTATGATGCACCTGAAAAGTCCCAATACCACTTTTTACAGTTTTGATTTTATTTTTTTATATATTTTGGTTCTTTTCTGACATTTATATTATCTAGATTACGCAACAGAATACTCACTGCTGTTTTGCAAAAAATATTACATATTTTTGTTTAGACAAAATTAGGGTTGTCCCGATACCGAGTATTTGCGGGAGTACTTGTACTCCCGCAAATACCCCCGATACCTAAATAGAATACTTGTCCCGCCGCCGCCACCGCACACGCTGCAATGAAAGCCGCCGCAATGAAAGCCCCTGCACACGCTGCAATGAAAGACGCCGCACACGCCGCATGGTTAAAGCGTGCGGGAACATCACAACTTTCATTTAAATAGCTGTAGTGTTCCCACGCGTATAGACACTCCCCCTTGCTCGGCATCGGATGGGTGATCGTGATCAGTTCAATCCCGAGCAAGGGGGAGTGTCTATACGCGCGGGAACACTACAGCTATTCAAATGAAAGCTGTGATGTTCCCCGAGTGGCTGCTAGGTATGGGGGAAATGGCTGCGGGGACATGGCTGGAGGCACATGGCTGCATATGTGGGGGACATGGCTGCATATGTGGGGGACATGGCTGGAGGGACATGGCTGCATATGTGGGGGTCATGGCTGCATATGTGGGGGACATGGCTGGAGGGACATGGCTGCATATGTGGGGGACATGGCTGGGGGGACATGGCTGCATTTGTGGGGGACATGGCTGCATATGTGGGGGACATGGCTGCGGGGACATGGCTGCATATGTGAGGGACATGGCTGCATATGTGGGGAACATGGCTGGAGGGACATGGCTGCATATGTGGGGGACATGGCTGGGGGGACATGGCTGCATTTGTGGGGGACATGGCTGGAGGGACATGGCTGCATATGTGGGGGACATGGCTGCATATGTGGGGGACGTGGCTGCATTTGGGGACACATTTAAAAAAAGTATCGGTATTCGGTATCGGTGACTACTTGAAAAAAAGTATTGGTACTTGTACTCGGTCCTAAAAAAGTGGTATCGGGACAACCCTAGTCAAAATGTCATGTCAGGTTTACAAATGTCCCCACGGTTAGCTCTTTTTATTATTGGCATTCTATTTAAATCATCATGTTAAATTATTGGTTTTAAAAGCTGTATATTTATTTTATCCTTTATTTTCCTTTCTCATGTTTGTAGCACTTGTTGCTTTGTTTCATCATTTATGCAGAGAACCAATTCAATTACAATTTCTTACCTTTGAAGACAAATTCTGTTCCTCCCATGACCTTGGTTGATGTCACTCCTCTGCTGTAGCGCCCCTTGGCATAGATAGTAAAAGAAGGATGCTTGCAGATAGGATCTGAGTAGTGGTAGTAATATCCTTCCCAGGTATTGTTTTTATCATGGAAGATAAAGTGTCTGGTGAGGAAGAGTACTTCTGGTCGGACCTCACAGCGCTGACTCACCCATTCTCCATTCAATCCAATAGTTAGGTCAGCTTTGGGAGGTAAGATTGGAGGGTGGTGTTCATCAGATCGGAGGATGACTCTGCAGGCCATGCATGATTGATCATGGTTCTGAAAAAGAAGTATAAATAAATCAGGGCATAAAATACAGTTTGTCACATACTATTACAGTAACTGGATTCGGAGGTGCGGTTATTGTCTCGAAATACAAATATCAACGTTGAATTATAGGCAAACGTCCACATACATAGATTAAATATATATGTTGTTTTAGCTACCACATGACTGTCGAATGCTCAGATCTTGGTCTGGCCGGAGTGGTGACCAGTGACTGTCAGTTGCTGCTCTCCTATGACCCACAAGAGAAGTATTCCATAAAAAGACTTTGGTCATACTTCTTTTTTAAGGAAATACACTTTTCTTCTCCCAGTCTGTAGGTGGATAATGAAGAAGCAACAAACTGATGGTATCATCGCTCTTCTTACTCAACTCTCTTCTCCTATCAGCTGTTAGCCTGTTGGTGCATTTGTGTGCAGCACACCTTATTGGTGTGCTTACACTGAGGGCTTTTTTTTTACAGGATGTGCACAGCATACTGCACCACTGATGGTCTGAAGGGGATCTGATGATTTAAATTAAAGTAGAACTTTAGGCAACATATTTTTTTTCATATTGGATAGAGCAAGGAAGGCTTACAGCCCCTGTAAGGTTTATTTTTGCCATCTTTGTGCCATTAGGGAAATTTACCTTCACTTCCTGTACCATAGCCAAAACAGGAAGTGAGAGAAAATACATGCAAATAAAGAGAATTCCTTGGGGACCCCCAAGTCACCAGAACTAGTGTCCCCATCGGAAGATTTATCCTCTATTACTTTTCTGGGAACAACCCAACACTTGGGATTTTCTTTTTACTTTCACTTTGAATGATCAACAGGACAAAAATGGAGGTTGAATCTCCCTAAAGTCAACATAATGACTTGGCCCATCCTTTGCAGCACTAACAGCTTCAACTGTTGGACGAGAAGGAAGTCTCTGCTCTAATTCATCCCAAAGGTTCTATTGGGTTGAGGCTAGGGCTGTGTGCAGGCCAGTTACGTTCCTCCATCCCAAACTCGCTCATTCATATCTTTGCTTTGTGCATCAGTGCAAATCATTTGGTGGAGGGGGATTATGGTGTGGGGTTGATTTTCAGGGGTTGGGCTTGACTCCTTAGTTCCAATGAAGGGAACACTTAAGGCATCAGCATACTAAGACATTTTGGACAATTTCATGCTCCCAACTTTGTGGGAACAGTTTGGGGATGGCCCCTTCCTGTTCCAACATGACTGCGCACCAGGGCACAAAGTAACGTCCATAAAGACATAGATGAGCAAGTTTGGGGTGGGGGAACTTGACTGACCTGCACAGAGTCCTGACCTGAACACGACAGAACACTTTTGGGATCAATTAGAGTGGAGACAGCGAGCCAGGCCTTCTCATCCACACCAGTGCCTGACCTCACAAATGCGCTTCTGGAAGGTTAAACATTCCCATAGACACACTCCTAAACCTTGTGGACAACCTTTCCAGAAGAGATGAAGCCGTTATAGCTGCAAAGGGTTGACCAACTCAATATTGAACCCAACGGAGTAAGTTAAAGTGTGTGTAAAGGCAGGCATCCCAATACATTGACAATATAGTGTATGTGGTATAGCTGTGATTATCAGGAGCAGAATTTATTTTGGGGTGTTCTTTGGTGGTAAGTTATGGTAGTAACAAGAAATATACACCCAAATGTAAAAAAATTTGGGACAGTTTTCTGATGATAATAATAAAAAAGAAGGAGATATCCATTATCACTTAACACCAAATGAAAGCCCAATCTGTCTTTAAAAAAATTCCATAACAAAGCTTATAGTGGAACACTGGTAAAGGTACCAAATACCCATATGGGACCTGATCTACCTGCCAATGCATTTGTAATTCTATGAAGCTGCCCTTGGCACAGCCAAGAACATATTCCAGCCTACTGATTGGGCAGTAAAACACCAGCACACTGATTAGGTCATCCCACTGCTCTCTTTTACTGTCAGCATATGTACACTGCAAAAGTCCATGATCGGCTCTTAGTACTGCTTCTGTCTCTCCTAGTTTTGTTAAGCAGGGCATTACAGCAGGCTGTTTATGGTTGTCATCTGCTCAGGATTCACCCGGACAGTCAGGGTTTTTAATCATGAAAAACCCCGGACACATTATTCAGACAGGAAGGTGGCTCAAAACAGGGCTTCACAGGAGGGTCAGGGGTCACTATGTGCTCCGCAATACTATTCTCTTTGGGGTACCCAAAGGTGTACCAGGTCTGTTTACAATCCTATAACATATCCAAAGAAAAAAAAAAATGGTGGCCGCTGAAGAATGAGTGGCTATTGTCAAGACAGATATATGTACTAACACTAGATACATTTACAAAAAAAAAAAGATTTTTTCATATAATGAATAAATAACTATACGGTATTACTTAGGGCTTTGACCCTACAAAATCACATTTAGATGCAGTTGCTAAATGCTTTTGCTGTCTGTGCCCAATAACCTTAGCCTGGCAGATCTTTGCTAGGGCACTCCAGCACAGGAAAGGTTAAGAGTAAGGAAAAAGCTGTGTTTGATGTTATATCAAAGCCCCCTTTGATCTTGATTAGAATATTGTGCTGCTTTTCCATAAAGGAAATGTTTGTCTGCAGAGATCTGTATCTCTACACTGCTGTCACATGTATCACGTTTTACAACACTACATGTTTCATAAATTGGAGACACTGACTTTTACTAAATTAATATACTCGGCCCCTGTTCAACATAGCCTAGTATTTTTAATACATGCTTTACTATACATATTCATATTATACTATACATCTGTTTAAGAGCCCTGTCAAGCTAGACTGTGTTTTCAGCACACAAAATTGCACTTAAAAAATGAAGGATAACGTTTAAGAGTTTTTCTGAAAGCCATTTGAAAAATTAACTCATACAGCATTTTTTCATCTATTGATTCACGAGTTCTCATTCAAGTAACAAAACTGGGTGCTAAATGCACCAAAAATGATATATTACACGGCAAACTTACAGACATGTAATAAAGCATCTGGAGTGAAATTGGTCTAAAACCAGGTGGGCAATTTATATTGAAGTCCAACTTGAAAAAAACGTTTTCTTTTCAAGTTTTGGACAAAGGGGAGGAAAGGGTTTGAACTTCTGTCAGGTTTCTATTGCTGTCTGTACCCACTGTCCCTAGAAGAAGAAACTCTGTCGTTGATGCAAAATCTCACCAATGGGGCACAAGCAGCAGAAAAAAAAAAAAAACACTTATTTGGTAGAATGGAGAGCAGTCAGAATTTCTTTTGAGGCTGGGGTTCACATACAGTATATGCGAATTGGATGAAAATTCTCTGCATCCAATTTGCATGCCAGGTAAGTGTGACCAGCTCTCAATAGAGCCGATTCACACAGCTCCGAGCAGCCACGGTCCAGATTGCAGTAGGGTCCTGTGTGTCTTTGGGTCTGGTTCAGGTGCGAATTCAAGCAAAAATTCGGACCTGAATTGCACCTGTACAAAAACACACCGGACACCAGGGTTGGACTGGGACAGAAATTTGGCCCTGGACTTCATCCAGACTGGCCCACTTTGACAGGTCTCTCTCATGGCAGCCGGACAACTCCCGCCCCCCCCAGCCACCCAAGCCCCCTCTCCCCCTTTACTAGCCACTAGCTGTTCTACTTTATTAGAGTAGAATGGCTGGTACTGGTACTCTTATAGGCAGTACCAGTGGGGAAGCTAGACATTATTTCACCCGGGGCAAAGAATCAGTTCGGTGCCCCCCCTTATGGGACAAGATTAGGCAGAAGTGAGAAACTCCCAGGCCATAGCTGTTGAGTCAGCTGTCTGTCCCCTCCCCCATGCTCCTCTGGTCTTCCCCCTGCTTCTTTGTTCCCCACCAGGTGAGCGCTGCAGTAAGGGAGAGACAGAGGAGCGGAGGGGGGCGGCGGTCCACTGTCACTGAAGCCGGCCCACTGAGCCATCGGCCCACCGGGAAACTCCCTGTAGTCCCAATGGCCAGTCCATCCCTGCCGGACACCATGCTGTGACCTGTGTTCGCACATATGTGAACCCAGCCTAAGTTTACATTCCTTTCACTGCTAGACAGCTCTGATTTGCAGTTCAACTCATGGAAAATCTTTCCATCAGGGACAGGTGGTAATGAAAATACTGTTTTGGTAGAGGAGGGAAGAGTTAGAAACTCTTCTAGATTTCTACTGCTATCTGGCAAGCCTAACATTAGACTTCAAGGTGATTGGTGGTTTATACATTTGTGTTAATAGTGTCTTACAGTGTGTAATGGTGGTGTAGAAAAACTGTGCACCATCTGTTTAAAAAATGACATATACCGATACTCAGAATGTGAAGAACTGATGTCATATAGAGAGCATCTTGTAAGGTTAATTGTGGCAGCTCACTTAAAAAAAAGCTACAATTTTACTTGAATTTCTTGTAAAAATGTACAGTACATTTCTTGACATGTGACAGTGCCTATGCACTCAAACCTTACCCACTCTCGCTTTTGAGGTCTGCTACTCTTGGAAGACTTGTAAAGGGGGATTTACTAACACTGGAGAGTTCAAAATCTGATGCAGCTCTGCATAGGAACCAATCAGCTTCCAGGTTTTATTGTCAAAGCTTAATTGAACAAGCAAAAGTTAGAAGCTGATTGGTTCCTATCCACAGCTGCACCAGATTCTAAGTGGTCCAGATTTAGTAAATCCCGCTGTAGTGTCTTTCTTTGTTCTGTAGTGACGGCTGATAAGGACAATACATAATTGCTACTCATTGTTTTTCTGAGAGCTTGCTGGAGAGAAATCTGTACCTAAGGACTTGCAGTGCAAGAATCTCCTTGCTTCTAATTCATTTTTTATTCCACAAATTTTTCTTTTTTTTCTGTTGTCTGCTGATGCCTCACCCTTCTGTGCTGCTGTCTTAGGATCCTTCTTCTAATGAACATCCACCAGTTCACCTTACAGTAGTTAATTTTATCATCAGAAATGAAGTGGGGCACATCTGATATGAGGAAGCAAAGCACTAACCCTCTACTAATATGGATCATGCCAAATTGAGATAAAAAAGCCTAGTAGATTTGTCTAGGGGAAATGCTCAGCTAATGAGGCTAAAGTGGAGGTTTACCCTCCAAAAAATTTCTAGTATGCCATGGATCCCATCCACCCGACCAGCAATATGCCGGTGTTTTTTTTTTGTTTTTCTGTACATACCTTTTTACAGGCTCTCTTCCCCTCCGGCAATCCCGCGGGACTGGGCGTTTACAATCACAGGCTGTGATTGACGTCCCTCAGCCCGGCACATACAGTGCCTCACGAGATGCCGAAGGAACCCGAACATTGGCGCGCAGGCGCTGTATAGGGCCTCACCGACGTTCGAGTTCCTTCGGCATCTCGTGATGAGCTGTATGCGCCGGGCTGAGGGACGTCAATCACAGCCTGTGATTGGAAACGCCCAGTCACGCGGGATTGCCGGAGGGGAAGAGAGCCCGTAAAAAGGTATGTACATAAAAAAATAAAAAAACACTGGCATACTGCCAGTCGGGTGGGTGGGCTCCATGGCATGCTAGAATTTTTTTGGAGGGTGACCCCTCCACTTTAAGTTAATTTCAGCAGCCCCTTTAATACTTTAGTTAAGGAGGGCCAAGGTGCCCTGGATATACAGGCTTCTTAAAAAGAACTTTTCTTTGCTTCTCTGTGCAGAGTGGTTTCTGGAATATCTGTGATATGTTCTTGTGTTTGCACAGATAAACTGTTGGACTGAAGAGATAAACTTTAGTATGAATTATTATATACTAAACCAGTTAAACAGGTTGAATCTGTATCTGTTGGCTGATTTACTCAGAGCAATTCAAAAATGTCTTTGTGTGACTAGCAGAAAATTTTAATTTTGTTGGCAGCAACGGATAATATAAATGAGATTTAAATAAAGAAGTGCTAGTATTAGGGCTTTTGATCTTATGTAATAAGAATAATATTGTTAAGGATATCCTGTATCCGTGACAGACAATGCCTGTCTAGTTGGAGGAAGAGAGAACAAGGTCAAAGCTTTCTTCCATTAAAGGGGTGTTCCACCCAAAAAAACTACCTTTTTTCAATCCACTCCTCACCCCCATACATGCCACATTTGGCATGTAATTTTTTTGGGGGGGGAGTGGGGGCTTCAGTAGGAGTGGGACTTCCTGTCCCACTTCCTGCTTCCGCCGAGGGGCTGGTTAGGCGATTAAGCCTTAATCGCCTACACCAGCCCCTCCCTGTAGGCGATCACATGGGACACTGACAGGTCCCATGCGATCGCCTCTCCAATCAGCGGCGAGCCGCGCCGCGCACGCATGCGCAGTACGGCTCGCGCATGCGCAGTGGGTGCCCGGCCGTGAAGCCGAAGGCTGTCACGGCTGGGTGCCCACAGTCAGGATGGAGACGCCGGCCGGGGAGGGGGGCAGAGGAGCGGAGCCCCGGTCGGCGCGGTGCTGGAACCGTGGAGCAGGTAAGTGAGTGTTTATTAAAAGCCAGCAGCTACACTTTTTGTAGCTGCTGACTTTTAATAAACACAACTTAGGGCTGGAACACCCCTTTAAGTATATTTTCATTGAGGAAAACACAGGGCAGGGTGTGCTTAAATCTGCCCAACTACAATGGTGGAAGAGGAGTATAATGATCTATTGAAATAAGTTTTGGGGACCAATCCATTTATACTCTTAAACGTTTACTCCAGAAAATAATATCTTTGAAATATCCAAATACTGTTGACCACCTTCCCAGGCTCATATAAATCAATCTTCTGGGAAGGACCTTGGCTTTTACGCAGAAGGAGTGGTGATGCCTGCATATTCTGGTCAAATTCTGCCAAGAGGCTATCTAAAGCACCAGTTGGGATATTACTTTAGCACTTTGGTCAGTTTACCTAAATCACTTGTTCCCTAAAGTTTTTGTTTAAGCTGGCTACAGTCTGTATGTAGAAGTACTAACACAATTAGTAATAGATATGAATCCCACATATAAACTTTATTTTTATGATTGTAAAAGATGTAGAAATAAATCTAAATCAGACATGCACAAAATGGTCTAATGTGAGATTGAGCCTAGATTGGACCAGATAACCAGCTCATATCCACCACAAAGATGAGCCTAGGCATAGTGTCAATGTAAAGACTGAGCTCATTGTAATGCTAGAAAATAGTTTTAGGGTGAACCCCCGCTTTAATACCTGCTTCCCCAGCGGCACATACTCCCTGTTTCTTTCGCTCCTTTCTAAGGAGCGAGAGATTGAAGTCCTGTGAAAAGGTTGAGTCACTCTAGTCAGAGTTTACACAGGTTTTAGAAGACTTTACTTATCCCTGTGTGACAGTGCCGTGACAACCACTAAGTATGCATATGTCACATGTTTCCCTATAGCCAGGAGTACTTTGTATTTTCTTCCCAACAACTGAATGGGCAACAAAGGCGCAGAGGAAGGATGATTAGGTGCTGCTGTAAAAGCAGGCTGCATGGGCAAAGCACCGGTTTTCCTAAAAGAAAAAAATTCAGGATAGAAATACAGGTACCACAATTTAACTACCTAGCAAATCATTGAGCTGAAAACAGCTCTAGATCCATATAATTGTTCCAGGGTGTTTTAAGTAGTGAATGAAAATAGCAATTCCAGACCTTGCAGCAGTAATGACAGGTCCCATATTTCTATCCTGATAATTAAGAAGCAAAAGAAATGTGCAGTATGTCTTTTCAGTTTTAATCAAGTGGAATTTGATTGATTTTTTTTAATTTTGAAAAAGGAAATGTGGAAGTTCTAACACAAAGCTGTATGTCTTGTTACAACTTGCAAGGAGAATGTGATCATTGGGATGTATAGAGCAGTGAACCTGATTCTTTCACCAGCCTTTCTGCGATCAAACAAAATGTATATACAGTTCATAAAAGACAGGCTTCTGCAATTACTGGAATCTCAGTCTATTTATAATGCATCATTTATTATAGTTATAAATAGTTAAATGACATGAAGTTAAAAAAACCTTGTAGATAATCATGATATGTCCATTTGGCTGTTGGAGGTTTCCTTTAAAGTAACACTGTCGCTTATTTAAAAAAAACATCAGAAAAAACTGCTGACCACTACATCATTACTGTTACCTGTAGAGACATATGGTCCAACAGAAGGAACCACAGAACAACATGGGGGTTCAGGCAGTTGATACTCATGGAAGTGTCAGATACTGAACATTTTTAGATAGTGTCATGCTTGAAGACTACAAAGATATGGGCAGCAGGAGGGATAAATATAATCTCTTCTTTGCTGGGAAGGTTTTTCAAATCTACTTTTAGGTAGCAACAGAGTCCCTCTATCCGTATACTCATAAGAAATTTAGTTCATTTGACCCTATCCATATCCTTACCCATCTTTAACCCTTTCCCTACCAGGCCCTGTGCTCCACTTTTAAATTCAGATAATTTTTGCACTTTCCCTTTTTTCGTTTTTCAGAGTTTGTAAAAGACCCTACCGTAAAATCATTATTAGCGTAAATACACAATATAACTTACAAAATTTCTGCTAAATCCAAAATTGTATTGCGTTAATAACAAATATCTGTAAAATTTTAACTGTGCCTTTTGTGAAAGAGTAAAAATTGAAGGTATGCAAAATGGTAAATCACTGGTCGAATGTCGTTGGAAAATACTTAAAAAAACTGGTTTACTTTTATTATCTGATTTTGGAATGAATGTGATTTTTACAAATGAAAACCACTTTCATTGGTTAAAAATTTGTTTGTTAGAAAAAAAATTCAGTCCAGCACCTTCGAATTTTCTCCTAACCATGGTCTAAAACAAATGTAGATTTGACCCTAATGACAATTAGAAAATTGAACAAATTATACATTTCTACATAAATTCTACCATTGTATAGCCAGCTTTACGCTAAAAATCTGGAGGTTATAATTTTTCCCTGACAGCTTTCAGAGTTTGTAAAAGACCACTTACACCATACATTTTCTAAAAGCAAAGGACTGGTAGAATAAAAAGAAGGTGTTACTGATTTTTTAGGTCCTGCAATAGTTGTGCAAACACTTATCAAAGCGGTCACAAACACAACATAACAACAATAAAAATCCTACTAAATTCCAACTAAATCTATAAAAATAAAACTGTATTGAGTTAATAAAA
The DNA here is from genome assembly GCA_029574335.1 of Rana kukunoris. Taxonomy (NCBI): domain Eukaryota; kingdom Metazoa; phylum Chordata; class Amphibia; order Anura; family Ranidae; genus Rana; species Rana kukunoris. Next base: position 329,458,940 of record CM056053.1, on the reverse strand, counting down.
AAAATTATATTTGCAAATTTTAAATGTCTTTTTGCGAAACTGAAAAAATCAAAAGGTACACAGAACTGTAAATAAGCAATCTGGAGGTTGACTTTCACCTATGCACTTGTAAATGCATTGATGTACGTTGTGAAAAAATTGCAAACAATATCAACACTGTAATGCGCTGTAGCAATGGACTGCAACGCATACCAGCACACTGAATATGGGCACCTTAACTGATGCTCAATGATGTGAATGAGCCCATAGTGTGTTGGTGCACTGAAGCGTACAAACACATGTAAGGTGTATTATTTAGTGCACATTTTGTGTGTGAGAGGGGTGTTTTAGGCCTCGATTACATGGCCACAAAGGGCTGCACAGCATCAAGATTAAGCATACTTCTGTGCTTGGGAGTCATTGGCGATTGCATACAGCCATAGGCAGTAGCATGTACAAAAATCCTATTTTGACAGGTGTGCAGCTCTAAATGCAGACAGTGCGCATTTGGGGTTGCTCACCCTCACCTGCATGCCTGACAATTGAGAATCTGCAGCTGTAGAGCTGCTGTGTCTCCTGGAGTAACACAGGTGGCTCCAGGTGCATAAACAAAGTGCTATTCATGTACAACAAGCCCCTATAAATGAAACCTTAATTACGTTTTTTTTTTAGTTTTTTTTTACATTTTTATCTTTATCATGCTGTGTTAAATTTGAACAGCCATCTCTGGCTGCAAATTAGGCTTTAGGTGGGTAACCAGGGGGCAATAAAACCTTGGTTCAACCCCCTGTTTTTATGCCAGGGATACTAAATAAGTAAAACATTTTTTTTTACTCTAAAATCTGGACATTTCAGCAAAATTCACCATTTTGGCAGAAAGCATTGGGTTCAATTATGAAGGCAAAATTAAGGCTCTTCTTGGCGGTTAACAATTGTTAATTCATTTTACTTCTATAATTTATTTTTGGAACCACTTTTAAGAAAAGTCTTTCTTGGTGTACCTAGAAATAAATCCAGTGGCAGCTGTCACTGACATGGCTATATATTGGCAGTCCCATGTTTGCTACTGTTTAAAAGTTCACAGAGAGCACAAGGGCATATTCAAAATCCTACTCTGATTTACTCAAAATCTTTCTGCTTAGACATGGCTTATACAAGATAATTTATGAAGCTCCCTTTTTGTAAATTTCAAGCTAAAATGAATATATACAATCCTAAAAGAAGCCCTTGAGCTGCAGTTCTTCATAGAATGTATTCCGAAAGTTTGATTTAGCACCTTGAAGTTGTATGAGAGCTGCAGGAATTTGGAACGTGGCCAATTTTCTTGCACGCGGATTCTGTGGTTATGGCGGAATTCCACTCCATGGCAGACCCAGGCCTTTCATTATCTCTCATTTGCAGCCACAAGTGAAGCCACTAACAAGTGGAGAATTTGACATTGCTTGTTATTCCCCTGCCTGGCCAGTTCAGCAAATGTTTAAACTTTACAAGTGTGCTTGCCTGGATTTAAGTGACGTAGCTCGATTATTATTTGTAACAACAAAACTAATGGAAGGTTGACAACAGTTTGACAAACAGTGCTGTTCACTTCATTTTTTAATTTTTGAACCTTATCACGCTTAGATTACCCCAGGGGAAGATAAGAACTTAAACAAACAGGTTTGTGTGTGAAAATGGCTCTTCGGCTCAGGGTCTTGTTACTTAACATGGTCTCTGAGGAGCTGCAATTAGACTAAATAAAACAGCAAGCAGCGGACAAGCACAGATGAAACGACCAACCTTGAATTGACTGCATGTGTTCTCCTTAATTAAGTTTTATTTTGCGCAAAGCGCATATCATGTTTTACTAATGTTATTTTTCTGGTCCTGAGAAAAACATATTAAGATTATGTTATACTCATTACTGCCTAAGAATTTCAGCTGGCTTTAACCTTTTTACTTCCATGGATGCAAGGGTTACCTCAGAACATAATTACTTGCAGCAGGCCAGGCAGGCTCAGCCACACACTGGTCAATTAAACAACATTAAAGGACAAGTTTGCTTTACAAACTGCTAGCCTACCCTTCTTAACCCCCTAATTTTGGATGGCTACACAATATACAATCTTCATGTACATGTACAATCTACTTTAGATAATACCAAAATCATATAATATGAGGGCAAACCTAAACAATACTTTCAATTTACTGTATATCTAATCAGGCAGGCTCATGTACAATATAGTCGATGGTAGATCTAAAGGAGATTTTACTTTATATGGTCGCCTTTATATAATGTAGATCTCTGCCCCCCTCCACTTAGACAGGTAGAAAGCTCCTATTATAAGGAGCCAATAGGCAACCAAGGTTTTTTTCATAACATTCTTTACGCAACGTATTGCGAATGAGCACTTGCTGTTGCTCTATAAGCAACTGCTCCATATCTGCTGCTTGTCTTATTCAAATAAACACAAATTAAAACAAGCAAAGTGCATCTTGTCAATAAGCAATAAGCGTTTATCGGTTGGTTTTCGCAAAATTTATAGCATTTACAAAATAAGGGATAGTTTTATTGCATTTTTATTAATTTTTATTTTTTTACTACTAATAGCGGCGATCAGCGATTTTTTTCGTGACTGCGACAATATGGCGGACACTTCGGACAATTTTGACACATTTTTGGGACAATTGTCATTTTCACAGCAAAAAATGCATTTAAATTGCATTGTTTACTGTGGAAATGACAGCTGCAGTTTGGGAGTTAACCACAGGTGGCGCTGTAGGGGATGTGTGACCTAATGTGTTTGTTTACAACTGTAGGGGGGTGTGGCTGTAGGTGTGACGTCATCGATCGCGTCCCCCTATTACAGGGATGACGCGATCGATGCTGCGGCCACAGAGAAGCACGGGGAAGCCGTGTGTACACACGGCTCTCCCCGTTCTTCCGCTCCAGGGACGGATCGCCGCACTCCAGCGGCGATCGGGTCTGCGAATCCCGCGGTCCCGGAGCTTCGGACCGGGTCGCGGGCGCGCGCCCGTGACCCACGGCTGGGTACTAAAATCAACGTATATATACGTTGATGTGCCCAGCCGTGCCATTCTGCCGACGTAAATGTGCAGTAGGCGGTCCTTAAGTGGTTAACAGACTTACAATACAACACTGCAACAAATTTGTGGCAAGTTATCCTTGCTATCTGGGAAGGGAGTCAGCTATGGCAGCCTATATTTCCCTCTTTAAGTGTCACTAGTTATGTGCAAAATGTCCTTATTGAGCAAAAGTTGCCATTTTGGCGATATGCAATTGGGGAAGACAAAATGATGGTAATTTTTAAAAGGGTGATGGGCTTAAAATGGAGGGTTATGGAAACTCCTTTCTTTTTGTATGGTCATCCAAATAATAACTATGATTATAAAGAATTGTGCTTACCTTGGCATTCTGTAGAGCAGGTTGGTAACTGGATGGTCTATAATACATCCTCTGGGAGGTGTCAGTATGAACATCTCCTAAGAACAATTCTTCTACTAAATGATCCAAGTTGTGATGTAAATACTGCTTTTCCACACGGATGAGTTGAAGTTCATGCATTGCAAAGTTAAGAGCCTCTAAACATCTACAACTGTTGTCTTCCTTCCACAAATCGTAAGTGCCATCTATTTTCCAGGGCATGTCAGTGGGTATAATACCAGGACAAGTGGTGTTTACCATCCAGGTGAGTTTTTCAGCCATGCTTTCACTGTGGGGTATCACTTGTACACTATGCAACTGATAATCAGCCTCTGTCCCACCACGGATGATCCAAGATGCTTGCCGGAGACGGATCTTTCCACGAATGACCAAGGTGTATGTGGGATTTGTACAATGGTTTCCTCCATAATAGAACTGATAAGCTTTAAATGTATTATTATTATAAAACCTGTAGGATCTTGTGATGAATTCCGGTCCTGATCGAAGTTCACATCTGGAAAAATATGACAAGATATAAACAAAATATTGATAAAAGGCAGAAGCTATAGCAATGCTTTATGTCTGTGTCTTCCTTTCCAAGTAACAACTGCTCCCCTTATTTTGTATCCTGTTGTCACACCTTATCTCACACCCACCTAACAACTGTCCCTGTGCCACCCCCATAAAATCATTTTCCGCAGCTATTAACTTTTGTACAACCACCCCCTCCCTTTAGAATGTAAGCTCTACAAGCAGGGCCCTCCTGTACCTTCTGTATTGAACTGTACTGTAATTGTGCTGCCCCCCCCTTTTCATTGTAAAGCACTGCATAAACTATTGGCTCTAAATAACAGTAAATTGTGTATAATAATAATAATAGTTGTAGTCACTAAGATGGATTTCTAATGGCAAATAGACTGTTCACTTTGCAGGTGCAGTTGCTCCAGAGCTTAGTAAATAAGGGGAAGCTTTGCTGATTTCCATCATCCAATCATGTGCAAGCAACTATGCATTATTATTTTTTTTCTTGCATGTGATTGGGTATTCTTTACGAAGTGAAGCTTCATCCCATTTACTAAGCTCTGAAGCAACTACACTTGCAAAGTGCATAGTCTATTTGCCTTTAGCAAATCCACCTCACTGACTTTGAACAATGAAGCAGTGTAGTGTCAGGACTCTTATCTGGTATTCTTACTTGTTCCAGGTCAGTAACCCAATAAGCAGTAAAGCAATGACGGGAATAATGACAATCGGGATAACGGTGTGAACTTGTACTCTTAACAAAAAGTTAGGAGTAGCAGTTTTGATATTTATTTCCTGACAGGCTGCCTTTATGGAGAACAATAGACACATCAGATATTGGAGCACATCAAATTATGTGTATGATGTGATAGTTAACCAAAACACCAAACCAAGTTCCTCCATTGGAGCTGGAGGTCCCAAGTTTCCTACTTTGTCTTATAACACTTAATTCAAGTCTGATTTTTTTTCCCCTTCTAGCGTGTTTGTAGAGCACAATAGTAAATTATTTTCTGGAGCACATCTATGTGTTTATATAATCTGCAAGTGCTATGTCAATTGTGGGGAGTGCGGCTTTTAAAAAAATCTCAGATACATTAATGACCACAAAGCATAATAGAGTTGGTTCTGTTTTCTGAAACTCTCAAAGAGACCACTCCAGCATGAGAATTAAAACCTGTGAGTTACAGCTTCGTAAGGAATGAATGTACTAGATTCTAAATATAAATGTAAAAAGAAACAGCCACAATTTGCCAAGCACTTCTAAAGCCAGACAGCAAGGAAACTCTCCATAGACAGGTTCCCCTGGCATGTCCCATGCCAGACCACAAGGAAACAGGAGACTGCCTGTTGTGGCTGGAAGCTCTACTAGCTCATGAGTGGACACAGGAACTGTCAAACCAGAGTAAGCGCAAAAACAGTGTCAGAATTACGCAGTGGTTGCCCTGCAGACGCGTCAGCTTAAAATTTTGACAGCAGTGGTCCCTATAGCTCATTGTTTGTGATACACACATATCATAATAGGTCTATACCCCAAAATGCAGCAAATGCCATAAGCTGAATAGCCTTTTAATCATATGTTTAGGGGAACTGAAATAAATGTAGTGTTTAGCTGAATTCTACTGGGATAGGGGAATGTATGCACAGCTCACCTCTCTCCTGCCAGATGTATTTAGCCGATTCTGACATAAACCTGGCAGAACTGAAGACATTTATGCACAACATTCATATAGGGGTGGCTGATTAAAGGGTTTATATTTTGCAAAAGGCTGTAAACATTTGCCTATTTCTATGACTGGTTAGAGAATATTGTATAAAAACATTAGAAATTCCCCCACTCTCTCTATCCTCCTTCACTCAGCAATGGTGGCCCAATTATATAATATCTGTTCTTATCTACCATGCCCAATGTAGAGCCTGACTAACATTCAAAATGTGTAGACATTCCAGTGCAACAGATGATAGGGGCCTAATGTTTGTTGATAATTTCAACCATAAGAAAAAAAAATTGATATGAGGATAAAATGTGGTTACCCTGTTGAGACCCACTGTCCCTCGATCATCGGTGGCATCTGCACAGTGACTCGAGCTCCATTGTGAAGATGTTTTAGCATGTGGTGACATTGTGATTCTTTGTAGGACCTCCATGCAGTTTTCTCCAAGGACCTGTGCTGTGACCTGTCTGTTAATAGCACATTGGACCCACTTCCCAAACCTGAAAAAGAACAACAAACCATGTCAATATAAAGATTTTAAATCTGTGGCTCATTTTTAATAACACAGTAGAAAGTCCCAACAGTTGTGTATTTTAAAGGCAGATGCTGTCCCTCTTCATCCCTCTCATGCATTGAGAAAAGCCCATGCATTGGTAATGCTGAATGTATCATGATCTGTACATGGGGGGCATCTTGATGAATGATCAGATTCTTTCCCTCATGCACAGATCGTGATACATGCAATTTAATCAATGCGTGGGTTTCTTTCAAAGGATGAGAGTGGAGGAGGGGGTGGGTCCTCATCAGAAGTGTCCTGAGTCAGCCCTTGGTTTCTCATATGGTCTGGATACTTAGTGTGATCGCCCAGTCATATCTCCCAGCTCATGTCCAACTGAGAATTGGGGATGTTTCCACCACCTGTTCTCCAGAACGTCCTACTGCATTATCCATAATATCAAATACATTAAAGAGTGTAACCCCACATAATGGCCATAACTGTTGTGTAGATCCAGAAAGTCAAACACAGAGATGGAGTTATAGCAACTATCAGGTGATTTAACTCTTCAACAACTAAAATAAATAAAAATCCAGCTTTGAGGCGTACTGAACCTTTAATACTGGGATTACAAAGTTACTGTCTGTTCACTGTAAAAAAAAAACAACGTTACGTAAAATTGGCAAATAAAACAACGGGTTCCATTATTAATGACTCAATAAGAACTAAGTTATCAGACATAAACTGTAACCTAGTTTACTTTGGATGAACATGCTAGCTGTATTGCACAATGCTTCCTGTACACCTTGCCCAAATAAATATAATTCTGTCAACAACATCAATGTCTGAAAAGGTTAATGTGCCCAACATGCAGGAGATCCAACAGTATACAGAATTGGCTTCTCAAAACTCTGCTAATCTGTTTTCGTGCAAATGATGAAAAATCTGGTAATGAAGAAAGATGAAAAGGTTCATTGTTAGAGGGGAAACCATCACAGATACAACAAACATGAAAGTGACAGCAAGGAAATAAGGATCATGCGGTTCAAAGCTTCAATACTGAATTTTAGAAGAGCTGACCCAGTTATCAAAAAGCAGGTGCATATTGTCACATGTACGAAACTGCTTGACCCACCACCAATTGCTCTGCGTACAACAATAAATGTGTCCATTATTATTGACTTCTAAAATGAATTGTGGATTCTGCTTCAGCGGTAATCAAAGCTTATGTATAATCAAAACTTTTTTGATTAGGATTAGAACCACTGTCAGGCTTTAGGGAGATTTGACTTTTCTGTCCTGGTTGGCATTGTTAGCAGAATAGAACTTTAGGGTAAATCTTCCAAAACTAAAGTAAACTTTTGGGTATTAATTCTATATCAAACATTTGGAAATGCATGTTGACTCTAAAGGCCCATACACACGATCGGATTTTCTGACAACAATGGTCCGACGGACGTGTTTTATCGGACAATCCAACTGTCTGTATGCTCCATCGGACAATTGTTGTCGGAATCTCCGACAACAAATGTTCGCTGTGCATGCTCTCAAATTTTCCGACAAAACATTTGTTCCGTCGGATCATCCGATCATGTGTAGACAAATCCATCGGACTAAAGTACAAACACGCATGCTCCGAACCAATGCTAAACATTAGCCAACAATAGCAGAAGTTGCCCAAAGGGTGGCGGTAAAGAGCTGAAAAAACATGTGGTTTGGTGATTGTTGGCTGAAAATGTTCTGCCGTGTGTATCCATACCAAGTTCACGGCCAACACCGACAAAAATCCATGGAAAAGTCTGATGGAAGTCTGATCGTGTGTACAAGGCTTAAGAGAAAAGAAAGACACTGGATGACCCGGGGATCATATGGGAGTCTGATTTTTTTTTACTATTGGATTCCCACTGTCAACTGTCCATACACCATAAAATTCACATGGAACTGAATGCTAAACAGCAATCTGCCAGCACCATGGTTTCCATTTGTAGCCCAGTTTTGAGCAACCAAATAATTGTACCTCTGGTGCAAAGTGTTCAAAACAACCAAATCTTGTTCAGTTTTAATTAGTTGTTTCAAACTGGATGACAGCTGAAACAATGAAGCATATTCTGTGTAATACTTATTATTAAGGAATTCTTTTTTTAGTCAAAAGTTGGGGAAAAGCTGCCAAAAGTGTCATTTGTATAATCAACACTGGGTTCTGGTCAAATTCAAGCACTGAATGGGATTATCACTTGAGAATCCAGCTGTGTAGGGCTTACAGTATAATAGTTGAATGGATTTGTTGATGGATACGGCCGTGGGTCGCGCGCGCCCACGACCCGGTCAGAAGCCCGCGGACCCGATCGCCGCCGGAGTCCCGCGATCACTCACAGGAGCTGAAGAACGGGGAGAGGCGAGTGTAAACAAACCTTCCCCGTTCTTCACTGTGGCAGTGTCATTGATCATCTGTTCCCTGATATAGAGAATGACAATCAATGATGTCACACTACAGTTAGAAACACATATGAGTCACACATAACCCCTACAGCTCCCCCTAGTGCAGTGTTTCCCAACTCCAGTCCTCAAGGCACACCAACAGGTCATGTTTTCAGGATTTCCATTATTTTGCACAGGTGATTCGATCAGTTTCACTGCCTTAGTAATCACCACAGCCATTTCATCCGAGGGAAATCCTGAAAACATGACCTGTTGGTGTGCCTTGAGGACTGGAGTTGGGAAACACTGCCCTAGTGGGTAACTCCAAAACTGCAGTTGTCATTTTCACAGTAATCAGTGCATTTTTATAGGACTTCTTGCTGCGAAAATGACAATGGTCCCAAAAATGTGTCGAAATTGTCCGAAGTGTCCGCCATAATGTCACACAGGTCCTGTCCTTTTTAATCTATTTGTAAAGTGATATAGACTAAAGGTTTGATGGGCAAGGTATGTCTTTTTACTGATGACACAAAGGTGTATAATAGTGTGGACATCCCAGGTGGTGTCTGGAACAGGGAACATGATTTGGCATTTCAGAAAGATTGGCCAAAACAGTGGAAACTGCAGATCGATGTTTATAAATGTAACATGACGCACCTAGGGAAAAAGAATCCCTTGATAGAGTACGATACACGGGATATAGTGTTGGTCAGCACTACAAAGGCCAAAAAATAGGTGTACTTATTTCAGATTGCAAACTGAGCAAACAGTGTGGCCATACATTGGGAAAGGTGAATACAGTTCTAGCATACATCACTCAAGGGGTCACCAGCAGAAGGAAGTTGGTTCTGATTTCCCTATATAGATCTTTAGTTAGACCTCATTTAGAATAATGTGTCCAGTTCTAGGGATTGCACTCATACAATTATATTGATAAGAAAGACTTCAACTATGAGCTATGTCCATCCTCCCCTTTTCTATGAGCTATGCTCATCCTTCCCTTTTCTATGAGCTGTGCTCATCCTTCCCTTTTCTATGAGCTGTGCTCATCCTTCCCTTTTCTATGAGCTGTGCTCATCCTTCCCTTTTATATGAGCTGTGCTCATCCTTCCCTTTTCTATGAGCTGTGCTCATCCTTCCCTTTTCTATGAGCTGTGCTCATCCTTCCCTTTTCTATGCTCATCCTTCCCTTTTCTATGAGCTGTGCTCATCCTTCCCTTTTATATGAGCTGTGCTCATCCTTCCCTCATCCTTCCCTTTTCTATGAGCTGTGCTCATCCTTCCCTTTTCTATGAGCTGTGCTCATCCTTCCCTTTTCTATGAGCTATGCTCATCCTTCCCTTTTCTATGAGCTGTGCTCATCCTTCCCTTTTCTATGAGCTGTGCTCATCCTTCCCTTTTCTATGAGCTGTGCCCATCTTCCCCTTTTCTATGAGCTGTGCTCATCCTTCCCTTTTATATGAGCTGTGCTCATCCTTCCCTTTTCTATGAGCTGTGCTCATCCTTCCCTTTTCTATGAGCTATGCTCATCCTTCCCTTTTCTATGAGCTGTGCTCATCCTTCCCTTTTCTATGAGCTGTGTCCATCCTCCCCTTTTCTATGAGCTGTGCTCATCCTTCCCTTTTCTATGAGCTATGCTCATCCTTCCCTTTTCTATGAGCTGTGCTCATCCTTCCCTTTTCTATGAGCTATGCTCATCCTTCCCTTTTATATGAGCTGTGCTCATCCTTCCCTTTTCTATGAGCTGTGCTCATCCTTCCCTTTTCTATGAGCTGTGCTCATCCTTCCCTTTTCTATGAGCTATGCTCATCCTTCCCTTTTCTATGAGCTGTGTTCATCCTTCCCTTTTCTATGAGCTGTGCTCATCCTTCCCTTTTCTATGAGCTGTGCTCATCCTTCCCTTTTCTATGAGCTGTGCTCATCCTTCCCTTTTCTATGAGCTATGCTCATCCTTCCCTTTTCTATGAGCTGTGCTCATCCTTCCCTTTTCTATGAGCTGTGTCCATCTTCCCCTTTTCTATGAGCTGTGCTCATCCTTCCCTTTTCTATGAGCTGTGTCCATCTTCCCCTTTTCTATGAGCTGTGTCCATCTTCCCCGTTTCTATGAGCTGTGTCCATCTTCCCCTTTTCTATGAGCTGTGTCCATCCTCCCTTTTCTATGAGCTGTGTCCATCCTCCCTTTTTTATAAACTGTGTCAATCCTCCCTTTTTTATAAACTGTGTCCATCTTTCCACTTTTTATGAGCTGTTCTCATCTTCCCCTTTTCTATGAGCTGTGCTCATCTTCCCCTTTTCTATGAGCTGTGCTCATCTTCCCCTTTTCTATGAGCTGTGCTCATCTTCCCCTTTTCTATGAGCTGTGCTCATCTTCCCCTTTTCTATGAGCGGTGCCCATCCTTCCCTTTTCTATGAGCTGTGCCCATCTTCCCCTTTTCTATGAGCTGTGCCCATCTTCCCCTTTTCTATGAGCTGTGCTCATCCTTCCCTTTTATATGAGCTGTGCCCATCTTCCCCTTTTCTATGAGCTGTGCTCATCCTTCCCTTTTCTATGAGCTGTGCCCATCTTCCGCCTTTCTATGAGCTGTGCTCATCCTTCCCTTTTCTATGAGCTGTGCCCATCCTTCCCTTTTCTATGAGCTGTGCCCATCCTTCCCTTTTCTATGAGCTGTGCCCATCCTTCCCTTTTCTACAAACTGTGCCCATCCTTCCCTTTTCTACAAGCTGTGCCCATCCTTCCCTTTTCTACAAGCTGTGCCCATCCTTCCCTTTTCTACAAGCTGTGCCCATCCTTCCCTTTTCTATGAGCTGTGTCCATCTTCCCCTTTTTTATGAGCTATGTGCATCCTCCCCTTTTCTATGAGCTGTGCCCATCCTTCCCTTTTCTATGAGCCATGTCCATCTTCCACTTTACAATGTGCTGCTCCCATCCTTTTTCTCTATGCAACACAATCCTTTCCAAGTTGCACAGAGTGTTGGGGTGAATTCCAGCAGATCTATTGGTCCCCATATGCCCTAACTCTAGACAAATGAAAAAGCTCAGTCAACTTGTGAATATTCTTGATCTTTGGTACAAAAAAATTGTTCAGTAAGATTGTTTTTCTCTTCTAAAAACACACTTATGTTAAACAATACAATTAAAAGGGGCCAGAAAATACAGAACTGATGCTTTCAGCTACATGAATTGTAGATGCATCTTGCATATACCCAACTCTTTGGAAAGAAAAAAGGCATGTTTAGACTACGAAAAGCACTTTTACTTACATTCCCCCCAGCAGCTGGTACCCTCCTCTACTCCCTTATGCTCTGAAAGTGGACTGTTCTTTGCCGTCTCACATCCAGTGCAGGACTGTGTGCTCTGCACTGGTTGTGACTACCCGAGTGGTCTGCAGGGACTGATCTTAAATCCTTAAGGGAGTGTGTGAGGGTGGAGGATTGGGTAAAAAAAAAAATAGCCTTTTTACGATCTCCTAGACCTAAACATGCATTGGACCCTTGCAGTGTGAGGGCAGCCCTACAGCAAGGGAGCATTTAGTTTCTTTCCCTGGCGTTCAACTTTAACTCTCCCAAGCTGGATAAATAGACACGCAAAAAGTCTGCTAAAAAAGGTCTAAAAATGCAATTACGACAGACAGATATTCATTTGTACATTTTCATCAGGCATCTCCATTGAAGATCTAGTAATCAGCCACCTGCTATGTTGTGTTTGAACGCACAGCAGCATTAAATAATTAAAGGCAAAATACAGTCATAAAAAAAACACATTTTCTAGCTACCCAAAATAAAAGGGTTGCCCTGTACTTGAAAGACAAGAAGATAATACTTGACTTTCACAGTATACAGCACTCATGCTTACATTGTGTAGGATGAAGTTTAATTGGCTGCCAGTAAACCAGTTGTGCCTTCAGGCAACACAGCTCTTTAATACAACAACACTGATTACTGAGACAGAATGTGGAAGATCTAGTGCAGCTGTGATTGTCAGGCAACGACCTCTCCCGCATATACAAGGCACTCTGCTTCTTATCATCCATGCCTTTCTGACACACTCACCTGAGCTTAGCTATTGACCTCCTGCAAAGGGTTTGCTTATATGTTGGGTGAGTGAAATCGGATTGGCCAAGATGGTCACAAAGTGTTTTATGTTGGAGTGACTGCTTGAATCCCAGGCTTTTAAAAAAGAGTTATTACGATTAATATTTAATCATCTATGTACAGTATCTATGAATAACGCACAACACAATAAGTGCAACACCTTTCATCCCTTTACAGAAGAATATTGATTGCTCTTTGTGCAAAAAATAATAATGTGCTAGCTTACAGTGGTATTAAACCCACACTTAAGAATGTAATATATTGCAGCTTACCAATCGGTGGTGACTGCATTTGTTTTCTTTTTTTTTTTTTTTAACCTATTGATCCAGCCAGTAACACATTTCCTTTCTAAGGGTGTCTGCATTCTAACAAACGCTTGAACAGAGAAGGCTACGCAAGGAATGAAATTCAGCCAGTTTCTGCTAAACTGGCTGGATTTTGATACATGTGCAACTGGCTTAAAGCAGACACCTTTGGACATTAGCGCTCTCAGTCAGTCATACAGAGTAGTGTTAGACTAGTAGATTTAGACTCCTTTCACACTGAGGAGTTTTTCAGGCGGTACTTCGCTAAAAAGAGAGCTGCTATACCGCCTGAAAAACGTCTTCACTGCATACTCAATGTGAAAGCCCGAGGGCTTTTACACTGAAGCGATGCATTGGCGGGAGAGAAAAAAATCTCCTGTCAGCAGCATCTTTGGAGCGGTAAGAGGAGCGCCGTGTATACCGCTCTGTCACATTTAGAACAATGGGAAACCGCGGTAATACCGCCCGCAATGCACCTCTGCAGAGGCGCATTGTGGGCGGTATTAACCCTTTATCGGCCGCTAGGGGTTAATACCGTACCGCTAGCGGCCGAAATACGATGGTATATCGCCGCTATTTTTAGAGGCGCTATACCGCCACCGCGGCTCCCGCCCCAGTCTGAAAGGGGCCTTAAGCTGAATCCAGACAATATAGTCAGGGTCCTTCCAGGCTGGATCGGCTCTGTGAAGTCAGCCAACTGCAGGCGCTACAGTGTTAAAAATAGCGTCTGCAATCCGCCCTTAAACAGCTGCACCTTTCATTCCAGTGTGCAAGCCCTCGGGCTTGTACACTGGAGTGTTGCGCTAGCAGCACAGTAAAAAAAAGTCCTGCTAGCCACATCTTTGAAGCAGTGTAGGAGCGGTGTGTTTACTGCTCCTGCCCATTGAAATCAATGTGACAGCGCGACTATACCGCTGGTAAGCACTGCGGGCATTTTTAACCCTTTCTCGGTCACTAACGGGGGTTAAAAGCGCCCCGCTAGCGGCCGACATGCGCCGCAAATCCTCCCATAGCGTTGGCAGTAAAAATATCGGAGTTTTACCGCTGACACTATGGGCGGCTCAGTGTAAAAGGGGTCTTAGCTGGCTGGATCTGGGCCATAAGAGTGAAAAAGTAAGTAGACTCCTGTGACTTAGAAGAGAAGTATGACCAGAAAGGATTTGGCCATACTTCTATTTAAGGCTGGATTCACACCTATGCATTTGTAGTGCTTTTTGCATTTTGCAGATTTGCACTACAGTCGCATTTACATGGTTTCCTATGGAACACATGGTGGGAATCCAGCCTTAGGGATCACATCTATTTTAGAACTTTGATTTGGCTGGAGACAAATCTCATAGATCCTAGTTGCTAATTAAGTGCTGTGTACATTTTTGCACTTATTCATCCATTTGTGGCGAATAATCAAATCAACAGATACATCCATGTTCCATGAGCAGATACATCCATGTTCTATCTGTATATTTAGAATATAGACATGGAATAGCTTTAATTTGTGTGAACCTTTCCTCTAGGAAGACTTCATATATTTTTGAATTCCATGCTCTAGCTCAGTGGTGGCCAACCTTTGGGACCTCACGGACTACTTAACTCACTCACAATACCACTAACATGAATTTTACATGCTTTATACACACAATGCTCCGGCTCTCTGCCCCCTTCCCCCTGGATCACAGTGCTGCCTTATATACATAATGTGCCCCCCCCCCCCTGCATCACATAGACACATCATTGGATCTCACCTCCTTACCAAGCCATGTGCTTGAGCTCTGTTCTCGCTCCGATCTGTGATTAGCGCTCCCATAGGAAGTCACTGCACTACTCCTGGCACTTCGCATTGAGAACAACACTGAAAACAACACTGGGCGGTATACATCTGCCACAATGTTGATTTGTGTCAGAACCCCTGGGGACCACCAAAATTTTCTCTTGAACCATAAGTGGTCCAGGGACCACTGGTTGACGACTGCTGCTTTAGCTGACTCCAAAGTCTGAGTCCAAACAATGATATCCAGCGGTTTAAGAATAAAATCCAAATCATGCTTTAATGCTATGGATACCAATCTACAAAAGCTCTTGGATATACGATGCAATAGACCATTGAATTTGGGTCTGCTTTTACGTAGAAGTCTTGCTTTGCAGAGATAAGTTAATCCGTAGAAATGTTATGACACCGACTGTTTTACATTATTCATACTTGTCAATAATATTATAGAAAGACGTACACTTAGATGAGCTCACTTGGAATCTGGATCAAATCTCCTTACTGCAATTATAATAATTGTTGTTGTCTCAGCTACTGAAATCCTCAATATATCCTCTTCACTTTACATCCCTAAAGGGTATTTCACTTATTTACATTTAGACACAACCCAGATACATTACAAAGTCCACTACCTAAATCCAAGAAACATAGAAATGTTGGTAGAAATGGCCTTGCTGGTGGAGGATAACCTTTGCAGGAAAAATGGAACAGAACCTTGGCTCCATCCACTGCAAAGACATAATGCCGCGTACACACAATCATTTTTCGGGTTGTAAAAAACAACGTTTTTTCAGGCTCTAGAAAAAAACAAAGTTTTTTTCAACTTGATCATTAAAACGGCCTTGTCTACACACGATCGAGAAAAAAAAATGCTCTAGCAAAGCGCGGTGACGTACAACACGTACGACGGCACTATAAAGGGGAAGTTCTGTTCGGATGACGCCACCCTTTGGGCTGCTTTAGCTGATTTTGTGTTAGTAAAAGACGATTCGCGCTTTTCTGTCTGTTACAGCGTGATGCTTACTCCATTAGGAACGGAAGTTTTACCAGAACAAGCGCTCCCATCTCATAACTTGCTTCTGAGCATGCACGGATTTTTCACGTCGTTAAAGCCCACACACAATAATTTTTTACAACCCGAAAAAGGACAACGTTAAAAACGTTGTTAAAAAATAGAGCATGTTCGAATTTTATTTTTGCCCGTTTTTTCGGGTTGTAAAAAACAACGTTTTTCAGGCTCTAGAAAAAACAATGGCCCAGATTCACAGAGCAATTACGCCTGTCTAACTGGTGTTAGACAGGAGTAATTTCAAATTTCGCGCGCCGTATCACTAGTTTGAATCCTCAAACCATGATACGGCGGCTTCGGGCTTCGATCCGAGAGGCTTACGTCTTCGTAAGCCTTCGGATCTACGCTGCGATATTTTTGCGGCCGCTGGGAGGAGTTCGCGTCGTTTTCATGTGTCGGGATATGCAAATTTGTTTTTACGGCGATCCACGAAGATACGAGCGGTCTTCGCAATCGCTTTCGTCTATTTTTTTCTACGAACTGTTAGACCAGCATTTTGCTGGTCTAACAGTGCGTAACCCATGTTAAGTATGGCCGTCGTTCCCGCGTCAAATTTAAAATATATATATTTTTTTTACGTAACTCGTTCGGGAAAAGAAATTTCCGTAAACGACGCTACTCAAGAAAAAATGACGTAACGACGTGATTTCGCGCAATGCACGGCGGGAAATTTGGGAACGGAGCATGCGCAGTTCGATCGCCGTGGGAACGCGCCTATTTTAAATGCTTCACGCCCCCTAATCGCGTATATGGATTGCGCCGGGAGAAATACACTACGCCGCCGTCATTTACTGGACGAAATCTACCTGGATTGCACGTAGAGCCAGGTAAAATACGGCGGCGTAGTGTATTTGGGAAACGCTACGATAATCTAATTCTATCTGAATCTGGCCCAAAGTTTTTTTTTAACTTAATCATTAAAACAGCCTTGCCTACACACGATCGTGAAAAAAAAATGCAAAAGCAAATCGTGGTGACGTACAACACGTACGACGGCACTATAAAGGGGAAGTTCCATGCGGATGACGCCACCCTTTGGGCTGCTTTAGCTGATTTTGTGTTAGTAAAAGACGATTAGCGCTTTCCTGTCTGTTACAGCGTGATGAATGTGCTTACTCCATTACGAATGGTAGTTTTACCAGACCAAGTGCTCCCATCTAATAACTTGCTTCTGAGCATGCATGGATTTTTCACGTCTTTAAAGCCCACACACAACCATTTTTTACAACTCAAAAAAGGAGAACATAAAACGTTGTTAAAAAATAGAGCATGTACAAATTTTATTTTTGTGACACACTATCGTTTTTAATGACATTAAAAAAAAACTTCATTTTTTACAACCCGAAAAATGATCGTGTGTATGCGGCATAAGTCTCTCTTGGACTGTGCATGTTTGCTATGTAAAGAGATCATTTCTATTTTGCCCCCACCCCATACACATTTGACAAAAATGTGTACAAATTATTGGCACTGAATACTACTAGTGTCTGTCTTTGCCAGGAGTCCAGCACATTACATACA
The DNA here is from genome assembly GCA_029574335.1 of Rana kukunoris. Classification (NCBI taxonomy): domain Eukaryota; kingdom Metazoa; phylum Chordata; class Amphibia; order Anura; family Ranidae; genus Rana; species Rana kukunoris. Next base: position 329,441,637 of record CM056053.1, on the reverse strand, counting down.
AATATTAATATTAGTGTGTATTTCTAAAGGCTGGAGAGGATGTTCTTTACAAAAGTGGAACATTTGCTAATAGTGACCAGTTTGTTTAAACTTGCCTTTTTTGCCCATGGAAGAGGAAGGGTTGCAGGTGCTGGCCTGTCTTCATGGAAATAATAATGCTCAGACAGGAAAATCCTCCCAAAGTGATCAACTCTGCCCCGAGCAGGCTTAGTCAGGAGGCATTGTCTGTAAAGCTGGCCATACAATGATGGATATTTGGCCAGTTCAGCAGAGACTGGACACATTTTGATCAGTGTGTGGCATTCCCATCTGATCGACAGTTATTGAAGGGACGTGCTTGAAAAATGTATTCGAGCAGCAACTGCAGCTGCTGATCAGGGTATTCTGAAGGTGGATTCCTCTATCCAACATGTTTGACTTAACTAAATAAAAAAACTAACAGTAAATATCAGCTTTACACCTTAAAGTAAACCTTTCTTTTGCCTAATCAGGGTAAAGATACAGGTTCCCTTGAGTACCCAACTTCCTGCTGCTAGCGGTAAGTAAGTTATATCTCTGTTCTCTCCTGGCAGCATGTCTACCGATCCCCATCCTGCAACCTGTTGGAGTTGGGGAAGTACATTTTAGCATTTGAAACAGCCAAGCTCCCATTATTTTTAGGGAGATGTAGTGTGGAGAGCTTTATTCTAGAATGTTGCCATTTACATAATACAACTTGAAATAGGGGATACATTTTTTTAAACCATTCAGGAGGTATACACATCAGCGAGTTATGTAGGACATAAAGTAACTGCGGAGGTCCAAAACGGGAACCACAAATAAGGGTAATTTAGTCCATACGCTGGCTCTTCACCTTAAATGTATCTAATATGGGGACCAAATTATAGTTCAAATATTCCCCTATATTAGGGTAAACACATATGCCAAAAATATTAAAAAGATGTCACAATTTTTATTTGTTGGGCTAACTGTGCGAAAACTGGCAGTGGTTCATCTACTGAAAATAACACAGATATTTCCCAGTTTATAGCAAAACCTGAGAAGCTACCAAAGGTTTTATCTCAATGTCATAACAGAGGTCAAAGATTGATCTGTGTGTCCCAAAAACAGTAGATCATCATCGTCATACAGGGAGAGTTTATCCTCCCTTCAGTGGTGGCCTGTCCATAGAGGGTTGCACGGGCAACCCCTATGCCCTATCCATGTGTCCGTTCCCCTGATCTACATATCAGTGGTGCCGGACCATGCATTCCAATGCGGTGGGGTGTTTTTTTTAAGCACCTGGTTAGAGCCAGAGGCTCTAATAGGCTTCAAAAAAGAGTCAGCTCGGATCGCAGAGCATTGCGCTCCAAGCCCACCCAGTTGCGTGATGATAAGCGAATTACTTTTTGCTAATATCACACTAAAGTTCCTCCCCGCCAATCAGGTGGCAGGTCTGTGAGACCTGTTTTGTCCCCTGATTGGTCAAAGCATCAGGCGATCCTATTGGATGCCTTGTGCTTTGGCGGAATAGGAGACACGGTGGAGGAAGCTGGAGGAGCGGGCACTGGAGCCACCGCAGCTGCTGCTTACGCTCCAGGAGAGGACACCACAGCCTGCATGAGCGGGTAAGTGCCAGACCATCCACGCGTGGGTTTTTTTTTGTTTCATTACCGCAGCACCGCCGATGGGGGGGTTGTTATTTGTTTGCCGTCCCCCAAAAGAAGATCCCACCAGCCACCACTGCCTTCCTTACTCCTCACTTAAATCCCTTAACAGTACTTGTCTGTCTGATTGCTATCGCCAATGGTTCTTTAGCCAATGCGTATAACAATGAGGAAAAAGGACACCCCTGCCAAGTGCCTATGGACAAGGAGAAAAAATCAGATAAAGAACTATTAACCTGTAAAGATGCTTACGAAGCAGAGTACAATAAATTTAAGCCACCTCACAAATCTGCTACCCAAGCTAAATTTCCTTCCCTGGTGCCAACATGGAAGCATACTTGTGGTAGTATGCTGCCATGGATTGTCACTAGGAAAGGAAAATTACAGTAAGTATTTAATATTTTCTGTTTTCCTGGCACCAACATGGCAGCATACTATCACTTTAGTGCAGTACAAGAAGCTAAAGTGCAAAGCGCAGTAAGTAACTCATATCAGCTAGAATTTTTGAAGTTGTTCACATTGGATTTTTTTTTTACAAAAATCAGTTATCTGATGTAATAACATCTAGGCTTTTTCTTTCATCATCCACCTCGATGTGATTATAATCAAAATGTCAGCACGTTTATACAGATGAGCACAACATTTTTTTTTTATGTTGAGGTTTTTGTACTTGGTTGCAGGGAGGAAGGCTGCTTACTTGTTTATAATATAGTTAGTGGCTCTTCTTGAAGATGACAAGACGTGGAAGATAAAAGGCACATTTCAGTCTCAAGTTCCCTCTAAAGGAGATCTCCGCTGATACAAAGAACAAAGGCCTGCTTTGTCTGGGAAACAAGCCACATGTAGCTCAGCACTTCTGATAGAAGAGACATCTTAAGAGGAGCTTTTATGAACTGACATTTACTTGCTAGCCTGTAAGTGAAGATACTGTAATACTTAAAGATGTATTCTCAATGCCTAGATATGTCAGTCTGATGACTCCAGGCAGAACTTGCTCAAGTTATCAATGGGAATTTTCCAGTAGAGGGTGCGGATTAACAGCTTCAAAGCACATCAAGTGTATTCCTTAGTCATACTTCCCTTAAGGACAGTCTTCAGGTCTCAGTTTTCCCAACCATCACATGCTTTTCTTCTACTTAAAAGAAATATTGATTCAAAAATGGCTTGCGTGTCTTTTGAGCCACTCGTTTTTTTTTTCTCAGAGATCAGTTATAATTAGATATGATCTTGTTTTTTTTTTTTTTTAGTTGGTGACAAATATTTTTCTTCAACTTCAGCCTGCGGGCTGGGGATGGGATATTTAAACTGTGTTCAACAATGGAAAATATATAAACCCATATAAGCTCAGACTTTTCCATCTTGTAAAAGCGGTAACTTGATCACCGATTCTCAATGGAAGATGCCAGGCCGCCCTTGCAGCTCTGAATACTGGGAGACTGCCAGGACTGCCCCTATAATAGTATACCACTGGTTAATTGTAATGTATAAAACGTAAAAAACTGCGACACTAGCAAAATACGTTTTTCAGTATGTTGGAAAAAAAATTGTCAAGAGTCTGACCAAATATACAAGCAATTGGAAGCAAAAAACAAATCTGAAGTGTTATCTAAATACATTTTATTTTAAAGCACACATCTTGTATATTCATTTTAATTTGCACACTTTAATGGCCCGTACACACGATCCGAATATCGTACGACGGATCGTATGACTTTTTTTGCTTAATAGTCGCAAGTAAAATAAAATAGGTTATTAAAGTCACGAAAATTCTCGTACGACAGAAAAAAATAATCGGAAATTATGTCATGTGTTGTAATGTATTTGTATTCTAATTTCGGATGACTATACTGACTAAACGAAAATCGTACGATCTGACATCGTACGAGGAAAATTTTTGCGCTTGTCTGATTGAATAATATCGGATGAACGGTCGTCATCGGCTCTCGAAAGTAGTGTACACACGATCCAAAAATCGTACGACTCTTCCTCGGACGATCGTTTTCGTCCGATATATTCGGATCGTCTGTACGGGCCATAAGACTCAGTTTACACCTATGCAGTTTGTTTTTGATCCATTTCTACAGTGCTTTTTGCTGTGCATTTTGAGTTTTTGCATTTTTGGTTTTTATGTTGTTGGGTGGATTAAAAAATGCACAGCGCAAATCACAGCAATAACACACGACATGCTTTTCTGCAGCTTCTCCGTTGAAGTATATTGAACCAAAAATGCACCGTTTTGTACAGGTGCACCGAATGGAAATTTTGGTGCTGAAACCGTAAGGGCCCTTTCACACGGGGCGGATCAGTATTGATCCGCCCCGTGTGTGTCCGTCTGCTCAGCGGGGATCCTTCGTAAATCCCCACTGAGCTGTCAGCTGACAGGGCGGTCCCCGCACACTGTGCAGGGACCGCCCTGTTTTTTCTCCGCTCTCCCCTATGGGGGAGCGGATGAACACGGACCGCGTGTCTGTGTTCATCCGATCCGCTCTGCAGACGGAAGAAAAAATAGGGTCTTCTTCCGTCCGCAAAACCGGATCTTTGCGGAGGCGGGTGATTACGGGTGTCAGCAGATGTTCATCTGCTGACACCCGCAATCACATAGGGACCAATGTATGTCCCGTTTTCATCCGCAACGGATGGATGAAAATGCGGACATAAGGGGCCAGATTCTCATAGAATTTCGCTTGCGTATCGTAAGGCATTTACACTACGCTGCCGCATCGTACTAGAGCAAGTGCCGTATTCTCTAACCATTTGCTCCGTAGTTTGCGTTGGCGTAGCGAAAATGGCCCAGCGTAAGCCCGCGTAATTCAAATGAGACGGCTTGTATTTAAATGAAGCGCTCCCCCGCGTCGAACGAACCGCGCATGCGCCGGCCGGGGAAAAAGGCCAGTGCGCATGCTCCAGCTCACGTCGGAAAGCGTTGTTGAAACCGACGTCAAAACGACGTGATCGTCACTTACGCAATGCCCCTATTCGCGAACGATTTAGTAAAACGCTGACCCGACGCCATACTTAACATGGCATCCGACGGAACTTCGTGAGGTTACTCCACATAGAAGCTGGGGTAACCTTACGCGGACGAAAACGACGTACGCGACGACGGGGCAGCGTAAAAGCGATCGGGAATCGGCGTAGTAGCCTCATTTGCATATGCAAATGAGAAAACAACGTAAAGGCCACCTAGTGGCCGGAGTTGTCATTACAACTACGATCCGCAAGTGTAATGGTTTTACGCTTGTCGGATGTTGAAGCGTATCTATGCAAAAGTGATGCTAAGCATCACGCGCATAGATAAGAGGCAAAAAAAACGGCGATACGACGGGGTATCTGAGATACTCCGTCGTATCGCCGCTGAGAATCTGGCCCATGGTCCGCACATGTAAAAGGGGCCTTACTGAAAATTCAGGATGCACTTGGCCAAAAACCGAAAGCTTTTAAAATATATATTTTTATATAAAATTGTATTATATTTGACTTTTTAATAAATTAATATCATGAGTTTAAATGAATATGAATTTATTGTCGGCCATTATCAGCATCTTTAGTGCAAGATAAATGCATCCCTTTAAATTCTATGTGTGTCTTTACACTGATTCCTTGCGCTTCCACTGTGATGTTAAAAATCTTGCTTGCTGCATTTTTGGTCAGTTAAAAAAACGCACCTCCCCATTAAAATGCATTGAAAGCGCAGAAAGAACGCATTGATAACCACCCGTGTTACATTTTTGATGCATTTTTTGAGTCACATGACCTGTGAAAAACATGCCGATTGTGTCACCAAAAATGCACACTGTGCTTAAGCTCCCTAGCGGTATGATTATGTCAGATTTTAGGTGCAATTATTTTGCATGGAAATTTGGCGTTTTTTATTGTAGGCCGGTAATTCTTAGGAATAACTCACTTAAATCTGTCCAAACAAGAGTCTAGTAGACATCTCGGGTATGATAAAGTTTGAAACACAAAATCATAAATTATAATAGAATAAATAACCATAAATAATTATAACAAAAAATAATAAAAAAAAAATCAATAATGTAATCAAATCAAAAACACTGAAATTTGCTCAGTTGCAGAATTGTCGCTGTCATTACTTTCAGTGTTTATTGTACTTATTATAATAGTGACATTTTAATGATTTATAAAGGGGCTCATTTTTTTAAATTTCTTGTATAACGTATAATGAGTACATTGGAAGTTTTTTTTTTTTTTTTTAACAGAGATGAGTACATTGGACGTTTAAGTAAGCACAGAACTGGTCTTTGCATATGTGCCTTTTATTTAAAGAAAACATACATTTCACTAGAAAACACATATAAAGATTATAATTAGACCTGCTACCCAATATGCCTTTACCATTCTAAAATAAGGATTTGTGTGATTGAGCGTGGAAAGCTCTTGTCATGAGATGCGGGTGTTTTGTACACCGCTCGGCTGGGTTGTGATGCTGGCACCTGCCTTCTCTATTTAAAGGATTTCATCAGTGCTCTCAGTTAGCACATTTTTTTTTTGCCTCCGGAGAATTTTCGCCTTCACCTAACTACAAACACATGTTTACTGACCCACTGAAGAGCTGTTTGATTGTTTTGTCTCGCTATGACCTGCATGTGATGTAGCAGGGGAACTTCAAGAGCAATTGCCACACAAAAATGCTTTCAAGCAGAAAGCACTTATTTGGTAATATATAGTATGTGGGTCTGTTTGCAGACACCTGCAATTTCCTTTTCTTAGTGAACAGCTGATATGGCCAAATGAAAGAGCCAGTGTCACCGGACTGGCTTTTCAAGTCAAAACTGCAAAAATACAAAAAAAAAAAAACCTCTGCTGCTATGGCTAGCATGATTTTTCGTGTTTCCTTTTTTTTTTTTTATTATTCAGTTTACTTGTTGCTCTTTTTTTGGTTTTATATGTAATAGGACACTTAAAAGACTACAACACTATGTCACTCGGGTGTCCTATCTGGTGGATTGATCACATGGATTTTCTTTGATGTCACATTATTTAGAGCTCAATCGTTAGCGATTCACCGATTCACACTGGAGAATTTTTCTTTGGACTTTCATTTATTGATTAAAGAGGAGTTCCACCTAAAAAATAACTTTTTTTTTAATCCACTCCCCTCCCCCTTACATGCCACATTTGGCATGTAATTTTTTTGGGGGGGGGAGTGGGGGCTTCAGTAGGAGTGGGACTTCCTGTCCCACTTCCTGCTTCCGCCGAGGGGCTGGTTAGGCGATTAAGCCTTAAACGCCTACATCAGCCCCTCCCTGTAGGCGATCACATGGGACACATGACAGGTCCCATGTGATCGCCTCTCCAATCAGCGGCGAGCCGCGCGCGCACGCATGCGCAGTGCGGCTCGCGCTTGCGCAGTGGGTGCCCCGGCCGTGAAGCCGAAGGCTGTCACGGCTGGGTGCCCACAGTAGGAATGTAGACGCCGGCTGGGGAGGGGGGGAGAGGAGCGGAGCCCCGGTCGGCACGTCGCTGGAACGCAGGACCAGGTAAGTGAGTGTTTATTAAAAGCCAGCAGCTACACTTTTTGTAGCTGCTGACTTTTAATAAACACAATTTTGGGCTGGAACACCCCTTTAATTGTTTTACTTATTGTGTCTGGACTTTGGGATTATTAATTTTCTCTCTTAGACCTTCTCACAGTTTATTACGATTTTTTGTTGCCTGATTTCTCAGGCCATTTTATTTTGTGCATTCATTTATTTTATTACACTCTGTGTTCAAACATCAGGGCTTCACTTTTGTTTACAGGTTTTTGTGCCATACCCCTCTCTTTTTAAACTTCTTTATAAATTTGTATCTACAATTTTTGGTACTGGCAGCACTTACGAATTTTTTCTGCGCAGTGTTTTTTTCTTATAGAAATGTATTTTCTTTGAAAAAGTTATTATAGCTTCCTTATCCTTAGTGCAGTCCTCGTTCACTTACCTCATCCTTCCATTTTGCTTTTTAATGTCCTTATTTCTTCTGAGAAATCCTCACTTCCTGTTCTTCTGTCTGTAACTCCACACAGTAATGCAAGGCTTTCTCCCTGTGGGCGGTTGGCATTCTGCAACTGTGGGGGGGGGGGGCATCACTTCTAATTTTTTACCATCCCTGTCCCATTGCAGAGATTTCTCTTCACTTCCTGTCCCATAGCCAAACAGGAAGTGAGAGGAAATCTATGCAAATTAAGGGAATCCATTGCTACCCCTCCCCCAAGGCCATCAGAACTAGTGTCCCTACTTGAAAATTTCAGGGTGGGTCTCAAACCGCAATAGGTGTGGCCTTGACAGAAAGGGGTGGGTCATATTTAAATTAGGGGGTGCACGAGTTTAGTCAGGCCTAGGGCAGCACAAAGCCTAAATATATCCCTGAACGTAGAGAGCGTCCTGACTCTCCTGTATTCCAAGGGAGGGGCGAGCATGACACTCCACACCAGGGATAAAGCCTTGCATTACTGTGTGGAGTTACAGACAGAACAGGTACTGAGGATTTTTCAGAAGAAATAAGGACATTTAAAAGCAAAATGGAAGGATGAGGTAAGTGAAGGAGGACTGCACTAAGGTAAAGGAAGCCATTTAGGATTTTTTTTTAAACTTTTACAACCCCTTAAAGCCCCATATGCACAAGCCGAATGTTGGGTGGCATCAACCAGTTCAATAGAAACCAGCTGAAGTTTGGCCTGTGCCTACTGCAGCCTGTCCGACAGAAGCTGGCCATTCACTTTCCAAAAAGGTCTGCCGGCTGGCTCTTCTATCAGAACTTTCAGCCAATGGCTGAGAGCTCTGACTGGAGTGTCCCCCTGTCAGAACACAATAGAACAGCAGGGGAAAGTTTGGATAACCCTGCTAGATACCAAAATACAACAGGTATTGTATTGTAGTAAATATAACAGTGCCAAGATCCAGATACTAGAAGCTTCTTATATAACCAGAATGCTGTTAACTATAACCAATTAAGACATTAAACTTAGGATATCACAAAAACACTATTTAAAAAAACTTTTAGCTGATTCCTGTAGGTTCTGAGTTCTCACATGTACGGAGGGAAGGGACATTCCTCTTTTCACTTCCTCATTGTTCTTTTTTGCTCAGAAATTGCCCTATTTCTTCTCTGTTCTGTTCACTTCCTGCTTGTCTAAATGATACTCACCACCGTAAAGGAAGGCTTTACTGCGGTGGTCAGTGACGTGCTCCCCCCTCCTGGGAACTACATCTGTGCGGCAGGATGCTCTCTACATGTTAGAGACTTCAAGGAGGTGTGAATTACTGGGCGTGCCGAGATGCATACTGGGAAATGTAGTTCTTACCTGAACGAGCACCGCAAACCAGGAAGTAAATAAGAGAACAGAAACTAGAATGTCGGAGGTGATATAGATGAAGGAATTTAATAGGTATTTACTCGTTTTTTAACAGAATCATTACACTATTCTGTCGGTCTACCTTGCAGACATTAATTTTAGGCAAAACATTTTTTTCCTTTACAACTCCTTTAACACACGTGATGGAAGCGACACCTGAAATAATGTATAAAAAAAATAAAACTATATCAATCGTACAAACGAGAAGAACAGCACTGTTAATGTAAATTATTTTCACAGTTGACCTTTGGGACAGTCTTTCATGTAAGCAGAAGGAACGGGTGATAATGGATATGTTCCAGCTGAAATTTCCTGACATGATGCAGGTCTATTGACAGCAGTGTAGTAATTTTACTTCTATCATTTCCCGAATGGAGACATTGTTTGCAAGTAAAGCGAGCTCTGCATTACCCCACGAAGGTTTACTTTTTTTAAGGCAGGTTCATGTATTTGGCAGAACTGCTTCCAATCACCTCTTCTCTGTAGTAGATATAATGAAGACACAATTCTATAACATCAGAGATGGAATGTGTATGCTAATAAAACTGAAACAAGAGCAGCTCACCATCCACATGTGAATTGCTTCACTGCCTGGTTCCGTACGGTGCATGCGCGAGTCGCGATGCGCCGTGCTGACTGGCTCCCGCTGTGTTCTGGGAGCTGAGTGTTCCCCCGAACACAACGGGGGGACAGGGGATGGGAGGTGACGTCCTACCCGCAGTCTACCCGCAGACTGTGTGGCCGGAAGTGGGTGCAAATACCTGTCTTTAGACAGGTATCTGCACCCCCCTCCCCCTGAAAGGTGTCAAATGTGACACAGGAGTGGGGGAGGATTTCCGATCAGCAGGAGTTCCACTTTAGGGTGGAGCTCCGCTTTAAGCTTTGCAGATGCCCATAGAAATGGTCATCAAGAGATGGTCCTACCTAGAATGTCCAGGATTGCCAAATAATGTAGCAAGGCGTAAATGGAAAACTATCAGCAGTTAATATTGATACCTAAACCCATAGGCGTGTGCACAGGGTGTGGCAGGTGGGCCTGGGCACACCCTAATCACCCCATGTGGCGCACATTCCTACCGTTTTGATTCCTGATACTTCACCAAAACCCCCTAACGGGGCTCCTAAAAAAAAGTAAAAATAAAATAAAAATGAAAACAATTAACTTGTAAAGAAAAATAATACAAAATAAAATACTAGAAATAAAAACTACTGACACCATCCACTACCCTACTGACACCAATTTCTGTGCCCTACTGATACCGTCCACTGCTCTAATGACACCATCAGTATATATACACATACACAACCCTAATCACGTTCTGCGATCCACCAACCAAAATCTACTCCAGATACCCAAAGCCAGTTACAAGTCCAAAGGAGAACGAAGATTTGGAATCCAATGACCTAGACCAGGGATCTCCAAACTACGGCCCTCCAGCTGCTGTGGAACTACACTTCCCATGAGGCATTGTAAAACTCTGACATTCGTAGACATGACTAGGCATGATGGGAATTGTAGTTCCTGAACACCTGGAGGGCCGTAGTTTGGAGACTCCTGACCTAGACTATGGAACGCTCTACCAACCAGCATCCGAAAGGAGGTGAATCACCTGGCCTTCAGAAAAAAACTCAAAACCCATCTTTTCTGAGGGCAAAAGTACAGTAGGGAAAGGATACTAAGCGCCCAGATGCGATTCAGTTAGCATGTGTTGCGCTATATAAGTTTCTCACTCACACACAAATATGTGTTTTTGCGCTTTGGGGTGCATACCCTATTGCAATGGTCTGCGCACACCTATGCCTAAACCTAAAGAGAGAATAAAAAGCCTGGTAAATCTTAGGCCGCGTACACACGAGGAGACATGTCCGCTGAAACTGGTCCGCAGACCAGTTTCCGCGGACATGTCCGATCGTGTGTACGGCCTAGCGGACAGGTTTCCAGCGGACAAAAGTTTCTAAGCATGCTAAGAAACTTGTCCGCTGGAAACCTGTCCGTCGGACATGTCCGCTGGTTAGTACGCCTAACCAGCGGACCGAAATCCCCCGCATGCGTCAAATTGATTCGACGCATGCGTGGAAGCATTGTACTTCCTTGTTTGCGCATGTCGCGACGTCACCGTCACCGCCACGTCACCGCGTTCTCAGTCCGCGGGGATTTTGGTCTGATGGTGTGTACACACATCAGACCAAATTATCCCAGGAGACATGTCCGATGAAAATGGTCCGCGGACCGTTTTCATCGGACATGTCTCCTCGTGTGTACGCGGCCTTAACCTCCCTGGCGGTCTTCACGTGTGTGGCACGGGGTGAGATTTTCAAGCTACGATCGGTAACCCCGTGCCACACACGCGTTTACCTCGCTGGATGCAGAAAAAAGTTTTCTTACCTTTTCTCTGCGATCCAGCGATGAATCCCCGCAGTACTCGGCGGCCGGATGTCCGCCTGATTCTGTGTGTTCCGCCGATTCCCTTCCCTGCGAGCGTCGCGACGTAGGGGGGGAACGGCGCCAAATTCAAAAATGTAAACAAACACTATACATACAGTACACTGTAATCTTATAGATTACAGTACTGTATGTAAAAAATACACACCCCCCATGTCCCTAGTGGTCTGCCCTGTACACTACATGTCATTTTATATAATAAAAACGGTTCTTTCTCCCTGCAAACTGTAGATTGCCCATAGCAACCAAAAGTGTCCCTTTATGGCAAAAATTGTATTAGAGCAGCTAAAAAACTGCGATAATAAATCAGAATCACTTGCAGAATTTAGCGATAGCAAATTTCAGTGATTTTGATTTGATTACATTATTGAATAATTTTTACTATAATTATATTATCATTTGTGATAATTTTTTATAATTATTTATTATATTATAATTTTTAATTAAAAAAAAAAAAAAATCATACCCGGGATGCCTATTAGACTCTTGTTTGGATAGATTTAAGTGAGTCATTCCTAAGAATTACAAGCCTACAGTATAAAACACCAAATTCCCTTGCAAATAATGGTACCGCTTTTAGCACCTAAAATCTTAAAGAATCATACCGCCAGGGAGGTTAAGGGTGCAGCTTATAGCACATCTATTAATACCTACAGATCTTCACTGCATCTGAGCACCACAAACCAAAAATAATAATTAATACATATTTAAATTATTATTATTAATACATTTTTAATATTCAAAGCAAACTCCCCCATCCATCCATTTCTCTAAGCTTTATTTTGTTGATAAATCACTTTGAAAAACAACCCCCTTGCATTTCTAGGCATGGCCATCTTGAGTAAGGGCAAATGATTCATGTAGCATTTACTTCCTGGAGTCCACCAGCCCTGAGCTCAAGCAAGCAGACAGGAGAGTGTGCTTAACTGAGAAAACCCCTCCTCCTCTTCTCCCCTCCTGAAGACTCCTGGGATGCATGACATCATTATCCCCAGGCAAGAAACCAGGAAGTAGCTGAAGAAATGTAAAAAAGTTTAAAACTATCAATTTAATAATGCTAGCAGCATGAAAATTAAACATAATCAATGTTGATTGGGAGAGTGCAGTTCCACCATTCTGTCCTGGTGTTAGTGCAGACGTAAAGAAGATCCACTGTGCAGAAACACAGCTGTTACTTGCGTAAACGCATGCCAGTCCACAATGAACAGTAGGATTCTATTACTTCTGAATGCCCAAATTCCCACAGGTGGAACTAATAAAGTTTTGTTGCGCATGGATGGGGAACAAAAACATACAACGATTCTCTGAGCAAATATACTTTTGCGCTAGTATCTTATTGGAGGGCGGTGAACTGGCTGCGGATATTCCATGGTTTGTGATTTAGGAGTAACAATGAAGTAATGCACATGCGATTCTGATAAACTGATGACATTTTATGGCCTGCTTAACCCATAATGAATCCTATCCCCTTTACATCATGCTTTAATAGGCTGTAGTAGAGATGGTTGGATGAGATCTAGGCACAGCTATTTTCATGAAAACAAGGATTTTCTATGATACTTTGTGCTTAGCGCAGGATGAATTCTAACACATAAGAAATGATTCCAGAGAACAGATCATTGTCTTTGATATGTGTATGCTTTTGGAACACTTATTTTAGCAGAACACTGAATTGTTTCCCCATTTCATCTATTTGGCAGCTGTTGTTTTGATCTGCCTGTGGGCTCCGAGTTGTCTCAAGGTTATGCTGGGGATTAAAACTTCTCTGTAATTCTAAGCAGATGGGTCTGGGAGAAAAGCCTTATAATTATTTGCCATACCCTCTAACCACAAACTCCTCTGTTTAAGTGCTTGGCTGGTGGCTCACAGGGGTTTAGAGGCACCTAGGCATTTTGGCAGGTCTACAAAAACAAGGCTTATTATGTAATGTACAAGATAAGATAGACATCAGATCAGATGCCGTCAATCCTTTTAGAATAGTAGATTCTTCTTTAGCTATACACTGCAAGTATATACATTAAGCCTGCCTGGGCTACTAGCGCTTACTATTACTATATGTATATAGAACTTTAAAGAGGGGTTCCGGGCATAACATTTTTTATTTATTTTTTTGCAATCTCAATTCCATTTTAATGAATATTCATTAAAATATATTAATAAAACACGATCAGTACATAAACAGTTGCAAAAACGTACCTGATATCATCTCAGGGATCTTGTGGCTGTTTCCATCATAGCTGTGGGCATAATGTGGGCATAATGAAGCCCAGTTCATGTTTCTTCCTGGATTTTCCGAGAGAGGTGCATGATGGGTAACCAGCATCCACCTCTCGATTTTTCACATGAGCAGTAGAACGGCGCTCGATAGTTCGGGCGGCAATGGAGGAACATCTTGCCCCATTGTTATGACAACGTAGATCGCGTAATTTCCTGTATTTTAGGCATAGTAATGCCCAAAGACTGCTGGGAAATGAGTGTCATCATTTCCCAGGAGGCAATGGGGTCTTAGGACAGGAAGTTCTACCACCGCGGACTAGGAAATAGGCAGATTACGAAATCTGCCTAGTAACAGCCATATAGAAGTGAGTAAAAAACATTTTTTTAGACTGTAAGCTCTAACGAGCAGGGCCCTCTGATCCTTCCTGTATTGAATTGTATTGTAACTGTACTGTCTTCCCTGATGTTGTAAAGCGATGCGCAAACTGTTGGCGCTATATAATTCCTGTATAATAATTATCATTTTTTAAAGATTTTTTTTTTTACATTAATGTTTGTTTTTAGGGTGGAACTCCGCTTTAAAACAGGCCCTGAGGGAGAGTGTCCTTTCTTTTGGATAACCACTTGGGATCCGCGCTATGGACAAAAGACATCTACGGCACGGCTGTCAAGTGCCGGGTAGATGTCTTTGGATGTCCTGTCATTGTAATTCCCCGCGCGCCACTGGCCGAGATGCTGATGCGCGTGCCTGGCGGCCGTGATGTCCGCCAGGTACCCGCGATCAGCGGTGACAGCAGGGACGTAGAGCTCTGTGTGTAAACACAGAGCTCCACGTCCTGTCAGGGAGAGAGGAGACCGATCTGTGTCCCTTGTACATAGGGACACAGCATCGGTCACCTCCCCCAGTCAGTCCCCTCCCCACACAGTTAGAACACACCCCGGGAATACATTTAACCCCTTTCTCACCCCCTAGTGTTAACCCCTTCAATGCCAGTCACATTTATACAGTAATTAGTGCATATTTATAACACTGGTGGCTGTATAAATGTGAATGGTCCCAGAAATGTGTCAAAAGTGTCCGATGTGTCCGCTGTAATGTCGCAGTCCCAATAAAAATCGCAGATCGCTGCCATTACTAGTAAAAAAACAAACAAAACATAATTCTGTCCCCTATTTTGTAGGCGCTATAACTTTTGCGCTTATTGCGATTATTTTTTGACAGTTATTGTTCCGACGCAGTGCCGGAAGCTGAAATTTCGCCTGGGCACGAAGGGGGTTTATGTGCCCAGTAAGCAAGTGGATAATATCTGAAGGACAGCGTGGATGTTCAACTTCATTGTGTCAGAACTAGTATGTGACACGTTTAGCCACGTTTGCATTTAGAAGCGCTTCAAAAAATAATAACATTTTTAAATGCCGAAAAACACCTATTAACCAAACGCGGCTAAACGCGCTTTACCGCGCTTGGCGTCTGAAACGTCGGAAACGTCGGAAACTTTGGCGTCTGAACTCATGTTGTTGTCTAAAGGCCTATAAACGAAACTGCCTAAAAACAGTAAACGAACCTGTGTACATGTACACATAAGATAACACTGAATGAGTTCAAAAAAGTGTCCAACTGCCTCTGAACGTCTGTTTAGCAGCGTCCCGTGTACATTGGGCCTTACACTAGTTTCAGTAAAAATGCATTTTAAACAATATGAACAAGAAAAATGAATATATATCCAATGGGACTAGTTTCTACCACTGCTGTGCTTTTTAGTGTATTACAAAAAAAGTTGCATTTTTTGCATGTAAACATACCAGAACAACGTACATGAAGGTACATGAATACACCACAAATGCAACTCATAAAAAAAAAGAAAAAAAAATGCAGAACAAAAGCTCTACAAAATGAAAAAAATATAAAAATGCACTGCAAACGTGTCACAATCGCACTGCAAACACATGTCAAATGCATGTAAATGTGAATGCAGAACTGCGCATTGAACACAGGGATTATGGTGTAAATGAACCATTAAAGCTAAACTCCAGGAACATAGCTAAACACATACACTATATTACCAAATGTATTGGGAGGCCTGTCTTTACACACACATATGAACTTTAACAACATTCTAGTCTTAGTCCGCAGGGTTCAATATTGAGTTGGCCCACCTTTTGCAGCTATAACGGCTTCAACTCTTTTGGGAAGGCCGTCCACAAGGTTTAGGAGTGTGTCTATGGGAATGTTTGACCATTCTTCCAGAAGCGCATTTGTAAGGTCAGGCACTGATGTTGGACAAGAAGTCCTGGCTCGAAGTCTCCACTCTAATTCATCCCAAAGGTGTTTTATCGGGTTTAGATCAGGACTCTGTGCAGGCCAGTCAAGTTCCTCCACCCCAAACTCATTCATCCATGTCTTTATAGACCTTGCTTTGTATACTGGTGCTCAGTAATATTGGAACAGGAAGGACCATCCCCAAACCGTTCCCACAAAGTTGGGAGCATGAAATTGTCCAAAATGTATTGTTATGGTGACGCCTTAAAGGTTCCTTTAAGCTAGTGCATTGTTGGTTCACTTACCTTTTCCTTCGATTTCCCTTCTAAATGTTTTGTTTTCTTTGTCTGAAGTTCTCACTTCCTGTTCCTCCTCAGTAAGCTGTTCTGTTAAGAGATTATTTCACTGGAACTAAGGGGCCAAGCCCAACCCCAGAAAAACAACCCCACACCATAATCCCCCCCCTCCACCAAATGATTTGGACCAGTGCACATAGCAAGGTCCATAAAGACATGGATGAATGAGTTAACTGAAATAAATGCTGCATATGGAATTGTTAGACAACATTGAAACTGATACTTGTTTTAAGGGGCTGCCTGGGCAGTCATATGTCAGAAGTACAAGTTCAACTTGTTTCTACATTACAGAATAGGAGTCTGTAATTATAGTTCTATTTGATCCTCACACTTTTACATTTGTATGTAGGTGACAGGCAGCACAGCCGCGGTAGAGAAAATGGAGTAAATAGTTCTAGAAAGATGTGCTTAGTGAGGAGATGAGAGTACTGGTGATTGGGCACAGTGGCAGAAGATGTGACTGAATATCCTGGCAATAAAAGTTACCTGCAGAAGAGTTGCACTGCACAATGGTACTGAGGGTATCCTGCTGCTTACAATGCATTGGGATTGATTTACTAAAACTGGAGAGTGCAAAATCTGGTGCAGCTGTGCATAGAAACCAATCAGCTTCCAGGTTTTTTTCAAAGCCTAATTGATCGAACTGAAGTTAGAAGCTGATTGGCTACATGTACAGCTGCAAAAAAAAGGGTATATACCGTGGTATATATATCACCGCGCTGTTCAGATGTCACAAATGTAAGCAGCCAACACTCCAAAATAGATCAATTTTGAAAACATACAAACAAAGAATAAGTGTAGCGCTAAAATAAAAATAGAAAAAGGCTAATAATTACTATAGTCCTTATAACAAATGTCCAAATTTGTGAAAAAAAGTTCATATTGTCGATCCAAGACTTTTCAATCACCCCAAGTAGTGACTCAATAAAATAACAAGGTGAGTGTTTAGAGGATCCGCCACCAGTGTAGTGAAACATAAGAGGCTTACCGGAAGATAAGGATCTGACTAAGCATATACTCATCAGATAAATAAGGCTTCAAACGATATCCGGAAATCAGGATATAGTTGTAGATGAAACTCCTGGAATATCCTTATAGATGGTACATTGAATCCACGGAAACCATTGAATTGATTATGGACGTGTAAACTCAGGTAGTGTGATTACCATGAGTAATAGTGATTCAAATTGTCAGAAAAAAGAAAATAAAAAGTGCACATAGCGTGATTCTGTATAACAAAGTTCTCCAATTTTAATAAAAAATAATTGCACTTACATTTAAGTAGAATACAACAAGCGCTTAGAATAGTATAGCAGTGGGGTCAGTGGGGTCTCCCGACGCGTTTCGTTCCCTTAGAACGTCATCTGGGGCACTTCTTTGTTTACATGCACAGCTGCGCCAGATTTTGCACTCTCCAGTTTTACTAAATAAACCTCATTATTCTATCTCAGACTTCTTAAAAGTGTGGGTCTAGGTCGGATGATGGTACATTTAAAAGCAGGGAGATACCACCCTGAACATTATAGGTGCCCTTGTGCTGTGGGTATGAGTGAGATTGTAGATGCCTGTGCACCTACTGAGTGTGATCCATTGATGAGCTGTATACTCACTTTTAGCGCATATGTTGTGGTAATTACTTGCAGTTTGATTTCAACATCTGTATATGTGCTTTATATGCATTGTGGTGCACTAAATATTGTACATTTTAATGGACAGATCAAAGACAACTAATCAATTAAAGAGGTTGTAAAGGTACAATTTGTTTTTTCTAAATAGCTTCCTTTACCTGCGTGGCATTCTCCCTGGTGTGGAGTGTCGTGCTCGGCCCCCTCCCTTGGACTACCGGAGAGTCAGGACGCCCACTAACAAACAGCTCCTTTCTCTATCTGCAACAGAGAGAGCGTCCTGACTCTCCTGTAGTCCAAAGGAGGGGGCGAGCACGACACTCCACACCAGGGACATTTAAAAGCAAAATCGAAGGATGAGGTAAGTGAAGGAGGACTGCACTAAGGTAAAGGAAGCTATTTAGGAAAACAAAAATTGTAACTTAACAACCCATTTTAAGTGTATACTATTCAATGCAAATGTTGTGGTTCCTGATTGTGTCCTAAACATCTAAATAAAGCTATTTTTTGCGTCCAAAAAAAAAAATATATAAAAAAATCTATGTTACCAGCACAAAGGTATGAAAGATGCATGGGCCAAACAAAGGAGCGTCTCTATCTTTCATAGATAAAGGATAACTTGGTAAGACCCCACAGCCTTACAAGAGGAAGGCTGATCTTTCAAGCTTGCTCACAAGCTATCATTAACATACGAGGCCCGAAAAAAAAAAAAAAACGTCAGATTACTTCCCAGAGGGCATCCTGAGATCTTTCATAAGATGAACAGCCTCTGACAAGTGCTGGATATGCCTTTTTTGTTCTATGGTGTCTTTATTCTATTTTTTTTTTTCATGCTTAAAAACATCTACATTGTTCTAATAAATAAGATGCCCTGCATCATTAAGAATTTACTCAAACATGGACTCAGACTAATGCCTGATACACACAATGATCGGACGAATGAGTGCCCGTTTTTTTTTTTTTGGCATGCTAAGCTTATATCAAAAATGAAGGGTTTATTAAAGTTATGGAAATTCTCGTACTACAGAATAAAAATTCAGAAGTGATGTATTATGTTGTAGTGTAATGCCGCGTACACACGTTCTGAAATTCCGACAAGAAAAGTTTGATGTGAGCTTTTGGTCAGAAATTCCGACTGTGTGTAGGCCCCATCGGACTCTTTCTGTCAGAATTTCCTACAGCAAAAAATTGAGAGCTGGTTCCTGCTCTGAATCATTTAGACGCATGCTCTGAATCATGGAACTTAATTTTTCTCGGCCTAGTACACACAAGCAAGATTTCTGACGTAAAAAGCCAGACGGGAGCTTTTCATCGGATATTCCGTCCATGTGCATGCCCCATCGAACTTTTTCCGTTGGAAATCCCAACGGAATTAGATGTTTTCAATTTTTCCGCTTGAAAAAAAATTTGATCGGAAATTCCGAGCGTCTGTATGCTTTTCCCCCGGAAAAAAACACCATGCATGCTCGGAAAAAATTTGACGCATGCTCAGAAGCCTAGAACTTCATTTTTCTCGGCTCGTCGTAGTGTTGTACGTCACTGCGTTCTTGACAGTTGGAATTTTGTGTGACAGTGTGTATGCAACACAAGTTTGAGCCAAAATTCAGTCGGAAAAAAATCCAGGGTTTACGATCGTGTGTATGCAGCATAACTGTATTGTATTTTCAACCGTCAACTCTACTGATTAAACGAAAATCGTATGTTCTGGTATCGTACAAGAAACATTTTCATGCTTGTCCAATTGGATAATATTGGATGAGTTGTCGTGTTCGGCTTTTGAAAATCTCTGTACTAACGATCACATTATAGTATGATCGCTCCGAAAGCAGTATTTTTCATACAATTTTCTGATCCTGTGGGCCTTCAGACTCTGCTTGACTCAGATATAGATTCTGCTTATCCCTATCTTTGGAACTACACGTTTGCTAACATTTTTATTTTCCAATTTTTATAAACTCTACAAAAAAGCACTTCACGGAAAAGCAGAAAGAAGGGACAAGGGTGGCTTGTAAAGACAAGCCAGTCAATAAACTATCAAGGGCGAGGCCTTGGACACACGACCGTTTTCCTCGACAAAATCCATCAAGAAACTTGGTGGCAGAGCTTTTTTGCCGAGGAAAACGGTTGTGTGTATGTTTTTCGTTGAGAAAACTGTCGTGGATCTTGACGAGAAAAAAAAGAGAACAAGATCCAGTGGCGGCTGGTGCTCAAATTTTTTGGGGGGGCGCAAACGAAAAAAAAAAATATTGCAGCCTCACTGTGCCCATCACATGCAGCCACTGTGCCATGCCACCAAATGCAGTCACTGTGCCATCAATTGTCATCACTGTGCCATGCCATCAAACACAGAAACTGTGCCATCAATTGTCACCACTGTGCCATGCCACCAAATGCAGCCACTGTGCCATCAATTGTCACCACTGTGCCATGCCATCAAACACAGCAAATGTGCCATCAATTGTCACCACTGTGCCATGCCATCAAACGCAGCTACTGTGCCCATCAATTGTCACCACTGTGCCATGCCATCAAACGCAGCCACTGTGCCATCAATTGTCACCACTGTGCCATGCCATCATATGCAGTCACTGTGCCATCAATTGTCACCACTGTGCCATGCCATCATATGCAGTCACTGTGCCATCAATTGTCACCACTGTGCCCTTTAATTGTCACTACTGTGCCCCATGCCACTGTGCTCATTGTTGCCTCTGTGCCCTTTGTCACCACTGTGCCCCATGATGCCACTGTGCCCCATGATGCCCCTTTCCCTGTAAAAAAAACACTTACCTGACGCTTCCATGTCCTCCCTCTTCTGCCGCCGTGGAGAAGCTTCAGCCAATCAGGTTCCTGATAACCAGAATCCGGGAACCTGATTGGCTGAAACGGCCGTCAGTCTTATGCAAGGACCGCAGGTTGCCTGCACTCCGAGTATAGACTTCCGAGAGCCGGAGGGCGGTACTGGAAAAGCCTATCAGAGCCGCTGGCTTTGATAGGCAGTTCCCCTCAGCCAACCAGCTGCCGCTATTCAGGTAACCGGCAACACATGTCAGGTTATATGAATAGACCAGGCAGCTGGCAACAATAACACACGTTGTGAGAGGGGGTGGCGCTGCAGCGCCCTCTATAGACAGCCGCCAAAAAGTTCTTAAAGGGCCCGTTTTTTTTTTGTGACTGCGGGAGGGGTGGCGACGCCCGTGCGTCCCTATGGGCGGGCGGCCACTGACAAGTTCCCTTTTTCCTCGTCGGGAGTCTCAATATCCTTGTCGTGTTTCTCGTCGGGCTGGTTTACGATGAGAAACACGTTCGTGTGTATGCTTAGAAACCCGCGCATGCTCAGAATAAAGTATGAGATGGGAGCGCACCTTCGGTAAAAGTAGCGTTTGTAATGGAGATAGCACATTTGTCACGCTGTAACAGACTGAAAAGCGCGGATCGTCTCTTACCAAACATTTACATAACACGCAGTAACATGAGATTAGTAAAAGCAGCCCCAAGGGTGGCGCCAGTGGAATCAAACTTCCTCTTTATAGTGCAGTCGTATGTGTTGTACGTCACCGCGTTTGAGAACGACGAGATTTTGTCTTGACAGTGTGTACGCAAAGAAAGCTTGTCAAGATTCTCGACAAGCCTAACAAGGAACTTGTCGAGGAAAACAATGTTTCATTTACGACGAGTTTCTCGGTCGTGTGTACGAGGCTTTAGTCCACACAGCAGTGAATTTTAATTACAGCCATGATTAAGCACTGTTAAAGTGTGAAACGCGTCGGCTGTCCTCTCTTGTGGCTGTGCTCTGTTTGCATGTTTGCTTTTTACTAATAAGACAGTCCTTTTTTTTTGATTTTTTGAGTGCAGCTATCCAATAATAATTTTCCCTATCTACCATGTCCGAATTTTAATTACAGGTGGAATGTGGGGGGCTAATTCACCTGTTGGCCTTTTATACCTCTGGATCTTCTGGAGACTTTGGCAGCAAGATTGGAAAAATCTACCTGTCAGAATTCCTGGACCTGTTATAGTTTTGTTTTAATTGCAGTTGTAGCTGCATTCTCCATAATATGGAATCTATAAAACATTTATAATGTCGATTGCATAGTGTCTAAAGGACACTTACCTCAACTAAGAGGACCAGCAGTTAGATGGTCTACTATTTCAGCGTCTATGGATTTTTAGCTTGACGGACTGCTGCGAGAAACGTTTGTTTTACCGCAGGTCAGAAACATGTCTTATCTCTCTCCATCCTGTGAGGTCTGATAACAAAGCTCCAGACATCAACATGACTTTTTGTGGCCTGCTGTATATAGAACTGTCAGGCAAAATTGATACTGATACTTTGTTCACTTTGATGGGCCAACAAGTAAAGGCTGGCTGGACAGTCATTTGTCACAAGTACAAGTTCAACTTGTTTTTGCATTACAGAATAGGAAGCGTATTACAGTTTGCGTTCATCCTCATAAAATCTTAAGCACATATATAAGTAACACAGCAGTAGTTGCAAAGTAGGAGTAAATAGTTACAAAGTTATACACTTAATAAGGAGAATAAAAATAAAAACCAAATGCAATTTTTTTTACGATTGCTCATTGCGATATTTTATGCGCCAAAAGAACAGCAAATGTTTGCTATACTTTCAGGTCCTATGCACACTGGAGTTCTTCTGAACATTTTTTCCTAGACGGGGAAAAACAGCTTCAAAAACAAGCAAAAGCCGCGTTTTGGCAAATACGTTTAGACCCGTCCATTGGCCAGAATAATAATTTATTTTGGCTATTACAATCAATAAATGCTCAATTCACTTGATGCTGTATTATTCCAACATACAAAAGCAAATCAAGAACAGGTAATCATTGTAAGATTTTTGCAAATCAACCTAAAGATATATAAGTCTTAAAAACACTTGTGAAAATTCTCATTTTTATTTTAGCTACAAGACTACATAGCTGCTGTACTTTTGAACACTGGAGCGTACGCTGCTTAGCAAACCACAGTTGTTAGTGGATTATCTATATGCTGGGCTGGGACAAAGGGGTAGGCAGAAGGGACGGCTACACCTGGAAGTGAAGTGAAGTGGGGGCACCACAAGGATATTGGGGGGAGGCGATTTGTGCAGAGAAGGGGAATATGGGGAGAGGCAGTAGGTAATAAAATGTCCTAGGAGGGCAAATATGGGGAGGTGTGCTAGGAATGGTGATTTGGGGGGATTTGCGTATGGAGGGGGGATAGGGGAAGAGTATTTGTGCTAGTAGGGATGATTGGGGGGTATCTGTGCTGGGGGGATTTATGCCAGGTTGGGGGAGGGAACTTTGTGCTGAAAGGGGGGGATTTGGAGTGGGGGGAGAGGATTTGTGCTTAGAGGGGCTAGGAGGGGGATTTTTTTTGTGGGGTGGGGATTTGTGGTAGGGCCATATGGGTAAAGTGAATTTGATCTGGGGTAATGGGGGGCAAAGATTTGTGCTGGGAGGGGCAATTTCAGTAGGTGGGTGGATTTGTACTGAGAGGAGGGGATATTCTTGCTGAGGAATTGAGCATGCATATTAGTGGGGAACTTTCGCTGACATGTAATTAGGGTTGTCCCGATACAACTTTTTTAGGACCGAGTACAAGTACCGATACTTTTTTTCATGTACTCGCCGATACCGAATACCGATACTTTTTTTAAATGTCATGTGACAGTTTTCAAACCACAATACAGACTAAGGATTTTTTCTTTAGAATTATGAAGAACTCTAACTCAAGACATTATAAAAGAATAAAAATGAGTAAAAGTTTCTAAAAATGTTTTATTTGCTTGTCACGCAGTAGTAAAAAACTCAAAGAATTTTCACAGAACATGTTGATAAATACAAAAAAAGTATCGGCAGAAGCATCGGGAGCAAATACTCGGTATCGGTCCCGATACCAATACTAGTATCGGTATCGGGACAACCCTACATGTAATGCTCATACTTCTTGGGGCGGTGGGCGCAAATTTGGCATGTTCGTCCTGGGCTTTAGATGAATTGTCTGTATGTGCACTATCACAGTTCTGCAAATCTCAGCTAGAACTGCGTGTATATAGTAAATACTGAGGAAGAAGGCTTTGTTGAGGTAACCAATGCATAGACACCCAAAGTCTTGTCTTCTTTCTTAGCCTGCTTTGTTGATGCAATGATGCATATTGCAGGCGCAATCCTTGCCGACGAAAATCACCGAACCTCCAGGGCGACACGGAATTTGAGGTAAGTGGCCACTCGGCTCGGATGGCTCGCTGCGGTCGCTGGGCCTCCTGGCTCTTTTTTTAACATCCTCCAACCCACGGGGATGTTAAGGAATAAGTCTGGATGCCGCCCGAGGTTTGGAGATTTCCGCGGGCTTCGTCTGCGCTTGCACAGTCAGGCAGGGAACCATTTTAATAGGGGAACTAGATCGACAAGACACCGACTCTCCTGTTCACAAAGATGTTGAGATTAGAAACAAGTGAAATGTGCCTTTAAGAATGTCTGCTTTCTCTCTCTAAAAAAAACAGATTGCATTCAAGATGCGATTATGTTGCGCCTGGCGCATTTACAATACACACACAGAGCTTTAGAGTAACCAGTTGTTACTCCTAAATAAAGTTTGTACAAATTATACAAAATCACATGCATTATAAAGGTACGCACTACTCTTGGCAACAAAAAAAAATTGATGGTGGCAATGAAAGACAAACTGGATCGCTCTACATAGAAATTGAGTCCTATGGAAAACGCTGCTCTACATTTCCCTGTAATGGCTAAATCACACAAGACCACTTCCCTAGTGACCTAATCTACCCAATGCAATTGAAATGTAGATACCAAATACGCAGGAAGACAAACATTTGGAATGCCATGTGTTGGTTATTTTTAAATGGGAATAAAAAAGATAATTGATGACTAAACATGAACAAATGTTGTAAAAACTGTCCCAACACTACACATTTCCAATAAAAAAAATACCGCGATAACGAAATCTCTTTGAGAGTCCTTGCACATGTTACAGATGTATGAATGCTGAATCTTCCTGTGCATAAAAACATATGGTCCATACAGTGTACTCTACATGTGTATATGCACATATAAACATGTAAAAATACTTCTAGTTCCCAGAAGGGCAATATTCAAATAATACAGTCTGCTCTTTAAAGGGAAAGGGATTTACATATGTGCGTACATACGTGCTTATGATACTGACCAGTAACAGAGTTTTTTTTTCTTTCTAATCTAGACGTGGAACTACTTTACTGATATTTATGTGCCTGTGTGTACAGGCCCATTTAAAGCAACTGGCTGCACTCAGATCATGCCCACGTGCAAGAGCTCGAAGGCTAGGTTCACATCCATGCATCGAAATGAAATGAATAGGATGCCCTACACACAACATGTGGGAACGCCTGAAAAACACGCTGAAATGCACTTACGCTTGCTCGTTTCTGTAGATGTGAATGAAGCCTTATAGAAATAATGCAATGTTCCACTCCGTCTGTTCATTAATTAAAAACATGTGATAAGCACAGGGGGGTCTGCTTTGCCTTGCGTTCCTTAGAAATAAAACAGTCTATAATTAGAGTTGGGGAGCATGGTTAGCTTTCAGCCACAGCCTCAGTGTCACTGAGAATTCAGACTTACCTATTAGAATGATGGTCATGGTTTCTCTTGCACAACTAATAGGTCATTTCCTTCAGTCAGTGAAAATAAGCAGTAGTAGCAAGTATGGTTACAAAGAAAACTGACATGCAAGGTCTGGTGGAGCAGACAATAGTCACAGTTATCTATTCCTCAAAAGACAGGTCAGTCCAAGGTGAACATTGGTCCATAAACATTAGCTACATTGTACCATTATCATCCAGTGGTGGCTGGTGCTCAAAATTTTTGGGGGGGCGCAAACGGAAAAAAAATTGCAGCCTCACTGTGCCCATCAAATGCAGCCACTGTGCCATCAATTGTCACCACTGTGCCATGCCATTAAATGCAGTCACTGTGCCATGCCATCAAACGCAGCCACTGTGCCATCAATTGTCACCACTGTTCCATGCCATCAAACGCAGCCACTGTGCCATCAATTGTCACCACTGTTCCATTCCATCAAACGCAGCCACTGTGCCATCAATTCACACCACTGTGCCATGCCATCAAACGCAGCCACTGTGTCATCAATTGTCACCACTGTGCCATGCCATCAAACGCAGCCACTGTGCCTTCAATTGTCACCACTGTTCCATGCCATCAAACTAAGCCACTGTGCCATCAATTGTCACCACTGTGCCATGCCATTTAACGCAGCCACTGTGCCATCAATTCGCACCACTGTGCCATGCCATCAAATGCAGTCACTGTGCCATCAAACGCAGCCACTGTGTCATCAATTGTTACCACTGTTCCATGCCATCAAACGCAGCCACTGTGTCATCAATTGTCATCACTGTGCCATCAAATGTAGTCACTGTTCCATGCCATCAAACACAGCCACTGTGCCATCAATTGTCACCACTGTTCCATGCCATCAAACGCAGCCACTGTGCCATCAATTCACACCACTGTGCCATGCCATCAAATGCAGTCACTATGCCATGCCATCAAATGCAGCCACTGTGTCATCAATTTTGGCATTTGTGTCCCACTGTGGAGATGTCCCATTCACTCCCTGTCCCATAGCCAAAGAGGAATTGAGAGGAAATCCTTGGCTGTCATCAGAACTAGTGTCCCAATTGGAAGATTTACCCTCTATTATTGTGTGGGGACAATACAAAATGTGGGATTTGTGTTCCACTGTGGAAACTTCCACTTCACTTTCTGTCCCATTGCCAAAGAGGAACTGAGAGAAAATCCTTGGCTGTCATCAGAACTAGTGTCCCAATTAGATTTCCTCTTTATCACTGTGTGTGGACAATCCAAAATTTGGGATTTGTGTCCCACTGTGGAGACTTCTCCTTCACTTCCTGTCTCATAGCCAAAGAGGAAGTGAGAGGAAATCCTTGGTTGTCACCAGAACTTGTGTCCCAATTGGACGATTTCCTCTCTATTACTGTGTGGAGACAATCCAAAATGTGGGATTTGTGTCCCACTGTGGAGATGTCCCCTTCACTCCCTGTCCCATAGCCAAAAAGGAAGTGAGAGGAAATCCTTGGTTGTCACCAATTGGAAGATTTCCCCTCTATTGCTATGTGGGAACAGCCCAAAATGTGGGATTTTCCTTCACGCTTATATTGCATGATAAGTAAGTAAAAAAGGTGGCTCTCCCTAAAGGGGACACAGACAGCAATAAAAGCCTGCCAGGGAGTCTACTCCCTCTCCACTCTATCTGAAACTAAAATAAAATGTTTTGCCTTTAATTCTACTTTAATTAATACCGTCCCTTCTGCCTGTTTCTCCAGCACAGGAATGTCTTCAGCACATCTGATCTTTTTCAGACATTTTTCTGGACAGTTTCTGAAAATAACATAAAAAAAAAAAAAAAAGTGTGTGAACAGAACGAGCTAAAAGCAAGGGTGAAAACTTCAGAAAGAACAGCAAAAAAAGAAGAATTGGAACAAATCTCTGGCAAGCAGGTTCCGACAACGCTCTAGATTGATTGGATATCACAAGGCGGAGGATAAACAGCTGGGATTAATGCACTAAAGTCAAACAGCATGCTCCTGGCAAGCAACTCTTCTCATGGCTCACAAGGAAATCAAATTCTTCATTCAAACACCGCTAAATACGTGTTGACTGAGCCGAGCGAGTACAAAGAAAAGCTTGCAAACAAAACTGACAAGGGGAACTTTACCTTCAGACCAATGTGATAAATGCCTGGATTGCTCTGCAAGATTTTTAGACAGAATTTCTTTCAGTCCACTAAGCATTAAGGGAAATCAACTGACTGAAGAATGACAATGGAGGCAACGCAGCATTACGAATACAGAGCTTCCTAAGAAAACACTGCTAAGTGCCCCTAAGCCCATGCTTGCACAACCAATACTAATAATCGCAAACATGAAACTGTTGTATGTCTCCACCATCCTCTTGTCACTCAGCCTTCTCATAAACAAACTATGGGAAAGTGGGTCTCATTTATCAGAAAGTGTCTGAGGTGCCCAGAACAGCCAGTAAACGTCCACTGTGTACTGTATATTTTCAGGGCATGCTAAAGTACATTGTCATGAGAGAAATATATAGGCTGCCATTACTAGCCTTGTGTCCCTAAAGCAGGTCTTCAGCCTAAAGTATAAGGCTAGGTTCACATCTATGCGTTTTGTAGTGCTGTCCATTAAACATTGTTTCCTGAGGGACACTTTCACATCTATGCGTTTTTGGAAAGGGTTAGGGACTTTTTTTTTTCCATAGCAGATTGCGTTTTGTGTGTAATAGACTTCAATAGACCAGCACTCGCAATTTTGATGTATTTTGCGTTTTTTTGCTAATAGGAAAGTATAACAGTTCATGTAGTGTGACTTTAATGTGACTTTACACTCTCTGGCACTCAAGTAGCATCAAGTGCAAAAACCTTTATGTGTCCAAAGTGGCTTGGGTTAGGGTTAAATGTTAGGTTTAGGGTTAGCGTTTGGGTTAATATTTAACCCTTAAGAGTCGGTTCACACTGGGGCGACTTGGGATCTGACTTGAAGTCATCTCAAGTCGTCCCAAGTCGCGCTGTCCAGAAAAGCAATGTAAGTGAATGGGAGCGGTGTTAATACACACTACTCATGTCGCTCCGACTTCAGAAGAGGTTCCTGTACTACTTCAATCAGACTTCTAGGCGATTTGTACCCATTGATTTCAATGGAAGTCGCTTCCAAGTCTGATCACTGTTTTAATTGAAGTGACCTTTCAGCAAGATAACATACATTTCTCAGGCAAACCCCTCCCTCCCCCTCTCTCTCCCAGAGCTGATTGTTGTTTTATTGGCCACTTGAATGTCTCCTGACCTGAAAAGGACTTCAAGTCGTGTTGTAAATCGCCCCAGATCGCCCTGTGGTTCATGCTCAAGTCGTGTTGAAGTTGCTTCTGAAAGTCGTGCTGGAAGTCGTGTCGCCCTAGTGTGAACCGACTCTAAAGAGGTTGTAAACCTTAATTAATATGTAATATGTAAATATCTGTTCACACTAGGGCAACACGACTTCCAGCACGACTTCCAGCACGACTTTCAGAAGCAACTCCAACACGACTTGAGCATGAACCACAGGGCAATCTGGGGAGATTTACAACACGACTTGAAGTCGTCTCCAGGACAGGAGACATTCCAGTGGCCAATAAAACAACAATCAGCTCTGGGAGAGGGAGGGGGAGGGAGGGGTTTGCCTGAGAAATGTATGTTATCTTGCTGGAAAGTAGCTTCAATTAAAACAGTGATCAGACTTGGAAGCGACTTCCATTGAAATCAATGGGTACAAATCGCCTAGAAGTCTGATTGAAGTAGTACAGGAACCTCTTCTGAATTTTTTTTTTCCTTTAGTGACCCTTTAATTGAAGCAACTTTCCAGGAAGATAACATACATTTCTCAGGCAAACCCCTCCCTCCCCCAGAGCTGATTGTTGTTTGATTGGCCACTGGAAAGTCTCCTGTCCTGGAGACGACTTCAAGTAGTGTAAATCTCCCCAGATCGCCCTGCGGTTCATGCTCAAGTCGTGTTGGAGTTGCCTCTGAAAGTCGTGCTGGAAGTCGTGTCGCCCCTGTGTGAACCGACTCTAAATGTGTGCCGTTTAGGAGATATTTACTTTGTACTGTGTCAATGATGTCATTGGTGCATGCACTGTGAAGAAACACATTGCCCCGTCAATCAGTGCTGCGTTGCCTCCTGGGAGATGTTTGTCATCAACCCCAGGAGGTCCTGGCCGCGTAGCATCGCGTGATTACCCCCGCCCCCCCCCCGCGAATGAAAAAAAAACACCGGCGCCGCGGGTTAAACATTGTGCAGTGACTGACACAGACAGACTACAGTGCCCGAGCGGAGCAGGTAGTGGCTTGGCGGGGGTGGGGGAGAGTGCAAGCTGCTCCCCTGTCAGTCGGCACATCTGGGACCGGCGCGGCGCAATGATCCTCTTCTCTCATGTCATGTCTCTGATAAGTGTAGGGCAGCGGCCGTCAGCCGAGCAGAGAAGCCGCCTCCCCCTTCTCCTTTATGTCTATACAGTGCTGTGCATGCAGGAGAAGGGGGGAGGCGGCTTCTCTGCTCGGCTGATGGCCACTGCCCTACACTTATCAGAGACATGACATGAGAGAAGAGGATCATTGCGCCGCGCCGGTCCAAGATGTGCCGACAGACAGGGGAGCAGCTTGCACTCTCCCCCACCCCCGCCAAGCCACTAAGTCCCCCCCACCCCCGCCAAGCCACTACTTCGGGCTCTCTGACTGATACATTGTGGGTCTAAATGGGGGGGTCTGTATTGTAGCAAGGGGGGTTTGTATTGTAAGGAGGGGGGGTCTGTATTGTAGGGGGGTCTTCACTGTAGCGGGGGTCTGTATTGTAGGAAGGGGGGGGTCTTCACTGTAGCGGGGGTCTGTATTGTAGCAAGGGGGGGGGTTGTATTGTAAGAAGGGGGGGGGGTTTCACTGTAGCGGGGGTCTGTATTGTAGTAAGGGGGGTCTGTATTGTAGGAAGGGAGGTCTTCACTGTAGCGGGGGTCTGTATTGTAGGAAGGGGGGTCTGTATTGTAGGAAGGGGGGTCTTCACTGTAGTGGGGGTCTGTATTGTAGGAAGGGGGGGCTGTACTGTAGGAAGGGGGGGTCTTTACTGTAGCGGGGGTCTGAATTGTAAGAAGGGGGGTCTGTATTGTAGGAAGGGGGGTCTTTACTGTAGCGGGGGTCTGTATTGTAGGAAGGGGGGTCTTCACTGTAGTGGGGGTCTGTATTGTAGGAAGGGGGGTCTGTACTGTAGTAAGGGGGGGTCTTCACTGTAGAGGGGGTCTGTATTGTAACGGGGTCTTCACTGCAGGTGGGCCTGCACTGTAGGGAGGGGGTCTGCACTGTAGAGGGGTCTGAGTAACAATTAGGGGGCCCAGAACTGTTAAGGGGGGTGCCTGTGTAACATACAGGCGTCTAGAGGTGCAGGGTACTGTGTAATGTAAAGGGGTCCAGAGATGTGGGGGGCTGTGTAATGTAAAGGGATCCAGAGGTGCAGGGTGCTGTGGAATGTTAAGGGGTCCAGAAAAACAAGGGCTGTGTAATGTAAAAGGGGTCCAAAGGTGCAGGGTGCTGTGTAATGTAAAGAGGTCCAAAGGTGCAGGGTGCTGTGTAATGTAAAGGGGTCCAAAGGTGCAGGGTGCTGTGTAATGTAAAGGGGTCCAAAGGTGCAGGGTGCTGTGTAATGTAAAGGGGTCCATAGGTGCAGGGTGCTGTGTAATGTAAAGGAGTCCAGAGGTACAAGAGCTGTGTAATGTAAAGGGGTCCAAAGGTGCAGGGTGCTGTGTAATGTAAAGGGGTCCAGTGATGCAGGGTGCAGTGTAATGTAAAGGGGGTCCAGAGGTGCAGGGTGCAGTGTAATGTAAAGGGATCCAGAGTGCTGTGTAATGTAAAGGGGTCCAGAGGTACAAGGGCTGTGTAATGTGCTGGGGCGATGCGATTTGGTGGCAGTGTGATGTGATGTGCTGGGGCGATGTGATGCAATTTGGCAGGGGGGGGGGTGCTGCGATGGAGGAGATGTGATTTTGCGGGGGCAATCCGATGTGCTGGCTGGGGTGATGCAATTTTGTGGGTATTGTGATGCAATTGGGCGGGGGGTCTATGCGATGTGGGAATATTTACTAAATGTTGTGCTGCGATCGGTGCGGTGTGCTGTGCTGTGATCGGTGCGTTGTGCTGTGATCGGTAAGCTGTGATCGGTGCGCTGTGATCGATGCGCTGTGATCGTGCGTTGTGATCGGTGTGCTGTGATCGGTGCGTTGTGCTGCGCTGTGATCGGTGCACTGTGATCGGTGCGTTGTGCGGTGTGCTGTGATCGGTGTACTGTGATCGGTGTACTGTGATTGGTGCGCTGTGATCGGTGCGCTGTGAGGTGCGCTGTGATCGGTGTGCTGTGATCGGTGCGTTGTGCTGTGCTGTGATCGGTGCACTGTGCTGTGATCGGTGCACTGTGATCGGTGTGCTGTGATCGGTGTACTGTGATCGGTGTACTGTGATCGGTGCGCTGTGATCGGTGCGGTGTGCTGTGCTGTGATCGGTGCGCTGTGATCGGTGCGCTGTGATCGGTGCATTGTGCGGTGTGCTGTGCTGTGATCGGTGTGCTGTGATCGGTGCGTTGTGCTGTGATCGGTGCACTGTGCTGTGATCGGTGCACTGTGATCGTTGCGCTGTGCGGTGTGCTGTGATCGGTGCGCTGTGATCGGTGCGCTGTGATCGGTGCGCTGTGATCGGTGCGCTGTGCTGTGATCGGTGCGCTGTGATCGATGCGCTGTGATCGGTGCGCTGTGATCGGTGCGCTGTGAACGGTGCGCTGTGAACGGTGTGCTGTGATCGGTGTGCTGTGCTGTGATCGGTGCGCTGTGCTGTGATCGGTGTGCTGTGATCGGTGCGTTGTGCTGTGCTGTGATCGGTGCGCTGTGATCGGTGCGCTGTGATTGGTGCGCTGTGATCGGTGCATTGTGCGGTGTGCTGTGATCGGTGTACTGTGATCGGTGCGTTGTGCTGTGCTGTGATCGGTGCGCTGTGATCAGTGCGTTGTGCGGTGTGCTGTGATCGATGTGCTGTGATCGGTGCATTGTGAGGTGTGCTGTGATCGGTGTGCTGTGATCGGTGCGTTGTGCTGTGCTCGGTGCGCTGTGATCGGTGCACTGTGCTGTGATCATTGCGCTGTGAGGTGTGCTGTGATCGTCGCGCTGTGATCGTCGCGCTGTGATCGGTGCGCTGTGATCGATGCGCTGTGATCGGTGCATTGTGCGGTGTGCTGTGCTCAGTGTGCTGTGATCGTTGCGCTGTGCTGTGATCGGTGCGCTGTGATCGGTGTGCTGTGATCGGTGCACTGTGCTGTGATCGTGTGCTGTGATCGCTGCGTTGTGCTGCGCTGTGATCGGTGCGCTGTGATTGGTGCGTTGTGTGGTGTGCTGTGATCGGGGCGTTGTGGTGCGCTGTGATCGGTGCGCTGTGATCGGTGCGCTGTGATTGGTGCGCTGTGATCGGTGCATTGTGTGCTGTGATCGGTGTACTGTGATCGGTGCGTTGTGCTGTGCTGTGATCGGTGCGCTGTGATCGGTGCGCTGTGATCAGTGCGTTGTGCGGTGTGCTGTGATCGATGTGCTGTGATCGGTGCATTGTGAGGTGTGCTGTGATCGGTGTGCTGTGATCGGTGCGTTGTGCTGTGCTCGGTGCGCTGTGATCGGTGCACTGTGCTGTGATCATTGCGCTGTGAGGTGTGCTGTGATCGTCGCGCTGTGATCGTCGCGCTGTGATCGGTGCGCTGTGATCGATGCGCTGTGATCGGTGCATTGTGCGGTGTGCTGTGCTCAGTGTGCTGTGATCGTTGCGCTGTGCGGTGTGCTGTGATCGGTGCGCTGTGATCGGTGTGCTGTGATCGGTGCGCTGTGCTGTGATCGGTGTGCTGTGATCGCTGCGTTGTGCTGCGCTGTGATCGGTGCGCTGTGATCGGTGCGTTGTGCGGTGTGCTGTGATCGGGGCGTTGTGGTGCGCTGTGATCGGTGCGCTGTGATCGGTGTGGTGTGCGGTGCAGATATATCTACATAACAAATTATTTAGTATATTTCCTGGTTCCTGGAAGGAGAGATTTTGCTATTGAAACCTGATCTGTAACATATTACATTGCTTGTGCAGCACTGAGCATGTGCGAGATATGCAAAGCTGAAATCCAGGAAATCATACAGTCTGGCTTCATGGATTCCCACACTTAAGATGGCCACGGTCAATTCCTGTTTTATAAAGTATCTAAATGCTGTAACAACAAAACGGATCTTAGTTTACAGACTAACTTTACTAGAATACATTAAGCTTGTGTATTACAGGGGTATTTATATTTAAAAAGTGAAATTGTGGCCGGAACTCCACTTTAATTTGTAGGGATTACCTCTCACTTCCTGTTTGGCTATGGGACAGGAAGTGAAGGGAAATCTCAATGAGACACAGATGTATATTGTGGTTGGTAATTTTGTGGTGCAGCCGGGGAATGTCCATGATTAAATAATTGAAGCATTTTGTGGTCTGGCTGAACATCCAACCCTAGAATTAGAGCTTTACAAAGTTTTGACCCCAATAGTTAACTTGCAGCTAACTTTTTAAACAGCACAGTAATTCTAACAGGGGTTATAACATTTACTTACTCTATACACAATTAGTTTTGCCTATAGTTATACTTTAACAACCAAGGAAGTTGTCATCTTAGCCTCTGATTTGATCTGTGGCTGCAAATGTATTGCCAATGTGATCAGTTATGACACCAGCCATTTCATGCATTGATGGTTGGTTGACAGCACAAGCAGCTGTGACAGTTATCATTCACAACATGCATTGAAAGTAACTGTTTTGGAAAACAGTCAAATCAATGGGTTTAGTTCCCCTTTAAACCACTGACCAAGAGTGACTATGCAGATTAGAAGTTTGAACTTCATTCTGACTTTGCAGATGAATCGTTGTTTTCCGGTTAGTGTATCAAAAAGTAATGAAGATAAAAACAGCCCGCCAACTTTTTTTTCTGAGCAATGGTGACATTCATATCTCCCCTTTTATGGTTGGTGTAGATATATGAACGATTATTGTTTTTAAAGCAGTTTTTACTGAAAGTTACCTGCTAGAATTACAAGACTTCATTATCAGTTGTAACTAGATGTGGACACTGCCTGTCCTAACATATTGTTTACAATCCCAAGGCTTGAGGCGCACACTGTGGGGGTTATTTATAGGGCTGTTACTGATTAAAATTTTCGTGTTCGATTAATCGTTTTTCTTTTAAATCGATTAATCAACTAATTTTGATTAATTATAACGCACATACAGATCCAACTACTTTTAGCTGATCTCCTTGCATTGCAACTCTGCATTAGTCAGTGGTAAATGTGGTATGCACTATATACAATCACCCGACACTAGTTCTAGTTAGTTTCCACAATCCATGACTTAACTTCACTGTTCACACAAATATGTTTTAAGTTCAAACTGTAGCACTGACGTAAGTAATTTTTTTTTTATTAAACGTTAAGAAAAACGTAGAAAGTTAGTTTAACTTTAATTATAAAACGTATCTAGTATATTGACTGTCAGTCACTTTATCGTATGCAAAAAGGGATCACTTTAGCCGGTCACGCAGACATACCAGAGTGTTTACATTTTCGGGAAGCAGACATGGTCACAGTTGTCGTGGCAGTTTGGTGGTGTGCAGAGCATACCGCCATCCTGCCTTGTGCTTTAAAGCACATACTCCATCTTAATGAAATAATCCATCTTTAAGCTAAAAGTTCACTCACCATGCATTCAAAGAGACCATCACAACAGCTTGTTCTCATCCATAGCTACCAGACATGACTTGTTTGCCGACGCCTTCACAGGCAGTTTTTATTACCACAATAGGCTTCACAGACCACCCCTGATTGGAGGAGATCACAGCATGTGACCATAGGAAATGATGACACAGCATGTGACCTCCTCTATGGGAAGTGATGTCACAGCATGTAGGCTCAAACACAACACATGCCCATATATAGGGAATGGCAGCACAGATAAACCCTTTTAACAGGGGTTCAATACAGTAATATAACAATAACAAAATAATAATACTATAACACAATATGATACAGTAATAATACTATAACTAATTAACACAGTTCCTTATGAGGGGAGCCTATATGCAGCTGTATGCTCATGCCACCATATTTATGTTGATCAGACATAGAGATGACAAAAGTACACATCCGCTAAACCGATAGTGTGCCTGCAGAGTGACGCATCGCACAGGCGAATATCTGTGCATCCCACAGGGGCCCTCGCGCCGCCGACACTCCCACTCTACAAACACCCTTCTCCAAATCAGGAAGTGTATCTCAACCAGCCTCAGACTGCCCCAATCAGGCCTAATTAGAGCGGGTTGGGGAAGTGTCAAGACTGGGTGCCAATATGACAATACATATTAAATACATCTTCAAATTTCCACCACACATTTTATTGACAATATACCCTGAAGAACTGAACAGTCTTTTGTACAGAACAGATGTTGCAGATACACAAAGAATTGTCTGCACAAAACTGCTTAGGACAGGAAAACTATGGTTATTTTTTCCCCCTTCCCCTGATGGAGCCTGATGCATAGTTACATAGTTAGTCAGGTTGAAAAAGACACAAGTCCATCCAGTTCAACCATAAAAAAAATAAACAAACAAAATAAAACACAGTACATCCCATACACCCAACTCCATACCCACAGTTGCATCCTCCTGCTCCACAGATGCAAAGGTACCTCAATCCAATGGGTGCAGTTTGCTCGCATCCAGCAGGGTAAGTCTCACTGTCCAGGCTGTCCGGTGACCTCAAAAATGTTGATGATCAAAAGAATTTTAATCGATCAAAAAAATTAAAGATTAATTGAGGAATTAATCTTTAATTTCCCCAGCCCTAGTTATTTACAAAAGGCAAATCCACTTTGCACTACAAGTGCAAACTATAAGTGAAAAGTGCACTTGAAATTGCACTGAAAGTGCACTTGGAAGTGCAGTCACTGTAGATCTGAGGGGGACATGCACGAAAAAAAAAAAAAAAACAGCAATTTAGCTTGCACATGATTGGGTGATAAAATCAACAGAGCTTCCTTCGTTTCAGATCTTCCCCTCAGATTTACAAGGACTGCACTTCCAAGTGCACTTTTAGTGCAATTTCAAGTGTACTTTGCACTTGTAGTTTGCACTTGTTGTGCAAAGTGAATTTGCCTTTAGTAAATAACCCCCCCACAGTGTGCGCCCCAAGCCTGGGGATTGTTAACAATATGTTAGAACAGGCAGTGTCCACATCTAGTTACAAGTGATAATGAGGTCTGCCAGCACATTACAGACGGTCCTAATTATGGTAACCATAACTCCCCAACCCTCTAACATTACATACAAGGGGAAAGCCATGCATGATTTTTTCACAAGAAATAAATATAAGCAATGTATTTAATTTTTTTTCTTTTTTTTATGTTTTGTTATGCGAATGGAAACATGTAACAAATATAAAGTAGGTGTTATCTCGATCTGGCTACAAAAGTTGAAATACGCTGTAAGTTATCTATTTGATGGCGTTACACAATGGAATTCTGCATGTTCTCCCTGCAGGGACCAAGCTGTTAATATGAAGGAGAGAGTGTGGAATAAATAAACGCTGGAATTCTGAAAATTCTTTCGATTATGAAATAACTGCATATTCTACAAAGAGTTTTACACTGAGAGGATAGTTTACTAAAGCCCTAAAAATGTGATTGTGGAACTAGACCAGCAAACGCGTTTAGTCAAACATTCGGCCGAGCGTGGCATAATACAGTACGCTTTAAAGATCATTTATTTTTCAAATTCGCCCGCAGTGTGTAAAATTCCTCTACATAAAAGGGGCATTTAAAGTACACGTGATAGTTATCAAAGAGGAAAATTATATTTCAGGTTATTCTTTATGTATA
Source organism: Rana kukunoris (assembly GCA_029574335.1). Taxonomy (NCBI): domain Eukaryota; kingdom Metazoa; phylum Chordata; class Amphibia; order Anura; family Ranidae; genus Rana; species Rana kukunoris. The sequence continues at coordinate 329,404,184 of CM056053.1, read as the reverse complement.
ACAGATATGAGATAAGATTCATCAACCAAATTGTTCTTTTCTATGAACTTATACACTTGAATATACGCATATACGATCAACCACACTTCTTTATTCTTTGCATCGGAATCTTTGATCAAATGATACATGTACAAACACATGGCGGGCGGACTTCAAATTGCCACTTTTGTAAACTTTCCTTCCCCAGTTGCGTAGAATGCTTAATGCATGATCTGTCTTTTTAATTAATCCCACAACAGCTTAACGTAAACCCAAGACTGGAAAATGTGATACATTGCAGCCACCAGTCCTTAGGCTGCATTCACACCTAGGCGTTTTAACGCCTGAAGCGCGACGCTACAATACGCCGGAGGGATGAAATAACATTATTGTCTATGGTGACTGTTCACATCTTAATGCCGAACGCCGAAACGCCGGTCGCGTGAAGCTCAAACAAGTCCCGGACCTTTTTTTGTCGCGCGTATCGGGCGGTTTGGGCGTATTTGAGCGTTTCCATTTCCCATAGAAAGTAATGGAAACGCTCGATTCAAGTGACCTGCGCGACAACGAGCGTTTGGCAGAAGCTAAAAAAAAATCTACCAACATAGCAACAAGTGATGAAAAGATGAGAATTTTTCCTATTGGCTAAAATAAAAAACGTCGAAGTACAAAAATGTCGGACGACGCTGTATGCAAACGCGCAAATAAGCTTGAATACGCGCGACAAAACGCCAGCAAAAAACGCCCGAAAAAACGACCGACGCTCAGGTGTGAATGCAGCCTTAGATGTGATGACTGCGTTCAGTTTCTTTTTCAAGGCTTTTTCTCTTTATTTTCACCCGATAAGCCTGCCAGCAACACACTTCCAGTCCTAAGGTGACAACACTCACTCACTGTACTGTACTAGCTCCTTGGACTACAGAACACCTCCCTGCCACCCCCCCCCATTTTTTATATCATGGGGAAAGGAGTTCTGTAGTCCTCCACTGGCTACCCATGCTAAGCTAATATCACTGCTTGAGACTTTTATTAAAGTTGAGGCAGAGTGCACAACAGGACGTTACAGGTTCCTTTGAGCTAGTGCATTGTTGGTTCACTTATCTTTTCCTTCTATTTCCCTTCTAAATGTTTTTTTTCTTTGTCTAAATTTCGCACCTGTTTCTCCTCAGTAAGCTTTCCACCATCATCCGAGTGGTGGTTAGTCAGCCAGAACAGCTTACTGAATACCTTACTGAGGAGGAACAGGAAGTGAAAAATTCAGACAAAGAAAAAAAAACATTTAGAAGGGAAATCGAAGGAAAGGGTAAGTGAAACAACAATGCACTAGCTTAAGGGAACCTATTTAGAAAATAAAAGAACACACCTTTACAACCCCTTTAAGGACTGCCTGGATTTATGGGGCCAGATACACATAGAAATAGATCGGCGCAGCGTATCAGAGATACACTACGCCGCCGTACCTTACCTGGCGTAATTTGGAATCCTGAAAGATTTCGTGCCGTAAGTCACGGCGGCGTAATGTATTTCTGGCGGCGGAATTCAAATCGGCGATTAGGGGGCTTGATTCATTTAAATGAAGCGCGTCCCCGCGCCGATCGAACTGCGCATGCTCCGTTCAGAAATTTCCCGTCGTGCATTGCGCTAAATTAAGTTGCAATGACGTTATTTTTTTACTAGCGTAAATTACGTACATTCCTATTCACGGACGACTTATGCAAAATTATAAAAAAATAAAAAATTTGACGCGGGAACGACGGCCATACTTAACATGGCAAGTCTAACTATAGGCCGCAAAAAAACAGCTTTAGCTATACGCCGGAAAAAGCCGACTAGAGACGCCGTAAGAGAATGCGACGGCCGCGCGTACGTTCGTGGATCGTCGGAAATAGCCCATTGGCTCCCACTGCTGTCAATCACAGCCAGTAGGCCAATGAGGAGAGAGCACGGGGGAGGGGTGTCTTATGGATGCATAGCGTAGCGGCTCAGGAGTGAGCATGCAGCAGTGCCCCCCAGGGTAAGCTGCTTTCCCTGGGGGCACTGCTTGAAGGGGAGGAGCCACGAGCGGTGGCAAGTGACCTGGAAAAAAAAAAGGATCGGGGCTGCTGTGTGCAAAACCACTGCACAGATCAGGTAAGTATAACATGTTTGTTATTTTAGAAAAAAACTAAAACTAGGGTTTAATATTCACAAGTGTGAAATTATTTAAAATTTTGTTGATGAAAAAATAACACACGTAGGGGTGACTTATAGAGGCTCACTTCACACTAGTACCACTCCAAAGTTGTGCAGTTTCAAATGCAACTTTAATGTGACTTTACACTCTCTGGCACTCAAGTCACATTAAAATAGTGCAGGGACCTTTTCAAAGTCGCTGCGACTCTATGTCGCATAGATTGGAGAGGATGCCGTTGAAACTGTGACTTGTCATGCAATTTTATGTATCCAAAATCGCATAAAAGAGCCTAAAACTGAAATTGTCCCTCCCGTTATTAAACACCAATTGCTCTACTAGAAAATTCAAATAAATCAAAACTTCTCCAGCGTCTGGATGTAAACACGTTTATGTCCCCATGACGGCAGTCTACTTCTATAGTATAGCTCTCTCTTTATACAGTATTGGGAAACATGGAGCTAACAAGTGAACTCCGGCTCTGTGGTTTATACTTTACAACCGCCATCTATAATCAAATACAGGAAATATGAATAATAAATCAAGAACCTTCATTGAGTGCATTTACTTTCCATTCAAGATTAATCACACCAATGTATTCTATAATAAACAAGCTTTAAAAAACAAAACTATTTAATTAGCGCATATGTAATTATTAAGCAGAAGAGTAGCAGAAGATCAGATTCCAGAATAAACTCATTGTGACAGGTCATCTGATTTATGGATTTGTCGCGGTTAGAGATATATTGTATTTGACATCAAATGTGGGAACATTTTATCATTAATAAACCCCAACTTTTAAAATATACCCCAATAACAAACAGAGACTTCCCTCCTTACACACAAAGCCGTCTAGATGCAGTGCGTCCCTCCTGAAGTTTTAGTGTACCCAGGAGGTACAGGTTCTTGCAGCCCGTCAACGTCTAGGGCAGGTTGTGGCTGGACAGGGCTAAATGTTGTACTTAGCAGGGGTGGACTGACAACTCATGGGGCCCCTGGGCAATAGAAGATTATGGGGCCCCCGGGGCTTACAGATGGCCACCATGCCAGGAGGCAGTGCAGAGGCAGGGCAGCTAAAATCTCAGGATTTTAACATCAAAAGCATGTCGGTTTTGGACATATCAGGGACAGATGTAAAAACACAGGTTTTTACATACTGTCCCTGGTTTTATTGAGCCTGGCAACCCTGATGAGGCCCCCTAGTGGCATGGGGCCCTCGGGCAGTGCCTGAGAGTCCCAATGGTCAGTCCCCCCCTGGTACTTAGTAATACTCATTTTTAGAGACCTATGCGTTCAAGGTCAAAGGTTTGGAGACCAGAAGACCTGTCTTCTGGACCTTTGTCCCTGACCACATAGGACCCTACTTATTTTTAGAACCCTATGCGTTCAAGATCAAAGGTTTGGAGAGCAGAAGACCTGTCTTCTGGACCCTTGTCCCTGACCACATAGGACCCTACTCATTTTTAGAACCCTATGCGTTCAAGATCAAAGGTTTGGAGAGCAGAAGACCTGTCTTCTGGACCCTTGTCCCTGACAACATAGGACCCTACTCATTTTTAGAACCCTATGCTTTCAAGATCAAAGGTTTGGAGAGCAGAAGACCTGTCTTCTGGACCCTTGTCCCTGACCACATAGGACCCTACTCATTTTAAGAGCCCTATGCGTTCAAGATCAAAGGTTTGGAGAGCAGAAGACCTGTCTTCTGGACCTTTGTCTCTGACCACATAGGACCCTACTAATTTTTAGAGCCCTATGCGTTCAAGGTCAAAGGTTTGGAGAGCAGAAGACCTGTCTTCTGGACCTTTGTCCCTGACCACATAGGACCCTACTCATTTTTTTGAACCCTATGCGTTCAAGATCAAAGGTTTGGAGAACAGAAGACTTGTCTTCTGGACCTTTGTCCCTGACCACATAGGACCCTACACATTTTTAGAGCCCTATGCGTTCAAGGTCAAAGGTTTGGAGATCAGAAGACTTGTCTTCTGGACCTTTCTCCATGAATGCATAGGACCCTAAATATGAGTAATACTAAGTACAGCATTCAGCCCCATCCAGCCGCAGTATGCCATGGGCTTTGACAGGTTGGACGATGGGCTGGATGATGCCTCTGGTTCTCCCAGCCGCACTAAAATGCCAGGACGGCACACTGCACAGAGAACACCCCATGCGCAAGGACCCTAATTTTCTGACCATCTCTTGAATGCCTTATAAGCTGACAATTACAAGATGTATTTATTAACACTCATGCTAAATAGTGAAGAGCGTATAGAGCCAAAAATCAGGTCAATCGGCAAATTGCAAAGTATTTTGTCTAATTATAAAAGTGGCCTGCAGAGAATAATACATTTCATGAATCATTATTACCTCGTCACAGATCTGCATGAAGGCAAAATAAAAAGTCTAATATACCAACTCTATAGAGAACACACTTATCACACAGGATTTACAGCGCTTGGCTGGTAAGGTGCCTACAGACACTAGAAGGTCCAGGTAATACGGATGATCATTGCACCAACACTGGGCAAACTTGTATGTTTATAGAGATGGGAGACCAAGCACTGCAGCCACCAGCCAATTATTGGTGAGCAATACTGAAAAGGGCTAAAATAGGCATCACACAGCTCACTGCGTTTTACCAAACAGGCTAGTGTGAGCCTAGCCTTAGGTACAGTTCACACTGGTGCCCTGCGGTTTTGCCGCAGATGGGGTGCAGCACAGTCTACCTGCATTTTTTTGTGTGGGTTACCCATGGTTTCCTATAGACATCTATTATGTCCTGCGTTTTTGGAGCGTTTTCTGAAAGTGCATCAAAAATGCAGCACGCTGGACTTTTGGTGCGCTTTCAGAAAATGTGACAAAAACGCGGGATATAATAGAATTTTATGGTAAATTATGGGTGACCTGCACAAAAAAAAAAACACAGGTACGCTGCGCTGCACCCAAGCTGCGGCAGACTGTGGCTCGGCAGTGTGAAAGCGACCTTAGAGAGGCACCTGTTTAGCAACACAAAAAACTCCAATTGTGATACCTAATAGACAACTCCAAGGACCCGTTTACACTAGAAACTGCACATCTACTTGTATTTTATTTGTTTGTTTTTTGCTTTTATTTTGTGTTTTTTATTTTATTTTGTTTGTTATTTTTATTTTGTGTCATTCATATAAATAAACCAAGTCAACGCACCTGTGTTGAAGTGCGCAGCCACATATGGAATGGTTATGTGTGATTTTATACATGTTAGGGGTGTGTTAGCTTTCCATTCAATTTAAATGGGCTGCCTTAACACAACGCATGTTACCACGCAACAAAATATGCGTTAATGCAAGGCTTGACAAATTTGCTTTGAATCTAGGGGCCAGCTAAAAAAGTTAGGCGCCATATATTTTTTTTTTGTATGACTCAGTGATGAGCCCCAGTGTCGTTACTAGTGTTGGTATCACCACCCTCCACCAACTACAGACCCCTCTCTCTCATTAAAGACCCACCCACTAAGTACAGATCCCCCTCACTAAATACAGACCCTGCTCCCACAGTATAGATCCCTGTCACTAAATACAGACACAGATCAAAGCCCAGGCGCCAGGGTGAAATTTCTAGTCGCATTGGCGACCTGGCGCCTGGGATTTGTCAAACTGCAAAGACGTAAATGGGCTCCTAATACCTTGCACATATATTTCAAAGCAATGACCCTTCTTTACTAAGGACCCATTCACACCAAGAAAAGCATTACCCATTCACCGTAAGAAGAAGGCAATTGGTTTATTTCACGCTGTGTAGTGTGCACTGAAAGAAGTAGGACATGTTGCATTTTGGCACGGCGCATTTCAGCGCACTATGAGGCACCGCAATAATAACTTTAAAAAAATTAAATGTAAAGCAACGTGATGCCTGTACACAATGCACAGGCAGTGTTAAACTGGCCATACATTATACAATTTTCTCATCCAATTTTAGATTTACCGTAAACTATTTAGTGCAAGGGCCTGCCTGATTGCAAATTGGAAGGTTTGACCTCATATTATATGGTTTTGGTAAATTTAAAGGGAAATGGTACAACAATTTGAATAATGTATGGCCAGCCTTAAAATGCACACCACAGTGCATGTGTTATACACACATCAATGCATGCCCACAAAAATGGGCACTAAGTGTTTTATTTTTTTATAAAAAGGTAGTTGAGCAGTACAAACAACCTTGTTGTTTCTATCACTGGATAAGATGTTTACAAACAACCTGATACAATGCATTATAATGTGAGCAAATACACAACAATTTAAGGGGTCACCCCACATGTCTCTCTGACTCCCCATTGGCCAGGAGCTAAATAGACAAGATCACACAGGATCACAGGTCCTCTCATCTGCCCTCACCATTACAAGCTTCACGCTCTCTTCCAAATATTTATTTTAGTTTGCTGCAGCAAGAGGAGTGAGACTGCAAGGCAGATCAGAGCAGCTCTGTTTTCTAGGAGAAGGTGCTGTGACAGTACTGGTAAGACATCAGATACTAAGAGGGGATCCGACCACCATAGCAGTCCGATGACCCCCCCTATTCATCCATGAGGTTCTATGAGGACAAGACACATACCGGAGACGATGATCACTGTCAGGAGGACAGATCTGAGCCCCGGGCAGGACATCTCCATGATATCTCCTGAGATGCAGTAATACAATCCACACACAGCCCGCTGTACGATGTACACTATAATCCAGATCAGGCCGATGTCTCCATGTGTGTATGGAGAAGATCCGATCCTCCGGTACAGCGATCAGCAGACTGCAAGCCCCGGCTCACCGTCCTTGTCTACAGAATAGTGGCGGAGCCTGGCTCTATTCTCTGCATTATAAACAGAGGGGCGTGTGGGGGAGGAGGGCTCAACTCCATCCTGCTCTGCAATCACGACCCAGCTACAGCCTGCTATGGATCTTCTCACTCTGCTCTACCACCATCCTCTATGGGGGGACCAAGGCTGGATAGTCCTCAATGTCACCTATACTACCCTCTATGGGGGGACCAAGGCTGGAAAAATTCCTCAATGTCACCTATACTACCCTCTATGGGGGGACCAAGGCTGGATAGTCCTCAATGTCACCTATACTACCCTCTATGGAGGGACCAAGGCTGGATAGTCCTCAATGTCACCTATACTACCCTCTATGGAGGGACCAAGGCTGGATAGTCCTCAATGTCACCTATACTACCCTCTATGGAGGGACCAAGGCTGGATAGTCCTCAATGTCACCTATACTACCCTCTATGGAGGGACCAAGGCTGGATAGTCCTCAATGTCACCTATACCATCCTCTATGGGGGGGACCAAGGCTGGATAGTCCTCAATGTCACCTATACCATCCTCTATGGGGGGGGGGGACCAAGGCTGGATAGTCCTCAATGTCACCTATACTACCCTCTATGGGGGGACCAAGGCTGGATAGTCCTCAATGTCACCTATACCATCCTCTATGGAGGGGACAGAGGCTGGAAAAAATTCTCAATGTCACCTATACTATCCTCTATGGGGGGACCAAGGCTGGATAGTCCTCAATGTCACCTATACCATCCTCTATGGGGGGACAAAGGCTGGATAGTCCTCAATGTCACCTATACCATCCTCTATGGGGGGACCAAGGCTGGATAGTCCTCAATGTCACCTATACCATCCTCTATGGGGGGACCAAGGCTGGATAGTCCTCAATGTCACCTATACCATCCTCTATGGGGGGACCAATGCTGGATAGTCCTCAATGTCACCTATACCATCCTCTATGGGGGGACAGAGGCTGGGATAGTCCTCAATGTCACCTATACTACCCTCTATGGGGGGACCAAGGCTGGATAGTGTTCAATGTTACCTATACCATCCTCTATGGGGGGACCAAGGCTGGAAAAATTCCTCAATGTCACCTATACTACCCTCTATGGGGGGACCAAGGCTGGAAAAATTCCTCAATGTCACCTATACTATCCTCTATGGGGGGACCAAGGCTGGATAGTCCTCAATGTCACATATACCATCCTCTATGGGGGGACCAAGGCTGGATAGTCCTCAATGTCACCTATACCATCCTCTATGGGGGGACCAGGGCTGGATAGTCCTCAATGTCACCTATACTATCCTCTATGGAGGGGACCGAGGCTGGGATAGTCCTCAATGTCACATATACTACCCTCTATAGGGGGACCAAGGCTGGATAGTCCTCAATGTCACCTATACTAGCCTCTATGGGGGGACCAAGGCTGGATAGTCCTCAATGTCACATATACTATCCTCTATGGAGGGGACCGAGGCTGGGATAGTCCTCATTCTTCAATGTCACCTATACTCTCCTCTATGGAGGGACCAAGGCTGGAGAGTCCCCAATGTCACATATACTATCCTCTATGGGGGGACCAGGGCTGAGATAGTCCTCAATGTCACCTATACCATTCTCTATGGGGGGACCAAGGCAGGGATAGTCCTCAATGTCACCTATACTATCCTCTATGGGGGGACCAGGGCTGAGATAGCCCTGAATGTCACCTATACCATCCTATATGGGGGGACCAAGGCTGGGGTGGTCCTCAATGTTACCTATACCATCCTCTATAAGGGGGACCAAGGCTGGGATAGTCCTCAATGTCACCTATACTATCCTCAAGGGGGACCAAGGCTGGGATAGTCCTCAATGTCACCTATACTATGCTCTATGGGGGGACCAAGGCTGGAAAAATTCCTCAATGTCACCTATATTATCCTCTATGGCGGGACCAGGGCTGGATAGTCCTCAATGTCACCTATACTATCCTCTATGGAGGGGACCGAGGCTGGGATAGTCCTCAATGTCACCTATACTATCCTCTATGGAGGGGACCGAGGCTGGGATAGTCCTCAATGTCACCTATACTATCCTCAATGGAGGGGACCGAGGCTGGGATAGTCCTCATTCTTCAATGTCACCTATACTATCCTCTAAGGAGGGACCAAGGCTGGAGAGTCCCCAATGTCACATATACTATCCCCTATGGGGGGACCAGGACTGAGATAGTCCTCAATATCACCTATACCATCCTCTATGGGGGGACCAAGGCAGGGATAGTCCTCAATGTCACCTATACTATCCTCTATGGAGGGGACCGAGGCTGGAATAGTCCTCGATGTCACCTATACTATCCCCTATTGGGGGGGGGGACCAAGGCTGGGATAGTCCTCAATGTTACCTATTCCATCCTATATGGGGGAACCAAGGCTGGGACAGTCCTCAATGTCACCTATACCATCCTCTATGGGGGGACCAAGGCTGGGATAGTCCTCAATGTCACCTATACTATGCTCTATGGGGGGACCAAGGCTGGAAAAATTCCTCAATGTCACCTATACTATCCTCTATGGGGGGACCAGGGCTGGATAGTCCTCAATGTCACCTATACTATCCTATATGGGGGGACCAAGGCTGGAGAGTCCTCAATGTCACCTATACTATCCTCTATGGGGGGACCAAGGCTGGGATAGTCCTCAATGTCACCTAGACTATCCTCAAGGGGGGACCAAGGCTCTAGAGTCCTTAATGTCACCTATACTATCCTCTATGGGGGGGGACCAAGGCTGAAGAGTCCTCAATGTCACCTATACCATCCTCTATGCAGAGACCAAGGCTGGAGAGCCCTCAATGTCACCTATGCCATCCTCTATGGGGGACCAAGGCAGGGATAGTCCTCAATGGCACCTATATCATTCTCTATGGGGAGATCAAGGCTGGGATAGTCCTCAATGTCACCTATACCATTCAGGAGACACTGTGCTGTATGGAGGGGACCAAGGCTGGGGGATAGATTAATGTCACCTATACCTTCCTGGAGACACTATGCTTTAGGATGGGGACCAAGGCAGGGATAGTAGTCCTCAATGTCACCTATATCACCCAGGTGACACTGTACTGTATGGAGGGGACCAAGGCTGGAATACTCCTTAATATCACCTTTACCATCCAGGAGACACTGTGTTGCACTGAGGGCACCATGGCCGGGATAGTCCTCAATGTCACCTACACCATCCAGTTGCGTACACCTCCTTATGTGACTTATACCATCCAGAAGACACCAGTGGCTAGGCTAGGCCAAGGCTAGGACAGCCATAAATGGAACTTACACCATCAAGGACGCACATGATGCCTAGCAAGAACACAATGGCACAATGATCATTATGCAGGCTGGCTACAAAATGTGCTAAGAAATCTTTTGTTTGTTTGTTATGTGCATTGTACTTCCATGTGCACCTTCTTGCAAATGGCAGTTATAGATTGGGGTGGTTGCCACTTTTATGTTCAGTTGGATGAGTTGGGTGCAGGGACGCACTGGATGCCTTTGCGGCATGCTGGACGTTAAATGCATCCCTTTGCCTTTAAGAAGGGTGGTTTCCCTCTAGGTACACCTGCTCTTAACCACTTACGGACCACTTACGGACCACTGCACGATATACATTGGCTGTTTGAAGAGGCATATCTCTGTTATGGCAGCAGCTATCTGCCATAACCCAGGTATCCACTTCTTCTGCCGGCGGTTCGATTTCCGATAATGGTGGTCTCTGCGGTGGATTCGCCCCCTCCCGCGCCCTCCATTGCTTACCGGAGCCGTCGGCAGCAGCGGAGGCGATTAGGTCCTTCTCGTGGCTGGGTATGGAGACCAGTGAGGGGAAGATGGCCCCCACCGGTCTCCATACCATAACAGTGCGGAAGAGACGACAAAACGTCACTTCCGCCCAAAGCTCTTAAAGGGCCTTTTTTTTTCAAATTACAACTTTTTTTAAACACGCCCCGTCCCGCCGAGCTCGTGTGCAGAAGCGAATGCATACCTGAACAGCGCCCGCATATGAAAACGGTTTTCAAACCACACATGTGATGTATCACTGTGATTGGTAGGGCAAGAGCAGTAATTCTAGACTTCCTCTGTAACTCAAAACATGCAACCTGTAGAATTTTTAAATGTCACCTATGGATATTTCACAAAATAAACTATTTACACTTCAATTTCTGAAAGCATTGTTAATATACAGCATTTTTTCACACCTGTCTAAAACATTTGCACAGTAGTGATAATGAATAATGATCCCATTATTTGGAGCAGAGTGGGCATACAGACTCTTAATCACCTCTTTCTGGTAGGGGAGCTCTGCATCTTTGATTTATTTGGCATGTTATCTCCCTAACTGGTATGTCTCCATTCCATCTTAGACATGCTATTAGGGCCCCATTTCACAGGATATCTGCACTTCAGCAGTATCCTTAATGCCGCGTACACACGATCACTTTTTGTGATGAAACAAAACGATGTTTTTCAAACTTAATTTTCCAAAATGTACACACCATCGTTTTTCCAAAATGCTCTAGCAAAGCGTGGTGACGTACACCACGTTCGACGGCAATCTGTTCCATTGAAGCTCCGTCTCATAACTTGCTTCTGAGCATGCGCGGGTTTAAAAACGTAGTTTTCAACATCGTTTTGCCCACACACCATCACTTTTTATGACACAAAAAACAAAGGCCCAGATTCACAGAGCAATTACGCCTGTCTAACTGGTGTTAGACAGGAGTAATTTCAAATTTCGCGCGCCGTATCACTAGTTTGAATCCTCAAACCATGATACAGCGGCTTCGGGCTTCGATCCGAGAGGCTTACGTCTTCGTAAGCCTTCGGATCTACGCTACGATATTTTTGCGGCCGCTGGGAGGAGTTCGCGTCGTTTTCATGCGTCGGGATATGCAAATGAGTTTTTACGGCGATCCACGAAGATACGAGCGGTCTTCGCAATCGCTTACGTCTATTTTTTTCTACGTACTGTTAGACCAGCTTTTTGCTGGTCTAACAGTGCGTAACCCATGTTAAGTATGGCCGTCGTTCCCGCGTCGAATTTAAAATATATATATTTTTTTTTACGTAACTCGTTCGGGAATAGGAATGTCCGTAAACGACGCTACTCAAGAAAAAATGACGTAACGACGTGATTTCGCGCAATGCACGGCGGGAAATTTGGGAACGGAGCATGCGCAGTTCGATCGCCGCGGGAACGCGCCTATTTTAAATGCTTCACGCCCCCTAATCGCGTATATGGATTGCGCCGGGAGAAATACACTACGCCGCCAGGTAAAATACGGCGGCGTAGTGTATTTGGGAAACGCTGCGATAATCGAATTGTATCTGAATCTGGCCCCTAGTTTTGAAAAACGACACAAAAAATTCAAACAGGTTCGAATTTATTTTTTGGTCGTTTTTTTTGAAGACATAAAACAACGTTTTGCCCACACACGGTGATTTTAAAAGACGTTTTTGAAAACGTCGTTTTTTTTCATCACAAAAAGTGATCGTGTGTACGCGCCATTACAGTCCCTGCTGAGAGCTGCTGACTTCAGTAAACCCCATGCTCATCTGATTACTTATCATGGAACTCAAACCTTTTTCTTGTTCCAGAAATGAAAGAATGAACTACTTACTATTTCAGGAGGAATGGGAGAATGAGGAGGCCCAATGGAGATACCCCTATGTTTTTGCTTATTGGGGCCAAATTATGACTAGATTGTCTAAGGCATTCCTTCTACCTGTATTACCAGTACCTAGTAATTTTTCTCCTTCACTGATGAAGCGGCACTGAAGGGCACTGATTAGGTGGCACTAAAGAGGAGGCACTAATGTGCCGCACTATTTATTTTCATTTTGTGCTCTCCCTCTACATTCATTTTGTGTTCTCCCTTTATTTTCATTTTGTGTTCTCATAGAAAAATGCTTATATGAGCTCTGTAATAGGTAACTTCATGTTATATCTTTACTCATCTGTATATACACTATGCATGTGATCTTGTCCTGTTGACTTTACTTACCCTTTTATTGTACTTCACAGTTACCCATTATCCTTGTCAATAAAAAAAGTTTTGATTAAAAAAAGAAAAATGCCACACTTATGGGCACAGATAGGTGGCAATGATATGCGGAACTGATGAGAATTGATAGGCAATACTGATGGGTACAGATAGGTGGCACTGATTGGTACTGAAAGGTGGCACTAATATGTGGCACTGATGGGTACTGATGGGTGGCACTGATGGGCACTGAAAGGTGGCACTAATGGGCACTGATAGGTGGCACTGATGGGTACTGATGGGTGGCACTGATGGGCGACACTGATGAGCAGGCACTAATAGGCAGCACTCATTGGTATCACTGATGGGTACTTATTGGTGTCACTGATGGGCAAAGACTGGCATCACTTGCTGGGCACTGTTGGGGCTGCACTGTAATAGGGCACTGATGATCAGTGCCCTGATTATCTGTGCAGTCTCCCCTGTCTGTGTGAGGCGAGGAGAGACGATAAATGGTACTTCCGCATTTACACGTGATTGGCTGTGATTGGACACAGCAGATCACATGGTTATAGAGCCACGTCATCTTCAGGTGCACGAGTGTGGTGACACTCTTGAGAGGGGATCCTGTCTGCTGTAATTTTCCTATACAGCGGTTGGAAGGTGGTTAAATTACATTGCTAATTGCATATTGTACTTGTTTGGAGCCTAAATACTGAAATTAGCACTTAAAAATGTAAATTTAACTTTTGGAAATGGCAGTAAAAACTTGGCGGTGACACCAAATGTCCTTCCCCTGGACATCGAGGAATCTCTTTCATTTTGGCAACCTGGTGGATCCCCTGTCCCGTAGACCCCCCTTTGCCAAATTACAGACACAACATGACCTCCCAAGCCAGGAATTCTACGGGCAGGGGTGGACTGACCATTAAGTCACTCGGGCACTGCCCGAGGGCCCCCTGCCACTAGGGGCCCCCATCAGGGTTGCCAGGCTCAGTAAAACGGATTTGGCAGCGAAAAGCTCGATCTGCACGCTCTATAAAGAAAATGCCTATAAAATCTTGTGCTTCTGGTACATGACTCCGGACGTCCTCTAGCTTGGACCGTTGTTGGCGTTGTCTTGGGGCTAGGGGTACCCTCCTCCACATTTATTGGAGCTGCCCGATAATACTCCCTTTCTGGGACACGGTCCGGCAATTGCTGAAGCGACTCCTGGACAGACAGATTCCCCCGTCCCCAAAATATTTCCTCCTGGGTCTTTCACCACTAAAGCTCCCGTCCCCGTATAAGAAACTGGCCAGCCACATCCTTACGGCAGCAAGATGTTTAGTGGCGTTGCATTGGAAACGCCGCTCTCCCCCTCCCCAAGAGGCCCTATACGCCTGGATCAAGGACGTGGAGACTATGGAGAAAATGACCGCCAGGTTGCGGGACCTGATGGAGGCACATGACGCTGTCTGGGAGCTGTGGCATCGCGGGGAGGACCAGCCTTTAGATGGTATGTGGCCCAACGTGATGACATTCTCACCCTACCCTGCTCCTCTATTCTTCTCCCCTCTTTTCTTCTTTCTTTCCCTTTTCTTTTTTTCTTCCATAACATTGGAGTCCGCTGATGACTCCGACTGACATACTATTCAGCTGTTAGGCTTCTTGACCACTCTAGCCACAACACACAGGCAGTCCTTATAGATGAGGGCAAGTTTGCACCCCACCACACTGGCGCTATCGGAATCGATAGACAAGCTGATATTGCAGACTACAGTAAGCAAAGGTACTGAGCACTCTGTTTTAATATTACTGTTCCTTCTTCTGCATCCTGCATCCTTTGTCTTTATCTGCATCCTTTTTTTGGAGGACTGTAAGTTATGTATGCACAAACTTTTGATCAATAAAATTGTTATTGGCAAAAAAAAAAAAAAACTTGGTGGTGCCAGTAAGAGCCGGTTCACACTGAGGCGACTCGTCAGGCGACTCAGCCACCTGACGAGTCGCTTCCCATTCTATGCAATAGAACCGTTCTAATAGGAGCGACGCAAAAAGGTTCTTGTACGACTTTGGGGGCGGCTCGGGGGAACTTGCATTGACTTCTATACAGAGGTCATTTTGCAGGTCGACTCTAAAGTCGTCTTCAGGGCGCCTTGCGGAGTCGCCTCCAAAGTCGTGCCGCCTAAGTGTGAACCGGCTCTTAATCTTGGGTGTTATGTCAGTAAATTTCAATCAGGTAGGTTGGTAATACCGGTGCAAGGGCCAGGAGCAGGGCCCCTTACACAGCTTCAGTCTGAAATTGAGAAGCGGGGGGGGCTGCCGCGAATTGAGAAGCGGGGGGGGGGGGTCCTTTACATGAAAAATAAGAAATAAAGGAAAATATAAAAAGGGGGGGTAGAGCCATCCGGGGCCCTGGGGACCTCTGGGCCCTTCAATAATGTTTTTTTAAAGAAATTACAAAAAAAGGGGGTTTCCATGCGGGACCTCTGGGCGCTTTGATAAAACGAAACCTCTGGGACCTTTAATAAAAAAAGAAATAAAAAACATATATATATATAAAAAAGAAATAGACATTTATAAAAAAAAAAAAAGGGGGGGGGTGCCTTCCAGGGCCCTGGGGACCACTGGGCACTTTAATAAAAAAAAAGATATATATATATATATATATATATATATATATATATATATATAAACAAAAATAAAAAAATAAACATTTATAAAAAAAAGGGGGTTTGACACATGGGACCCTGGGGACCTCTGAGCCCTTTAACCACTTGTCCTCTGCCCACCGTCAAATGACGGCGGGGGCGGAGGACTCCATTATCCTGACATCACGTCATATGAAGTGATGTCCTTTTAAAGCCGCGGGCACACCCGCCGCTCTGCTGGGATCTCGTGCGAGTGCCCGGCGGCATTGATCGCCGCCGGGCACACGCGATTGCTCAGTAACTGAGCGGGGACGTGGAGCTCTGTATGTAAACACAGAGCTCCACGTCCTGTCAAGGAGAGAGGAGACCGTTGCTGTGTCCCTTGTACATAGGGACACAATCGGTCACCTCCCCCAGTCACCCCCCCTCCCCCCACAGTTAGAACACTCATAGGACACACATTTAACCCCTTCCCCGCCCCCTAGTGGTTAACCCCTTCACTGCCAGTCACATTTATACAGTAATCAATGCATATTTATAGCATTGTTCACTGTATAAATGTAAATGGTCCCAAAAATGTCAGAAAAGTGTCCGAAGTGTCCGCCATAACGTCGCAGTCCCAATAAAAAGATCGCAGATCGCCGCCATTAATAGTAAAAAAAAAAAAAAAAATGCCATAAACTATCCCCTATTTTGTAAACACTATAAATTTTGCGCAAACCAATCGATAAACGCTTATTGCATTTTTTTTTTTACCAAAAATATGTAGAAGAATACGTATTGGCCTAAACTGAGGAAAAAAATATTTTTTTTATATATTTTTAGGGTTATTTATTACAGCAAAAAGTAAAAAATATTGAATTTTTTTAAAAATTGACGCTCTATTTTTGTTTATAGCGCAAAAAATAAAAACCGCAGAGGTGATCAAATACCACCAAAAGAAAGCTCTATTTGTGGGAAAAAAAGGACGCCAATTTTGTTTGGGAGCCACGTCGTACGACCGCGCAATTGTCAGTTAAAGCGACGCAGTGCCGGAAGCTTAAATTTTGTCTGGGCAAGAAGGGGGTGTAGGTGCACAGTAGGCAAGTGGTTAATATATATATATATAAAAAGAAATAAAAAGAAAAAAAAAGAAATAAAATAATATAAAAAAGGAGAGTTGTCATCCGGAGCCCTGGGGACCTCTGGGCCCTTTAATAACAATAATAATTATTTATATATATATATATATATATATATATATATATATATATATATATATATATATATATATATAATAAGAAAAGATGTAAAAAAATACATAGAAAATATATTTAAAAAAAAAAAAAAAAGGGGGTTGTCATATAGGGCACTGGGGATCTCCGGGCCCCTGGGGACCTCCAGACCCCTAAAAAAAATTGGTCCCTTTAATAAAAAAATTAAAAAAAAATATATTAAAAAATATATTTTATTTATAAAAAATAAATAAAAAAAGGGGGGTTGCCATCCGGGGCCTCCGGGCCCCTGGGGACCTCCGAACCTCTAAAAAAAATAAAAGAAAAAATTTGGCCCTTTAATAAAAAATGGAATAACAATATATTAAAAGAATATATTTTTTTAATAAAAAATAAATAAAAAAAGTGAGGGTTGCCATCTGGGGCCCTGGGGGCCTCTGGACCCCTAAACCTTTAAAAAAAAAAAAACTTACAGGTGTACTGCCTGTACCCCCCTGATGGCGGCCCTGGCCAGGAGTATCACATACAGGGTGAAATGGTCAGGAGATTGTATCTTGTATTGTTATCTTGTTATTTTGACTGGAGTTCTAATTTAAAATACAAAACAGCAAGAAAAAAAAGTACAAAAGCCTCATCTAAATATACCTTCTGGTAAATGTTAAAATACAAAGTGAAAATGGTTATTTATTTAAAGTGTATTATAATTTTGTTTAAATAAGACACAAAACAATGTGCAAAGCACAGTTCCCCGAAGTAATTTTAACAAGCAATTGCATATAATTTTTTCCCACTATAGAAAACTGAAGATTCTTTGGGTCCTATGGTTTACCACTATATCCTTGTTTTTTTGCAATGCCTATTAAATATGCCCGTATGTACAAAAAGCAACACTGATTTGCATTCAGCATATTTATGTAAACATAGCATGTCCTGCACAAAAATGTTCTATGTTTCATCTTGCTTTGTGTGTGAGCCTCTAATGTCATACCATATGCAAACCTTATGCCATAGCTTTAGGTGATTCTCCACTGAAGAAATCTGTTCAGCATTAATTCTACCTACTGACCTTTAAGACCACCCTTGTATTTTAGTACACATGGTCTTTGCTAAGTGTCATTCTGCACTCCATATTACAGTAATCAGTTTCTTCTGTTTCTGTGTTCTAAAAATGCATAAATGTGAGCGGTACGTTTCCTTTCTCTCTGCAGCGGGGGAATCATTTTATGGGTCAGGCACTTTACCTTTGATGTAGGATATAACAAATATAGGACAGTGACTGGCCAAACTCTTGATGTGAACAGTACATATCCGTTGTGTAAAGGCAATTAGAAGGTGAGATAGTAACCATCATTTAAAGGGTATGGTGATGTATCCACATTTCCTTGTATCCCGAGTACTAACAAGTAATATGTATTCGCCTTATTCTATTTTACACAGATGTTCTTCACTAATGCCCTGTACACAGCTCCGTCGGAATTCCACTCAAGCTGTCTTGCATACACACAGTCACACTAAAATCCGACCATCAAGAACGCGGTGGCGTAAAATGCTTAGACAAGCTGAGAAAATTAAATTGCTCGGTGGAGCATGCGTCTATTTGTTTCCGAGCATGCATGGTGTTATTTCTGGCGGAAAAGCATACAGGCGCTCTGAATTTCCAATCAAATTTTTTTCCAGCGGAAAAATTTAGAACATCTAATTCCGTTGGGATTTCCAACGGAAAAAGTCCGATGGGGCATACACATTTTGCTTGTGTGTACAAGGCATCAGGCCTCGTACACACGACCGAGGAACTCGTCATAAAAAACACATAGTTTTCCTCGACGAGTTCCTTGTTAGGCTTGTCGAGAAACTTGACAAGCTGTCTTTGCGTACACACTGTCAAGACCAAATCTCCTCGTTCTCAAACGCGGTGACGTACAACACATACGACGGCAGGGGAAGTTCAATTCCACTGGCGCAGCCCTTGGGGCTGCTTTTGCAAATCTCATGTTACTGCGTGTTAAGTAAAAGTTTGGTAAGAGACATTTGCACTTTTTAGTCTGTTACAGCGTGACAAATGTGCAAACGCTACTTTTACCGAAGGTGCGCTCCCGTCTCATACTTTATTCTGAGCATGCGTGGGTTTCTAAGCATACACACAAACGTGTTCCTCGTCGAAAACCAGCCCGACGAGAAACACGACAAGGAAATTGAGACTCCCGACGAGGAAAAAGGGAACTTGTTCTCTTTTTTTCTCGTCGAGTTCCACGTCAGTTTTCTCAATGAAAAGCATACACACGACTGTTTTCCTCTGCAAAAAAGCTCTGCCACCAAGTTTCTTGATGGATTCTGTCGAGGAAAACAGTCGTGTGTACGAGGCCTAAGTGTCACTCTGCATTCTTTA
Organism: Rana kukunoris; assembly: GCA_029574335.1. Lineage (NCBI taxonomy): Eukaryota > Metazoa > Chordata > Amphibia > Anura > Ranidae > Rana > Rana kukunoris. Next base: position 329,384,976 of record CM056053.1, on the reverse strand, counting down.
CTACAACAATCAGGCCCCATTCACACTTAGTAATTTGGAATTGCAGACAGAGCTGTGCCAATTCTGCCCACAATTCACATTTACGCAAAAAATTGTGGCAATTTGTGCAATGCATGTTTGGGTCCTGTACATACTGTGACAGAAAAAATCATGCAGAGCTTATCACCCAAAAAAGTACATGAAATTCTTTTGCATGACAAACGTGCATAGCAGGGGCGTAACTAGAAATCACAGGGCCCCATAGCAAAATGTTGTATGGGGCCCCCCCAGAGCCGCCCTAGTGTCAATGCAGCGTGACCTATGCCCCATACAGCATGACCTGTGCCCCATACAGCGTGACCTGTGCCCCATACAGCGTGACCTGTGCCCCATACAGCGTGACCTGTGCCCCATGCAGCGTGACCTGTGCCCAATGCAGCGTGACCTGTGCCCCATACAGCGTGACCTGTGCCCCATACAGCGTGACCTGTGAGCCCATACAGCGTTGCCCGTGCCCAATACAGCCTGGTCTGCCTGTGCCCAATACAGCCTGCCTGTGCCCCATACAATGTGACCTGTGCCTAATACAGCGTTGCCTGTGCCCAATGCGGCATGACCTGTGCCCAATACAGCGTTGCCTGTGCCCAAAACAGCCTGGCCTGCCTGTGCCCAATACAGCCTGGTCTGCCTGTGCCCCATACAGCATGACATGTGCCAAATACAGCATTGCCTGTGCCCAATACAGCCTGGCCTGCCTGTGCCCAATACAGCCTCACCTGTGCTGAGGAAGAGGCAAGCTGGCCGGATCAGCAGAGAGCGGGAATGCCCACTGTAATAGCTTTCATTTGAATTTCCCGTCTTCCCGGGGCTCATCGTCACATAGCCCCACCTCTTAGCCCAACGCCTTTGATGACTTCACATGTCCCACACTGGAACGACGTACTGTCGATCTAAGGTGCCGGGCCAAGAGGTGTAGCTATGTGACATGAGCCCCGGGACCACTGGAAGTTCTAATGAAAGCTATTACATCAGACAATTCCGCTCTCTGCCGATACAGACAGCTCGCCTCTTCCTCTCCTCTCTCTTCCCCTGGCTGGGAGACCATGCCGGCGATGCTCTTATCCTCACCGGGCCCCCCTTATTCTCACTCGACTGCGGGCCCCATAGCGCCCACGTGGGTCGCTATGGCGGTAGTTCCGCCACTGGTGCATAGGGCAGCCTATTCAACTGAATGGGCTGCCCTATGTGACGCACGGTAATGTCTGTAAATTGCTCACACTACATGAAGTTTGAATGGTGTCTCAATCTCATTGGTTTGTATTTCATAATATTACGTACAATGAGTTGTACATGCTGACTCTCTATGATGACTCAATACAAGTGTTATGCTTTACACATTTTAAAGTTAAATATATTAATATGTATATGTAATTTATATATTTATTTTATATATATATATATATATATATATATATATATATATATATATATATATATATATATTGATAGTGCGAGGCCCTGCCACTGTGTAAATGGTTGTAGAAAGGACACTGGGTTCACATGTATGCAGGGTGCAGTACTCTTGAGTATCAGTGTCCAGGTCTTGTTGAGGACCAGCGGGTTGTTTTGTGTCCAAGCGCACACAGTCCTTATAACAAAGACTTGGGCATAGATCAGAGCTTCAGCCAGAAGGGAGGTGTGCTCCCATTAGAAGACAGGTGTGTGATCCTATCTGAAGACTGAGGTAATGTACTCAAGAGACAGCACTGCATGTTGGAGAGATTCCATGTCCATTGGGCAAGAGAGTTGGGATGGCTGAGTGAGTCTAGAAGACTGGTAGAGCAGAGGCAACTAGTAGAGTCCAGGGAACTGAGGTAATCTGGGGTTCTCGGAAGAGTGAGAGCCTGGGGTGTCAAGAGAACCCCTAAAGAGAAGCCAGGAGTAGACCTGTGTAGCTGGATGCTGTGACTACAGGTTGATAGAGCCAGGAGAGCTGGTGAGTTTGTCTGAGGGACCAGTGACAAGAGCAGTGGTGCTGCTGAAGAGAGAGCCAGGTGACTTTGTATTTTTGTTAACCTGTTTTGGCATTGTGTAACGAAAACCCTTGGGTGGACAACTGTGTGTGAACTTTGACTTTTTGTTTAATAAAAGTGGGCTAGAAAACCCTAGAAATTGTGTGAACTTACTAAAACACTTCTACGGCTGAGCTGCATTTCTTATATTACTATATATATAAATATACATATTCTGTATATATACTGTACATATGTACACATTGATTTACTAAAATAGTGAAAGTGCAAAATCTGGTGCCGTTGTGCATGGTAGCCAATTAGCTTCTAACTTCAGCTTGTTCAATTAGCCTTGGCAAAAATACCTGGAAGCTGATTGGTTTATATGCAGAGCTGCACCAGATTTTGCACTCTCCAGTATCAGTAAATCAAATCAACCCCCGTAGTGCCAATATTCCACAAACTAACTTTCCTGGAGGAAAGCTAGGGAAAAGGGTCTGATCCATGATCTGAACTATTCTGCATATCCTACATATAATAGAAAAGTGTGACGCATTGATATGATACTTTAGTCAATAATTAGATGTGACTAAAATAATCAAAGTAAAAAAGACTCATACAATATCAACCTGCCGTTTGATCAGTTTAGTAAACTTTCGATTGATTTCAATGCTGGTGATGTGTCGATATGTGCCTGCCGTTGAAAAGTACCTGGGCATGAAATATGAGCTGGGCACATGCAGTGTTTTCCTATCTCTCTTTAAAGCACTATGTTCCGTGGCTTTCTCCTGCTTCTTTCTTCTGTTATCATCATGGTATCTTCTGACAAGTTCTCAGACACATGTGATAAAACCAGCCTGAAATTTGTGTTGGGGCGGGTGCTATAAATAAATTAGCCAAGAGCTTGCCTATTCACAGCACAGCTCTGCAAGCCTCTGCCTATGTGGAGGGGGGTGTGTGCCTTTCCTCCAATCAGCTGTCTCCCAGTGTAATCCAACACTACACTGCTGAGTGAGGAAGTGAAAATTCTAGCACCATGTGCACTTTCTAAACTGTATACAGTATAAAGATGAAGGCAGCAGCTATACATGTAAAACGTATTTAGAAGGATTCATTTCCCTGTGTATCATCTGAGGCTGTTCACTTCACTGGGAACACAGCTGGCTACTCACTGTGCATGGGCAAGATATGGCAGAGCTGTGTAAGAGGTCCAGCAGCCTCCTGGGACAAGTGGTGTATCCCACAAGGTTATAGGCAGGGGGAGGGGAATGGCCTAGGCCTAGGCAAAAATTGTGGAAGTAGGAGTAAGTATCTGTCGGTTTTTTGGATGGAAGAAAATCCTTTTTTTTCTTCCGTCTGTGAATCGGATCGGATGAATACAGACACACTTGTGTGTTCGCTCTACACACATGGGGTGCTTCTGCATATGCCTCAAGGCCATCCTAAGCCAAGCCACAGGACCTGCTTGGTGAAGGTCAGCGGTGGCAAGGTATCTCTTTCTATGCACAATATGTACTCGCTGACCACCCTGGCAGTTAGGTCCTGCAGAGGAATCACTCTCCTGCAGCACATCTTGGTGAACAGTCGACATATAAAGGAGCACTAACTTCACCTTCTACTATATCACATGCAGGTTGGACTACAAATAAAGGGGCACATTTGCCAACACCTGTTCCCCACTTAGGGACTGACTAATGTCAGTCACAGATCAGGCAATGAAGGCGGAGTAAGGGTAAGGGGTAGAGCAAAAGAAAGGCTATAAGGAGAGAGAGTACAGACAGTGACTTGAACTGAACAGTGCAGCAATCACCAAGCAGGGCAGGCGCACACTTCTGATATGTAGGTAGCTTTTTTAAACAACTGAGCATACAGCATAAAACTTGCTTATATATATATGTGGTTTGGGGTTTGTTTAGACTTCAACTTTAAATTATCATAACTAGAATCATGATCAGGAAAATGTCATGTACAACATACCGTACAGAGTACAGCAGTCAGGAATACTTAACATACGACATGAAGAGGAAGATTGTGCCAATGTGGGTGGCCAATGCTAGGAAGACCTGCTATTGATTGACAGCGGGAGAAAAAAGTTCCCCAACAATCAGCAAAAATAAATATTACCCTAGTATCAGACGTCAGTGGAAGGAAAAAAATACCTTAGTATTTGTGGTCTGTGGGAGGTACAAATGCCAAAATACTGGTTGCTGGTCAGTGGGAGGAATGCCCCAACATTGGTGTTCTTATTACATCTTCAATTACAGTATAATATTAATTGTTCTTGGGTTTTGGATAATATTTTGTGAAATAATAGATATAAACCTATGTATATACACATGACTAGAATAGCAGCAGCCATGTAAAACTCGGTGTGCCTTGTCATTAATGTCTTCTAACTATAGGCTGCTGACAGTTTGCAACATATTTTCATGTATTATGAAAGGTTCCAGGTCACTAACTCGCCTACCACTGGCATCCAGCTGGATAGAAATTGCTTCCTCTGCACCACATACATTTTTGTTGCAGTTGTGTGTTGTATACCTACAGGTGACCAATTCTGTATCCGGACCCAGAACCAATCTGCTATCAGAATAGGGTGACAGTTTGACCTAGTCTCCTAGGGGGTCAGTTGTAGCTGTACTTATGCAGAATGTGTAAAACTGTCTCTTTTAGCCTTTGGGGTTGATTTACTAAATCCAAATAGGCTGTTTCTCTTTTTAAGGGAATTTTAACTTTGCAAGGAAATGTTCTCTTTGCTTAGTGAATGTGGTGAAAATTTATTTTGCAAAGAATACCCAATCACATGCAAGTAAAATACATGTTGCGAAAAAATAAAACTTTTGTTTGCACATCATTGGATGAAAAAGTGAAAATTCCCTTGCAAAGTGAACAGCGTATTTAGTAAATCAACCCCTTTGTGTCCTCAGTCCCAGCAGGATGGGGAGTTGTGAGTTGGTAACGTTAAATGCTCAGTTTGAACTGCTGGTGTTTGTAATAGGTTCACTTTAAAGTGGATGATTTTTTTTTTTAACTAAGACTCATATCTGTTACAGCAGAGGATGTCATTTCATCTGTGCTCAGTCTAACCACAGAGATTTAATCCAGCTCTGAGCAGTCCTCTTATCTTTCTTCAGTAAGATAAAAACAGACACACTGTTCTTCCCTCTTGCTGTGAGTGACAGATTTCCTTATCTCATGCACAAGTGTGAGAGAGACATTCTATGTACTTCCCCCCCTTTTCTTCTCCAGCTCTCCCAGGATTGGCTGCTCCACACCTCAGCATGATTGGGCATGCTGAAGTCATGTGGTAACTTTCCTGGATTATGACTGGATGTTAGTTATCATGGGTCATAATCCCTGAGACCAGCAGAAGTTTAGTGTAAGAAATATTAATGCCTGGCCAAGGGGAGTGTAGAGGTGGGCAGGGAGTCTGCTGACATCACGACTCCACCCACCGAGCCCTGGATAACAGACCTTCCCACAGAATTCAGAGTATTGCAGAACTTCAAACAGCTAAAGTGGAGATATATGACAGGTAAAGATACATGCAGGAGGCATGTATATCCTTATAGATCAGCACTATGGAAGTAATTTAGAAATGATGAGAGTGGGTTTACATCCACTTTAAGGAAAACTGGGCACCTGTTCATCTAAACCAAGGGTCTCCAAATATTTCAGTAACAGGGTCACATTGTACATTTTACAAAAATGCATGGGCAACATTTTTTTATCGGAGTCCCCTCGTACATCAGGATCATCATCAGTGTCCCCATAAGTGTCAGCCTTACATCAAGGTCCCTATCAGAGTCCCCCTTATATCAGAATCTCCATAAGGGCCCCCTTACTTTAGGAACCCATCAGAGTCAGGAACCCATACATCGGGGTCCCCATCAAAGCCACTTTTACATTAGAATTCCCCAGAGCATCAGGATCTGCATCAGAGTCCCCTGTGACATAGGGGAGGGTTCAAATGGAGATCATAGGCAGCCTCTGCTGACCTTGATTCCTAATCTGTGCACATTAGGACAGGCCACTGACCCTAGCAGGGGGCTGGATAAAATATTTTAGTGTGCCAGATGTGGCCCACAGGCCGTAGTTTGGAAACCCCAGATCTAAACTAAAGAGTGTTGTGTCCACACCAGATGGGGTCAGGCGGTATCTACCATCACGGAAAGACGACACTGCCTTCTCCTAGCCAGGTATAAAAAGTTGTCCCTTTTAAACCAGTGAAAGTTGTTGTTAGGCTCGTTAGGTTATCATCTCTCCATTTTTATCCTCATGTAACCCCACTTTTTACTATGGGATGCAAATTATAGTATCATAGAGTAGCAATTATCTTTCACTAACATTCTAGATTAACACCAAGCCTGGAATCAGCTCTGAAGGTGGTGTGGGTATTTTCTACAGATGAGATAGTTTAGTGCATGTCAGTATCCACATATAAGACAGTTAATCATAATAATAGAAACATTACCTGTCAGTGTAACAGATGTTCCTTTTGATCTCAGTTACTATAAAAATATACATAAAAATACAATTTATGGTCTGTTGTTTTTGGTGTAACAAACGTTATTTTTCTGCATTGTATTCTAGACAGAAGTCTGCAATAAAACCTGATTTAAGGAAGAGTAAAATGATTACAAAATCAGCTGTGCAAAAATTGTCTATCAGCACGTCGGCCGCACTGCATGCAAATGGCTTCAGCAGACTTCATAGTGAATATAGAAAAGCAAGATCAAGGATGTGTATAGCACAGGGCCCCAAAGGAACATTAACCTCTGACCCTCATCATTCTCCCACTCACATAAAGAGCCCAAGGAAATATTTATTAGCATAATCTTAACAACTGAACTCAGTCAAACTGCCAGTGTGGCTTAATATTTGTGAATACCAAAGTGTGCATTAACACTTTTGTTGCTGCGAGATATAATTAAATTTACAACAAAACCATTCCATGTTTAAAAAATGATATTTAGATACATTGCAGTTATCAAATATTAGACTTAATGCAAACAGGTCTGGCTTGGATTTCATGTATGGTAAGTTTGAACAGGTAGTAGAACTGCACAAATGATATAAACGTATAATGAAGATAAGAACCTTGCCATAGGCATGCCTCACTAGGGATGGATTAAAGTGAGAATCTCACTTTGTCTCTGGTGGAGAAACAAAGGAGAGATACATGATCTACATCTTAATGCAGAGTATCAAAGACTAAGGATGCATTGGTGAGGGGTATGGATTAGAATGCTATTGAGAGAGATAGAATACAAGTTCTGATCTATAAGTATTGATCCATGTTCAGAAATAAGAGCTTTAAAGGTATAAAAATAGTAATAATCAGCGACATATCAGTACAAGTTCTCATCAATATAAAGTGGATCTAAAGGCTCAAGTTTTTTTTTTTTTTAAATTCTTTATTTATACAATACAACGGGCAGTCCCGCATGGGTCACAACAAAAGTACAACATATAGTGATAAGCTCAAACCTGTGAGCAAAGTGCATGGCAGTTATACAGTTACTGTATACTCAATCGAGTCGCACAATCAGGACCCGCGGGGACGCCTATATTTTCCTGTTTTCTAAGAGATAGCAAGCAGAAGTAGAAAGGGAACTAGTGGACAGCAACAGTTCCCGAGGGAAAGTTCGGGAGTAGGAGTAGAGAAGGGGTGGGGATGACATCCTCAAGTTTTTTTTTTAACCCTGATGCGTTCTATGCATTAGGGTAAAAAACCCTTATGGGTGCAGCTTCCCTCCCCAGACCCCCCCCCATTCTTATCTGAGCCCCATTTCGATCCAAAGGGAGCCTTTGGCTCCTGCTGCTATTAATCACAGACAGTGAGCCAAAGAGGAGAGAGTGAGGTCTAGGCCAGGCCATTCTCTGTGTAAATGAATGCTATTGGGCACACTCGACAGGGGGGGGGGGGGAGCCAGGACCATTGGTGTGGGACCCTAAAAGATGAGGATTGGTGCAGCTCTGTGCAAAACCATTTCACAGGTAAGTATGACATGTTTGTTATTTTTTTAACAAATCTTTCCTTTAAGAGGTTACTTTCATAATTATTGCCTTCCCACCCATAACCTGCGTCATGAAGGGGATACATTACTAAATGTCTCTCAAGGCAGGCTGTCTATGATATAATGATTGCTGTCAGGCTGGAGGCTTGATTAACAAAATATACCACTGCAACATGAAAGCACTTATGATCAGTGCCAGGACAAGATCATCCAGTGCCCAGGGCAAAGATGACAAATTGCGCCCCCTCCTTTCATTATGTTCGAACATATGAGAAAGAGGGTGAGAGAGAGCATAGTCTGCACCTTCTCCCAGCTCTCTCCTTCTCTCCTTGCCACTTCCAGTGCTGGGCTGACAGAAGTATTGATGCTGCTGTCACTACTCCTGTCAACCTTATAGTAGAAGGAACTTGCCGCAGCCCCATCCCTACAATACACGCCTTGTCATGGCTCTGCTTAATAGTATACTGACACTGTCAATTTTGGTCTCTATATCTAGGAATTATTGACTTTTGGTTAGGCTAATGTTAACCAGAGGTCTTCGTATTGATAAACCAGTTCAGCATATTTGTATGACAATTGTAAAGGGAAATAGGTGATACTGATCATATCAAGTTTAGAGATGTAAAGAACTGTTCGCCGGCGAATAGTTCCCGGCGAACATTGCTGGTTCACCGACGTGGGCGAACATATGCGATGTTCGATCCGCCCCCTGTTCGTCATCATTGAGCAAATTTTGACCCTGTACCTCACAGTCAGCAGACACATTCCAGTCAATCAGCAGCATACCCTCCCTCCCAGAGCCTCCCACCTCCTGTATAGCATCCATTTTAGATTAATTCGGAACCTGCAGTCTTAGTGAGAGGAGGGACAGTGTAGCTGCTGCTGATTTAATAGGGAAATTGCTAGCTAGGCCAGTGTATTCAGTATCCACTCCACTCCTGAAAGACTTATCTGATCTCTGCTGTAAGGACAGCGTCCTGACAGCACCCCAAAAAGCCCTTTTTTTTCCCTCTGAAATCTAATGTGTGTTGTGGTGGTTTACAGAGAGAGACAGAGAGAGAAAGTGTAATTTTTTGGAGTTAGATAGAGCAGGCAGGCAGGCAGGCTAGTCAGTTAGAGTTGCAGCGTGTAGAGGATATATATGCATCCCAGGAGTTGTATATATATTTATACACTGTATTGAGTTTAGCTAGACTAGATCCGCTCTTCCTAATGTACTGACAGCCTGTATAGGGCTAGTACATCAGTCTACTTTTTTTTTCTCTGTAATCTGCCTGCCAGCGCTTGTGTGTCAGGATCACAGCGTATACTATGCCCACTTGCCCAGTGCCACCACTCATATATCTAGTGGCACAGTAGATTACATGTAAAAAAAAAAAAAAAAATAATTTTGACTGCAATAGAGAATAGCAGTTAGTTGTCTGCAAGTGTTTGTATCAGGCCTACAGCGTCTACTCTGCCAACCTCTGCCAGTGTCACCAGTGCCACTCACATCTGGTGGCACAGCAGATTACATGTAAAAAATAAAATAAACATTTTGACTGCAATAGAGAATAGCAGTTAGTTGTCTGCAAGTGTTTGTGTCAGGCTTACAGTGTCTACTCTGCCAACCTCTGCCAGTGTCACCAGTGCCACTCACATCTGGTGGCACAGTAGATTACATGTAAAAAATAAAATAAACATTTTGACTGCAATAGAGAATAGCAGTTAGTTGTCTGCAAGTGTTTGTGTCAGGCTTACAGTGTCTACTCTGCCAACCTCTGCCAGTGTCACCAGTGCCACTCATATCTGGTGGCACAGTAGATTACATGTAAGAAAAAAATAGAGTCTAGACAAAAAAGTCTAGATTACCTCACCTTTATTAAGATGAATGAGGCATGGATCCCGAAGGGACTGACAGTGGGCGATACATTTGACTAAAAAAGGCCTGATGAGATGAGCTGCCTTGGGCTAAAAATGGTCCACACGCTGCTGTATTTTATCTCTGCATGCCGGATGACTTGCGTGACTTATCCGCCACCAACTAGGGTTCAAGCCGCAATGTTTTAGTGCACTTTCTGCCTCGAAAACATAATTTTTTCTGGCCGCTGCTAAAGCAGCGGCTGCAACAATGCCTAATTTTTCAGGCATGTGTATATGCCTAATTTTTCTGGCCTCTGGTGCAGCACTGTGGCTGCAAAACCAAAACCAAAAAAAGGCACATACTGTAAATGTGTCAATTACCCTTCGTGATCGTTATCTTGTTGTGGTGAAGGGGCTTGCGTATCACAAAGCGACCACCTCTATGAGTGTGTTGGCAATGGCAATGTTGGCACACCCCAGATGATAAGGTCGTTGCTTCATTATGAACAGACCAAAAGCGATCGGCTGGATAATTTTGCATAGAAAAACATTAATTTTCTTTGTGATAATCTAAGGTGATCATTAGGCCAACAATGGACCCACACTGCAGAATCACTGTTTTCTGGGTCATTTAACTGTCACTGAACTTCCTCAGCACGACCATAGGCTTTGAAAAAAAACCTTCGCCTGCAATTTCCCAAACGTGCGCAAGAGCACAGTCATCACTACACCAAGATTGACGCATAGAGGAATACAATTTATGTCATGAGTGTGTAAGTTACAGACAGGGTTAGGGTTACAGATAGGGTTAGGCTTAGGGTTAGGGTTACAGACAGGGTTAGGGTTAGGGTTACAGATAGGTTTAGGGTTAGGGTTACAGACTGTAACCCTAACCCTAACCCTATCTGTAACCCTAACCCTATCTGTAACCCTAACCCTAATCCTTACACTACCTGATAGATACAACATCATACCTGATGTTTTAAAGCACGTTATTCCAAACAATTTAGGAATGTTAGGTGATTTATGCCCTTTATGGATTATAAACGGACTCTGCATCAACTACGTAATTTTCCATGGGATTTTTGCCATGGATCCCCCTCCGACATGCCACAGTCCAGGTGTTAGTCCCCTTGAAACAACTTTTCCATCACTATTGTGGCCAGAAAGAGTCCCTGTGGGTTTTAAAATTCGCCTGCCCATTGAAGTCTATGGCGGTTCGCCCGGTTCGCCCGTTTGCGAACATTTGCCGAAGTTCGCGTTCGCCGTTCGCGAACGGAAATTTTAGGTTTGCGACATCACTAATCAAGTTATCATTAAAGAAAACAATAGTTAAAAATGACAAGTGTTGGAAAAGTTTTGATGTTACTACCCAATGTGACATAAAGAGATAAAAAAAAGCCTCACCATCAAAACCAACTGGATGTGTGTTACAAATACACACAACTGTCTTTTACATGCTTGGCCAGCACAAGTTATTTTAGGTAATTACTTAATTTATAGCATATACTCCAAAATCTCAAGAGCTTTCAATTGTTGCTAGTACTTCTCAGTTTACTGAATTATACTTCCCAATGTTGAAATAAATTTTAATTTGAGTCAGAGTTTTAATGACTGCACAAAGTGGCATGCAATATGTCATAGCCACGGGTTCTAACATTTTCTGTTTCCTGCCAACCAGAACCTTAATTATTTCATATTTCAATCTGTTTGTTAGTATTTTTAAGAATAAATGCACTTTTGTATAACTAAGTGCGGGTGTTTTTGTGTGACATTAGATTTATACATTTAGAAGATATGCAAATCTTTAAAGTATAAATACTTATCATACCATTAATGACATCGGTAGCCAAGGTCAATTAGGCATGCTTTTCCATGAAAAATAGGAACTGTAGCCAAACCTCATTATTTAAAGGGTTTATTGGAACAGAGACCCAGACATATTGCAGTAATGGTGAGCAGCAACACTTAATTCTGAATGTGCCTGTTGCCAAAACAAATTGGAGTAACCATAGATGTGTGCAAGGGGTGTGCCAGGTGTGCCTGGGCACACCCTAATCCTGGGTTTGGCAACCCGTCAATCGCAGGCAAGTAACAGGTCAAACGTTATCCTTCCTTGCCAACCCCCAGAACTTGGACAGAAGAGCCGGCGGGGGTGGAATTTAGTGGAACTGATCTGTATTTTCCTCCTGCAACAGCTGAAAGTTGGCTTCTCCCCCTCTCTCTCTCGCTGACATTCAGCTGCCACAGGATTAAAATACAAGGGATCGGTACTAATATATCTTTCTGCTGCCCAGGTCCCCCCATTGTTTCAGGATGGAGAGTGGAGAAAAGGCTGGTAAATATGTCACAAACGCATATGTGTTGGAACTTTGTGGTGCAACAGGCTGCGCACACCTATGGGGGCAACCTTTTATATGACTGGGCCAGTATTGATGAAAATGCAACCAAACAAATGACTCCGGAATACTTATGAGATATGTGAAGACTTTGAATTGCAGAAATTATTTGACTGCAAGCTGGTAAAGCACAAGCTAAATCCAGTATACCAGTGTTTCTCAACCCTCAGTCAAGACACCCTTTAAAAATATAGCTAATCTCAATGCACCCTTTAAAATTATAGACAGTCTTAAGCACCCTTTAAAATTATAGACAGTCTTATGGCCCATACACACGATCCGAATATCGGCCGACAGATCGTACGACTTTTTTCGCTTAATAATCGCAAGTAAAATAAAATAGGTTATTAAACTCACGAAAATTCTCGTACGACAGAAAAAAAAGATCGGAAATGATGTCATGTGTTGTAATGTATTGTATTGTATTGTTGGACGACGGCTGTACTGACTAAACGAAAATCGTACGATCTGACATCGTACGAGGAAAATTTTCGCGCATTTCCGATCGAAAAATATCGGATGAACGGTCGTGATCGGCTCTCGAAAGTAGTGTACACACGATCCGAAAATCGTACGATCCATCATCGGACGATCGTTTTCGTCCGATATTCGAATCGTGTGTATGGGCCATTAAGGCATCCTTTAAAATTATAGACAGTCTCGAAGCACCCTATTCTAAAATGTAAAAATATATTCTAATAGTTTCAAAGAGAGGGGTGGGGGAGGGTTAAACAAGGATGTTAGGCAGGCGATCAACACCCTTTTTTATTAACACTAATGACATCACTGGTTGTTAGGATGCCGGAGGTTGAAATGGCAAATGATACAAACATATGGTTTTATGTATCTAAAAGGCAGGCTTGATCCACCTGCTGGCTTGTATACATTTTTGGGCAATCTTTAGGCATTTTGCTAAGGCACTCCTGAAGAAACCTCAAGGCACCCACGGTGCCTGGGCACCCTGGTTGAAAAAGGCTGCAATATATTTTAGAGCCTACTTGACTTAATATATGAGTAAAGAATTAGTTAAGAACCCACACCAACAAATTAAAAAAATACCTTTTTTCCAGTTGTCTTTGATTCGGTCAAATTACAAGTTTTTTTACCCTCGGCTTCCTCCAGCAATCAATGGATTCAAAATGCTGTCGTGTTATGACCATGTACCGATTTCTGTAGCATTCCCCTGAGCCCAGGATGGGAAGCAGAGTCATGACGCCCTAGGCTCACAGGAAGTGGGTTCAATGATGCTGGATGTCATTCAACCAGGAAGAGGAGGAGTGCAGGATCAGTAAGCAGTGAGTCTGCATTGAACAGCACAAGAGAGTAGGTAAGTAAAAAAGCCAGAGCTGCTTACTTTTGGCAATGCTGGTGCCTATATTTTTTTATTCTTTGCCAAGCTGGAGCTGTTCTTTAAATGTTTTATGACTGGTGCTACCTGTATCTATCTATTCCATCTCATAACTGAAATGGAAAAAATGAAATATGTTGTATATATAAAATATGTTAAAGAAGGTTCAAGAACATTAATACCCCAATAATACCCCACTTGGCTTAACAAGATTTGGTCAGAGCAGAAACACAAACAGATGTATAGCTCCGCTCAAAACTGGCCTCTCCTGCACATGGATAACCTGGGTACCGGTCATCATAGTCTATCTCTACTCTTCACTGAAAATTGGAAAAAATATCAACCGCACTCCAATAAACTGCATACAGTGATGCCTCTAACCCAAAACCAACTGTTTTACCACTGTTATGCCCCATACACACGATCGGTTTTTCTATCGGCATGAATTCAGACTGGTTTTTCTGATGGAATTACGCTCAAGCTGTCTTGCATACACACGGACACACCAAATTCTGACCGTCCAAAACGCGGTGACGTACAACACTACACTATGGCGAGCCTAGAAAAACGACGTTCAATGCTTCTGAGCATGCGTCGACTTGTTTCCGAGCATGCATGTTTTTTTCTCCGTCGAAGTTCCATACAGACGAACGGAATTTCCGATAGAATTTTTTTCCGTAGAAAAAAAAAAAAAAGAATATGTTCTCTTTCTAATTCCGTCAGATTTTTCATTTAGCTTTCTGAGCCAGGACTGGATTTTATATTCAGTGTGGTCAAGCAGGTGACCGATACACTTTAACTTAATTGTCTTTTGCAATAATGAACCTGTTATTGGTATTGATAGAGAAGTACCTAGATTTTTGTGCGGCACAGAAGCATTTCGATTGGTGGGTATTGAAAGGGTTACAGTACATGAATAACGTTTTTTGACAGGCTCAGTGAAAGCTATAACAATTCCATCTTTTGTGTGAAAGTAATCAGTTTTGGGCATGTCTTCATACTTCAGCTTTTAAAAATAAATAGTGAATTTCATTCTGATTAAACTTCAACAGTGTTTATTTATTTGTCATGAATTTGGTTCTTCATCGTGCTTGTCACATGAGTGTGCATGATTTTTTTTTTTAGCTCTGATGGAGAAGGGAAACATTACATCAATGATTAATGAAATAAAACATGAACTTGGTTGACTGGTATAATTCTGCTAAGTGACATCTTGACCTATGCAAAAACCCACATCAACATAACTTAGCCTGTCAGTTACTTTTTCTTATAAGAGATCAATGGGAATGTACATTCTATCTTGCACTATATATGCCTTCTCAAGGTTAGCTCCTGACAGCTGAAGATGAAAAATTCTGAAGGATCTTCACACTGTACACTGGTTAACTGCTTAAGCCCTGGACCATTTTGGTGGTTGAAGACCGGGCCACTTTTTGCGATTCGGCACTGCGTCGCTTTAACTGACAATTGCGCGGCTCCCAAACAAAATTGGCGTCCTTTTTTCCCCACAAATAGAGCTTTATTTTGGTGGTATTTGATCACCTCTGCGGTTTTTATTTTTTGCGCTATAAACAAAAATAGAGCGAAACTTTGAAAAAAAATCTATATTTTTAACTTTTTGCTATAATAAATATCCCCAAAAAATATATAAAAAAAATGTTTTTTTCCTCAGTTTAGGCTGATACGTATTCTTCTTCCTATTTTTGGTAAAAAAAATAATCGCAATAAGCGTTTATTGATTGGTTTGCTTCTACAAAATAGGAGACTGTTTTATGGCATTTTTATTAATATTTGTTTTTACTAGTTATGGTGGCGGTCATCGATTTTTATCATGCCAGCGACATTATGGCAGACACATCGGACACATTTGACACTATTTTGGGACCATTGTCATTTTTACAGCGATCAGTGCTATAAAATGCACTGATTACTGTAAAAATGACACGGGCAGTAAAGAGGTTAACCACTAGGTGGCGCTGATTCTTACTGTTAGGGGCGTGGCTACACGTGACACATCACTGATGACCGTTCCCTATCACGAGAACGGTCATCAGTGACAGTGTCACTAGGCAGAATAGGGGAATGCCTTGTTTACGAAGGCATTCCACCGTTCTGCTCTTGCCGACCACAATCGCAGGACTCCCGGGAACTCAATGTGGCGGCACTCGAAAGGCACGCAGCGGGCTCGCATGCGCCCGCTGGGTGGCAGATTCAAATGGATGTACCTGTACGCCAATCTGCCTGCCTGTGTCATTCTGTCAACGTACATAGGCGTGCGGAGGTCGGCAAGTGGTTAAAGTGGACCTGTACTGTGGAAGCTGTGCCTAAAAAAGGCAAGAGGAAAAGTGCAATAGACTAGTCACCAGTATTGCCTGCAGACTTCATGCAGCTGATCTTTCACCATTACTACTGACTTACCAAGCCTTGTTCTACACTGCTTCCCTGTGTGGAGGTGGCCATCTTGTAGAGGACGGGGCTTTGCCCCTTCATTTCACAACCGGTGATATAATGGCTAATGTGGTAGTGATCAAGGAGCAGCAGCAGAAAAGAAGAAATCACAGATTTGTGTAATGAATGAAATAGAACCAAGATTTGTTTACTGCAGGTCCTCAGGTACAGCTTTCTCTCCAGCAAGCCTTTATGTGATCAGTGAGTAGCACAGTAGTAGCATCACAAAATCTCACTCCAAATCTTGTCAAAGGCGGTCTTAGATGATCTATTTCTGTAAATATACAGCTATGTGGCTACAGAAGTGCCTATGCACAGTCACATGTCAAGAAGTCCACATTCATTTTTTTCCGGAGATGCATTTTTAGTATTGCACAAATAACACATATAGATGTATTGTTCCCTATTATATAAAACATTATAAAGCCCCTTTTCAGGCCAAAGTTTCCCCTCTCCCATGTCTCTTTCGTATCTCCCATCTGCCTCTAACTGATTGGGTTAGTAAAAAAAAAAATCCTTTTTTACTTCCCTGAAGTGTCTTCTTTTCTTCTACTGAGTAGGGTCAGACAGAAAAACATAATGGAAGCGTTTAATTAAAAAAAAAATGCTTTGTCTTGAGGTTTATATGTGTAAAGAGATAGGGGGGCACCAAGCAGGCCATAGTGTAGTAACCAGGTTTATAAGGATGATTTAAAAAAAAAGTATGCGTTGCACTCACAAGCATGAGTAACTGTAAGCGTGTCTCTGAAGTCAGTGTCAGCTTCAAGGATTAGTGGAGGTGGGATGGCCAGATCACAGCAGCCTCATCTACTCCTCTTCTGGAGCCGCTGTAAGAAGACGCTGCAGAAATCACTGGAGCCCCTGCAGACACCGCCAAGACACCTGTCAAACCACTAGGGCTGTCAGGAAACACATTTCTGAGGCTAATGCCGCGTACACACGATCATTTTTTGTGATGAAAAAAAACGACGTTTTCTGTGAAGTAAAAAACAACGTTTTTGAAACGTCACTTTTCAAAGACGATGTTGCATACACACCATCGTTTTTTCACAAAAAGCAAGGTTACGTTCACCACTCTTTTCCATGGAAGCTCGCTTCATAACTAGCTTCTGGGCATGCGCGGGTTGAAAAACATCGTTTTAAATGACGTTTTGCCACACACGGTGACTTTTTGTGAAACAAAAAACGACGTGTTGAAAAACGACACAAAAAATTCAAGCATGTTGGAATTTTTTTTGGGTCGTTTTTTTAAGACAAAAAACGACGTTTTGCCCACACACAATCAATTTAAATGAAGTTTTAAAAAACAACGTTTTTTTTCATCGCAAAAAACGACCGTGTGTACGCGGCATTAGACCTGCCTCCTTCCTTAGGGCTCTTTCACACGTCCCTTCGTCCGTTTTTTGGACGTCCGGTAACGGACCTCAATGCTTCCCTATGGGAGCGGATCCGTTAGCGGATGATGCATCCGCTAACGTCCGCCAGATCCGCATCCGTTTTTTCGGACGGAAGAATGTCCTATTTTTCTTCCGTCCGGCCAAACGGATCGGATGCAAACGGACAGACGGTCCGTTTCCATCCGATTCCCCATAGGGGATAGCGGAGGAGAGACATGGCGGTCCCTGCACAGTGTGCGGGGACCGCCCTGTCCGCCCGACAGCTCAGCGGAGCCGACGGACACACGGAGCGGACCGAAAAACAGAACGCACGTGTGAAAGGACCCTTAGTCTGAGTAATGCCCTTTCCTCTGGGATTGGATACCCATTCACCAGCTGTCCCGAGTTAAGCGATTCAGCACATGGATTAGAGAAAAGGGCTAGGACCGGTAAGCCTAGTACAGGTGTCTGCAACCCTGCTGTTACCTAACGATGCACCTTTTGAGGGTAACGAGTAATCTACCTGATTACTTTTACCCTCGCGGTAATACTGTACAATATCAATTATATCAGATAAGATTCCACCTCCACATGCCCAGAAAATGCAATACTGTACAATATCAGATAAGATTCCACCTCAACTGTCCTTTTTTTTTTTCAGATTGACAGCTGACTGCACGATCCTGTATATAGCATTAAGGTAAGAAACAAAATATGCAGTGTTATAAATGTTTTAAATGTTGCAATGTTTGTGGCTCCCAGTTTTTTTTTTTTTTCCTTTGGAAACGGGTCCAAGTGGCTCTTTATGTCTTAAAGGTTGCAGACCCCTGGCCTAGTATATACAGAGCTGCTAGCCAAATCAGCTTGCGTGAGATGCCATGAGCAGCTGGATGTCCAGAGGATCAATAAACTGAAAGATATGTTACCTAAAATAATGAATAATAAACTGTTTTGACTTTTTCATTGTAAAACCAGGTATATTTCTTGTTTTGGGTATTGTTTGCGATGTTGTAATGTATACATATTGTTTATACTGTTTAACCCATTCCTGCCAAGCGTACACCCATATGCATCCTCACAGAAGTGGGACTTTTTTTTGTGGGGCTGCATATGTGCGTATCTATTCTTGTGCTGAATGCACAGTTCATAGCGCACCCCAGCACAAAGATTAAATTGGATGAAAACCCGATTCATGACTGTAACGGATTGGCCCGTGACAGACTGAGGTATTCCTATGTCTAGGGTCACCTTATGTCCACTAGGGCCATAGGGTGACAAAGAATCATAATTCATATATTACAGAAGACATTAATAAGGGACATTAATAATAATTCATGTTTGCAGGATGTCTTCAAATATCAAAAGCTGTTAGCTATGCAATCTGGGCACACATGCTTTTGAAAGGTGTTAATTCAGGTCTACAAGACCAGAGTGAGTCATACCTTTGTATGATATGCTATTGAAATGTCTTAAGGTGTTGGCTATTCACTGTAGAGACATTCCGTTGAAGGTGTGGATTGCACCCACTCTCACAAGACTCTGCCATTGTGTGATAAAGCTGTCTAGAGAACTTATTCAACTAGATGTCAGTATTACTATTCAAGGTTTATTGAACTCTATTGATGATACGGTGCCGTCATGTCTAGCTACCAATTAAAGAATTATCCTCAGTGAGTGAATAGGGGGGTGGAGATTGCATTGTCCCGTGATAAACTGCATTATGCTTGAGACTGTATAAGAAGCTGAGAAAATACCAATAAATTGTCATATCTTTGGAAGCAAGAACGGAGCTCTGTCTCGTCTTATTCTGGGAAAGGATATGGATCGTGTATGCAATATTGTCGGAGTGTGTCAGATAAGCTTGTCGTGGATGGATGGAAGGTCGTAAGCGGTGGTGACCGTTACAATGACATTTGACCTAGGCACATATATCTGTAGTATTTTCTTATCTCTCTCTAAAGCCCTAAGTCCTGTGTCTTTCTGCTGCTCTGTTCCTCTGTTATCAGCGTGATAACTTTAGACAAGTTCTCCGACAACCAAGATAAAACCAGCCTGAAATTTGTGACAGGGTGGGTGCTATAAATAGATAACCAGAGAGCTAGTTTATTTGTCTTTGTTCTTCTGCCTTTGTGGAGGGGGGGGGGGGGAGTGTGTGCCTTTGCTCCAATCAGCTGTCACACAGTGTATGCCAAGTCTCCCCCTGCTGGAATAGGAAGTAACAATTCTGACATGATGTGAACTTTCTAAGGAATATAGAAAGCTGAAGACAGCAGATATACATGTAAAACGTATGTAGGGAGATTTGTTCTCTTTGTATTACCTGAGACTATTCACTTTACTGGGTACATGTGAGGGTTTACATGCACTTTAAGCTGTTACCAACTTTTCCAGGTCTCGTCCTAATGATAGACAGCTGGGAGAATCAGTTCCTGATCACATGATCACTGTGATAGCCTGTGAGAACAAACTGTAGAACCCTCCTCAGTGCTGTTCTCAAAAGTACATTGTCTTCTTCTCCTGATTAGAGAAGAATGTAAACAAAGAAAGTACCGTATTTATCGGCGTATACCGCGCACTTTTTTTTACCCTGAAAATCAGGGCAAAATCGTGGGTGCGCGATATACGCCGATACCCGCTTTCCCGCGCCGAGTTTGAATACTGCGCCTGCATATACCGAGCGCAGTACACTCGTGTATAGTCCGGCAGGCTCGGCTCCTCTCGCGCTCACGTCCTGGACGTACAGGGCGTGAGCGCGAGAGTAGCCGAGCCTGCCCGACTATACACAAGTGTACTGCGCCGGCATATACCGAGCGCAGTACACTCGTGTATAGTCGGGCAGGCTCGGCTCCTCTCGCACTCACGTCCTGGACATACAGGACATGAGCACGAGGGTAGCCGAGCCTGCCCGACTATACACGAGTGTACTGCGCTCGGTATATGCAGGCGCAGTATTCCAACTCGGCGCGGGAAAGCGAGGATCGAGCAGGGAGGACGCCGCAGACGGACGCCGGACCCGATGAAGAGGACACCCGAAGCCGCAGACGGAAAATCAGGGCAAAATCGTGGGTGCGCGATATACGCCGATACCCGCTTTCCCGCGCCGAGTTTGAATACTGCGCCGGCATATACCGAGCGCAGTACACTCGTGTATAGTCCGGCAGGCTCGGCTCCTCTCGCGCTCACGTCCTGGACGTACAGGGCGTGAGCGCGAGAGTAGCCGAGCCTGCCCGACTATACACAAGTGTACTGCGCCGGCATATACCGAGCGCAGTACACTCGTGTATAGTCGGGCAGGCTCGGCTCCTCTCGCACTCACGTCCTGGACATACAGGACATGAGCACGAGGGTAGCCGAGCCTGCCCGACTATACACGAGTGTACTGCGCTCGGTATATGCAGGCGCAGTATTCCAACTCGGCGCGGGAAAGCAAGGATCGAGCGGGGAGGACGCCGCAGACGGACGCCGGACCCGATGAAGAGGACACCCGAAGCCGCAGACGGACGCCGGACCCGACGAGGCCGCCGATGGACACCAAAACTGTACAAAAATCTTTTTTCCACAGAAATGCAGGTCCACTTTAGGGGTGCACGCTATACGCCGGAGCGCGCAATTCCCCGATAAATACGGTAAGTAAAAAATTAAATAAATGAAAAAAAGATAAAATAGTTTGATCAGGGCCTGATCTAGATTAAAGTGGATGTAAACTCCAAAAAAAAAATTTTTTTTTGATGTCACAATGTAGAGTATAAGATTTCCTATCATCTGTGCCCAGTCTTGCGACACAGAGTTAATCCAGCGCTGATTAATCCTCTTTTAAAGTCCAGTGCAAATTAACCGGACTTCAGATAAAAACCTGCCAAATTAGGTTAAGTCCGTTTCTCTGTTTTTGCTTTCAGTAACAGGTTATTTACAAATATAGCGTGGACATGTTTATCATAACAAGAGGTGATCCAAAGTTCATTGTATATTACTAGGATGTGTTATGATGTTATATCACCTCATGTTATGATAAACAAAACATAACATATGATAAACATGTCCTAGCTATATTTGTAAATAACCTCTCACTCAAAGCAAGAAGAGAGATTCCGGACTTTTTGATTTAGGCAGGGTTTTATGTGGAAGGCTGTTCGTTTTCACTGAACATAAAAGAGGATTACTCAGTGCTGGATTAACTCTGTGTGGCAAGACTGGGCACACATGATAGGAAATATTATACTCTACATTGTGACATAAAAAAAAAAAAATTTTTTTTTTGGGTTTACATCCTCTTTAATGTCCGGGTCAGTAACAGGGTCAGTAACAGGGTCATTCCCAGGGTCAGTGTGTTTTAGGTAGGATAAAAAGAACGAAAAGTGTGCTATTGTTTTGGGGCCATAATGCAGATACACATAACAAATAACGTACATATAAATGGTATTGCGAGTCTTGGTGTAGGAACATTTATTTCAGTTGTTCTTTGGTGGTGGGTCAAGGTAATTCGCTACATTAAAAAAATATATATATTTTTTACTATTTTTGGACAGTTTTTCTTTGATACAAAAATCAGGTTATATTCATTAACATTTACCAGAAAATGAAGCCCTAATTTTTACTGAAAAAAACCAAAAGAAAGTATAAATCATCTGGATTCCATAAAAGATATGTACAGATATGTACAGTTTTACTAACACGTGCCAAAGTTGCAAAACTGTGGCCAGAGGCTTTGGGAAACAAGAACAATTTTTCCTTCCTACAGTCTTTGTGAATTTGGCCAAATTTATTTTATTAAAAAAAAAAAATTCTTACTTGCTACCAATTTCAATGAGTGCTTTCAACTCCACAGTGTTCAAAATCTTAGTATAACTCTAATAAAGAAGTTGTTTAGGAAGGATATAGCTGGTATATTTTTTCAGACCTTATCTACAAACATATCTCATAATTTTATATCTATAATTTGAGACAGCAAACCCCCCCCCCCCCCCATCCCCAGGAAGATACGTGATCACTGTCCCTAGTCTACAATGTTAAAGTGTTTGTAAAGCCACTGTTTTTTGTTCTATAGTTCCCTCTGTTAGATAACATGATGCTCACCAATGCATGTGATTTATAAAAATACTCTATGCTGCCTAATACCATGTTTCAGAGCGCTGCTCAACGCTCATGTGACTGCTCGCTAGTCTCCTTTTCTGATCTAATAGCTGCAGAGGAAGGGGCTGAGTATCTCTCACTGACATCAGCTGGGAGGAGGAGAGGAGAAGACCAGCGGGCAGTCACGTGAGCACTGAGCGGTGCTCAGAAATAAGGTATTAAGCAGTATTTTTTTATAAATCAAATACACTGGGGAGCATCATGTAATCTAACAGAGGGAACTATAGAACAAAAACACCGTTATTTTTATAGCAGATGGGGGATCTAGGAGTGGACGGAGCTGACAAGCAGGGGGGGGGGGTAGAGGACAGGGGTAAGCAGAGGGGAGGGCTGTGAATGATGGAGGCACGTAAAGTGACCCCAGTGTTAGGCCTCGTACACACGATGAGATATGTCCGCTCAAACTTGTCCGACGGACAGTTTAGAGCGGACATGTCTCATCGGATTTCGGTCCGATGGCGTGTACACACCATCGGATCAAAATCCCCGCCAGCAGACAGCGTGGTGACGCGGCGGTGACGTTGACGCCGCCTCGTCACCGCTACGTCACCGCACCAGGAAGTAAACACTTCCGCGTGCATGCGTCGGATCCATTCACAGGATACGACGCATGTGCGGGAAGATATGTCCGCTGGTTTGCCGTACTAACCAGCGGACATATCCGACGGACAGGTTTGTAGCGGACAAATTTCAAAGCATGCTTTGAAATTTGTCCGATGGACAAACCTGTCCGCTAGCCCGTACACACGATCGGATTTGTCTGCTGAAATGGTCCATCGGACCGTTTTCAGCGGAGAAATTTGATCGTGTGTACGCGGTCTCAGGGCTTAGCAGCCTTGATAAACCGTGGCCAGTTTACAGAGGGGATGGCAGGACCAGGAATTTAAGGTAATATACGGGGCCATATTACACAGCACAAACACTGTGCTGCATAACATGCTTTAAAGCAACAGGATGCATTTTTTTGGGGTAGCAAACACTTTAAAGTCAAATTGAAGTAAGTTTAAGCTGGAATCAGTAAAAACACTCCAGGTCCATCAAAACAAAAGGTGTGAAAGTCTTGAAGTTCACTGTGCTACAGAGAAGGGTCCTTGTCTGACACACCTCCTGCTTAATCACACCTAACACTGTGCAATCATCAAATTTCATGCTCCCTGCTGACTGGAGATCTCTAGCTCTGACTCACCAGAGGGTGTGTTGGACCTCTGCAGAGAGTCCACTGTTTCCACACAGAAAGTAAAAGTTCTATTTCTGCAGCACACTGAAAATTTGCTTGTTGATTGTGTAAACCCTCTGTTTTGATGTGCCTAGAATGCATTTAGATGATTGGAACTGAAAGTTCAGTTGGTCTTTAGGACCTATTCACACAGGTTTAAAAAAAAAGGTTGCATTTAGATGCGTACAGCATATAGTTTTGTACACATCTAAATGTAGCCCTATAGGAATCATACACAGAACTGCGCCTTCAAATAAAAATGTGCTTGCATTTAGTGGCGTAGGACACAACTGCGCTGGGTGGTACATACCTGCAGATTTTACACTTGTTTGTGCATAAGCACATCTTAACATTTATAGACATGTATATGTATATATATGTAGCGCTACCACCGCAGGAGCCGCTGGATAGAATTTGGGATGGCCTGTTACCTCTATAGCTCCGACATCTAGGGTAGTTGATGAGAGACAATGATGGAATGTCCAAACAGCAGGTGTCTTTCTTTCCTTGTGCTTTTATTTTTGCCCAACACAGCAAACAGCAAAAACTTGAGGGAGACAGTAAAGATAGATGAGGAGAGATGAGTATCAGATTCAGGCCTAACAGTACGGAAGCAATCCAGCTTCCAACGACACTTTGCTTTCGCCGCCACTCCACCCGAAGTGGGTACAGTGTACCTGGACAGGCCTCTCACACCGACCTGGCAGCCAGGATATCACTCGAAAACTTGGGGGGAAACAAGTCTCTGCCACAGACCCTTCCCAGAACTTATATCATGGAGAAGTCCTCCTTAGTAGTATCTGTGCCTGAATCTCATCCAGGTAGTTTTCAATTGGTCCCCGACTGACAGATGGCTAACATCCACCTGCTCTGTGTCCGGTTACCTTGATCCCCGATGGATTGTCGAGGCCCTGTTGGATTGCCTGCCTCTCTTGGCTCTCCTCAGGCTGACTCCCCATCGAACAGCTATCTCGCTTGGGATCTTGCTTCAGAGCTGGGGACCCAGTTGACTACTGGGGCCCTGTAATAACTTCAGATGCTCTGGGCCAACATGGACCAAGAACCAAACACACCGCGTGGCATGTGTCCCCCGGCCTGGTAGGCCATGTCGCCGGGGGCCGTAATACGAGGTCACCCTAAAGGTGGGTGCCCCGCTGGAAAAGAACCCCGCCTTAATGTCGTCTGCTCCAGAAATACCCTCTCCCAGCATGCCCTGCGAGGAATACTCCCTCCTCATTGGCCGCTGGCAAAAGGTACTCCAACCTGGACCTCACCGGCGCCACCTGTCGCCCCCGAGGTGGCATAGCACCCCGGGAACAACAGCATGAGCCCACAGCACAGCCCAGCTGAAACAGAGACCCAATGTAGAATTTAAATCACAATCAGAGGGGTTAGTAGAAGAACTGTACGTGTCTAAATGCTTCTGAACTTATCTAAATATGAATACATTAGGTGCGTATTTTAGATTTGATCTGCTAACAAGAACCAACACTCTGTAAAGTAAAAATTTGTATGTGGCCATGTGAATGTGCTCTTAAAGTATTAAAGTCTCATTTGAAAAAAATCATAACAAACATGTTAGCTTGTGATGGGGGCATCTGAGCAGGCTCGCTACCGTACTGTGGCTCTGTGTGTCAATTCACACACAGAGCCCTGGCTCGGCCCTACCCCTCTCTCTCCTGATTGGCTCAGTGGCAGTGATTGCAGCAGTGAAAGCCAAAGTCCCGGGAGAGCCAGGGCACTATTGCACATCGCTGAATCAAGATGGGATTAAGATAAATATTGGGGGGGGGGGGGGGGTGCTGCACACAGATTGTTTTTTACCTTCATGCACAGAATGCATGAAGGTAAAAAAGCCTTGAGCTTTTACAACCACTTTTACTTTGAACCTAAAGAAGACTCAATGCTTCTTCCAATAGCATATCTGTCTTTACAAATACTTTCACATGACACCTGTCATCATTTAGGTGTGATCAAAAGTACTCAAAGCGTAACTTCAGTTCTGGTCTATACAGGTGCAGATGCGCCCACGGGCTCTGCCCAGCCTTTAGGTCTTGGCAGAGCCTATTGGCACATTTGCGCAAGAAGAGGGAATTTCCCTTAAATGTTTTATGCGCAGGGGGCGGGAGAAGTTCCTGCTGCTTTTGCAGCACAAGCAAAAATCTTTGTAAAGAATAAATAAATAAATAAACATAATGTCAAATTGTAGGAGAGGAAGCAGGGAAAAGGCAGGACAGCACACAGTTGCATAAAATTAGGGTGAAGGTTTACTTTAAACACAATACAAGCTCTCTTATTGATTTTGTTATGTATTTTCATTTACAACTATATATTTTCATGGTAGAAAACAGATTGAATTATGTGGAACTTTGGTATTTCTCACTATAATGTTTTTTTTTTTTCCTAATAGAAATAGCATTTAGCCTACTTTCGTAAATCTTCCAGGAACCCCTGTGCAGGTGTAATTGCTATGGCTTGTTATCTATTTTTTTGGAAGAGAGACTAAATTACAACTATATAGCACACAAAAAGTTCAATGTCTGTAATTTGATATTTTAATGCTTTTTATTCTGTTTCGCCTCCACCTTGTAAACCTAAGAAGTGTAATGACAAATGACCTGACAGCGCGGAGCAGAGATGTGCATACACATAACATGCAGTATAGGTCCTTGAAGATTAATAACTTGAGCTGTGAAATGCGTTTATTGGTAAAGGGCTTAGGAGATGCACTACAGTGTGTACTTAAATCCAAAAAGAACTACAGTATTTTTTTCCCCCAGTGGATACATTTCTCTCACTGGCAAATAGACTGGCAAATAGATTTTCTGATTGTAATCATGTGTTGGTTTACAGAGCTTACAAAGTGAGGTATGATCAATTTACCCTTTGCCATATTTTTTTTAGCAATACTGTAAGCAAGCAAACTTAAAGGGTCACTAAAGGAAAAAATGTTTTTTGCTAACATTACTGTTTACAGGGTATAGAGACATAAAAGTTTACTGATTCCTTTGTAAAATGATTAAAAATAGATAAAAATCAATCATATAATGTGCCTCTAGTTTCACTTTAGTTTTTAAACTGGTTTCATGTTTCTGTGAAGTACAGACGACACACAGAACAAAAACAAACAAATCCAGGGCAGTGTTTTGTTTTTAAAATGAATCTGATTGGTTCTGAGGAGTTTTAGACACACAGCTTAGACCACAGTGAAAAACTGCCATGAGATTTTTCATAAGGAGCCAGACAAGCAGGAAGTGTGGAGATCAGAGCAGAATTACAGCAACTTCAAAGCAAAAACGAACAATGAGAACAATGAGAACATGAAAACAGCACTGCATTAAGGTAAAGGAAGCTATTTAGCTTAAATTGTGTTTTCCTTTAGTGACCCTTTAAGTGCATGGTTACATTTAATGGGTTAGCTAATCTTTTCAGGAAAAAATTAAAAACTGACCTAACACCATACACCCTCCCCACCCCTGCTGTCAGTGGCGTCTGGTGCTCAAAATGCAGCCTGCTGTGCCCATCAATTGCAGCCACTGTGCCCTTCAAATACAGCCACTGTACCATCAGTTGCAGCCACTGTGCCCATCAATTGCAGTCACTGTGCCCATTAATTGCAGCCACTGTGCCCTTCAAATACAGCCACTGTACCATCAGTTGCAGCCACTCTGCCCATCAATTGCAGCCACTGTGCCCAACGAATGCAGCCACTGTGCCCATCAAATGATGCCACTGTGCCCATCAAATGATGCCACTGTGCCCATCAAATGCAGCCACTGAGTACAGGCTTGGGACTCGTCTGCGTGCACGTGTGTGATGACGTCATAGATGCGGCTCCATCTGACGCATTTCCTCATAATAGGCATCCTCTGAGAGCAGAGACTGTTCTCAGAGGATGCCTATTTTGGAGAAATGCGCTGGGGTGGAGCCGCAGCTGTGACATAATCACGCACGTGGATGCTGGCAAGTCCCGCAGCTGTGCTCTGGAGCTTTATACTGCTTCTTTATTCTTTTATATTGTAAGTTCAATTACTTTTTATTACGGTAAATATTTTAAAAATGAATTGCTCTATGAGGCTTCTCCTATTCTCTGCTTTAAAATGATATACAGTATGTGCTAGATGGAGCTCAGTGGATTATGAGAGCTAATATGTGGGGACACCATTGCTGCTACTTTCTGGTGGGATCACGGATCCATTTGGAGATCTGATGACGTTTGATCTCTTTGATTTGAGATCAATCCTGTCCAGTAAGAGTCTTGGCTTATGAGACGGCACCTTGAGCACAGTAGCACCAATTGTTTGTGTATCCAGCACTGATCACTATGAATCACCTGGAAATATTGGACTATTCACTATATTTTATGAACTTTATATCTTTGGGATTTTTGTTTTAAAAGTATGCTTTTCACTGCAGTAATTTGATGTCACATAACACTTTTTGCAATAGGCATTACCCCATAAGATTAAATTATTTAAAAAGACATGCACATATTTTTTCTGTTTGTATATTATAGCAATATATTATATATTTTTTGTTTTAAGCTTATAACCACTTTAACCTCATGCCTAGCGGCAGCAGAGCATATACAGAGAATTATGTATTTGTTTAACACAGCAATGCCATGTGTTGGGTTTTTCATTATGTACTTCAGTAACATGATAACATCTGTAGCAAATTTGTTTGATGTAGCAAAGTGTTTGATGTATCTGATAGCAGGCTTTTAGGATGACAAGGAAAAACTGCAGTGCAGACCCTGTGGTTTAAATGATAGTTAAAAATGGAAGAAGATTGGCATAATAATGGAAACAACTGTAACCTGTGCTACAACAATTTAATGGATTGGGTTACTGTTCCACTCTGATGTTCACCAGAAAATTGATCTGAGACAAAACATCAGACAGAGGTCTACCACATCAGATTCATAACAGGACTCAGGGGGAAGTCTGCACTAACAAAAATAATGCAAATAAGAACACCTACAATGTAGCATATCTGGCTCTGTGCCCTTTTTTTAAGACTTGTGCACAATGGAAACATTTGTTTATTTTCGTTTCGTTTAAATATTCGTAATTTTGCTAAACGGGATTTTTCGTGTTCGGACTAATTCGTATTTTCGCAAGTGTAATTTTTCGTTGAATCGGAATAATACGTATTAATGTAAGCTTTATTTTTAGTTGATTTATAATTTGTACTTTCGGTAGAGTACATTGTTTTTCGTTGATTCGTAACTTTTTTTTGGTTCGTTGATTCGTAATTTTCCGTGTCTCTCTTAAAGCGGAGGTTCACCCAAAAATCAACTTTCTGCCATTAGATCCAGCATACTGCAGACATCTGCAGTATGCTGTTTTTTTTGTACTTATTGTTTTAGCAGGCTTTCTTATCTGGCTCCGAACGGGGATTTCTGCAGGGAATAGCTGTTCCTAAGGCAGGCGTAGTTGATTGACGGGCTTGGATAGCGTGTCACGCCTTCCGAAAATAGCCGAAGTGACACTCGGCTGTTTACGGCGCTATATGTCGCCTGCGCCTGCCGTGTAGAGCTGACTGTGTTATTGTTGGATGTGTGGTTGGGATCACAACAAGTTGACTTGCTGTTGAATTAGGCCTCATTAATGCAACAACGAATTATGCCAAAGGCATTCGGGCATTTGCTTTTTGCAATATAATTTATTTTCGGATTTGGTTTTATTCGTAATTGATTTGTTCGGAAATTCAAATGCTTCCGAACCTCCGAAAGTTGCTAAATTCGTCCGAATTTCAATTCTTTACGAAACAAATTGCACAAGCCTACTTTTAGCATAAACCTTTGTTGATAGATGTGTGGTGTTGTTAGGAGTAAGAATTGCCAGGCCAATATGATCACAAATCATATATTAAGACTATTTAGCCCCATAAAATGTTTTTGACCATACCAAAAATTTTTCTTGCCTTGAAAAGTATTTTCCCGGCAGAAAATGTCGTTTCTGCAAACTTGCTCTGTTGGCAGTCCACCAAACGTGGCTCTGTCATCTGCGTATTGGGTTACAATATTTGTGATGCTCTGGCTTTTTTTTAAACTTCTTTTAAATATAATAAAAACGAAAAAGAAATTGATTGCATTTGGACTTAACAGTTCACTTCTGTGCTCCACACAAAGGTTCCCAGTATACAAAATCTGTTGGGATTTCTCTTGTAATGGGGATAGAGGAGGGGATTCCGACATAATTAAAGTGAATTGGACAAAATAAAAAAATATGTATATGGTTCATTCTTGAATGAGCCTGGAAATCGACTTGGCAATACACTTTGTGGAACTGTGTGGTTGATGTGCTTGTACTGTAAGAAGACAGAGACTTCTGCTTAGAAATCTCAGAAACACAAGATATGTCTTCTCCTGTCATATTTACATGTTTTATCCTTTTTTTACATACTTCCTGGTTTCCAAGCCTAAGCAAATGATGTCAGCTGAGGGGTTTTCTCAGCTAATCTCACTCCCCTGCATGCATGCATGAACTAAGGTCAATTGGATTCCAGTATATAAATGCTACATCACATGTGTCAAACACAAGGCCCACAGGCGGAATCCGGTCATTTTATGTGACCCTCACACCCGGGGGCTTTTTTTCAGCTGGAACATAGCAGAACAGAGTTCTGCCACCCCTGAACTCTGCACTCTGCATATAGCACACCCCTGAACTCTGTACTCTGTGCTTAGGGAACCCCTGAAACTGCGCTCTGAACCCTGCATTCAGTACTTAGCGCACTCCTGAACTCTGCACTCCTGAGATTTATTGCAGCTTTAATATCCTCACACTTTTATGCAATTGACCACACCTACAGTTTGATGCAGTTTGGCGGGGGGTGGTTGAGTTCCTGTACCTATTTTCTGATAAAAAAGCCCTGGATAAGCTGTTACAACCAGCCCTTTGAGAGCAACCATAATGCTGATGTGGCCCACAATGGTATTGAGTTTGACACCTCTGTGCTACATGAATCATCTGCACTTACTCAAGATGGTCACGGACAGAAATGCTAGGGGGTTGTTTTGCAAAATTATTTCTGTGCAAAAAAATGATGGAGGCATGGATAGATAGGGTGAGTTTGCTTTGAAAATTACAAAATGAATTAAATAGCCTTTTGGGATTCTGGTGCTCAGATGCAACATAGTTCCACTTTAAATAGTGAAACTAGTGGTGTACTCACTTTTGTTGCCAGCTGTTTAGACATTAAATGTTGAGTTATTTTGAGGTGACAGAAATTTACACTGTTATACAAGCTGTACAGTCACTACTTTACAATGTAGAAAAGTGTAATTTCTTCAGTGTTGTCACATGAAATTATATCATAAAATATTTACAGGTCAGATCCTTCACAAATGAAGGATCAAAACCCTTCTGCATGTTTAGCTTTATTCTATTGCACAACTCCCAGAACAAAGTTGTTCCGTCTACAGTAGACTTGTCATAGATGTGACCTGTTAATGAGTAAAATTAAAGGGTCATTTATAAATGTAAAAAGCAGCTAGAAGGGTTAGTTTACCTTTGCCCAAAAAAAAAAAAAACTGCAAATAGTTAAGGGGGCCGCTGATGAAAACAAACTGTGATGCTATGAACAATATTAAATAATGTGCCTGCTATTGCTTTAAGCCATTTTCGCCCCTCTAGAAGAAAAACACTCATAGCTGGTAATCCCCTGTCCTACCCTGTTGCTGGTAAGTTTCTATGATCCTTCAGCAGATGCTTCAGCCTATTGATGCTTGCCTCCACCATCAAATATATGCACTCTCTCTACCCTCGTACACACGGCCGGGAATCTCGTCGGGGAAAAAAACATTGTTTTTCCTGACAAGATTCCTGGCAAGCTTTTCTTGCAAAGCCGGGTGTACACACGGCACATTCAAAAGAACCACCTTTCTTTTGAATGGCAAGAACGCAGTGACGTCATTAGACATGTGCACAGAAAAAAAATTCCTTTTTTTTATTGTTCTGTTTTGTATCGTTCCGTTTTTTCGTTTTCGTTCATTTTTCGTAAGACGCCCGTTTTCCTGTTTGTTCCCGTTCGTTTTTCGTATGACGCGATTTTTTCGTATTCCGATCGTTTCGTATTTTCGTTACTGTTTTATTTTCGTACATGCAGGATGGTTCGTTATTCTGTTTAATTCATGTTCGTTACTTGTTAGACAATAATTTTCATGAATTTTCGTCAATGATTTGCTGTATCTTGAAACCCTTTTCTTTTGCTATTTTCAGTCGTATGTTCATATGACATCTATAACAAAAGATTTGCATTCTGTATTTTAAATTCCTTTTTTCTGTTTGTATTTTGGATTCAAAATACAGCATGCAAATCTTTTGTTATAGATGTCATATGAACAATGAACATAGGACTGAAAACAAACAGAAAAAGGATTCAAACAAAATACAGAATGTAAATCTTTTGTTATAGATGTCATTTTTGTTCTTTTGCCGTTTTCGTTTTGTCGTTTTTCTTCGTCGGATCATTCGTTCGTATTTGCGGTTGTTCGTTATGCGGCTCATTCGTAATCTCGTAGTTTTCGTATTTTGGTGCTTTAATTTTTTCGTATGTACACATTACCCTGCAGGTACGAAAATTAACATTTTCGTACGAAAATAAGATTCGTACGAACGGGAATGCACATATCTAGACGTCATCGATACAACGATGCCGTCGCCACCATCTTGCTTCACCCTACACTACCCTTGTAAGATACCGCGCATGCGTCGAAGTCTCATCGAGCATGCGCGGGCTTACAGGAGGACAGGTAAGCTTGTAGCCGCATACACACACACACACACACACACACACAGTTTTCTTATCAGGAAACAGGCTGTCAAGAATCCCAACGAGAAAATAGAGAGCAGGTTCTCTATTTTTCTCGTCGAGATTCCCGGTAGTTTTCTCAACGAGAAAACATACACACAACCGTTTTTCTCGGCAAAAAGCTCTGCCAGCTGTTTTCTTGCCAAGAAAACAGGCCGTGTGTACAAGGCTTTACTCAAATTTAAACACCATGCATACGCAATGCTCTATATACCCCCTCATCACTATGCTGAGTGAGCTTGGAGCTTCTAAGATGGATGCGAGAAAGTGTGTGCATGGGGTTTATTTCACAAAACTATAATTGGGTTTTTAAGTATTAATACAAGGTGTGAAAGGCATTCACATAAAGAAAATAATACAACAGTAAGAGCCAATTCACACCGGGGCAGCACGACTTGCCGAGCGACTCGACAAGGTGATCTGCCCACAACTTCAGTAGTCCCAAAGTAGTACAGGAACCTTTTTCTAAGTTGGAGCGACTTATTAGAACGGTTTCATAGTACAGAGGGGAGCGCGACTTGTCAGGCGACTAAGTTGCCTCACGAGTTGCCCCTGTGTGAACCGGCTCTAAGGGTAGAGAGGCAAAAAAACAACAACATATATATGATCACAGATTGGAGTAGAGATAACACTGCAAGTGTCATCACAAACCGTAAGGCACAGGGATATGCATGGGGTTTTAAATCCAGAAGAAAGCATGCTCTTGTGATAGTGGAGGATAGCTTCAACAGCTGGAAGGTCAGCTGAGGCATCATAGCAACGTCCTAGGAACAGGGCAGTATGGGAAATCACCAGCTATGGGAGTTTTTTGAGCAGACTTCTGGAGGGTAAAAAATGGCGTACATGATGAATAGCAGGTACAGTATTGTTCATAGCAGTACAGTTTATTTAAAGTATATCTACTGTTCTCCCCATAACTACATGGGTTTCCTTTTTTTTACAAAGGTTAACTAACAACTACAAACTAAGTTGTCAGTGCTTGTTAACATATAGATGTGTTTTCTTAATAATACCAGTCTATTTTCTTCATGATTCATCTTTTACAAGTTAGAGGTCACACAGATTTATCCAAAGTACTGCAGTTGTACATAGTATTAGAATGACTTTATTCTATACTTTTGTGGTCTTAACATACATTTGTGAACAACGTCATAATATAATTGATGCCATTAAAAAAGACCTAAAACAAATCCCATCCCAAGAGTTTAGTAACATAGTTTATAGCCATACTGTTTCCACACTGGATTATATTCCAATCTATCAGTTTCTGTAATGCAGAATTACAGTCTGATCTAATACAAACGATAGAATGTCTTGGCAATTTAAAGAAAGAGTTGGCAAGCTGTAAAAATGTTTTTTTACATCACTGAAAGGCGTCCACTACAATCACCAGCCACACCTTAGCTGTTCTTCTGAAACGATTCCCTTGGCTCTCCCTAAACTCCACAATTTACCTCCTTTTCCGAGAGAGGAACGTGACAGCAATAAAAAAATGCAAGTTGATCCCTGTAGTATTTCTGCCAGAAGTACCGCGTGTCACTTTAATGTTGCAGCCTGTGTTCTTTATCCAAAAATCCATTTATTTAGTGTGTCTTCATTTTGGATAGCTATTATAGATACCAAATTGAATACAAAAAGCAACTCCAGGCATCAAGTTAAATCAATCGGTGAATTGCAAATATTATCTAGGAATGTCTAATATCTCAAGAATATTTCAAGAATACTAAAACCAAAAAGTCCACAAAGGCCTGATTCACACCTATGCATTTTTTGTGATTTTGCAGATTTGCTCTACAGAACGTGTTCCATAATAAACCATGTTAAATGGGCTGTAGTGCAAATTTGCAAAATGCAAAAACACAAAAAATGCATAGGTGTGAATCAAGCCTTAATCCATGTTTTATATAATCTAGTGCCAACGAATTTGACAAGAGTTTCACCATGTTACTGGCTAGGACTGCAACCTCTGGTCACATGTTTACAAGCTATTTATAAAATGTCCCTTTCACAAGTCTATGTGTAGCTCTGGTCAGCAGCTGACAAGGAGAGAAGCAATTTTAGCTTCATTGTGCCTACTGCTGTCCTTGCTTGTGTTCACTCCCACTAAACATAGACAGGGGATGTGGACTGTTTAAATTCCTGTGAATGCTGGGAGGAAAGGAGGATTGTGGGAAAAATAAATGTGGCAGGCAAGCAGAGGCAAGGAGGATATTAGGGGAGTGTGTGTGTGTGTTTCTGGATGCCGGTGTAATGTATGTAACTACATCTGCGATGGAGACAGACATGGAAACAGGCACCAGAGAGGACACTCCCCATACCTGAGATTGTTACTGACCAAGCCTGCTTTCTAGCTGTTGGGGAGAAAGCGTTGCGGTCACAGACTGAGTTTAGTTTGCAGACAGGGTTTAGAGAGAGGTTATCTGCTGTCATCACAAGAGTCGTGAGAGACCACTGGCAAACTTGATACACCCTATTAAGAGAACGGCTTTGCCCATGTAAGTAACAGTGAGGGTGCCCTTTACCAGTGTATGTAGGAATGTCTCTGAGCACTCCAGCATCAGTTTGGGCCCCAATAGGATGGCCAGCAAAGAAGAAGGGGTTAATAGAGACTGCCAGGACACTCCTTTTAGACATGACCACCCCCAGTATAGGGTTCTGGGGTTCTTCTTTATTCTACTTATTGTTACCAACGGTGTATCTGTATAAAGTATATTTAATTTATATGTATATAGTTGGTATTGTTTCACATAATTGCTTTTAAACTGCTTAGGTATTATATATCTATTTGCAATAGTGTTCTATCTTAGCCCAGGTTTGTCAGCATGTGTGGCACTATTTACAAAGTTGTGTGTACAGGAAACAGGGGACCTGGGAAACAACAGCTCCTTTGAGGATAAAACACAGATTAGCCAATGCAAAAGTACACCAGAGCTCACATTTTAATACAGGGATCCTCAAACTATGGCCCTCCAGCTGTTGCGGAACTACACATCCCATGATGCATTGTAAAATTCTGACATTCACAGACATGACTAGGCATGATGGGAATTGTAGTTCTTGAACATCTGGAGGGCCGTAGTTTGAAGACCCATGTTTTAATATAATAAAGACCATGACTGTGCAGTACTATAATTAAATGCAATGTAATTTCACACAACGTTCAAATATAATATAGTGCATCAATATGGCTCAAGACCATAAAAAAAATGAGACAAAGCTCATGTTGTAACACAGTGTTCCCCCCTATGACCGGTTTCCTCGACAGAAT
Source organism: Rana kukunoris (assembly GCA_029574335.1). NCBI lineage: Eukaryota > Metazoa > Chordata > Amphibia > Anura > Ranidae > Rana > Rana kukunoris. The sequence goes on along the minus strand of CM056053.1, from coordinate 329,349,118 downwards.
CCATCAATCCATCAAGAATCTTGGTGGAAGAGCTTTTTTGCAGAGGAAATCGGTCGTGTGTATGCTTTTCATCAAGTAAACTGTCGAGGAACTCGACGAGGAAAAAAGAGAGCAAGTTCTCTTTTTCCTCAACGGGAGTCGTTGTGTTCCTCGTTGGGCTGGTTTTCCAACGTTGGTGTGTATGCTTAAAAACCTGTGCACCTTCGGTAAAAGTACTATTTGTAATGGAGATAGCACATTTGTCACACTGTAACAGACTGAAAAGTGCAAATGTCTCTTACCAAACTTTTACCTAACACACAGTAACATGAGACTAGCAAAAGCAGCACCAAGGGTTGTGTCAGTGGAATCGAACTTCCCCTGCCGTTGTATGTGTTGTACGTCACCGCGTTTGAGAACAAGGAGATTTGATCTTGACAGTGTGTACGCAAAGACAGCTTGACAAGCCTAACAAGGAACTCGTCGAGGAAAACGATGTGTCTTTTCCGACAAGTTCCTTGGTCGTGTGTACGAGGCCTGAGTCTTCTTTCTTCATCATAGTAAGAGTGTGCACTGGGTGTCTCATAGGTGCTACCTAGAAGTGAAAGCTTAACAAGCCCATTATATATATAAAAAGCACATATATCCATATATATATCTATCTATATATAGATAGATATATATATATGTTTATATATATATCTATCTATATATAGATAGATATATATATATACTGTGTATATATATATTTTTAATTTATATATTCTTTAGTAATTTTCTTTGTCTTATAACAAAAACAGATTACATTATTTCTTTATATATATATATTTATATATATATATATATATATATATATATATATATATATATATATATATATATATATATTTTACATATATACAGTATATACGGTATTCAAAATATATAATTTTTTGTCAAAATGGGTGATCTATGTTTTTTATTGCTTTGTATGTCATCGCTGTAATCGGCTCTGGGGGCACGCACATGATCGTTCACATGAAAGACAGAATGGTGAACTGCCTATGTAAACAAGCCAGGCTGCTGTTCTGTCAGAGAGGAAGTTTTCATATTCCAGGTGCATTTAGCATTTTTAAATACAAGGGGCCAGATTCACAGAGCCATTACTCTGTGATAGACTGGAGTAATTTCAAATTACCCATGATACGACGGCTTCGGGCTTCGATCCGACAGACTTACGTCTTCGTACGCCGTCGGATCTACGCTGCAATCTTTTTCCGCCCGCTGGGTGGAGTTTGCGTCGTTTTCCACGTCGGGGTATGCAAATTAGCTTTTTCCGGCGATCCACGAAGTTACGATCGTCCGTCGTATTCTCTTACGGCATCTGTAGTCATCTTTTTGTTGCGTAAAGTTAGGGAAGCAAAAATCTGGTCTATAGTTAGACAGCCCATGTTAAGTATGGCCGTCGTTCCCGCGTCGAATTTCAATTTTTTTTTGTTTTTGCGTAAGTCGTCCGGGAATAGGAATGTATGTAAACAACGCTACTCCAAAAAAATCTGACGTAACGACGTAATTTTGCGCAATGCACGGCGGGAAATTTCTGAACGGAGCATGCGCAGTTTGATCGCCGCGGGGACGCGCCTAATTTAAATACTTCACGCCCCCTAATCACGTATTTCGATTCCGCCGCGAAAAATACACTATGCCGCCTTAACTTACGGGCCGAAATCTACCTGAATTTGAGCCAGGTAAAATACGGCGGCGTAGTGTATCTCTGATACTCTGCGCCAGGGCAATTGTACCTGAATCTGGCCCAAGATTTTTATCCATTGAAGTCTATAGAACCAGAAAAAAGTCCCTGGCCCTTTCCATAAAATGCACAGATGTGAACATGACCCATAGGAAACCATATTAAAGCGGAGGTTCACCCTAAATATAAGATCTCTCATGTGATCCAGCATACTGGCGTCAGCGCCAGTATGCTGGTTTTTTTTTTTTTTAATGGCACACTTACTGTATTATAGTGGAATTCCTTTTTTGTCCCCCGCGGTGGACGGCTGTAGTATTGCTCGTCACATCTTCCTAAAATACCCGATATGGACTCGGGTAATCTCGGCGAAAATGCGGCGCCTGCGCACAGACCTAGGAGCTGTATTTCTCCGAGTCCTATTTCGGAGGGCGTGACGCGCCATAGCCGTAGGACTCGGAGAAATACGGCGCCTGCGCAGTCAGCTCCTAGGTCTGTGCGCAGGCGCCGCATTTTCGCCGAGATTACCGGAGTCCATATCGGGTATTTTAGGAAGATGTGACGCGCTATACTGGCGCCGTCCACCACGGGGGACAAAAAAGGAATTCCACTATAATACAGTAAGTGTGCCATTAAAAAAAAAAAAAACCAGCATACTGGCGCTGACGCCAGTATGCTGGATCGCATGGGAGATCTTATATTTAGGGTGAAATACCGCTTTAACTACTTCAGCCCTGGAAGATTTTTGTACATAAAAATAGGCAAAAGAGAACACAACCTGAAACATTCCCCCACCATCATTAACTTCAGGTGCTGTAATAGTGTATATCTGTACTGACGCCATCACCACCATGTAAGAGGTAACAGTATGCACTGCTACAGGGTAGAACTTCAATGATGTCTAAAAGAATCCATTAGCCATACTAATTTTTGGGACAAGGACATCTAACACTGACAGTGAGGATGCCAGAGTGAATTAAAAAGGGGGTAAAGATGAGTAACTTTTATCAAACAGTCATTTTTTTCACAGGAGTAGGTTTGCTGAAATTTACATTATGTGAAGATCAAAGAATGATACTTTTATTTGCATTTAAATATTAATTTACGAATGAAAACTGCAACTTGCAGCCTTCATTCATACAGTAGCTGATGTGAGATAGGCTCTTCTTTCACTTGGACAAAGGGTCCTCCTCTGTGTTTTAGGCACCACCATGCTCCTGTCAGACTGATTGCATAGCCCCACAGATAACACCAAGAGAGGAGCTCTCTATGTAATCTGCGGTGGCCCCTGCCAAAACTGACCGCCCCAGATGCCTTCACCACCACAGCCCTTCTACCTCTGTGTTGGCCAATCCCTGGCCATACTGGCTCATTTTTAGAAAGTCAGTAGTGTAAAGGTTGAGTATACAACACATCCTTCAAACTAGCTGTCTTTGGTAGACAGGTTATCAGAGCTTTTCTCTTATTCCTCTTCTACTCCTTAATTCAGTTATTTCTTACATATAAATTGTTATGTGTGTATCAAATACACTTTGGTACATTTTTCTTTGCTTTTATTGTTTTAAGCTGGAGCCCACATAACATCTGCAGCATATAATGTGCAAACCATCAATCCTGATCGTATATTCAACAGGCCAGACATCTTTCTGTAATGTTTTAGCCAAACTTTTTAAAATACAAGAGTTATTTACGTAATCTAAACATAAAATGCCCAGCTCGGCATCTTGAACATATATTTCGCTATGTAGCCCTCCAGGAGGTTTTCTCTTTTTTTGCTTTAACACAGAGTTCAGTATTTCTGCAGTGATCACTGCAGTTTCCAGATGAAATATTTTCCTGACACTGGCATATCTATGAATCCTAAGGAACGTATTCATCTGTGCATTGAAGGAGATTTAACATTTTTTTTAAGCTGGCAATACACTAGTAGAAATTTGTTAGGTATTTTTCATTTTGAGAACAGTCATTTGATATTATCATTTTTAGTGGGTTCAAATCATTGTTAATTTCCTACTGCAGTGATGAAAAAGTAAAATAAAGTTTTAGCAGTGTAGTGTATGTGGTTTTCAAGAAAGTCCAATTATTCCAAAATCAAATATTAAAAGCAAATGAAAGTTTGAAGTACTTGCGAGTGATATTTGTCAAGTCATCAAATTTAAATTTCACATGTCTGTTTGTACAATCATTTGCTTGGAAATCTACTAGAGTATGGTCAGCATTAGTGCAGAGATTGTAGCCAAAGATGGGAATTGGAACACCATTTCAAAAATGTGTGGCAAGGGATTTCAGGCCGCATACCCCCCTCCCACCCCACCTTACCCAAACAGGAACTCTGGAAACAAAAGATGGCTTGAATAATGGCTGTGGCACTTTTATTGGTATGAATGAATTACAAACAATTTAATCATCAAATTTAACCACATATAAAACGTCAAACTGTAAGGCCCGCACCAGCCAATCCTGTTGCAAAAAGGATTGGCCTACCCATTGGCTCAAGAATTTCCACATAGCATTGAAGACCCAATTTGAATAGATCAATCTCAACGTCAGATAAATGAATGGAGTCATATCTATATAAACCGTGGAGATCCCCTTCTAGGTCAATGTGGCGATAAGGCCACCAATGGCATACATTTCTCAAAAGATCTATTGATCCAAAGAAAGTGGGGAATCATCCCTGAAAAAACTGAATTACAAAATGGGAAAGAAAATCCCGCTGGATCATAAACAATAGTGCAAGTATGTATCCCAAGTCCAAAGTTTTCCACAGAAGGGTGAAGCTGGGAAGGACTTCGCAGTAACGTCACCACGCTTTAGAGGGAAGGGTTCCCATCGATTGCCGGCCGGCATTTTCGTATACATGCTGTTTTTACATCTTTGTGAGTGAGTACATTTATTTTATTAAAATTTTATTATCAAAACGGAGTTACACTATGGTGCACATTTTTCATCTTCTTCCCTGGATGACCGCGAGTGTTGCAGATTAGTGTCCCGTCGGATCTTCTTTGACTACCATCCCCAGGTTTACAAGGCCGCGGCTGGGCTATAGCTGACCGTTCTTATGGCTTGCCCTCTGGTAAGCGGCCATCTATTCATTGGTGTCAAGGGATTCAAGGGATCACATATTGATTTACATCAGTCACTGGGTGATTTCGTTTATGTGATGCAGTTTGTGAAAGATCTAAACTAAATCTATGGCCATATCTAATCTATGAACTTTGCTCCATGGACTCATTATTGGCGGCCCTATTCTAAGGGATCACGGATTTTGATTAACTCTTGCCACACTGTTATGTTAGTTTAAGGGGCGCAGCTTTGCTTTTGTTTTTCCATATCTCTTTGTTATCCCACGACAGCTGCAGCCCTCTCCTAGGTTTTATGTACAATTTTTTTGTTGTGTTGTTTTTGTATTGATAGCGCAGTTTTTTTGTTTACCTTGTACTGATGCAGTTAGGTCATATATAATTAAATCTGTAAGGCCCTGTACACATGAGGAGACATGTCCGATGGAAACGGTCCGCGGACATTTGTGTACACACCATCAGACCAAAATCCCCGTGGACAGAGAACGCGGTGACGTAGAAGACACCGACGTCCTCAAACCAGGAAGTTCAATGCTTCCACGCATGCGTCGAATCAATTTGACGCATGCGCGGGATTTCGGTCCGCTGGTTAGATGTACTAACCAGTGGGCATGCTTAGAAACTTTTGTCCGCTGGAAACCTGTCCGCTAGGCCGTACACACGATCAAACATGTAAACGGAAACTGGTCTGCGGACCAGTTTCAGCGGACATGTCTCCTTGTGTGTACGTGGCCTAACAGTGGTTAGGACATCAGTCCAGCGTATAGTATGGGATATTGTTCTCAGTGTGATCAGTATTCACTGCAGTACAAAAAGACACAGCATAGGAGTATAGTGTATGGACCAACAGGTCCTAGACCTAAATGAGTAATTAACTAGTTCAGTGTAGGTGCAGCCAAATGGTAAGGAAGAATTGGGCTTTAGGATAGCCTCAAGGTGGCCCAAAGACTGAGAGTAGAGTCATGCGGCCTTCAAACTGCTAATAATATTCCCAAAACCATCAATTCAGTGAATATCTAAAGGAGAAATAGTTCCACTATAATTTGGTTTACATTTTAAACATAGGAGTTACCACTTCTGAAAACAGAAATCTCTTCTAAGCTCCACTGCTTAAATATATCTGCTCATAAATGAGAATCCAATGTAGAAATCTATTTACAGTTTTAAGCTGCCCGCCATACTGAAATACAGGTATGCGCACCAGGAGAAGACTGGGATATCTAACTGGTTGTCCTACTTTGGCTCTACATCTATATACCCAGCGAATTACTAGTTTTATGTTGATCTATTTTGAATCAAAAATCTCGTATTAGGAAATACAATAAAATCTGTACAATTTTTTTATTCACCTTATCTACTAAGTACAGGACTGTTTTGCTAATCTTTGAACCTGAAAATATATTTTGCCATTATAGATCCTGCTTGCTATTTATGAATATATTCATATAATAAAATGTTGTTCATGTTATTTATTACACAAGATACACAGTAATAATTTGTTTCAGGATTATGATATCACTACAAATTCTGGACATATTGGCCAATTCATTCTATCAGTTATCTTGTGCTGACATATGGATTGGTGTTCTCTAACAAAGTCATTCATTATTTAGGGAATCCACATTCTTCTCATAACAGGCTGGTGTATTTTGAAATCAATCTTTGTCTTTTTATATAATGAGCCCCTTGTGACTGTTTATACTGTACAAGTGCTTTTGTCTAAACTGATTAGCAGTTTAAGTAGCAGGCACTCCTTTTCACATTATTAGTAACCCAAATGTAAACATTGCATACCATCTGGACAATTAATCATCCTTAAAGTCCATTTCCACTTTTGCAGTCAAATAAAAAAAAAAACTGCTATATGTTTACTATGTGTTCACACTTACACAGTATATCTTAAAATAATAAAAAAAAAATATATATATATATATATATTTTACTTTTCCAGTTATTTCCTTGGAACACCAGGGGTATTTGATTTCAGGAAATATCCGATTGCCTCCTAGAGGATTAGGTAGGAAGGAATTTTTGCCCTACTGAAGCAAACTTGATCGTGCTTTAGGGTTTTTGCCTTCCTCTGGATAAACTGTGGATATAGAATAGTGTAAATGGAAGTTTTTTGATTAATTTATTCTCTTTTTCTTCTATTGATTGAACTAGGTAAACTTTTGCCATTATTCAACCTGTCTACTAACTATGCAAAAAACAAACAAAAAGTTAATAGAGGATGATTTCATGACATTTAATAACATTCATAACATTTAAAGTAGATATAAACTCTAAAGTTGGACTTTTCAGGTATTCTTCTCATTCTAACTGCAAACCCATACATGTCCCTCGTTTAACTCATTCAGCTTTGTGTATATGGTGTTTAATTTAATATCCTGCTAGTTAGGTACATTTAAAACATTTTTTTTTCATGAAATAACAGTAAGTCTAATGGCATATTTACAGTTAGTCCTTCCCTATGAACTCAAGTGTAACTGGGTACCTATAAGTTTTGGTCAACACCAAATGTCAATATGACCAATGAAAGAAATAAAGACCATTATGGATGCTGCTGCTGTAATATATTCTTTATTTTTTTTACAGATAATTCTGTAGTGCCAACAATTTATGCAACACATTTACATAATGTACATTCACATTAATCCCTGCCCTTAACCACTTGCCGACCAGCTGCCATCGGTGCACGATCTCATGAACCGTCATAGCTGTACGTTGGTCCCTTATGCGGGATAGCAGGCGATGCACGTGCAGGTACCGATGCTCATGACCGGTGGTCACGGTGACCGCCGGATGGGAGGCATGAGAAGCAGAACAGAGAGACAGAGAGGCAGAACAGGGACATGTGTGTGTAAACACACACATCCCTGTTCTGTTCTGTGAGGAAAGACAGATTGTGAGTTCCTAATAGCTAGGAATCACGATCTGTAATTTCCTCTAGGTCAGTTCCCCTCCCCATACAGTTAGAAACACACTAGGGAACACAATTAAGCACTTGATTAACCCCTAGTGTTAACCCGTTCCCTGCCAGTGAAATTTTTTACAGTAATAAGTGCATTTCTATAGCACTGTTCGCTGTGTAAATGCCAATGGTCCCAAAAATGTGTCAAAAATGTCCGATGTGTAAGCCAAAATGTCGCAGTCCCGATAAAAACGCAGATCGCCACCATTACTAGTACAAAAAAATAATAATAAAAATGCTATAAACCTATCCCCTATTTTGTAGACGCTATAACTTTTGCACAAACCAATAAATATACGCTTATTGCATTTTTTATTATAAAAAATATGTAGAAGAATATATATCAGCCTAAACTAAGAAAAAAAATTGTGTTTTTAAAATGGGGATATTTATTATAGCAAATAGTACAAAATATTGTGTTTTTTTCTAAATTGTCGCTATTTTTTTGTTTATAGCGCAAACAATTTAAATCGCAGAGATGATCAAATACCACCAAAAGAAAGCTCTATTTGTGGGGAAAAAAGGACAGCAATTTTGTTTGGGTATAGCATTGCACGACTGCACAATTGTCAGGTAAAGCAACACGGTTCTGAATCACAAAAAATGGCCCAGTCATTGGGCAGCCAATTCTTCCGGGGCTGAAGTAGGGGAGGAGTCTTGGCATACACTGTGTGACAGCTGATTGGAGGAAAGACACACACACCACCACTCCGCATAGGTAGAGGAAGAAAGAAACATGCAGAGCAGTGCTGTGAATAGATCAGCTCTCTGCTAATCTTTTTATAGCAACCTCCCTGACACAAATTTTCAGCTGCTTTTTCTCCTGTGTTCGAGAATTTGTCAGAACAGAAGGAAGCAGCATAAAGACATGGGACTTAGGGCTTTGGAGAGAGATAAGTAAACACTCTCTTTTCAGTTACAGCAGGGTGGCCTTATGCCCATTCTGAAGATCTTGTCTTTGAGCAAGTGAGGAACTTCTCAATCTCTGTAGGAAGTAAAAATGCAAAATTCCTTCAATTTGTAAGCGGTGTACAAGACCCTTTGCAGTTTTAACAGCGTCAACCGGAGAGTCTCTTCTTCTTTTTAAAATGAGAAATTCAGCACTTTCAGGGGACTTATGTTGTAATAATGTGATATTTTTTCTTCCTATACTTTGTCTATCCAAAACCTTGATTTTTTTTATTTAATTTCTTTACCAAAGATGTGTCAATGTAAATAGTGCATTTGTTACCTGATAAATAAAATGTCTTTATTCAGTATTATAACTGTGATAAAGGTCACTCCTATGCCATTTTAGGAGCCATTCATGCCTGAAATAAGGAAATTCTTAAAGCGCACTAAAGTTCAATTTTTTTTTTAAATAGCAAAGATGTCATACTTCACTGTGCAGCTCGTTTTGCACAGAGTGGCCCCGAACGTCATCTTCTGGGGTCCCACCGCAGCTCTTGCGGCTCCTCCCTGTAAGAGCTAACCCCCTCTGGGAAGCTCTCACCCAAAAAGGGTTAGCTTGTGGGCGCGCTACCTTGTCATACACTCGGCGTACATAGCCGTTGAGTGTATGACTCGGCCCGCCCCCCAACGGCCACATCATTGGATTTGATTGACAGTAGTGGGAGCCAATGGCTGCGCTGCTATCAATCTATCCAATGAAGAGCCTACAAGACCTGGGGAAAGCAATGCGGGATTGCGCCCACAGAGATTTGGGGCTCAGGTAAGTAAAATAGGGGCTCGGGGGGTCCAGAAAGCGCAATGTGTTTTTTCACCTTAATGCATAGGATGCATTAAGGTGAAAAAACACAAAGCTTTACAACCCCTTTAAGGGTACACAAATGTTCTGACTTAATAGTAGCACCTTTTTTTTTCATATAGACAAACAGTAGCATATATAACTATATTATAAATGTAGACACTTGGATATAATTATAATTAGTACTGCAGTATTGATGAATCAAATATAGAATTTTATTTCTTAAGCATTTTAGACTCAGGCTTTTTCCTCAAACAAGCTAAGCTTACATGAACAGTATTTTGCAGTGTAATTTTGAACAGATTTCCTGGACGCAGTTGAAATGAGGATGCGTCCTGCTGAACAAATTCTTAGCCATGGAAGGGGGCCTTCCTGGAGACATAGCAGAAATTATATTATACTGTTTCTTGTGCAATTCAGTGTGTTTTTAATCTCTAGACCTTCTATGAAACAATCACTTAAATAGTTAATTTCTATACAAAATGATATTGTGTATTTTAACTGCGTAACTTAATAGCTTGATATTTTTAACCAAAGGGTATCTGTTGCACTGGGGTTGATTTACTAAAACGAGAGTGGAAAATAGAGTGGAAAATCTGGTGCAGCTTTGCATAGAAATCAATCAGGTTTTTTGTCAAAGCTTAATTGAACAAGCTGAAGTTAGAAACTGATTGACTACCATCAGATTTAGCAAATTTTTACTATTTTAATAAATCAACCCCACTGTTTCTTGAGATAGTTTATTGGCTTCCCAGTCCGTTCCACGTGGTTTTGTAGTCATAACTGTATAAATCCAGCACTAGCACTGAGATTTTTCCAAGCAGGAGGGTTCATTTTAATAAAGAATAGACAGTGGCCGTAATACCATTAGGGGCATCGCCCCCCTAATCCATGTGCCCAGCCCCTAATCTACTTGCAGTTCACCAGACGCATGGAATTTTTTTTTTTAAACGTGATTAGAGATGGAGACTCTAAATGGTTTAAAAAAATGGTGGGCTCGGGGAGCAGAGCACTGTGCCCTGAGCCCACCCAGTTGTGTGACATTAGCGAAATAATATTCGCTAACGTCTTCTTACCTCTCCTCTCAGCCAATTAGGAAGTGGGTTCTGAGACCCAATTTGCCGGGAGTCTCAGGACTCCCGGCCATTTGGGTCTCAAGACCCACTTCCTGTTAGGGTGAGAGAAGAAGCAACAGGCCGGCACTTCCCACGACAAGCTGGAGCAAGGAGCAGCCTAAGGTAAGGCCACTGATCGCCACCTTCCCTTCTGTCTCCCATACCAGGGGGGCAGGCAGTCAAGCGGTCGCAGTAGTGAGAGTGAGCCCCCCCAAAATATTGAGCGCCACCTGCCACTGATATAGCATGTTCACTTTGCAAAGAATACCCAATCATGAGCAAAAAAAAAAAACAATATTTGACTAGACGATTAAAGTTACCAGAGTTTCACCTCATTCGTTAAGCTAGGTGAACATTACCTTGCAAAGTGAAAATTCATTTTGCTAAGTAAATATATTTTAGCAAATTGACCCCAATTTGTTGCAGCACATCTCCAAAAAAATCCACTTGCATTACAGTCAAAAGTGAACACTGTATTGAGCACATTTAAAAAATAATCAACTAAAGGTCCATAGCTCATGATTGATTATTCATCATGATGTGCATCTGTGTTAGGTACCTGGAAATGGGGGGTAATCCAGTATTTGGTAACTCTTGAAGAAGGAGGTAAGCACTTGTATTCAACTGCATATCTTCCCCTCTTTGAAACATGGAAACAAAGCAGGTCCTGGGATCTCTTACAATGCACTGTTGTTAATCAGAAATCGGGACATAACACAATAATTAAAGATCAAAGATTGACAATGTGCCAAATATAAGTAGCAATCAGTAAAGGGATGTACTGTGTTGGACATCAATCAATGCATAGAGTTTTTGAGTTATATGATACTTTTTGTTGGATAGCCTAAGTTATTAAAGATGTAAGCTTTCAAGACAACATGTTAGATTTCTTCTACAATTGTATAATACATGACAAAGAAATATTTTTTTTTCTTACAGCTGTACACCAAAAATTAATCTATAGCCCTGTATGGTCTTTTAAAAACTATACATCAAATTTGCTTCACATTGCAATATTATTATTTTTTTTAAATCAGAACAACGTTTATTGAGCATGAATGAAACATACATTAACGCATATGAAGTGCAATATGCACTACATCTACGGCTGTAGAGTGCCGATGTGCATATAGGCATAACAAAGGAAGACAATACATGTACATATTTATTACAGTTCAGGAGAGTGATAAAGCACTGTCGGGCCCATGGGGGGGGGGGGGAATTACTGGGTCGTTACAGGGGAGATCGGCTAGACCCCCACATCACAGGTGGAGGCAGTTCCCAACCATCTGTCCCATACCTTGTAAAATTTGTCTGGGCATCCCCTATGGGCATAGAGCAGTTTTTTAAAGGGCAGGGGGGTATTGTATTTAATCCATTGCTGTAGCGTGGGAGGAGGTCCCCTCAGCCATGTCCTCTGAAGCCTGGCGAGGAACAGTGTCTCTTGCAAAAATACATTTAAATACTTTTCGGCCTCAGACAAGGAGAGGAGGCCGAGTATACACTGGCGGGGCAGAGGGACAGAAGGGAGCCCATGCGGTCGTGGAGGAAGCGGACCACCTGAGACCAGAATCCCTGCATGCAGGGGCATGACCAGAGGAGGTGAAAAAAGGAGGCATTGGGGTGATTGCAGCCAGGAAAGTTGGGGTTATGACCAGGTCTGTATCTAGAGATGCGGTAGGGCGTTAGGTAAGAGCGGTGGAGAATATACAAGTGGGTGAGGCGATCAGAAAGCTTGGGGAAAACGGCACTGCTGTTGGTAAGGGCCTCCTCCCAGTCCTCAGCCGACATGGTGCCCTGGTCTAGTTCCCATCGGGATTTCAGCTGACGAGCAGCCACGGCGGCCGGAGGGGCCAGGAAGTAGGTGTAGAATTGGAAAATCAGCTTCTTGGGATCCCTGCCAAGGACAAGGTCCACCGGCAGCGGGATCTCAAGAGCAGGGACACCAGCCCCAAACTGTGTGTTGAGTGCTTGTCGGAGTTGGAGGTAGCGAAAGAACATGTGGTTCGGCAGGTCAAACGTGTCTTTGAGGGACTGGAAGGATCTAACCGCCCTGCGGGCCACAACCTGGGATAAGTATATGACACCTTTATCGATCCACAGGCTGTGGTCGGGAACAGTGGCCAGCTCGGGCAGCTGTGGGTTGTCCCAGAGGGGTGTGTGCGACTGTGGTGAGGGTGCCTCGCCGAGGGACATAGTGAGCTGCCAAACCTTGCAATGGTGAAAGAGCATATGCTTCCTGTCACCCGTCAGGGAGGAGCCACAGGGCCTGCAGAATAGGATCTGGAAGGCGTGCGACACCGGGCCTGGGACCTGGGAGCAGACCAGTGCGATGTAACGTTCTTTGTCTAGAAGGTTAAAGTAAAAGAAATGGGATAGCTGGGACGCTATGTAATAGAGGAAGAGGTCAGGGACTGAGGCGCCACCCCGGTTAGTCGAACATTTCAGAGCCCTCCACGACAGCTTGTGCCGGGAGGGGCCCAAGATAAATGAATTAAGGATAGACTCCATGGCTCTGAATATACGTATGGGGATGTACAACGGGGCCTGCCAGAAGACATAAGGTAGCTTAGGGAGAAGAATCATCTTAACCAGATTGATTCGTCCCATAACCCCAATGGGGAGACGGGACCAGATCTGCATCTTACTTTTAAGGACATGAAATAGGGCTTCAACATTGAGGGCAATGTAGTCAACGGGGGATGTGGAGACCTGGACACCCAGGTACTTAATGGTGTTTGCTCTGACAAGGGGGAGGGCAGCTTGACCACTAGTGGGAGCGCCCAGGTCAAAGGGGAGAATGTGAGATTTGGCCCAGTTTATCTGCAACCCTGAAAATGGTCTGAAATCTGTTATGGTTTGGAGGGCTGCCTGGAGTGAGGGGCCAGCGTCTGCGAGGTAGAGAAGCATGTCATCCGCGTAAAGGCTGACTACCTCAGTCGTCTGACCGCATCAGAGACCCCTGACTCCCGCATGGTTTCTGAGGGCCATAGCAAGGGGCTCTACAGCCAAGGCGTACAATAAGGGCAATATGGGGCAACCCTGGCGAGTGCCGCGGGAAAGCGGAAAGGAGGGTGAGATCCTACCGTTGACCTGGATGCGCGCCGTGGGGGCCTGGTACAAGAGTTGGAGCCATTTAACGAAGTTTGGGCCAAAGCCAAATTTGCGGAGGCACTCCCAGAGGTAGCGCCATTCCACGGAGTCAAATGCCTTAGCGGCGTCACCACCCTGGAGCCCATGTCCGAGTGTCTGGCCTGTAGGTTCATGTGCAATCTTCTGAGATTAAAAGCTGTATTTTTGTTGGGCATGAATCCAGTCTGGTTGGGGTGCACTAGTGTAAGGATTACTTTGTTGAGGCGCAGTGCTAGGATTTTGGCTAAGATCTTGATGTCGAGTTGGAGTAAGGAGATGGGACGATAGGACTCGGGAAGCATCGGGTCCCTGCCTGGTTTGGGTATTAAAACAACTTCACTCAACAGGGCTTCACTCATAGATGTCGGGAGGGAGTTTGTGTCATAAATATGGTTGTAGAGCTGGCTAAGTTTGGGGATAAGAGTCTCGCCAAATTGTTTGTAAAACTCGAGGGGAAGCCCGTCTGAGCCCAGGTCTTTGGACGTGGGGAGCTGCGCCATGGCCTCCGCCACGCAGTCTGCGGTAATGGGAGCTTAGAGCAGTGTGACCTGGTCAGGGGAGAGCGTGGGAAAGGTGAGATCCCGCAGGAAAGTGGAGAGTTTGTCGCATGAGTATCTAGCAGTGGAGGAGTAGAGGCCCAAAAAGAAGGATCTAAACTCCTCGGCCACCAGGTCGGGCTCCGTGAGCACAACCCCAGACGCCGCCCGGAGGGACACCACCACCGGAGGTTTGTGGTCAAGGTGGGCCATGTAGGCAAGGAGCCTACCCGCTCTTTCACCATGTTCGTACGTGCGTTGTTTGCTAAAGAATATGCCCTGCTTGGCCTTCTCAAAGTGAGGCTGGTTTGTAAGTCTGGTCTGCAGTCGTAGTTGGGACGCATTGGCCGCAGTCAGGTCAGTCTGGAAGGTCTGCTCAAGTGTGTTTAAGCGATCCTCCGCCTGACGGATCAGTAGCTTGGAGGTGGCTTTGTGTCTGTTAATCCGTGTGGAGAGAATCAGTCGGGCATGTATTTTAAAGGCCTCCCATACAGTACCCAGCAGAGCCGAGCCAACATTCGTGCGGAAATAGTGGTCCCACTCGGACTGGATAGTGTCCAAGTCCGAGAGGACGGATAGCCAGAACGGGTTCAGCCGCCAGAACCGGACCACAGGTGAGGCCGGTAATCTCAGCGTGATCCAGCATGGGGAGTGGTCGGAAAGTATTCTGGTATTAAAACCTGTGCCTAGAAGTTGGGGGAGAAGGGGGGGGGGGGTGAGGAGGATGGGATCAATTCTGGACATTGTTGAGCGGGAAGGGGTGAAACAGGAGAAGCCTTGTTGTGTCGGGTGTTTGTACCTCCATGTGTCTGTGAGGGCGAATTCTGTGAGGAACTTGCCGAGCCGCGTGATACCTGGTGGGGGGTTTAGTGAGGCAGCTTGGCCAGTCCTGTCTAGGCCAGGGGCGATGACCATATTAAAATCACCTGCCCAGACAGCGGGCACCGAGGGGTGCTGAGCCATAAAGGCCACACCCTGTTGAAGTGTAGCAAACTGGAATGGGGGGGGACGTAGAAGGCTAAGAGAAGGATCTCCAGGCCCCCAACAGTGGCATGCAGGAACAAGAACTGGCCCTGGGGGTCCGACTGTAATGTGTGTAGCTGGAACTGTACCGATCTAGCTATGAGGACTGCGACCCCTCGGGAGTTGGATATACCCATCCCACCCAGGGTTTTTTAAGGCACATCTGCTTCTGGCCTGCGAGATGAGTCTCAACCAGGACAGAGATGTCTGCCCGCTGCGATTTAAGCTGAGAGAGGACAGCAGATCACTTAGTCCGTTCGCCCAGTCCCCGGACATTCCAGGTCATAATTTTTAAGAGGCCATAATGGGAAGGGAGGGGCAATTGTGTGCAGCCGTAACCCAGTGGGAGAGCACACCCGCAGGACAGTGGACGCATTACCGCACATGCCCTAGGGAGACAGACACCCCAGACAGGCACCTGAGGGTCGGGGGGCCAGCCGGGGGGCTCGAATGAGGCACACAGCGGGGGGGCAGGGCGCACCCGGCCAGGCGGGCCAGACACAGCGGTACATGTGATACAGCGATACATTCGACATGGTTCAAATAGCACATCAGCAAGAAATTGCAATCCAAGTGAAACATCATAAACAGTAAACAATAAATAACAAAAAAGAAAAATAGTTATGGAACTTTCTGCAAAAACGCTGGACCGGCACAGCAGAGTTAACACACTGCCACCCACCGCTAGCAGGGGCGCAGAGGCCGGCCAGGGAAACTTTGGTAAATAGGTGGCAGTTAGAGGTGGCATGGAAGTTCAATATCCCACACAGTCACTAAAGTTAGGGGGGCGAAAAATGCTGGAAAGCACACAACGGTGTAGGGGGGTATCCAGTCTTGGGGGATACGGGTGCAGATGAGCCACTCGAGACTCACAGGGTAAACCAAGGGGCTATGGAGGAGCTGCGGGCAAATCAGGAGCAAAAGAGGGGGGGCAGTAAGCGGGGAGAAGGGGGAAAAAAGGAGGAACAGGGCCCTCAGCAAACATCAGCCAGGAGTTGGGGAGGGGGGGCACAGGTACAATAGTGCTGGGGTTCAACTCACGGTTCCAGGATAGCTATGGAGTAGGCGGATGCTGCTGGCAGGCAGAAGGTTACCGGCTCAGGATGGTCAGCAGGTGCGCAAGGAGGGGAAACAGGGGACTAGGCATGCACGGGGAGGCCCCCGCCGCGGCGCTCCAGCCAGGAATGAACGGCCTGTGGATCTTCAAAGAATTGAGCCTTCCCATAGCACACCACCCGGAGCCGCGCCAGGAAAAGCATCGCGTATGGCAGATGATGTGCACGAAGCTGCCGTTTGGCCTCCGTGAAGCGCGCCCTCTTCTTCTGAACCTCGGCCGAGAAGTCCGGGAACACCGCCACTGTCGTGTCACCGAATGGAATGTTGCCCTTCTCGTGGGTAAGTCGGAGGATAGCGTCCCGGTCGCGGTAATTGAGAAATTTGGTGATGAAGGTTCTCGGCGGGCCTCCAACAGGCGGGGGTCTCTGCCGAAGGTCTTGATCAGCAGGTTCTCCAGATATGCGGGGGGGTCCGCTCCCTCGGATCTCTCAGGAAACCCCACGAAGCGAAGGTTGCACCTTCGAAGGCGGTTCTCCATATCGTCCTGCTTAGAGAGAACCGTGTTTAGCTGGTGTTGGAGCTCCTCGGCAGTGATCTGTAATGGGTGCAGGCCTTCCTCCACGTGGCCAAGGCGGCACTCGGTTTCAGACACCCGCTCTCGCAGCCTGTGCATGTCTTGATGGGTGAGGGAGATGTCGACCTTCACCTCTTCAATCCTGGAGGTAAGTGTGGTTTGGCAGACAGCTATGGCTTCCAACACCCGGGCAGTGTCGCCGGAAGGCCACTCGGCCTCCTCAGGGAGTGGGGCCGCGCTATCTTCCTCCTCAGTGTCCCGTTCCTCATGGCGGTATTTGTCGAGTTTGGCGATTGCCCCGGACCTCTTAGTGGGAGACATAGCAGTGCAGAGGGTAGCAGAGTGCAGCGGCTGTCTTTGTAGTTGTTTGCGGGGGAAATAGCCCCAAGGATTAGGTAAAAGGATGGGTCTCGAGCGGAGCTCTCACTCTGCACGTCCTACTCCATGCAGCTCCAGACCACGCCCTCCGCAATATTATTTTTAACCCTTGCTAATGCTTCCAGTTTTTGGTATGAAAATGCCATATCTTTTTTAAAGTTGTACATTGCACTACCTCTAGTATGGCAGAATGTTGTAACCCCTTCATCACTCCTTTAGATGGGCTGTACCTGTATTGGTACACACGAACCAGCACATATGAATAAAAAACCTGCCTAGCTACAGTATGTCCCCTTTCCTGCCTTGTAGGCTTGAGTTACATCAGCTCAGGGACTTAAAGCAGAGAGGCATGAGCAGAAGAGAGGAATCACTCATGATTCTTTACTAACACAGCCCTACCACAGATTAAAATAAAGAGAGAAAAATCAGATGAACACCACTAAAAGACAGATACAGTGGAACCTTGGATTACAAGCATAATCCGTCCCAAGAGAATGCTCGTATTCCAAAGTACTCGCATATCAAAGCGAGTTTCCCCATTGAAGTCAATGGAAACGAAAAAAATTTGTTCTGCATTGACTTCAATGGCATGCAATACCGCATACGGCCAGAGGTGGGGGGTGCCGAAGAGCCTTGGAAATGACTGGAAAGGCCCAAAGACACCTTGGTTAACCTCGGAAAAAACTTTGGCTCTGCTCGGCTCCGGTGCCCCCCCCCTAGACCAAATGCAGTAATGCATCAGCTTGCATTCTTTGGTAAATAGTGCATGCCAGAAAGACACAACAAAGTGAGAAATTGTAAAAACTGGGGGAAAATTACATCAGATATAACCAAGAAAATTAACAGATATGCTATTGGTAGAAAGAGTGTGGAAGGTTAACTTCTCCCCCCCCCCCCCACGCTAAAAAAAATGTTTCATACTCCTCTGCATGATGACCCCAAAACATATACAGTTCTGGTCATTTTGAAAATCAATCATTTACTTACATGTACTTGAATCCTGCTTCTGGGTTTATTCAGACACTGGTAACATAGCCCAGGTTTCAGAGTTGTTCCTGGGTAAGACTATGTCACCAGTGCCATTAGGAAGATCTCATATATACACTGCATGATCTCACAAGAGTTTACATAACTTTACAAGATCTCAAGGGATGCTTTTTTGCCATTATGGCATTGCAATGGCAAGAAGAAAAGAAAATGCAAAAAAATACAAATTCAGTAGAACACTGTAGAACACAGGAAGTAAATGCAGAGAGATTCTTCTGCCCTTTTGTAAAATGGCCACTGAAATAAAAATAAGAAGGATTAAATAAGACAAGGTAATCAAGAAAACAAAAGACTACATGTAATAACAGATATTTTTTTAACATTTTATTTGAAAAAATATTAAAATTGATCTTTATTTATTTTTTCTGATATGGGTGTTGATTACATTGCAACACTAAGCTAAAATTTGATTTTTAATTCACTTGACTGCTTTTTTACATAATTATGTTCAATCTGTACTTTTTTATTCATTTTCAAACAGCATACAACATGAAGATGTATGAATGTATCACATAGACAGACAGTAGGTGCAGATCATTGAGTAGAGTTTGGTACAGTATAAGTAGTAGATGACCAATGTCAATGGATAGAGATAGATATCAGCATAAATGTAATAGTTGAGGATGCACATTATAACAACATCTCAGGAATAGCTAAGTATATCTTGGGTTTATTACAATGTATACTCTATATATAATGAAAGTTGTTGTTAAGTACTGAAAATAATCTTTTATTTAAAGCTTGCAAAATCTTTGACAGTTTTCATAGTTAAATATCATCAAAATTTATTTAATAGTAACTTTAAGCTGAATACCACCAAGACTGAGGCCTTAAATATTTCCCTTCCTAAACCTGTCCTCTTGACCCTCCAGAGTAACCCCCCTTTTAATTGACAAACTAAATCTATAACATATTTAGGTATATAGCATATATATTTACACAACTACACTGTCAGTTATAGTCCCTTGCTGACCAAAATTCTGAGATCCTTAGAATCCAGGCATCAACTAAATAGACATAAACAATAAACATCATGTGCATAAACATACTGAAAATGGATATCTTACCTAAATTATTTTATATTTGTTTCAGACTATCCCAATCACACTCCCAATTGCTTTCTTTCGTACTTTGCGCTCACTCGTGATCAAATTTCTATGGCATCAATGCCTATCCAGATTGAAGCACAAACTCTTGCGTTATCCTAAGTCCGAAGGAGAGACGGGTTTACTCGACTTTGAAATATACCATGCCTTAGCTTTGTTCTGCCGTGTGCTCAATTGGTTCCCCCACCCTAAAGAACAAGACATGTTCCCTGTAAACCTTTGTGCATTCTTCTGCGGTTATGGAACCACTTACTGGTCTCTATCGTTTCTCTCTCCACTGACTGTCCATCTGGTATCATCGGAGGGAGTCTAATTCTCTCTCTACAGACTCGTGACCACTAACCCCTTTGTTTGACAACCTGGCTATACCAGATGGAAATGGTACATCTGTCTATGGTAACTATGATAGACTATCTTGGCCCACTGTACAATTATTTGTGCACCCTACGCTTGGTTCCTTTAGACCCCGTGCAGACAGGTTACCATCTTCTTTGAACTGGCTGACTAACATATGCTCGACAAGGCACTGTAAATCATTACACCTTTCCAGACATATACACAGACCTCTAACAGCATTTGAACAACTGTTACTATTTTCAGAGACACCTCATCACAATTTGTCCCTGGTATATAAGATGATCCTTTCCCACACTCATAACACACTTTCTTTTTAGATTGAACTATGGTCATGAGCTCTGGAGACTGAGGTGTCCCCTGAGGACTGACAAACTGTCTGTTTATTCACACACAAATGTTTGGTGTCTTGCTATGCACAAGAAAAAAACTTTAAGCTATTTTCCAGGTGATATCAAAATCCAATTTCTATTAAGTGGATTTATCCTGAGTCCTCAGACTTGTGCTGGTGCTGTCACGGAGCGAGAGGAACATATCTACAAGTTTGGTGGGATTGCGATCAGATCCACCCATTTTGGACACACATATTTCAGGTATACAATGAGGCCTATGACTAGTCTCTTACCCTCTACCCTAAAATGGCACTTCTGTCAATTTTGTCAGGTTCCATCAAGTCACATGAAATCAAGTCTACTCAGCTGCACGACTGCGTATTTTCAGGTTTTGGAAATCCTCTACCCTTTACATTTATGGGTAGATATAATAAATGATACCATGCTTTTGTAGGAAATACAAGACAGAGAATTGAACCTCTGTGAAAAATAAACTAAACTATGGCACATTTGCCTCCATTACTCTACCTTAGACAAGTTTTGCAGTAGAATATGCAGGACTGGTGGCTGGCTAGGCTATGGGGAATAAATAATTGCCCTACATGCCTTACCCTTCTTTGCTCTTTCACTGACAGTGTATTGATTGTTGTACTCCTCTACCCTCATTATTGATCTACCTGTTTGAAGGTAAAACATGGCAGTCTTGTCGCTTTTGGAATCACCTTGTGTCCATTTTTTCTTTCTTGGCTCTGCTCATTCTCTTTTCTTTCTTTTATTTTCTTGTCTCTTTTTTTTTTATTTTTTATGCATATTTTCTCTGGGCCCTTCCTGTCTGTTTTTAAGCTCATTGATTCTGTTATTTGTTTCACCCTAATTATATGATATATCACTCATAAGATGCTCATTCACCTTGGCTAATGCCTACCTATGACGATTGTAATATTATTCATGTACTGTTATTGAGTGTTACTCCTTTTTTCCCCTCACCCTCTTTTATTTTGTACCCCATTACATTTTTTCATAATAAAAATATGGTATATTTGACCTAAATTTAATTAACAAGAAAGTGCAACATGTGACAACCATGTTTAAAGTGCAGTAAACCAACTAATGAAAATATTTTTTTTTTTTCTGATGTGAGTACAGTAAATGGATATTTGAATTGAAATGGGTTACAGCATGTTGCATCTTGGATAGAAAATATATATATACACACAATAGTACATATAACACCGCGCTACCCAAATAAAGAAATAAAGAAAGCTGCCAAACACTACAGAATAGGACTAATTCTGCACAAAAACAAGTGATATAAACAAAAAAAGTGTAGCGCTAAAATTATGTAAAAATATATCATACAGTAAAGTATCATATAAATGGTGAAGAGTGATTAATTTGTGCTTATAAATATGACATTGAAGACCAAAATTAATTCATCGAAAAAAAGTGTCCAATATAAGTGTCCAAATAAAGTGACAACAATGGAAAAAAGTGTTGAAAGTCGATCCACCACCAAGAGTTATTGGGAAGGCTTACCAGAGAGTATAGACCCAGCTAAGCTTACGCTTAATGAGTCAATAAGGCATGTGTTGTGATGACAGCCAGGCAGTAGATCTCCCAATGGTGAGATGTGGACAAAATATCAGAGCAGAACGACTTTTCATATGATGAGTGGGAGCCAGGAGATAATATGAAGTGCCAGGATCAGCATACATTGGACGTAGGCTCTTTTATTAGGATCCAAGGAGCTCAGTATATAGCAGCCAGAGGAGGGAAAATGAATGTGGACATAGTGTGATATCGTTTTAAAATCTTTACTAAAAATTGCAAAGCACAGAAGGTTACACTCACATTTAGGAAGACAAATCAAGGCATCATACAATTAAGCAGTAGAATCAGCTGGAAACCCGACGCGTTTCGATTCAAAGATGATGTGAGTGTAACCTTCTGTGCTTTGCAATTTTTAGTAAAGATTTTAAAACGATATCACACTATGTCCACATTCATTTTCCCTCCTCTGGCTGCTATATACTGAGCTCCTTGGATCCTAATAAAAGAGCCTACGTCCAATGTATGCTGATCCTGGCACTTCATATTATCTCCTGGCTCCCACTCATCATATGAAAAGTCGTTCTGCTCTGATATTTTGTCCACATCTCACCATTGGGAGATCTACTGCCTGGCTGTCATCACAACACATGCCTTATTGACTCATTAAGCGTAAGCTTAGCTGGGTCTATACTCTCTGGTAAGCCTTCCCAATAACTCTTGGTGGTGGATCGACTTTCAACACTTTTTTCCATTGTTGTCACTTTATTTGGACACTTATATTGGACACTTTTTTTCGATGAATTAATTTTGGTCTTCAATGTCATATTTATAAGCACAAATTAATCACTCTTCACCATTTATATGATACTTTACTGTATGATATATTTTTACATAATTTTAGCGCTACACTTTTTTTGTTTATACAGCATGTTGCATCTTGTCTGTATTTTATACAGCTAATTTTTGAACAAACCTGATTTAGTGCTTTCTTATTCACAATTTACGGTTCCTTTAAGCACCTCTGGGTTTAAGTGCATCAGAGTTTTAAAGCAAAACACCGAAACAGATAAGCTGTAGCTGAAGTTTGCCCATTTCTTTGATCTCTGAAGAATGCCAGCGTTTTTTTTTTTCATTTGGTAAAATTTATAGTAGTCTATTACCTCTTAATTACACAAGTTATTTGATAGTGCTGATGCTGTTGGCTTCTATAATTTGTTTGGCAGTCAGTTGTAACAGTTGCACAAGGCTAAGCACCTTAGTAGATATTACAAAATAGTATGTTTAATCAACATGAGTGCATTTACTGCTAATGTGTTTTTTTTTTAAAACCCAGTTGGATCCTCTTTATTTATTACTGTATTACAGTTAGAATGCATATACGACAATAAATTTGCATCTTTTTAAACTTGATGTTGAAAAAAAAAACAGCCAAATATGCACTATAGGGGGCCTGTCCTCTCCCACTCTCTCCCCAACATTAGATCTGAAATTGAAGGAGCAAGTGTTAGTGGTGCAGCCCCTGGTTAGGTAGGAGAGTAATTTTTATATAGAAACATAGAAAAGTGACAGCAGAAAAAAAAGGCCAAATGGCCCATCAAGCCTGACCCATTTTCTTTTTTTAATCTATATGTGTTTTTGTAAAAAAAAATTCTCTGAGTATAGATCTTTGTTTGTCCCAAGTTTATTTAAATCCACTTACTGTTGACTGACTCTCTATCTCTGCTCGAAGTCTATTCCAAGCATCAACTACGGTTTTAGTATAATAATACATTCTAAGATTAGTTTTGAAGTAGATTACTGTTTGCTCTTATGTTATAAAGCACTGCACAAACTGTTGGCACTAAATACATCCTATATAATAATAACAATAATAATAATAATAACAATAACTACTCTTTTGCTAAAACAATACTTTCTAAGATTAGTTTTGAACTTTCCTCCTGCTACATTGAAGTCATGTCTCTGTGTTCTTGAGATTCGCTTTATATTGAAAATACTGGCCTCCTGAACCTTATTTACCCCCTTGATGTATTTAATGGTTTCAATCGTGTCTTCTCTTTCCCTCTAGACTGTACATATTAACACGGAACTTCACTCTCTTAATCAACATTGACTATGTTTATTCCCTATGCTGCTAGCATTAGTAAATAGATAGTAGGGCTGTCCCGATACCACTTTTTTAAGACCGTGTACAAGTATTGATACTTTTTTCCAAGTACTCGCTGATACCGATCATCCCACTCTCTGCCCCTCTCAGCCCTCTCTCCACCCACTCTCCGCCCCTCTTAGTACGCTCTCAGCCCGCTCTCCGCCCCTCTTAACACGCTCTCAGCCCGCCCTCCGCCCCTTTTAAACCTCGCTCTCCGCCCCCTCTCAGCCCCTGCTCTCCGCCCCCTCTCAGCCCGCTCGTCACTTAAAAAAAAAAGTATCGGGTTAAGCATCGAAGCATTTGTGTGAGTACAAGTACTCATGCAAATGCTCAGTATCGGTCCCGAAACCGATAATAGTATCGGTATCGGGACAACCCTACTAGATAGTAAAGTTATTTACTTGTTTTAAACTTTTAAAATTTCTTCTCTTTCTTCCTGTAAATGGCCACAGCCAGGAATGCTAAGTAGGTGTTTTTCAATGTGATTGAAGCACGGAGACAGGTGAGTGTTGAAGTTTGCCTTAAATATTAAAAATGTTTAAATAGCTTTTTTGGATGATGGTGCTCAGATGCAGTGTAGTTCCGCTTTAAGTTCCTGAAGTCTTTCCTGATATGTTTTATCCCTTTACCTTTTACCATTTTTGCTACTAGTCTCTGGATGCAAGATTTACTAAAACTGGTGCACATAGAATTTAGTGCATGGTAGCCAATCAGCTTCTAACTTCTGCTTGTTTAATTAGGCTTTGACAATAAAACCTGGAAGTTGATTGGTTTCTTTGCAGAGCTGCACCAGATTTTCCACTCCATTTTAGTAAATCAACCCCAGTGCAACAGATACCCTTTGGTTAAAAATATCAAGCTATTAAGTTATGTGGTTTCTATGTAGAGCTGCACCAGACTTTGCTCATTCCAGCTTTAGTAAATCTCCCCCAGTATTCTCACTGAATTATAACTAAAGATCTGCACAGAGAAATCAGGATCTACTTCCTCCTGCTGGTGACCCTTTTATTGATGCATCCTAGAATTCTATTTACTTTTCCACTGCCTGGCCACACTGTTTGCTCATTTTGCAACCATTTGAAATGAGTACTCCCAAATCTATTTCCTCTGTAGTGCTAGCCAACACTGTACCCTCGGCCCCAATATTATACTCAAGGGATTCCCTTTCCCTGAGTGCATTATTTTACATTTAGAAACATTGAACGGCAGTTTAGAGACACCTCCAGAGACAAATCTCTGTCACTTTAGGTGAAATTTTAAATCTAGCCTTTGCATGCCAACAAAAAAAGCATTGTACCATCTTCACATAAATGCTATGCAATACAGCTAAATCTTGTTTTTGCTCTAAGTAAAACCTGAAGTGCTGATGTGTTAAAGTGTTATGAAATGAGATCAAGCTCAAATTGCTGGGCTGTTCTGCTCAATGTCATGATTTATAAGGAGCTGTCAAACAGTTGTTTAATGTACCTTGACAGCTCAGCTGGGACAATCTTTTCTGCAGGAATCTGTCTCAGAGTGCTGGAAACATCAAGTAGATCTAAACAAAGACAAATCCCTTAGTCCTTGTTCTACTGATCTAGCCTTAACGCTTTACTTCTGTGGTTTGACCAAACTCATATGCACTCGAGTCTACTAATTTTGTTTAGGAAAGTGTCTTTATTTATACATTGCATTGTGTTCTATAAATATGTATGCAGTGGAAACAGCCAGATATGACATAAAACACAAATCATACAGCTATCTTTTTATTTTTATTATGACTACATGTTCAACCCATATGAGTGGTGAGAACATAATGCTGGTTATGGATTGGAGACCAGTTTATTTCAACTAGTTTTACCTTTTTTGGCAACAGAAGAATCCTCAAAAAAAATGCAGTACCCTCCCGGTTGTAGATATAATAATAAATAAAAGAAAAGAGAATGTAGTGCACCTAGTGCAATTGACACACATGGAGGGTTATTTACGAAAGGCAAATCCACTTTGCACTACAAGTGCACTGCAAGTGCACTTGGAACTGCAGTCACTGTAGATCACTGTAGATCTGACATGCAAGGAAAATAAAAAACAGCCTTTTAGCTTGAACATGATTGGATGATAAAATCAGCAGAGTTTCCCCTCATTTCAGAGCTTCCCCTCAGATCTACAGCGATCTACTGTACAGCGATTGCACTTTCAAGTGTACTTACAGTGTACTTGTAGTGCAACATGCATTTGCCTTTTGTAAATAACCCCCATGGTGTATAATTTTGAAGGAACCATCAGGTGGGAAGTCAATCCACTAATGCTCACTGCTCAAAGACACCCCTAGGTACCTTATCACCAAACACTGGTTAAGAAAGAGTAAGCCATTCTATTTTTGCAAATCTTAGAACTACTTACAATTATCACTGTCGTCTCTTAGGCCGCGTACACACGAGGAGACATGTCCGCTGAAACTGGTTCGATCGTGTGTACGGCCTAGCGGACAGGTTTCCAGCGGAAAAAAGTTTATAAGCATGCTTAGAAACCTGTCCGTCGGACATGTCCTATGGTTAGTACGCCCAACCATCGGACCGAAAATTGATTTGACACATGCGTGTAAGCATAGAACTTCCTTGTTTGAGCACATCGGTGTCGTCTACGTCACCACGTTCTCTGTCCGCGGGGATTTTGGTCTGATGGTGTGTACACACATCAGACCAAAATATCCCTGGAGACATGTCCAATGAAAACGGTCCGCGGACTGATTTATTATTGGACATGTCTCCTCGTGTGTACGCAGCCTTAGTGCCTGTGCTTACAGATTTTTGTACACACTAGAACTACCTATTTTCCCCATAGAAGCCTATGGGAATGTAAAAGCAGCTTATGTAGCTCCGGAAATCAAATGCATGTCAGAAGAAGGTCGATTGCACGCAAAATGTGCTTGTAATGGAACTCTGAATGATTTGAAATTAATCTCAAATACAGACTGAATGCACCTAAGACTAAGCTGCATTTCCTCATCAAGCCCTAATTAGTGCTCTTTCAATACAAATACTGATTATTAGCAATTTAGGGGAAGAGCAAATTATTTAGCGACTATTATTCCTGGGAGAAAGTTATCACAACTGGAGCAGAAAGAGTGTGAATCAGCTGTACATGGTGATCAATCAGCTTCTCTCTCCAGCTTGTTCAGTTAAGTTGTAAGTTAAGTTAAAGTGGAAGCCAGTGACATCTTCTACCGGGCTTCTTCTTATGTTTTTAATGGCCTGGCTGAGATGACATCACTTTCATCCATACACAGCCATTCATCTCAGCATTTACTGAAATTGTACACTGAGTTGTGTGTGCAAGTCAATATCGATACCCCGAAAGTACTTTGTTTAATACATACTGTATTAAAGTGCATTTAGAAATTATTTTGTTATACTCGTTTCTTTTGGTCATTTTTGCAAGAGATAAGACATTCAGTCAGTGTTGTGATATCTATGCACAGCATCAAATCAGATTTTTAATAACTGAACTTAAATTACCTCTGCTGCCCATTCACAGAAGCCTTTGTAGTTTATAAATGAGTTCACATGATACAAAGGCTTCTGTGATTGGGCAGGAGGAGGGGCAGGCATAGCAGCTGCATGGATTCTATACTTGAAGGAGCTGAGACCAGAGCCTCCAGCTGTGTAGCTTTGGAAGCTATCTTCCTGGAGCACAATTAACCTGTCAGATGTAAAAAATAAAGATAAGTTCAGAAGGTGGCAAGTAACTTTTAATATGCCTGTCCTTTTAAGAAAGATGCTAAATTCCTGGAGTTTTAAGTAAGCCTAGATGAATTCTGCTTCAATTGTTCCTAGGTTACTACAAACAGTTTCTGCACCAATACAAAGTACATAAGTGATTTTTTATTGTACATATGTGTTTTTTTTACTAAATGTATTCTACATAACTTACAATGATTCTTGATCAAACCCTAAATCCTAACACTTATGCCTCGTACACACGATCGTAATTTTTGATGAAAAATGTCCGACGGAATTTTTTCATCGTATATTGCGACCGTGTGTATGCCCCATCGGACTTTTTCTGTCGGAAATTCAAACAGACTTAGAAAGAGAACATTCGTCTGTATGGAACTCTGACGGAGAAAAAAACACGCATGCGCAGAATCAAGTCGACGCATGCTCGGAAGCATTGAACTTAATTTTTCTCGGCTCGTCGCACGTGTTGTACGTCAACGCGTTTTGACGCTCGGAACTTGGTGTGACCGTGTGTATGCAAGACAGCTTGAGCAGAATTCCGTTGGAAAAACCTATCTGAGTTTATTCCGATGGAAAAAACGATCATGTGTACAGGGCATTAAAGTAAGTCATCAATGTGAACTTCAAGTTTACTTAAAGGCAATTTTTTTTTGAGTTTTGGACAGCTACAAATTGGCCAGGTTTTTACTGGTGTCTGTATTCCCACTAGGGAGATTAACGCTTACTATTTGACCTGGTGGTCGTTGTTGTATTTATAGGACAGCGAGTGAAGGGAAATCTTCCCAATGGGACACAGATGACTGTTTTAAGCATTCACTCCATTAAAAACAAACAAAAAGGTTTGGCTTTAGATACACTTTAACCCCTCAACCTAATACCTAACCCTAACCTTCAAATGCGAACATCTAACCATAAAAAAACAAACATAGCAATAAAACTGCAAATTTAATGTGGCAAATCAATCTATGCTGTAGTGTTTAAACATCAAAAATGTATGTGTCAATGGACAATATACTAAGTGATCAATACAAACAACATACCAAAATGTGTGCATCAAATACAACTAAACTGTGTATTTTGTTAGATGCTAAATAAATAAGTACAAAACCACAAGAAACATTAAGTGTAAAAAATATATCAAATCTTTTTTAACATAGTCATTTGGAAGATTCCGGTGAGTTACAGATGGAGAGGCATAGATTAGCTGATTACTGAGGAACAATTCTTTTCAGTCTGTATAAACTTCATTCCCAGTGGAACTGTGTCTTTTTTCCTGTTTCTCTCTAGTAAAGGAAGCCATAATGTGTTCTTTGATCCTTGTCCTTTGGAGTCTCTGGCTGGCAAAAATACACACATTTTCCGGATTTTCAGACCAGAAATTTAAAAATGGAAAAGAATTCGGTGCATAAGGTTAAAATAAAGGCTAAACACAAATACTAAAAGTACGGAAAACCAAGGCATGAAAGTTTGATGATTGCATTACAGTACATTAACTGCACTCCCCCATGTCTTCCAGTTTATAAGACAGGCAGGTAAGAAAAAAATAATCAATATCTGTCCATAAACGTTATATAACATAATCCTATTATAATTCTAGAAGGACAGCAATCTTTTCCAAAAAAGAAAGTATATAGGGACATGAGCACTGAGAAAAGTCATTGTTGATGTGATAGTTGGTACTCTTTACTTGCCCAACAGTATGAAAAAGATAAACCTACTAAGTTGTCCAATTGAGAATGGGTGAGTTTGGCTCACAAATGGAAGAGGCTGTGAACAGAAAGGGGTCACGTTTAACTTAGTGCTGCTAAAGTAGCATGTGAAAGGAGCACATTGGAGGTGTGAGGGAAGGGATTGGGGCTCTTGCCACAGAACAGGCTGGAGAGATCCAGACAAAAAAGAAAATGCAGAGTTTGTCTGGCGAGGTTGTCTGATGGACCTTGTTTACATTCACATTTATTGGGGGTGGTAAAAACATGTGGTTGAGGTGCATTTTTACCGCCCATGAACCATTCACTCCTTAAAGTGTTAGTAAACCCAGGACCCTGCATTAACTATATCTGTTTTCCCACAATTCATAGAACATTGAAATGCAATTATTTTAATAAATCTAAACTGCTAAATTCTCATCAGCAGTTAGAGCAGTCTTGTGACTTCTATCAGTGTCTGGTTAACGCTTATAGGAGGAGTAAGTATAACAAGCATGCATTACTGTATATACAGACTGATTTTACTGTTGTGGGTTTAGTAACACTTTAAGCTGCAAAGACAGTTTATGGGGTGTGCAAATACCACTACTGTGATGCTTTGCATTGCTGTACAGCAAAAATGATCCCCCAAGTCGTGTTTTTCAAGCAGTACCACCCAAAGAACATGACTGATTCAACTGAATGGAGCTACACAACCATGTGCATCGCAGTGTGGTGATGTAAGTTTAAGGCCCTTTCACACTCCCGAGACTTGAAAGTCATGTGATTTTACTGTGTTTTTGCCATGATTTTACGGCCACGATTTTGACATGATTTTGACACGATTTAAGACATGAATTCAGGGAATGTCTGTGTATGAGGTCTATGGACCTCAACTCGCATCCAAGTCAGCCGAAAGTAATACAGGGACTACTTTAAAGTCGGTACGACTTGAAGGCGTACAGATATGAATGGTTTCATTGGGAATCATGGGGTACGACTTCAAAAAAATGAAAAACAATAACTATGGAGAGGTATTGATGGTCGGACTATCGAGGCCAAGGAAGTAAATTAAAAATATAATTTTAATATAATCATTAAATAAAACAAATTAAATGCATGATAACATATACATAAAAATAACAATAACAATGATACATATATACAGGTGAACCACTATATACAAAATCCCTAAAGTCGCCGACGCACGTTTCGCCGTGGAGCTTCTTCAGGACGGATGTTAAGGATTTTGTAAGAAGATGTATAAAAATAGTTGTATGGCCGATGACTCTGCAACAAATGCAAACCAGGGCACACACCACAATCGGATATTCGATAGTATAGTATAGAGCCAGCTGGGACACATAACCAGGAATGTATCTGCATGACACACATGCAGATGTACACCCTGGGACACGGACCCTCTTATGAATTAACCACCTGATTGGCTGGCTCATATCTGGAAGCCTAAAAATCCACGTGCTGAATGGTTGCTTAGTACACCTCGAGAACCTTAAGCTCAATACATTTCTGGTTATGTGTCCCAGCTGGCTCTATGGTCTTTCATCACTGAATGGAGGCTGCCAATAGCATCACGCTTTTTTATGAACTTTAGAAATACCCTTACTCTGACTCTATTGTCAACCAACAGATCTATAACAAGTTCTGAGGACTTTTCTGAATCCAGTACTTTACATACTATCGAATATCCGATTGTGGTGTGTGCCCTGGTTTGCATTTGTTGCAGAGTCATCGGCCATACAACTATTTTTATACATCTTCTTACAAAATCCTTAACATCCGTCCTGAAGAAGCCCCACGGCGAAACGTGCGTCGGCGACTTTAGGGATTTTGTATATAGTGGTTCACCTGTATATATGTATCATTGTTATTGTTGTTTTTATGTATATGTTATCATGCATTTAATTTGTTTTATTTAATGATTATATTAAAATTATATTTTTAAACTATTTCCTTGGCCTCGATAGTCCGACCATCAATACCTCTCCATAGTTATTGTTTTTCATTTTTTTGATTCCATATACGGATGTGGCCCATGTGAGTGCAATCCCTCTGTTTTTTCTTATCCCTCTTACTTCCCTAGTCCACCCCTCACTCTCCCTCACCACTCTCTTTTTTACATTCATGGGGTACGACTTGTCATGCAACTCTGATGTCCAAAGTCACTGAAAAAGTCGCACAAGTGTGAAAGGGGCCTTGGGGTTAAAACAATCTCTTAATTTGCCTAATGCAAATGTAAACAATCTGTTAAAGTGACCAGACAGCAAGAGACAAAGTCAGGAAACGGAACTTTTAGTATATTGTATGTTGCCGAATATACCCCTGCATGTGAAACTTTATCATGCATGGTTATTCGATTTTGAGACTATAAAAATTGGTTGAAAGCTTTCTTTGTGTGTTGACTAACTCCTTAAAATGCTTTACAATTATTATATGTATATATATATATATATATATATATATATATATATATATATATATATTAGGGCTGTTACTGATCAAAATTTTTGTGTTCGATTAATCGTTTTTTTTTTAAATCGATTAATCGACTAATTTCGATTAATTATAACGCACTTACAGATCCAACTACTTTTAGCTGATCTCCTTGCAGGCTGATTCCCAGTGCAGCTACTAACAACTGGAAAAATGGATAGCAGGATACAAAAAGCACACAAAGGCAGCGCTCGATGGGAATAGCATTAAAACTTTTATAGTCTTCAAGTAGGTAACCAAATAAATATTGCACTGGAGATAAAATCGATGTAGCTACATAAACTGTAAAAATGTTGCGAGTAATACCAAACTGTACCAAAAGCAGTCATAAAAACATGTAGCCAAGTATGATACTGGTATAAAAATGTGTACAACGATACCACTGCTGAATCCAGATGAGGAGAGGTTAACATCAGTCCGTTGGCATGTAGATGTCCCGTGAAGGGAACTATAACAACACCCAGTGGATGGTTGTAGAATCCCAGGTTGATAGAGGGAAGTGATAGAAGGAAAGTGTAACAGCCCTTGTGTGTGGCAGATAGTAAGGTCCCCCCTGCATGCAGATATGAAGGCACAGCAAAGGAGCCCTTCAGATGGACACAGCAAGCCCCGCCGGTGTCCGTGATGTTACCGGATCTCCGACAGAACTCCCTGAAGGCCCAGAAGCCGGCGGAGAGGCGTGTACCAATCAAAAGAATTTTAATCGATCAAAAAGATTTTGATCGATCAAAAAAATTAAAGATTAATCGATCAATTAAAAGTTAATTTGCACAGCCCTATATATATATATATAAATGTAGCGCTACCACCACTGGAGCTTCTTGTAGTGGGGGCCAGGCAAACGTTCAACATCATCTAAATTAATCTAGGGGCTGCTTTTTTCTTTTCAAATTTAGGCTGTGGGATACTCCAGAACACTGAACAGGAATGTGAGAGTGAGGACATTCTTCCCTTTGTAGCTACTTCTCAGAACAGTCCCTTGAGCAGTAGGTCATGAAGTGGACAGCAGTGGGACACAATAAACATTTCTCCAGGCCTGGAAAGCCCTAATACTAGTGCACCAGGGTTTAACAGTCACTAGGATCCCTCTCTTAGGTCTGTACTCACAGTTTCCTTGGGACTTGGATGTATCCCTCCAGACTCAGGTAAACAGTCTTCTCAGTGAGCCTCCAGACCAGATCCCTGGTAAACACCTCTTTTGCTCTCTAGGGACTTGCAGCAGAATAGGCTATGCACAGCTAGGACCTTGGTAAGACTAGCAGAATCTTCAGCTGATTTGCCTGGAAGGGCAGCAGCCCTTCTGGCTGGAAACTTCTCCTGCTCAGAAAGAACACTGCTCTTCAAGCCTCCAGACTATTTATGCACTCTCCATGCCACCATCTGGACACCTTCCCCCACGGATTGGCTGGAGCTGCATAAATATTCTGACTGCTCATTTGACTCTCCCTTCCACTATATTCTGAAAGCCTCCAGAAGACTGGGGAAAGCAATCAAACTCCCATTCAGCAGAGCCCAGAACTGACCAAAGCGGTACACTGATCTTGCCAGTGAATGGCTGTGCAAGGTGTCAGCAACATGTCTGATCATTGGAGGACAGGCAGGCTGTGCCCCCAGCGCAGACAGAAAACTGACCATGATGGGAAAGATATGCTTCTATGTCTAATGTGGTGAGTTTGAAATAGGAAAGTAGGGGGACTGGCATGGACACCAGGTATTTTACACAAAGGAAGTAATGCAAAGAGAACAGGATACTTTTTAACACTAGTACATGGTACAGCAAACACACATCAGAAATACCAAATGTTGGGGTAACGTATTCTTTAATTTAATTTATCTGTTCGTGACCAGAGTCTTTTAAAGGTTTGATGCCCAGTCTAAGTTTAAAAGGATCAGTATGCGTAAGTTATCCTCCATGGCGGTATGATTATGTCAGATTTTAGGTGCTGAAAGCGGTACCATTATTTTGCATGGAAATTTGGTGTTTTATATTGTAGGCCTGTAATTCTTAGGCCTCGTACACACGACGAGAATCTCATCGTAAAAGAAACTTTGTTTTCCTCAACGAGGTTCTTGGCAAGCTTGACAGGATTCTTGTCCAGCTTTCCTTGCATACACGCTGTCGAAACAAAAACTCGTCGTTCTCAAGCCAGGTGACGTACAACACGTACGACGGCACAATAAAGGGGATTCCACTGGCCCCACCCTTGGGGCTGCTTTTGATAATCTCATGTTACCGCGTGTTGAGTTAAAGTTTGATGAGAGGCGCTTTTCAGTCTGTTACAGCATGAAGAATGTGCTATCTCCATTACGAACGCTACTTCAACCTTTACTTTTGCTCTAAAACAACTTTTGACATAAAGGGACGCTTTTTGGGTGCTATGGACAATCTTCAGTTTCCAGGCAGAAAAAACTGTCTTTATTTTATAAAAGTGCATGCAGGACACTGGACAAAACACTAGGGACAAAGGGGATGTGTAATTATTGTATACAGTACTGTAATCTGTAAGATTGCAGTATACTGTATGTGTACTGTGTTTTTATTTTTTTGAATTTTGCGCCGATCTCCGCCCCCGTGCGTCGCAACGTTGCAGGGAACAGAGCTCGGCGGCACTTGGGCACTGTGTGAATCGAGCGAGGAGACAGCTCGCTCACACAGCGGGGAGACATCACAGGATCCAGGGGACAAGGTAAGTAACTCCTGCAATGTGATCCCGAGTCTGGCTCGGGGATACCGCTAATGGTACTAAAATTCCACCCCGAGCCCGACTCGGGAATACCGCTAGGCAGGTTAACTTAACTATAACGCTATAAGTATTTTTTCTGTTTTCACAGCAGGTCTAGGAACTAGGAACACACACAGTTGCACTTTCCTACTTCTCTGCTTCAAAGTTAAATAACATTCTCATGGAAAGGGTCATTTTATATATTTTGTAGTTACAAAAAAGTTATTAATTCAGATAGAATTTTCTCTTTTCAATATTACTAATGAAATGTCTTTTGTAGAAGTAGTCTCCCAAAGGAAACGTTTTTAACAGCCTAGTAACATCCCATAACATAACAACACACATATAGGACCCTGTTAAATGAACCGTTAACGGGATTAATTATTTTTTATTTGGTTATGAAGCAAAAAGACAAAATCTCATACCTTAATATTTTCTTCAAAGCAGACATTTTCCCCTCTGTGATGTTCATTTACTCTTTGAACTTCAGTTGCCACAATGCTGCAATTGTTCTAGCAGTTTATGTTATCTTTAATGGAATAAAACTGCTCAGCAGAAGAGGCAGTAGACAGACCTTGGTTATCCTGTTGAACCGTGAAAATGGGAGTTTAATGAGAAAACTTTGCTCAAACAAAGAGTTATCTGTCCCTCTCCCATCATGAGCTAGAAGAAGCATATATCATCAAGGGTTTCTGGGCACCAGCATGTTCCAGGGCATATCAGGTGCACAGGAATGTCCTATTAACAGATCTGATGTATCCCATCATCCCTTCATCATAGGGATACCCCTTATCACGATTTTTATCTAGGAAACAAAATATTACTTCCTTCTAGGAGACGACTGGTTAAAGAGTTTTTATCAAACTATTCAAAGTTTTGTTATCTGAATAAGAAGTGCTGAATGGAGTGGTTCCTCTATTGGTATTGTTCTTCTTGATTAGTATTTCATTCTTTCTATGAAACACAGGATCTAAGAAAAACCATATCTGGAGTTTCTGTTTCCCTGTCATTTGCATAGAGCAGGGGTAGGCAACCTTGGCCCTCCAGCGGTTTAATATGTTCTTGAAGTAAGCCTGCATTGTTGAACTTGCAGAAAGCACAGTTATGCCCTGCACACAAGATCGGTTCGCTGATGAACCGATCGTGTGTACAGGGCATTAGTCTTCATACAGTGCTTATTATACAATAGATGACTGACTGCTGTATCATACAATATATGATTGCTTTTTGTTCCATGTTATTAGAGCAGCCTAAATGTTTCATTTTATCGGTATGGTCGATTAGTTTTTGCCATTGTGAGTCTTGAACTATAATGGTACACACAACCATTTTTCAGGTTGTAAAAAATTACGTTTTTTTTTAAATGTAATTAAAAACGATCATGTGTGGGCTCCAGAGCATTTTTCACGATGTACAAAATGGCCATTAAAAATTTCGAACATGCTCTAATTTTTCACGTCGTTTTTAAAGTGGAGTTCCACCCAAAAATGGAACTTCCACTTAATCCACTCCTCACCCCCATACATGCCACATTTGGCATGTAATTTTTTTTGGGGGGGAGTGGGGGCTTCAGGAGGAGTGGGACTTCCAGTCCCACTTCCTGCTTCCGCCGAGGGGCTGGTTAGGCGATTAAGCTTAATCGCCTACAGCAGCCCCTCCCTGTAGGCGATCTCATGGGACACATGACAGGTCCCATGCGATCGCCTGTCCAATCAGCGGCGGGCCGCGCGCATGCGCAGTGCCGTTTGCGCATGCGCAGTGGGTGCCCGGCCGTGAAGCCGAAGGCTGTAACGGCTGGGTGCCCACAGTGAGAATGAAGACGCCGGCTGGGGAGGGGGGGAGAGGAGCGGAGCCCCCGGCCGGCGCGTCACTGGAACGTGGAGACGGTAAGTGAATGTTTATTAAAAGCCAGCAGCTACACTTTTTGTAGCTGCTGACTTTTAATAAACATTATATTTGGCTGGAACTCCCCTTTAACGTTGTTGTTTTTAACTGCTAAAATGGTCGTGTGTGGGATTTAACGACGTGAAAAAAATTGTGTATGCTCAGAAGCAAGTTATGAGACGGGAGTGCTCGTTCTGGTAAAACTACCATTCGTAATGGAGTAAGCACATTCTTTTTTTTTTTCAATTCTCTATTTATTTTTATTTTATACAAGGTAGGTATACAGAGATAGAAAAAAAAGAACATTCAAAATACAATAATAGTACAGACAATATATATATACTTTGCATCTTCCTCCACAACTATATTACCATTCATATAATTAAATCGGAGGGAGATATAAACATATTTTAAACAAATTAAATTCTAGTATATATGTGTATATATCTCTTTCTCTCCCTTTTCTCTTACTTCCGCTAATTCCTTCCGCATCTCTGCAACTTTTCCTTCCCCACTTCTTTCCCCTAATTCCCTCCCCCCTTTCCCTCCTCATGGCCCCTATCTTCCTCTCTCTGCCCCGTGTGGACCAACGGTGCAGAGAAAGAGGGAGAAAGGAAAAAAAAAAACACATTCATCACGCTGTAACAGACTGAAAAGTGTGAATCATCTTTTACTAACACAAAATCAGCAAAAGCAGCCCCAAGGGTGGCGCCATGCGAATGGAACTTCCCCTTTATAGTGCCGTTGTACGTGTTGTACGTCACCGCACTTTGTTAGAGCATTTTTTTTTCACGAACGTGTGTAGGCAAGGCCGTTTTAATGATCGGGTTGAAAAAAACTTTGTTTTTTCTAAACCATTGTTTTTTCTAGACCATTATAAACGTTATTTTTTACAATTCGAAAAACGGTCGTGTGTAGACGGCATCAGTGTTTGCAAAGCTTTTAATGCTTTTAATGCCCAAAAAAAATTTAAATTAAAGTGTGCCCCAACATGTCCCTGATCTCTAACCTATTCATAATCATTAACTGTCCCTAACACACAGTGAGATTTATTTACTAAAACTGGAGAGTGCAAAATCTGGTGCAACTCTGCGTAGTAGCCAAACGGCTTCAGCTTGTTCAGTTAAGTTTGGACAATTAAACCTGAAAGCTGATTGGTTTTTATGCAGAGCTGCACCAGACTTTGCACTTTCTAGTTTTAGTAAATCAACCTCACACCCCTTTCAAATCTTTACAAATGGAGGAAGACAGTACAGTTACAATAAAATCCAATACAAAGGGATCAGATGGCCCTGCTTGTTAGAGCTTACAATCGAAATGGGATAGTTAAGTAAAACGGCATGTAGTTTATCCCCTACACTGGTAAATTTGGTCCTATTTCCTCCCTTCGTAGCGCACAACCACACCATTTTCTTCATTCTTTCACTGGCTCAGAAAACAGTGTATGGGTTCTTTTTAGGTTTTTAATTGGGCCAAGGGACTTGGATGGGAGATAGAGATCATGGGATATCCCTGGTAATCTTCAACTGAAACAACTTGAGGACGCCTCAATGTCTGCCTGAGATGCACACTCTTCTGGCTGCACTTTTGGCTGTTCTTCACACACTGCTGGCTGCACTTGACTGTTCCACTGGATTCCTAATGCTGCTAGGAAACTCCCTCAGTATAAAAGCTACACACTGTCACTACCCCTTAGCACTGGGGGTCATTTACTCAGTTAGCCACAGGATCACTGGTTGCCCCCTGCTGATATCCAAAGGCTCTTCCTAGTGAGGCAAATGCACACTAGCACCACTGCAGGAATGTGTGACTCCTTCCCGCAACTTCCTGGCTCTGTCCAGTGAGCTTACTCCTTACCCAGCTCAATCCCTGGACAATGGATCTTACTATAAGCTCCCCAGATAAGCCTAGCTTGAACCTCAATGTCTTCACTCTGGCTGCCCCTGAACACGTCTTCCCCCTGCAGGACTGGACCTAGGAACACTACACTCTCCTGCCCAGGCCTCAGACTACTTATGGGCTGTCCCTCCACCTTCTGGGCACAACTCTCCCGGGATTAACATTAACAAGGATGTTAAAGTCACCAAGAATGACTGTGGGAATTTCAGAGGAGAGAAAAGTAGCCAGACAAAGGAGGCATCGAGAAAACATAATACCAGTCTAGGAGGATGATTGATAACGGCAACCCTCAAAGAAACTTGAAAAAATAGATGAATACAGTGAGTTTCAAGCATGGAAAGGGACAGAGAGGAAGGCAAGGGAGAAACCTGAAAGGTGCTCTGTGGGGATAGAAGGATTCTGACTCCACCTCTTTTGTCCGCTGAGTCTGGGTGAGTGAGTTCAGTGGGCTCAGTGAATCCAGAATACATCTAAATATTGGATGGGCAGAAATACAAATATTTTGGCGGGTACAACAGCTCTCTTGAAAACATTTAATCAGTGTATTTAACTATTCAAGTAAAGTTCAGCTGGTGATAGATCCTGTAGATCTGCAATCATGACCACTAGAACACTTTATATTTTCTCAGTGAATGCAAAGCATTCTCTGATTGAACAAGGTGATGATCGTGATATCATCTCCAATCAGAGAACACTTTTCATTCATTAAGAGACGTAGAGGTGCCTAATACAGTAATTTCCAGCTTCCACAGGGATCAGCCAGGTATGACACATACTATACACACATACTATACATACCTACACTGGTCCAATGCAAAAATATCCATATCTGGAATTCAGTTTTAATTATATATATATTTTTTGAGGGCAATATTTCATCACTGGATATTACAGTTCAATATTTGGGAAAGAGAAAATGCTGAAACCTACAGCGCTATTGAATGTTTAGTAATGTCAGGTACACACATTTTATTAACATTAACATTAGTTTGCGATTTAATAGTGAGCTACACCTAAAACATTACATACCGCAGTCTTGGTATAGGCCCCTCTTCTCTGTCCTACAAGATTTTTAATGGTCGCATTTAACGTTCGTTCTATGACACTTGCCATAATTAATGCAGAACAAAAGGAAGCATACTCACATTCCCATCGCTTCCTTGCTGGTGCTGTCATCTTCTCATGTGTGCCAGGTTTTGGCTATTTTCATTGACAGATTAGGAATGACGTCACTACTGCGCATGCGCAGGAGCCAGTTGTCCTGGCACACAGGATCGACTAGGCCACTGTAAGTTGAGCTGGGCATATGATTGCTATGAGCAGGCAGGTAGGTATGTTTTATTGCAGAAGAGACATTCTGTAATAAAATGCCTGTCTGCTCACAGTGTATTATAGCAGAACTTTAGTTTGCCTTTAAAATCATAAGATGAATGTTGCTCGACCTCAGAATGGACATGACCAGAGAGCAGGTGAGAAATGCAATGCAAACCCAGTTTATTTTCGTATGCTGGAGTTGAGCTTCAAAAACATATTTGTGCTAAAACAAAAAAGTGGAGTGAGGAAATCTAAGGAAAAGAAAAAAAAAAAAAAGAAAAAAAATTGGAAGGTTCCCCAGTGGGGCTTTGGACAGCAGTGTAATATAGTTGAAAAAATAGCACAAGGAGTACATTTATTATAATTATACAGGTATCAAAATGGATGAAATTACAACATTTAAAAGGCTGGCCAATAGGTAAAATATGTGGCTTAGTTTGTATATATTGTAGCTTAAGTTTGCACAATACTGTGCACATTGTTATATATCAGATTGCTGAACGTGGTAGAATTCCCAATGCGTTTCGACCTCTGTAGCAGTCATCATCAGGGGGAAATTAGCTCTATAAAACATATTACATAATTTCAGATATAGAAAAACATCATCATAAGTCCCATTTGGGGTCTAATATGGTGAAATATTTACCGCTGAAGTGGAGTGAATGGTCCCATCGGCAGATGGGTTGTGAATTGCCGGGGTGATGAGGAGGACCCGGTAAGGGCATCCACTCCCCCACGGCTGAAGTTCCCGACCCGAGGGGCTTACAAAGAGCCACACAAGATTGACACCCTCCAGGGGACGGGAGAATCGGAACCTGCAATGAATCCCCAATCAATGACCATATATTGCGTGTAAAGATTATGGGTAAATTTGCTCTTGGCACATTAACATAAAGTATTAGAAGTATATGGACTAACTGCTATCATAATATCTCATCAGGTGCCAAAGGTCCCAGAGGTATAGTTAACCTCTAAGGGTATGGGTAATAAGGTATGTTAGTATGCTATATAGGATGAAGTATAATTATAGTAGATTATGGTGCAATCTTGAATTAAGAGAGTGTTAGGATTAGTGAAGGTTGTGTGAGTGAGATATATATGTGATAGAGCAAGCCCAGCAGGGGCAGTGAAGTGTTGGTGTTCAAATTGGAATAATACGGTGTTGGTAATGCTGAGGGTGATCAAATAGATAAAAAAGATATAAATAAATATAATGGGCCAGATTCTCGTACTTTTGCGGTTTTCCGGTGTAGCGTAGCGTAACCCATTTACGCTACGCCTCCGCACTTTTTACGGGCAAGTGCTGTATTCTCAAAGCACTTGCTCCGTAATTTGCAGCGGTGTAGCGTAAATGGGCCGGCGTAAGGCTGCGTAATTCAAAGTAGGAAGGAGGGGGGCGTGCTGTATTTAAATTAAGCGCGCACCCGCGCCGAACAAACTGCGCATGCACTGGCCGTAAAAGTAACCCACTGCGCATGCTCCATAGTACGCCGCAAATACATTGATTTCGACGGCAACGTAATTAACGTACAGCCCTATTCGCGACGAGTTACGTAAACGACGTAAATGACAGAAAAACACGACGCTGTCCCGGCGTCCATACTTACCATGGCTTACACCGGACCTATGTAAGGTTACCCCTCATATAGCAGGGGTAAGCTTACACTTACACAAACTACGTAAACTACGACGACGGCGCGCAAATACATTCGGGAATCGGCGTATTGCGCTCATTTGCATATTTGACGCAGAAATCGACGGGAACGCCACCTAGCGGCCAATGTAACATTACAACTTAGATCCGACGGTGTAAGTGACTTACGCAAGTCGGATCTAAGCAAAATCTATGCGTAACTGATTCTAAGAATCAGTCGCATAGATACCCAGGGCCAGAAACAGAGATACGACGGTGTATCTGGAGATACACCGTTGTATCTCAGCCGAGAATCTGGCCCACTATGTGGAAATGAAAAAAGGTGTGTATGTGTATGTTGTGTATGTGTATGTGTGCGTGTTTGATGTTAACCCGCAGGATGTAGGCTGTGGTATTGATGCGATGTAAAAACAAGTGTGGGTGTGTGTCTGCAAATAGGTGTTATGCCGCGTACACACGATCATTTTTTGTGATGAAAAAAAACGACGTTTTAAGTGATGAAACAAAACGACGTTTTTCAAACTTCATTTTCCAAAACGACGTTGCGTACACACCATCGTTTTTCCAAAATGCTCTAGCAAAGCGTGGTTACGTAAGACGCGTTCGACGGCACTCTGTTCCATTGAAGCTCCGTCTCATAACTTGCCTCTGAGCATGC
The DNA here is from genome assembly GCA_029574335.1 of Rana kukunoris. Taxonomy (NCBI): domain Eukaryota; kingdom Metazoa; phylum Chordata; class Amphibia; order Anura; family Ranidae; genus Rana; species Rana kukunoris. The sequence goes on along the minus strand of CM056053.1, from coordinate 329,307,209 downwards.
GCGGCTTCAAAAACTTAGTTTTCAACATCGTTTTGCCCACACACCATCACTTTTTATGACACAAAAAACGACGTTTTGAAAAACGACACAAAAAATTCAAGCATGTTGGAATTTTTTTTTGGTCGTTTTTTTGAAGACATAAAACAACGTTTTGCCCACACACTGTGATTTTAAATGACGTTTTTGAAAACGTCATTTTTTTTCATCACAAAAAATGATCGTGTGTACGCGGCATTAGAGTGTGAGAAAATTAACGTTAAATGGTGAAAATTAAACGAGTATCAGAAAAGTTGGATCATAGGGATATATGTGTAATGTAGACATTTACCTTGTATTATGTTTAGGGCTGTGCAAATTAACTTTTAATTGATCGATTAATCTTTAATTTTTTTGATCGATCAAAATATTTTTGATCGATTAAAATTCTTTTCATTGGTACTTACCTCTCCGCCAGTTTCTGGGCCTTCAGGGAGTTTCGTCGGAGATCTGGTGATGTCACGGCCACCAGCGGGGCTTGCCGTGTTCATCTGAAGGGCTCCTTTGCTGTGCCTTCATATCTGCATGTCGGTGGGACCTTACTATCTGCCACACGCAAGGGCTGTTACACTTCCCTCTATCAACCTGGGATTCTACAACCATCCACTGGCAATTATGATAGTTTCCTTCACAGCACAACTACATGCCGACAGACTGATGTTAACCCCTCCTCATCTCGATTCAGCAGTGGTATCGTTGTACACATTTGTATACCAGTATCACACTTAGCTACATGTTTTTATGACTACTTTTGGTACCGTTTGGTATAACTTGCACCATTTTTACAGTTTATGTAGCTACATCGATTTTATCTCCAGTGCAATATTTATTTTGTTACCTACTTGAAGACTATAAAAGTTTTAATGCTATTACCATCGAGCTCTGCCTTTGTGCGTTTTTTGCATCCTGCTATTCATTTTCCAGTGGTTGCTATCGGTATCTGCCTGCAAGGAGATCAGCTAAAAGTAGTTGGATCTGTATGTGCGTTATAATTAATCGAAATTAGTCGATTAATCGATTAAAAAAATAAACGATTAATCGAACACAAAAATTTTGATCAGTAACAGCCCTAATTATGTTGATTAATATAAGTTGGAATATAGGTTTAACTGTGGTCAGGCAGAAAAATTGATAACTGGGAACCAAGACAGGATATATGCAGTGTGGTCCACAGGGTCTGCGAGCGATCATGGTGTGATCTGCAAGCAGCTGGTAATTGATATATACCAAAGACAATTAGGGTAGACAGATGCATGTGGTGCATCCTTCTCCCCTTTCCCTGGTGATTTGGCGTCCAGGTCTCTTGGGGGCGGCCTCCGTGTGGCTCCCTCGGCGTCCCGGAAGGCGGGGTCGCCCCGGCCGTTGCCGTCACCTCCGCAGCAAAACGCATGGCGTCATGGCGCTGCACGCATGCCGAGAAAACCCGCACATGCACACCTCGCCAGGAACAGTCCGGAGATGAACAAGGTATGCCGGCGGCGGGGTGAAGCTAACATCGGCGGATACATCCAAAAAGAGCAATGCAGGGGGGGACGCGGACATGTCCTCACCCCCCCCACCCTGCCGGGAAGCCACATAGAACCAAGGAGGAGGGCGCCACAGGGGCCCACCACACTCCACAGCAAAATTACACCCAACAAATGTGTGCATGACATATTAGGACACATGACACAATAGTGTACTTCATAGAAAAATGTGTATAAATATAAGTCTAGCAATATCCATTGCATGATTATTTGAATTTAATAGGAGTTGTGTAGACGTTGAATGGTCCAAGGAAAAAAGAGCAGAAGTTCATAGCAAACAGGCAGGTACAACATACCTGGTGTCCTCTCAAGACATGGCAGCAGACAACTGTTACACCTTTCTTCAGCAATTATAGTGTAGCTCGAGTAAATACAGAGATGGCACACAATGGGGAGCAGTAGATGGAACTGGATTTCAAGACATCATAGGCCTGGGAAAAGATAAAACATATGTAATACTGTATACAGTATATTATATACGTATATTATATATAACTCTTGTAGAAATGTGTGGATTATTATTGTACAATTTAAGTGGTTCTAAAGTCTAAACATCTTTTACCCTAATGCAGAAATCTTCAAACTGCGGCCCTGTTGCAGAACTACACGTCCAATGAGGCATTGTAAAACTCTTATATTCACAGACATGACTAGGCATGACGGGAATTGTAGTTCCTAAACAACTGGAGGGCCATAGTTTGAAGAACTCTGCCCTAATGTATTTCCTGCATTACAGTAAAAAAACGTTTAGCTACCATTTTCTACCCCCTTTGCCCCTTAACACTTACCTGGGCAAGCCAGAGCTGTACCTGGCTGCAAGTCTTCTCCTTTTACTTCCTCCTCTCACAGCAGATACAGGTAGCAGTTTAAGCCAAAGGCTCCTTCAGCTGTTACTCAGATCCTATTATGAGAAAGTAGCAGCATGGCTGAGCCGCACTGCGTGTATCTATGGACAGGCACTGTGTGTATCTATGGATGCGCACTGTGTGTATCTATGGACACACGCAGCCCTGCTTAGGAGCACGTACGTATGGGTGCCCCCATAGCACAGGGCTTGCTATGGGGGCACCTGCAGGAAGAAGATGTAGACTGCAACGTCAGGGGACCACTTAAGAAGAGGTAAGGGTCCACTATATGCAATATCATTTCCCAGAGCATGTTAATACAATCATCTTTTTTATTTTAATTTAAAAAAAACAAGCCTTAGTTTCCTTTGCTTCGCTATTGGCTATCCACCCATTGGGTTATGTCTGACCATTTCAAGGCCCCCAGGTACTCCTTTATATATCTTTTTTTCTGCCTCTGGTACCCCTTGGCCAGCAACTATTGTGTATTATGTCCTCTAAGCAACCAAGTACCATTAGTACCATTTTTGTATTGTTGTCATATTTGTCAGGCAATGCAATAAAGAATAAAGAAAGGTTTGGGACTTTAAATGAAGCACATGGGAAATGTGCTTCCATCCCGGGTAATGGTAATAAAAAGCTGAAAATTTGAGACTTTAAATGAAGCAGCTGACCGATTGGGGTTGGGTACAAAAGAAACAAATTTTATTTGCATGGGTGCATAATTAAATGTATCACATGTATGAGGGTGGCATGTGCACCAGCACATAGTATCACATATTTGTGGGTGGCATGTACAACCGCACATAATAGAAACCAACATTAAAACATGAACACAGTAACAGGTCATTAGCACAGGATAATGCAATAAAATTGTCAAACAGTATAGATAATAATGTACACATATAGACTGGGCAGTACAGAACAAACTATTGAGAAATAGATGTAAAATTGAATGAGTCAAAAATTATTGCATATATCTGAATAGAATCCTATTTGGCAAAAAGCTACATCCTTAATTACCGACGCGTTTCGTGTAAAAAACACTTCCTCAGATATTTGTCAGGCAATGCACTTACACCTTTGCTGCCATTGTGAAATGTGCTGGGTGTTTAGTGTGTTCCTGCACCTTTAAGGAGAGTTGGGCTCCCTCCAGTCATCAGTGTAAAAAAGACCAAATATTAGAAACACTGCGCTAAAACACCAAAGTAAATAAAATAAAAAGCTGCCAGTACCAAAAAATTGAGGATACAAAATTTAAGGAATGTGTTGTGTGATAGGTACAGCGCTAGAATTAATGATGGAAAAAACCCTCAATAAAAGGTTAATTATACCCCAATAATGAGGTTGGTGATTAACTGAGTGAAAATCAATTCAAACAATGAATAATGCAATTGCAACTATAATATGTAAGAGAATGTGCAAAAACATGCGTATCTAAAATACAATATAATTAAGTGAAGATAACAATAAAAAAGCAAGTGCAAAGAGTCCCAGAGTCGCACATGAATGCGTGCTGATAGATCCTAGAGGTTCATTCATAGGGAGAATCAATCTTAATGGGAAAAAATAGAAAAGACTTCCTTCCACCAGTGGAGGCACCCAGGTGCTGCTAATGAAGTCTCCTTACCCCAAAGAGTGACCACTATCACAGCGGTCAGTTAAGGCGCAGGGATGAATACAAGAGCACGGTATCTCGCGGCGTCTTCTCCAGGCTTCCTCCACTCGTTTAGCTTGCCATGTATCTTCGTATGTAGAGGCGTGATGACATCGGAACTACAGGCCACACCCTACACATTTCGTCACTACGGGACATCGTCTGGGATTGGCTGCTAATCCCAGCAGCAGCCAATCCCAGACGACGTGTCATAGTGACGAAACGCGTAGGATGTGGCCTGTAGTTCCGATGTCATCGCGCCTCTCCATATGGAGATACACGGACATGGCAAACTAAACGAGCAGAGGAAGCCTGAAGGAGACGCCACGAGATACCATGCTCTTGTATTCATACAATGGACAACATTTCCACATATCTATGCCAGTTATTACCTTCCATCTGCCCTACCGTTATCAGCTGTGGGTCTATAGGGAGACCTTAAATCCCTGTGCCTTCACTGACCGCCGTAATAGTGGTCACTCTTTGGGGTAAGGAGACTACATTACCAGCACCTGGGTGCCTCCACTGGTGAAAGGAAGTCTTTTCTATTTTTTTTCCCATTAAGATTGATTCACCCTATGAATGAACCTCTGGGATCTATCAGCACACATTCATGTGCGACTCTGGGACTCTTTGCACTTTCATTATTTGCTTTTATATTGTTATCTTCACTTAATTATATTGTATTTTAGATACACATGTTTTTGCACATTCTCTTAGATATTATAGTTGCAATTGCATTATTCATTGTTTGAATTGATTTTCACTCAGTTGATCACCAACCTCATTATTGGGGTATAATTAACCTTTCATTGAGGTTTTTTTTCATCATTAATTCTAGCGCTGTACCTATCACACAACACCTCCCTCCAGTCATCTTCCCATCAGCATACATGTGCTTCCACTGTGGAGTAGGGATGAGCCGAACACCCCCACGTTCGGTTTGCACCAGAACATTCGAACGGACCGAACGTTGTCGCGAACATTTAGAACCCCATTGAAGTTTATGGGACTCGAACGTTCGAATTCAAAAGTGCTAATTTTAAAGCCCAATATTCAAGTTATTGTTAGAAAACGTCTTTGAGAACCCGGGTCTTGCCCCAGGGAACATGTATCAATGGGAAAAAAAGTTTTAAAAACTGTAGTTTTTTCTGTAGCAGCGATTTTAATGATGCTTAAAGTGAAAAGAAAAATGAAAAATTCCTTTAAATATCGTACCTGCTGGGTATCTATAGTAGTGGCACGGGTTTAGAACTGTCCTTGCACAACATGAGATTACTATAATAAAAAAGTAATTTAAAGCGGGTTTAAAGTAATGTTTGGTCCCTGGCCCTGCAATATGGATAAAAATCACTGAAAACAATAGCATGGGTTTCCCTGCCACCACTCCCTGCAGGTCATTACAAGACCCTTTGGCCCTATATACTTTGAACAGCAGTGTACAGCACTATACAGGTGGTGCAAACAAGACAAGGACTGTAGGTCTGTTAAGTAGAATCTGAACCATGTCATACTTTGCTGCTGCATATTGCACAATTTCCTAGAGACCCTCAACAAACTACATGACACTTGTGCCTGATGAGGCCATTGATGTTCCAGTGGTGGTCTGTGAGCCTGTTCAAAATTCTAGAAAAAAGGGGGGTTGCCATCCGGGGCCCCCTTTGAACAAATTCTGTGAAGAAATCCTGTTCGCTGAAGGCCTTCATTATTTCTGCAAGTCAAAATTAAACAAAAAAAAGCTAATGTCAGTCAAGTCTTTTACTACTAAGCTTTCTTCCCATATCTAACCCACAAACTCATCCACTGATCATAAAGTCCAAAATCGAGTTGCATATCGTTGTACTGCACGATCTTTCTTCTACAGACTGTGAACGACGTTCTCACACATGCAATATCCCTTTATACACTGCACATGCGAGAAGCTCCGCAGGTTTCCCCGCCCATGACGATCGTTCTAGTAATTGCCACACCCCCTTTCGGTCAATGCAAGACGGTGAAGACATCATGGAGGTCACACAGCAAGCTGCAACCCCAAGGCAGGAGAGAGGCCAGGCGGTAGCACACACCAGGAGCAGGAGGTACAAAGCCACCAACATGTCCTTTGATGAGATGGTCGAGATGGTGGCAATCCTTAAAAAGGAGGACTATGTATGCAAAAATGGGCCTTACAAGAACCCAAAGAAAGTGAAGGCCCAGATCCTAAAGAATGTTCAGAGGACTCTCCATCAGAAATTCGGGGTGCAGAGGTCAAGGGAACAGTTGCGTAAAAGGTGATCTGACCTGAAAATATGAGAGTCAGGAGAGGAGCAGATGGAGAGGATTAGAAAAGCCATCAGAAGAAGTAAGTGATTTTCATGTGTACTCTGATTATTTGTTTTTATTATTTTGCGGCATGTGCTTTTTGTTTCAGGTTGTATATATACAGTTCAAGAATACATGTCTCAAGGTTCATGTTTGTGGCCATAATAATTGGTCGTTCATTCTATTTATGATCTTTTTATGTGAGACCAATTTTTTAGTTAATGTATTGTAGATGTGTTATTAACTAGATTTAAATAATCCAACTTAAGTCAGTATACAGTAAAAGAAGAGTATGCTCAGCAGTTGGTTACACATATGGACTCAGTAGCACAAGTGTTGGCATGGCTGATCCGCCCTATAGGCTCACTATGCAAGCCGCTTAGGGCCACACAAACCTGCGAAGGGCCCCCCAAATTACTAGAGGCCCCATCTGATAAGAAGTCCTTTTCGCCCCCTCACCCCACTTCTCAACTTGCTGGCTGCATGGGCGAAGAGGTAAGAAGTCAGCACCCCCTGCTTCTCAATTTAATGTAAGATGTCATTTCCGACAGCAGAACACCCCCCCCGCTTCGCAACTTTCTTTAATGTGACATGTCACTTAGGGCCCCAGGGAGGTCAGGATCGGCACAAGAACAACCTAGTTAGGGTGTCACACAGAGTTGATCCAGTGGATACTTGGTGTTGTTCCATGTAGAAAACTTGGCCAAATATAGAGAAATGTTTCAGCTTTGGTAAGGGATACAATCCTGTGTTAAGCTTAAAAGGATTGTAAAAACAGACAATTGTAGCACACGTTACAAAAAGAATGATTGATATTCCTCTTTCAGAACTGTAATCTTTTTGATTCATGTATCCCTTTTTTACAATCTCATAGGGCGCAATCAAGCTGTAGGAGTGGAACAGACAAACGCCACACAGAGCCAAGCCCCACCCTCGCCAGATTTGCAGGACGTGGAAAATGCCACCACATCAGGTCAGTGTCATACAGCACAGCTTCAGGTAATAGATGTAGGCCTGCATAATTGTAATAAATGGTTTGTTTCCAAATTTCAGGAGGTATTCGTGCTGTTGGGGACGGATTGGACACATACAGCGCCCAGGTCTTAATTGGGGAGGTGTTGTCCTGCAGGTCTCAAATTGAGGACATAAATATCTGCGTATGGCAGATAAAAAAGAAAACACAAGCGGTAAAGCGAACACTAAAGAATGTAATGGATGTTCTGGGGAGAGTTTTAAAAAAACAAAAAAAAAACATTTTTTTTTCTCTGTATGTTTTCTTTGTTATTTTTTTCAAAGTGTAATCTCTATTTTTCTGACTAAAACGCATGAACAACGACAACTGCTAAAAAGTTGTTCATTGTTCATGTGTTTTAAACAGATATTTGTTAATTTTGTTTTTGTCAACCAAAAAAACAAAAAAAATATATATAAGAAAAAAAAAAAAAAAAAAAATAAAAATAAAAAATTGATGTAGACAAATATTTCAAAGCAAAGTATATTTCTTGATAATTAAAAAAAAAATAAAAAAATAAAGAATTTCTATTAAGATATTTAAAAAATAAATAAAAATGACACCTTTTGTCGTGTGAAACAATAAATATTTTTGGATACTCAACATGTGTGGCTTATTATTATATCAATGCTGCCTAAAAGAACCAATCTAGTTTTGTGGTGTTTACATTGAGAATGATGAGTATTTAGGACAGGAAAATAAACATGACACTATGATAACGTAGGAGAAATCTAGAATAAACTCAAATTAGAAAATAATCAAACAAAGAAAAATACTAGAACAGGGTAAGAAAAATTGGGCCTTAGACACTGGTGGTGGTGGCATAACACTGCAACCACTCACAGATACTCTAGTTGGAGCGCAGTTATAACCCCTGCTGCAAAATATTGCATCTAAAATTATTATATACAAACAGTGTAGCGCTGGAAATAAATAAAAGTGAATACATCAATAGTCTTATATTATGACAATCAAAAACAATGAAGTAAAGAACATAAGATAAATGCTGAAAACATATATTGACTATAATTGTTAATGTTCAGCGAAACAACAATAAGTCCAATAGGTCAGCAGGTGAAAGTCCAGAAAAATATTTTAAAGAAAGCTGTGCTTCCAGTGTAGGTTGAGTGATTCCAAAAAACGTGAAGTCAGCCCATCACCTAATAGTAAAATTAAAGGCTTACCAGAAAGCCTGCGGCCGCCCTTCTCGGTATGATGATGTCAGTGTGATGAAACGATCGTCGGGTAACACGCACACGCATAGCGCATGCACATTTTTCTTTCCCCATGCTATTAAACACCACAAGTGCAGTAACAGCAAGCACGTTTAGGTGCTATTAAACAGCACACGTTCAGTAACAGCAAGTACGTTTAGGTGCTATTAAACAGCACACGTGCAGTAACAGCAAGTACGTTTAGTTGCAAATAAACAGGACAAGTGCAGTAACACAGAGTACGTTTAAGTGTAAACTAAACAGCACACAGGCAATACAACACGTTAGAACACTGCAGCTAGCACAATCTACTGCCTGACAAATAGGAATAGCTGATCTAGCTAAGGTATACAGTGTATAAATATATGTACAACTCCTGGGATGTATATATATCCTCTACACACTGTAAATTTAACTAAACTGACTAGCCTGCCTGCTCTATCTATCTATCTGGTAGAAAAGACACTGTCTCTCTATCTCTCTCTATAGGACTTCTCTCATTAACAACGCCACAACACACTACACGCGGCCGACTTGCAGGCAGCCTTTTATAGTGTGGGGCGTGTGCTAAAGCCCTGAGCCATAATTGGCCAAAGCCACCCAGGCTTTGGCCAATTATGGCTCTTCGTTTTTTGCGCGCTGTGATTGGCCAAGCATGCGGGACATACAGCATGCTTGACCAATCATCAGCGCGCAATGCCACAGTGAATTATGGGCCGTTGCGCGTCATACGTTCGACTCCAACACAAAGCTCATCCCTACTGTGGAGACTCTTTAAATTTAGAGTAAGGGTCTGCAGGATACAGGGAGCCTTGACGGGGCCTGCAGCTTATGCATATATTTGCAAATGTGTGCAACTAAACCCCTGTTTTTAACTCATACTTTTAGACAGGTTAATTTGGTTGGTTGCTGGATGGTTGGTAGGTTAAGCATGGAAATTCTTTGGTTTTATTTGGCATGCGTCTGCCCTTCCAGTGCTCCTTGCTTTGAAGACCAGTTATAGGCAGGGGCAGTGAGTTTTTTGTACCATTAGGCCTGTTTGCCTTAAAGGGTAATTCCACTTTTGTTGAGAAAAAAACATCCCCCTGGGGGATCTATGTACATTGTAAGTATTATAAAAACATTTGTTGCAAATTCCTACCTTTTGTTATTCTGAAAAAATCCATGTGTGTCTGTCTGTGCCTCTGTGCCTAGTGGGTCTAGTGGGAGTGGTTTCATAAATCAGTCAGCTGTGGAAGCTGCAGGACACTAATGGGGAAAGCTGCTGGGCAGGGCACTAATGAGGAAAGCTGCTGGGCCTGCATCCCTTTAGACCCGTTCCTATTGGAAATATCTCACCAAAAATGACATTTTTGTTGCAGGGGATGCCTGAAATCTGACTTGTATCTTAGGCAGACTTCTGGGGAAATTGGTGAGCTAATCACACAAGCAGGAAATTATGTTTCTGTGTACAGAACACCTCTATGTAGCCATATTGCTTTGCATATATAGAAAATTACAGCTGCTGCAGGGTGAAAAGGAAAGGTCATTTTTTAATAACATTCAATTACAATATGACTTGTATTGCAACTGTACACACTGTTTTATTTTTTATTTGTTTGCATTTTTTTTTCCCCATGAAAGTGGAGTTACCCTTTAACCACTTCCTGCCCAAGGACGTCATATGACGTCCTGGACTTTCAGTGGGGATATCTGAAAGATGCCTGCAGCTACAGGCATCATTCAGATATCCATCTCTTCAGCCGGCTAATCTGTGCACCATAAGAATGATCATAGCGGCGTTTTTTTTTTAAAGTGTAAAAATTAAATAAATTAAGTAAAATAAAAAATAAAATAATATTTTTTTTGTAAACGCCCCTATTCCCAGTAGCTCGCGCTCAGAAGCAAACACACATGTAAGTCCCGCCTAGCACTAGACCACCTCTGTAACTCTAAACTGGTAACCTATAAAAAAAATTAAGTACTGAAGTTTGGCGCCATTCCATCAATTTACTCGGCGTAACTTCATATTTCACACAATACAAACAAATTGGGCTAACTTTACAGTTGTGTTTTTTTTTTTAATTCATGAAACTGTCCCCCCCCCCCCCAAAAAAAAGGCGTTTGAAAAATTGTTGCGCAAATACCGTGCAAGATAAAAAGTTGCCATGACCGCCATTTTATTCCCTAGGGTGTCTGCTAAAAAAAAACATATATAGTGTTTGGGGGTTCTGAGTAATTTTCTAGCAAAAAACTATGGCCCAGATTCAGAGAGCCATTACGTCTGTCTAACTGGTGTTAGACTGGAGTAATTTCAAATTACGCGCGTTTTCTAGCTAGTCGGAAACCTCAAACCATGAATAGACGGCTGCGGGCTTCAATTCGACTGGATTACGTGTTCATACGCCTTCGGATTTACGCTGCAATAAAATTGCGGCCACTGGGTGGACTTCCCGTCGTTTTCCGCGTCGGGGTATGCAAATGAGCCTTTGCCGGCGATCCTCGAAATTACGATCTTCAATCGCAATCTCTTACGGCACCTTTAGTCATCTTTTATTTGCGTAACACTATACCAGCTTTTTGCTGCTCTAATATTAGACAGCCCATGTTAAGTATGGCCGTCGTTCCCGCGTCGAATTTCTACGTTTTCCAACGTCTTTTATTATTTTTTACGTAAGTCGTCCGGGAATAGGAATGTTCGTAAGCTAGACTACGCCGCCGTAGCGTTCGGGCAAAAATCTACCAGGATTCGGTGTAGAGCCTGGTAAAATACGGCAGCGTAGAGTATTTCGATTACGCAGCGCAATATTAAGTGTATCTGAATCTGGCCCTATGATTTTTGCATGTTGGAGAGGAGTGCCAAAATAGGCCCAGTATGGAAGTGGTTAAGTGAATATGGGCTGCTATCGATGAACCTACCCCAGCTAGCTATAGTCTTTGAGCACTGGTATTGGAGTGAGCATTTTACCCAATTTGTGGCCACACTAGAAGAGTTATGATCGTCATAGCTAAAAGAACTATTCCTGATATTTCTTGGCAAATTAAGTTTACACCAATAAAGAAATGACATAAAGATTTTTCTTTATAAATACTTTTGTTAATGCTAAGCACTCTTTGTCAAGGGCATTGAATATCTATGGCTTAAACTGTGTTTGATGTGAGCTTATTGTCAGAAAATCCGACCGTGTGCATGCTCCATCGGACATTTGCTGTCGGAATTTCCTACAACAAATGTTTGAGAGTTGCTTCTTAATTTTTACGACAACAAAAGTTCTTGTAGGAAATTCCGATCGTCTGTAGCCAATTCCGATGCACAAAAATCCTACGCATGCTCGGAATAAATTTGACGCATGCTCGGAATCATTGAACTTAATTTTTCTGGGGTCGTAGTGTTGTACGTCACCGCGTTCTTGATGTTCGGAATTTCCAACAACATTTGTGTGACCGTGTGTATGCAAGACAAGTTTGAGCCAACAATCCGTTGGAAAAAAATCCAGGGCTTTGATGTCGGAATGTCTGATCGTGTGTACGCGGCATTACTCTATCTGTGCCTTGAAAAATTACTTGTCAATAGCATATATAAGGCACTACAAAATATTTTTAATTTGGTGTTCCCCTCATATTCTTAAGAACTCAATTCTCATTTTTTACATTTTATTTCTGATCAAGTCCTTAATAGCCTATGCCCATGTAAACAGGCAAAGTCACCCTTTTGTACATAAGCCATCGATATAATCCGGTTCCCATTCAAATCTAGAATAGACATAACCATACAGCATGATCCCCTGAACCATCTGAGAATTCCCTAATACAACCAACAACAAATCTCTACTGCATATTTCAGCTGCTCTTTTCTTTGCTGTGGAAGTAATCCCCCTGAAAAGAAAGAAGGACCTTTGCGGTTCCTGCACATCGCAAATCCTTCCAAACAGATGAAAAGCCACGCTGGAGTTGCCATGGAGTCCTTTTTAGACTTTGGGCAATCTTAGTTGTCCCTGAGAGAAGATTATTCTTTATTTGAAGTGAGTATAAATCTGACAATGAGCCTGTGTGGCAATGGATTAGTAAGCAAGGGGTGACCTATTCATGCCAGCATTGTGCTCCTCTAATCTTGGAGTAAGAACTGAATAGCTACTGATCCTTGTGTAACATAGCGCCATAAGAACAAAAATCTGCTGTTGTCTATTCATTGCCATATCTGTGCAAGTATTATAGAGAAATAGTATATTTTTAGATTTCCTGTCCCACTATCAGTGATGGTACGATTTGTATTGGCATTTGGAACAATGGTAATATTGCATGCAATTAGTGAAACACACAGGTTTACACTGGTAATGCATCTTGCACAAGAATGTCTGCATGCAGCTAAGCCTGTGATACTTCAATAGGATTCACAGAGCAGTCACTGTGGCAGTCACTGGCTAACCTTGTCCTGAGGAGGTGATTTCAGCTGATTTCCAGCTGGGCAGCTCCATTTATACAGATCTCTGTAACTCTCATTGTGTTCCCATTCATTCTTTTTATCCTTCTCTGTCATCTAAAAAGAGAAAAAAAAAAGGTCATAACTCTGAAAAGATAGAAGGGTGGACATAGCAACTGTTAAAAACGATGTGTTCTGCATTACAATAAAATTGTTTGTTGCTAGAAAATAGTGCAATGCTCTGTATTATGATAGGCTATGGGCCAGATTCACGAACACTTGCGCTGGAGTATTTGGATATGCGCCGCGTAACTGTGATGATGCGCCGTCGTTTCTATGTGCCCGTACCCACCAAACTAGATGCGCCCAATAACGGGTCATTTGCGGCCGGCGGAACGTTCCGACGCCAGAGTATCGTCAGCGTTTATTTTCGCTGGGCGCATCAGTCGCGCCCATTGATTTCCCCTGCAAATATGCAAATGAGGGAGATTTCCCAATTCACGAACGGATTAGCACCATACGCTGGCTACATGCGCCGCGCGTATCTGGTCCGTCCGGCGCAAAGTTATTTCTACAAAAGGCTGCTTTATCTTTACTCCAGACGGTCACAGGTCAGCAGGAGAGCAGCTACAGCAGCGTTACCGACGATAGGAGCTAGCTGAACAACAACACTTGCAAGGAGGACAACACCTCTGTGTGCCAACATGCCAGGGGCAATTGTGGTCCTAGAACTACTGATGGGTCCCCCGGAACGAAGGAGGCGGGCACGTGAGAGGATATACCGCACTCGTATGAGCCTCTTTGGCATGGGGGATGAGGAGGTGTATCGCCTCTTCAGATTCAGCCCAGATGCAATACTTGAACTAACCACAACCCTGCAGGGTGACATCACCAGCCCAACACACCGCTCACAAGCAGTGCAGCCACTGGTGAAGGTACTGGCAACACTCCATTTCCTTGCAAGTGGATCATTCCAGCGTACAAGTGGAGTGGTGGCTGGGATGTCACAGTCCTCCATAAGCAGATGTGTGCACCAGGTTGTCCCTGCAATCCTCAGACGCATGTCCAACCAGTTCATCAGACCCACCACTGAGGAGCTGCGGCAGAAGGCAATGACAGATTTCTACAGCATTGCCAGATTCCCACGCACTGTGGGGGCCATTGATTGCACACATGTGGCCCTCCAGCCCCCCAGTGCCATAGAGCACATATACCGCAATCGGAAGCATTGGCATTCCATCAATGTACAGGTGATAGCTGATGCCCAACGCCTCATATGGCACGTCCGTGCCAAACACCCCGGGTCCAGCCATGACAGCTTCATATACCGTCAGAGCCCCATCCCAGCAGAATTTAACCAGAACATGTATGGGGACAGCTGGCTGGTTGGTGAGTGACATGGGAGTCAGGCATGACTATCCCCTCCCGTGATGCACAACAGAAATCGCACATGCATGACTAACATTATCCTGTCTTTTCCCTTCCAGGTGACTCTGCATATGCACTGGGACCCCATCTCATGACTCCTTTCCGGAACCCCCAAACCAGAGGAGAGAGAAAATACAATGAAGCCCACATCAAAACCCGTGCAGTGGTGGAGCAAACATTTGGGCTCCTAAAGTCCCGTTTCCGATGCCTGGATAAGTCTGGGGGGGCCCTATTGTATTCCCCTACCTTCGTGTGTCAGATCATCGGTGCATGTTGCATACTACATAACTTTGCTATGAAAAAAGGCCTGCATATTGACATACGTGATGACCTGACCCCCGACCCACACAGTCCCCACCTGCCAGAGGACACCCAGTCTGCTGATGGAAGAGCAGTCAGGAGGGTCCTCGCTGTAGGCATCTTTGGACACTAAACCAAAACATTAATCACACAGACAGTGCACGCGTGTACACCACTGATGTCCCTAGATCACACACACCACATGCACATCGCATTGGATTAGCCCAAGTCCAGCATGTAGGAGTTGGGAGCAGTAACGCCAGCGTCAAGGCCCCAATGATGTCACTGTCCATTCACACACCTTTCACACGTCATTCATTCAGCCGTGGGGTTCACTTCACCACCACGGCCGAGGGTGACACCCCTTACTTTCAGGAGTGCCACCCCCTCACATTCACACACCATTCACACTGTCCCCTGCACTCCTGACCGTGTGCAGTACAAAAATAAATTAAGAATATCATATCCTGATAATTAAAATAAACAAAATCTCAAAACCTGAGAAAAATTAAAAATAAACTCATGACCTGAGTATGTCCAAAACAAAAATATAAAACCAAAAAAAAAAAAAAAGGCCTCATCGGGGATGCCGGGGGCTTCTTCTGGGGGCCCCTCTCTGACTCCGCAGCTGCCTGGATGGAGTGGGTGGGGGTGGGGGTGCAACTGGAGGTGGCTGATCCCCAGGTGGGCCACTCCTGGCAGGTGTGGCCTGCGTGCCCTCCAAGGCCCTGGCTATCCGTCCAAGGTAGGAGTTGGTCTGGGCCTGCATCCGGAGCTGACGGGTGACCTGGTAGTGCTGGGCCCGCCGACTCAGCCTCCCCTGGTCCCGGATGGCAGCACTGTTGGCCTGGACGGCTGCAGTAAGGTGCCGGATATCCCCCTGCACCTCCCCCAAAGTGGTGACCACTGCAGCGCAGTTGCAGCTGACATCCTGCACTGCGTTGCTGAGGTTGGCAACGGAGCCCAGGCTGTCAGACACTTTGTCCAAGTGCACCGCTATGGCCCCCATCTGTTCCGTCTGCCTGGCGTGATCCCTCGCCAACTGGTCCTGTATACCATCAGACACCCCCCTGGTCTTCTGGGTCGCCTTCCTGGGGCCAGAAGATGGTTGTCCTCGGGTGGAAGGAGTCGCCCTTGAGGGGCTTCCAAGGATGGGGGAGGGGACGACAGATGGCCCAGGAGAAGGGGAGGAGACAGACAACACTAATGAAAAGTCCTGCTCTGCCACAGCAGGATCCTCCACAACCACCTCGGCAGGTGTGGTGTGGCCACTCTCCTCCTCCACAACCTCTTCACCACCCAGTGGCTCGGGCACACGATGGCGTGGGGGGGATGGGGTGGAATGCACGCTGACAGATGATGGCCCAGCTTTGTCATCTGTGGATGACACAAAGCAGACACATGTTGGTGGTCCCACACACTTGGCACATGTACCCTCCCCCCCCCAAATGCAAAACAACAAATAGGGGATTATAAAACACTTACCTGTCCTTGTGCCTTCCTCCACGGAGTCATAGCCTGCGACCCCCTCCACCTGCTCCCTCTCCAGGCAGCGAGCAACCACCTCCTCCTCTGCGGTTAGGGTGACAGGACATGGGGGACCACCACCTGTGCCCCTCTCATACCTCCTGATGGAGGCCACCTTGTCCCTCACCTTGCGCCGCAGGTCATAAAAATTTTTTTGTATGTCCCCAGCAGTCCGGGTGGAGTAGCCCAGGACATTGACCCTGGCAGCAATCGACTCCAGGATGCCCTGCTTCCTGTCCCGGCTGGTCTTCCGGCTTTTTTTGCCATGGAGAAATTCATTATCCGTCTCCATTGCCGAAATGATCACTGAGACCTCCTGTGAATTAAAGTTGAGGTTCCTCCTCTCTCTGGGGGTAGCGGGAGCAGCCATCACAGCACAAAAGTATCTTCCCTGGGGTGGGGGGAAGCGGAAATACTTTTGCGCCGGAATGGCGTTTCCGCCAGCGCTTTTAAGCGCCCAGCGGAACGCATTGCGCTGACGTTTCCCGTGCAGTGGTGCCGACGGAAGTTGTGAGCATGCGCACAAGGGGGGCGAGTGGAGCCGCACTCACTGCGCATGCTCCGTGGATGATGCGCTGAACGTAAGCCTCTGCGCTGGGCTCCGCCCATCATTTACATATGATCACACCCACTTCCACTTGCGTCGGGTTACGCCAGCGCATTATCGTTACTCTGGCGCAAGTTTACGCGCAACTGCTATGTGAATTACAGGACTTGCGCTGAAAGGGTCTTCAGAGTAACGTAAATGAGAAGCGTTACTCCAGAGGAAAGATACTCTCATCTACCTGAATCTGGCCCTATGTCTTTTCTGCAAAGGGAACACCGGTTGGTAGAATACTTTTGTATGAAGATTTCATTTTTTGCTAGATTGGTAATCATCTACTGAAGGCAATCTTTTAGAGGTTGACATCTACCTGAACAACATGGAGCCAATTAAATATCCCCTGGGGGGGATTGGCTGGGTGGTCTCCTTTCAAAAAAGAAAGACATCAATCCCCCCAATGAAAAGACAGCATAAAGAACACATAGTGCATCGCAGTAGTGTTCTTTGCCCCTTTTCATATCAACCCCCCCACATATCCTATGTCCCACTTCACATAACTTCACTTCACCCCCACAGCAGTGTCCTGTACCCCACTTTCCTACCCCCAAAAAAGTATCCTCTGCCCCCTTTACACCCCACAGCAATGTACTTTGCCCTCCCCTCCCCTCCACAGTAATGTCCATTGCCCCTCCCCACAGTAGTGTCCTCTGCCACCCGAAGCAGTTCCCTCTTCCCCCCACAGGAGTGTCCTCTTCCACCCCCCCATAGCAGTGTCTATTGCACCCTTCACATCACCCCCCACAGTAGTGTCATCTGCCCCCCATAGCAGTGTCCATTGCCCCCCCCCCCCACAGTAGTGTCCTGTACCCCCCAAAGCAGTGTCATTTTCCTCTCCTTCACATCACCCCCCAACTGTAGTGTCATCTACCCCTCATAGCAGTGTCCTGTGCCCCCCAAAGCAGTGTCCTGTGTCCCCTTCACATCACCACCCCAAAGCAGTGTCCCCCAAAGTGTCAAAGTGTGCAAAATCTGCCTCTAAAGTGTCTTATGCCCTTCTTTCCCCTGAAAGCAGTTTCCTGCCCCCCAAGCAGTAATTTGTCCCCTTTACACACCCCCACTGTAGTGTCCTCTGCCCCCCATCCAATAGTGCTCTCTGTCCCCTTCACATAATTCTCCTCCCACACACACACAAAAACAGCACTGTATAGGTCAGGGGTGCCCAACCAGTGGCCCGGTGGCCACATGTGGCCCGTAGAGCCCTCTGATGTGGCCCGCGACCTCCTGCTCTGGGATGGCTGGTTGACAAGCCCAGATTGCAGGATGCCAACCTGCCATCCGAGAGCATCAGTGTTGTAAATGAAGCCGGCGGTAGAGGAAGCAAGCATCTTTTCAGAAAGTGCACAACACCTGCGGGATATATTAGACGTCTATGGCAAAGTGCAGCTAACCGGCAGGAAAACCACAGGAACACTGCGCCGCAATAGACCACAGACCATCAGTGTAAAAGCAGCCTTGGGCCCCTTTCACATGATCGGTCCAACCCAATGGGACCCTCCATTCACATTTATGGATCTGCCCCCTTCTATCTGATTGGATCGGAGGGCCCATAGAGTAGATTGGGCTGTGCCTGTGTCTGCTTTGCATATGCAGACTGGACACAGACCTGTCATCTGCCACTCCGTTCATTGTGGCCCGCGACTGGTTACCAAGTCGCTTAAGTGGCCCTCGGCCTTCAAAACGTTGGGCACCCCTGGTATAGGTAGCACTCTCCTACCTGACAGCATGTTGACAGCAGAGCAGGGAGCAGGGAGTGGTAGGCACCACAACACTGGATGGAGGGTGGGAGCCGGAGCTGCTGAAGTTAGCTTTTCATATTACCAAGCTGGTTATTGGTTGCTAGGGCCACCTGACGTCCTAGCAACCAATCACCTGCTGGTTAACGCAAAAGGTTACCTGAGGCCGACTCCAATCTACTTTTTCTTACAGAAGGCTTAAGAGGAGCAGAAGTAAAATTTTCTAGTGTGACTTCTTTATTTGGCCAGGTCTGCTAAACCTATCCAATCTATCAGTGTTTCTTTGGGAAAGAGCAACCTACACTCCTTTATAAAATTCAAGCAGACATGGGTGTTTGCTTCTCGTGCTTTGGGGAAAGTTTGAACCTTGCATCTATCTCCACTCCAAGATGCCCAGGAAGAAGAATATGTCCAATATCCAAATTAAATCAGGCATAGTTTAGTTATTGGCGTATAACACTCACATTTTTAGCCTGAAAATAGAGGGTAAACTGTACCTGCGTGTTATACGCGGGGGGCTGTGAAGTTTTTTTCCTGAAACTTTCCTCTTAAAGTTAGGGTGCGTGTTATACGCCTGTGCGTGTTATACACCGATAAATACGGTATATCAAGATGAAATGCTATGTCACTTGTTTTTTTCTTCCAAAATGAATATTAATAAAAAAATATGCTTATCTTGCATTAAATGTTTGTAAGAATTTAAGCAAAAAAAACCTTTAACAACATAATATACAGTATTTTATGGAAGTATAGAGGGTTGTTAATTTACTCTTTTCTTTATGTTGACCTTTGTTGCTAGAAACTCAAAAAAGGAAGAGAAGCAGAAGTTTTCCATAAGTACATTTTACATGTTAGTTGGTAAAGTGGAGCTCTAGGCAAGTATAAAAATACACATTTTTGGAGCTCTGTAAACATGAATACATTATTTAATATATTTTTTTAAATACAAGCAGTGTGGGAGCCTGAGTTTGGCCTAAGCTAAACAGGGAAAGGGAACCAATCATGACTAACGTACATATGTAAATTCACACAAAAGGAACTCAATAAATGACAAACATTCAAACTGAAAGAAGAGAGGGAAGGAGGGTGGGAGGTTTTCCAATGAAGGCTTTCTTTTGAGTGAAGATCTCCCAAGATTCTCCTACTGATCATCTCCTGAGGGCCCCACTTGCTCCTGCCAACCCACCAATCTGGGAAGAAACCCCTGATCCCATTTACTTCAACCTCCTAAAAAAATTCCTCCCAAGCCAAACCCCTTTTAACCCTATCATGTCGACCCTGCGTCCTGGCTTCCTTTTCCTGAACTAGGCCTAACTTTTCATGTGTTGACAAGTGGAAAGCTGATAGGAGGAGAAAGCAGAGTGCTAGAGAGACAAACTCAGAATTTCTCTACTTCTCTTTTCACTGGACAGCCTGGGCTCAGAGGAAATAGATTGCATGATGCAGGTCATTGGACTGAGAAAATATGGTGACAGGAAAAAGTACTGTGGGGCACAGTTCTAAATTACAGGTGAACATTGCAGAAAAAGCTAGTTTTGTTATTTTATCAATTTTTATGAGCTATTTATTTTAATCTAATTATTTTTGGCTCAAGTTTTGCTTTAACTGTCTTAGGATGAAATAAAAGTGTATAGGAGTGGACGACATATATGCTTGTGTACCTATTTGTAAAAGCTCAATCACCTGAATATCGCAGTGTTTTTGACCATGCTCACCTAAAAAAGTAAATTATAAAAAAGGAGCTGTGCTAATAGATATATATAAGTGAAATAATAAAAAACACTAAAGCCCCTACACACGACCAGTTTTCCTGCTAGGAAAACTGCCAAGAGAGCTTTTGGCCGGAAAAAAACCCGGATGTATGTATGCTTCCTCGCAGTTTTCCCAACAGGAAAACAGCCGGGAATCCCGACAGGAATAAAGAGAACCTGCTCTCTATTTTCCTGTCGGGATTCCTGGCATTTTTATTTTATTTCGCCAGATCTACTACTTTCCTATGGAAAACACTGTGAGGCAGTGCCGATGGAGCATACACACAGCCGGGATTCCCGGCCAAAACTCCATGGCAGTTTACCTGCCGGGCTCTCGGTTTTCCCTTCAGTTTTCTCTGCAGATTTTTTACTGCCGAGAAAACCGAGCGTGTGTACAGGGCTTTAGAAAAATATGAAACATAAACCATCAAAATATTGAGCATAATCAGTCCAATAAACAGTGACAATAAAGCTTGATAGTTGAAATCTGTGAAAATATCACAAATTACCCAAAAAAGTGTTTTCATGCTTTTTAAAACAGTAACTAATGACTTTATGAAATACACATTACAGAACTCTGTATACTTATGTTATAATGTATGTTTGGGTTGAAAGGGAAAAGTAATAGTAGATGGTTAAAATCAACCAATGATCTGACTTTCTGTTGGCTTTGTTATGTGTAGACTTCGCTCAATGCTAGAGTGAAACTTGATGGGTATAATTATACCAACAATAAGCAAACAAATCTGGGTGGCATCGCTACTTTTCCTAGTACATTTTAGGTCAACTTTAGAATACATTTTAGGTCAACATTTTACATTTAAGTGCATGAAATGCATTATTTATGATAAAAGATTAAAGAACATCAAAACCTCCCCACACATTTCCATAAAGCATGTTTTACTTAGCTGATTACATGTGCGGTAAGTCTGAAAAAAAAAACAAATCTGAAGTTACACTGTACAGTAACGCTGTGATTCAATGCACAGTCAGCTACATTTAAAATGCTGGAATGGTGTAATGGGAGAACTGTTTTTTGTTTTCGTTACAGGACAGTACCACCATCTTTCCTCATTAACTGGGCAGAACCACCAGCTCTCCTCATCGGTGGGCAGAACATTAGCTTTTGTTACCATCAAATCAGTACCATCTTCTCATTAAAAAAACATTATTAGCTCTCCTCACCAACAAAATAAAGCTGGGTACACACTATGAGAAAATCCGAAGAAAAATTCCATACGAAGCACGATCATTCAATTTTCGTATAGTGTGTACACAACTTTCAACATTCAATTCAGACTTTCCAAATAAAAATTTCCAAAGGGACTAGCTCCAAAATGTTTCTCGTACATGAACAGAACGAACTATTTTTGTTTAGTGTGTAGTGTTTTCATATGGTTTTGTGCGGGGAAAAAAAATCAAATATGAAAGACTGCGCATGTTCAGAAACAATAAACAACACAAACAAAAAGCCTTTTGTTGTACAAAAATTTTTGTACATTATTTCCATCCTTGGTCCCCATTTGCTGTGAAACATTGAGGAAAACTGGATGATTATTCGCCCAATGTTCTTATAGTGTATACCCACCTTAATACCAGTAGTAACTCTCTTCAACAGAGTAACAGATCAGTCAAGTCAGCTCTCCTCTACTAGAACAGTGCTATCAAACGCAGCCTTTGTGCCCATCAAACGCAACCACTGTGCCCATCAAACGCAGCCACTGTGCCCATTATTGCAGCCAATGTGCCATCAAATGCTGCCACTGTGCCCATCAAACGATGCCACTGTGCCCATCAAACGCTGCCACTGTGCCATCAAACTCAGCCACTGTGCCAATCAAATGCAGCCAATGTGCCATCAAATGCTGCCACTGTGCCCATCAAACGATGCCACTGTGCCCATCAAACGCTGCCACTGTGCCATCAAACTCAGCCACTGTGCCAATCAAATGCAGCCACTGTGACATCAAATGCAGCCACTGTTCTCAGGTGGCTGGCACCTGAAAAGGGGTCGGGTGCCTGAATAGGGGGTGGCAGCGGTGCATGAATCTATCCATTGGTCATAGAGGTGGTGGTTGGAGAGAGGCAGCAGTGCCTGTGCGCCCATATGGACGCACCGCCACTGCATAGAAGAAATGTTTCAGGGTACACAGCCCTCATTGAAACTGATATGATGCTAATGTGAGGCTTAAGAGTTTTGATTGCTGGAACACTGTGAATTACAGTGTGCATAGTACTAAGCACTTCCAGGTTTTCAGTGTGCTGGCTGAAGTGGTGTTAGCAAATGGAAATGGGTGGAGATTGGATATTTAGAACCCTCATGTGTTATATAATTATATAATAACTGTTTTGGTATGGACACATATGGCAAATGTTTACATGTTTTGTTAAATAAAATAGTACTGAAGGTCAAAACCTTTTTTTTTATTTTGCATAGAGTAAGGGAGTTTGAACCCCCGCTAGTTTTTACATTTTCCATCTGTGTGCTGTTTCCATTCACTTTTTGTCCCATAGTCACAACAGTAGGAGAGAGGAAATCCATCCAAGGTGAGGAAAATCCTGGGATCTAGAGATGGGCCCGATGTTTGAGTTGAACATAAGTTCAACTCGAACATTGGGTGTTCATTTGTTTCATAGAACAAACAAACACATGGCACGCTCACGGGACGTTTGCCTGCTGTGGAGCACCCCATAATGCACTGAGAGATCACAGTGCATTGATGACTGCTGATTGACCAAATCATGCACCTGACTTGTATGTGTAGCACCCTGATGTTTAGGCAGGGTTGCTATTAAATTTATTTGCCAAGTGATAGTTGCCTTGGCCAATTGTTAGGCGGCTAATTCTGGAATTGCTGCACTTCTCTCTTCTGTCACTAGATGGCCGGGTGTCTGGTGTCATTAGATAAGACAAGGCCATTGCAAAGACAGATTAGGAATGAATGGGGTATCTTAGCCAATGGGCAGGGATTTTCTTGGGTTCCTTGGCCTGCTGGGAGAACCTGTTTATTTGGGTGGAGTCAAGTGATTGGAGTTCTGTGCCACCTCGATGGGTGGACCTGTGTTGTATTGCCCCGGGCTGCTAGGCCAGAAACCTAAGGCCTATCCCACGGACATCTGGCTGCTAGGCTATCTGAGAGGGTATCCAGAAGTAGTGCAGGGTTGGGACTGCAGGCTTGTAGTCCAACCAGAATTAACGGTTCCCCCGCTTGGGGAACCAGTCATGGTCGGAGGTAGAGGGGAAGCTGTCGCCACAAAAGGACCATTCACCTTGTTACTGCGGAGACCATTGTGAGTGAGCTGAGTCCTGTACCAGAGGAGACTTAGCCGGGGACGATGAAGAAGTCGGAACGCATCAGCAAGTGCCAAGTCAGGGATCCAGCGGGACAGCAGAGGCGATGCTTGTGGAGTGCCAAGCCAGGGACCTAACGTGTCAGCAGGGGTGATGCTTGAGACGTATCTGTGAGTGCCAGGCCAGGGACCCAGCAGTGAAGCGGGGGGAAGATACTGAGTGCTACAGTGAGTTTTTTTAAATTTGGTGTTGAGTTCCCCTTAAAGTCCATACCACACCCAAATGGCTTGATATGGATTTTGGAGGGGACTCTATGCCAATTTTATTTTAAAAGCACCCACCCCCCATGTTGAAAGCATGTGGCCTGATATGGTCAGGAGGAGGATGCTCGCTCTCCGCCCCCCTCTTTTCCTGACCTGCCAGGCTGCATGCTTGGGTAAGGGTCTGGTATAGATTTAGGGGGGGCCCACTCCTGTTTTTTTTGTTCCATCTATATTGCCGGGAGGCGGTAAAACATTACAGCCGTGTGCAACTTGAATGGAATTTTTTCTTTAGTAATTATTGGTATGTGGTATGTTCTATACATCGCAGAGGTGTGCCACTTTACAGGCAGACTAAGGGGACCCCCTCGGCACAATATTTAACGGAATATTTCATTTTTATTGCTTCAATTTAAGCACCATTAAAATTACTGCTTCTTTAAAAACTATAGTTTTAACATTTTTTTGCATTGATATATGTTCCCTAGTGCAGTACCCGGGTCCCCATACACTTTTTATGGCAATAATTTGCATATAAGCCCTTAAAATTAGAACTTTTGATTTTTCATTTTCGTGTCCCATAGACTTTAATAGAGTTGGCATGTTCGCTAGAATTTTTTGCCTATTTGAGATGTTCTGGTGCGAACTAAACCGAGGGGTGTTCAGCCCATCCCTACCTGGGTCACCAGAACTCTCCTCTATTTCTGTTCTAGTGAGCACTTCAAATGAGGGATTTTCTTTCACTTTTGCTTATGGTGATAACGGTAAACAGGACAAATAGAGATGGAGAATCTCCCTAATGAGGACAAGACAGCAACAAAAACCTGAGTTTGAATCCTATTCTGCGCTACTTAAAATAAAATCAAAATGCCTTTAGTTATACTTATCTTTTTACAAAAAATAATATCACACACTGGCATACTTTTCACATTTTGACTTTAAACGTAAGTATAAGAGTCGGTTCACACTGGGGCGACTTGGGATCCGACTTGAGGTCGCCTCAAGTCGTCCCAAGTCGCGCTGTAGAGAAAAACAATGTTAGTGAATGGGAGCGGTGTTAATACACACTACTCATGTCGCTCCGACTTCAGAAAAGGTTCCTGTACGACTTCAATCCGACTTGTCGCCTCAAGTCTGATCACTAGCTACTTGGAAAGATAAGATAACATACATTTCTCACAGGCAAACCTCTCCCTCCCCCTCCCTCTCCCAGAGCTGATTGTTGTTTTATTGGCCACTGGAATGTCTCCTGTCCTGGAAGCCGTGTTGTAAATTGCCCCAGATCGCCCTGTGGTTCATGCTCAAGTCGTGTCTGAGTTGCCTCTGAAAGTCGCTCTGGAAGTCGTGTCGCCCCAGTGTGAACCGACTCTAAAAGTTTAAAATGAATAACATAAAACAAACAAAAAACATTTTATTATAAATTTAAATAACTTTTTAAAAAGCAAAATGAGCAAAGTTTTTTTTTCATGTCAGCTACCTACAATTGTGAGTAACCTTGTTTTTTTTTTTATTATTTTGCAAGTGAGTTATCTAATAACTCTTCACAGTTTCCTTTTTTAAGTTTAGTAGGGATTTTATAGGTGACAGGGTGTTTGTGCATACAATCAAACAGTTAAATTCAGGCTGTCAGTATCTGAATGCATAGGGGTTGAACATTCTAATCTAGGCTCTGTGGTGACAATGTACAATCAGTTACGGTATTTACCGTTTTTGAAACATATTGTTGTGTGTCGGTTACATAGGTGTCAAGAGATTTTATCTTCTATTTTCACTTTGCTTGTTTGGCCTCAGGGTGAATATAGGATTTAACATTTCCATGATGTGATCTGAGCCACGGTTTAGCATTCCAGACATGTCCTGGATGTGGGGTATTTAATGTGCTTGTTAATGGAATAATAACGTTTGTTTTCTTTAACAAATAATCTTTTCCCTGTGGTGCATATGTAGAAGAAACAGAAAAACTGTTTCAATTCTAACATAATAAATTATATCTGATAAATATATTCCCAAATGTTGTGATTTAGGCAGTACCTACATGAACATATTTTTTTTTTTTTAGGCATCTGTGACACAGCATTGAAGTTGTGAAGCTGAAATCTTCCACATTGTTAAATCTTGATGTGCAGTCTTTTAATGATGGTTCCCCCACATAACAAAACACCTTTTTTATTTCTCTTTTATTTACCAAGTATGAATCTTTCCTTTGCTTAGGCGTTCCATCCAAAATGAATACTTTCCCCATAATGTTCTAAAATAAAATGATGACAGGTTATCTTGCAAAGTTAAAACTCCCATGTAAATTGTACAGCCTAGTTTAGTAAAAAAAAAAAAGTAAAAAAAAAACCTGTTTGGGGTGGTATATGGTCTTGGACATGGTTGAATAAAAGTCTATATTCAGTTAAGACATTAACCAACCATACAATTACCTTTGTAAAGACAAGAACAGCTTCCATTTCCAAAGCTGACCCCGGGCTTTTCTTTTTGATGGATTTAAAAATTCATACCACCTACCGAGGCCCCCAAAAAAGGCAATCAGATTCCTCAGTAGGAATAACTGTGACAGTAAGAATCACCCCCCCTCCCCTACTGCTGTATTGTAAACAGCAGTGAAAGAATGCCTTATGAGATGAAGATGACCAAATTCAATGTGTCCTGAAATTGTTACTACTAGGTACATACAGTGCCTTGCATAAGTATTTACCCCCCCCCCCCCCTTGGCATTTTTATTGTTTTGTTGCCTCACAACCTAGAATTAACATGGATTGTTTGTGTATTTGCATCATTTAATTTACAGCAGTGTTTCCCAACTCCAGTCCTCAAGGCACACCAACAGGTCATGTTTTCAGGATTTCCCTCAATTGAAACATCTGTGGTGATTACTAAGGCAGTGAAACTGATCGAATCACCTGTGCTAAATAATGGAAATCCTGAAAACATGACCTGTTGGTGTGCCTTGAGGACTGGAGTTGGGAAACACTGATTTACAGAACATGCCCACAACTTTGAAGATTTTTTTTTTGGTGAAGCAAACAACAAATAGGACAAAATAACAGAAAAAATGTGCATAACTATTCACCCCCTGAAGACAATAGTTTGTAGAGCCACCTTTTGTGGCTATCACAGTTCCAAGTCGCTTTGGATAAGTCTCTATGAGTTTGCCACATATTATCACTGGGATTTTTGCCCATTCCTCCTTGCAAGACTGCTCCAGCTCCTTCAAGTTGGATGGTTTGTGCTTGTGAACAGCAATCTTTAAGTCTGACCACAGATGTTCTATTGGATTGAGGTCTGGGCTTTGACTTGGCCATTTCAGCACATTTACATATATCCCCTTAAACTACTCATGAGTTGCTTTAGCAGTGTGTTTGGGGTCATTGTCCTGCTAGAAGGTGAACCTCTGTCCCAGCATCAAATCACACACAGAGTGGTACAGGTTTTACTCAAGAATATCCCTGTATTTAGCACCATCCATCTTTCCCTCAACCCTAACCAGTTTCCCAGTCCAGACTGCTGAAAAACATATCCCCACAGCATGATGCTGCCACCACCATGTTTCACTGTGGGATGGTGTTCTTTGGGTGATGTGACATATCGTTTTCTTTGATGGCCAAAAAGTTCAATTTTAGTCTCATCAGACCAGAGCACCTTCCTCCATACATTTTGGGAGTCTCCCACATGCCTTTTTTCCCATCTCAAAATGTGACATTTTGTTTTTTGCTGAAAGTAATGGCTTTCTTCTGGTGACTCTGCCATAATTGTATGGCTTATTATCCTCCTATGTACAGATACTCCAGTCTCTGTTGTGGAACTCTGCAGCTCCTCCAGAGTTACCTTGCCTCTCTGATTAATGCCCTCCTTGCCCGGTCCATGAGTTTTGGTGTGCGGCCGTCTCTTGGCAGGTTTTTTGTTGTGCCATGTTATTTCCATTTGGTTATGATAGATTTGGTGGTGCTCCTAGCAATCATCAAAGATTGGGATATTTTTTTATAACCTAACCCCGACTTGTACTTCTCAACAATATTGTCCCTTACTTGTTTGGATAGTTCCTTGGTCTTCATGGCAGTGTTTGGTTAGTGGTGCCCTTTGCTTAGGTGTTACAGCCTCTGGGGCCTTTCAAAAAGGTGTATATGTAATTACAGATCATGTGACACTTAGATTGCACATCATTTAATTAATTATGTGACTTCTGAAGGTAATTGGTTGCATCAGAGCTTTTTATGGGCTTCATAACAAAGGGAGTGAATACATACGCACATGTCAATTATCAGTTTTTGATTTCTGAAAAATAGTTTATATATATGTATATATATATGTAGCACTTACCCCCGAAGGAGCTGCTGGTAATTGATTGGGCCTGCTCTCTGCTTTAACAACCCCCCAATGATTTGGTCTCGCTCCCCTTGACACAGCTGTGGTGCAGTGCTGATATGAAACTTTCACTAAACGGAACAATCCCACCATAACAATGTGTATATAGTGTACCTTTACCATTATCTGGGCATCCGTTGTTCCACCTGTTAGAATAATGAACAAGCTTCACACCAATTGTGATCAACCAGCATGTAAGTTTACTGGAACTGGTATAAAGACAGTATTTATAATAACTGTATCAACATACAAACTTACTATAATAGTGCAATGAGTGTACACAAACTAATAACACTTAAAGGTCCCTTGAGCCTCTACTGCGGCGCGTCTCCAAGTGGGACTAGTGCTCAGAGTGACAATGCCTTGACACTGACCACCTTCCCACTTCCAGTACGGCCGCACCAAACATACCAATGCAAAGATATCAACACAGCACAATACAATTTCTCAAGAGCTTCCCCTGAGGTATAAGGCAGCCTTTTGTCTTACTGCATCCAAAGCACAAACCCTCCCTGTGAAGAAGTGTAGTCTCTGGTCTTCTTTCTTCAGCTAGCTATTATACTGCAGTGTTTGTAATCCAATGGTTTAACAAGTAATGAAGCAACACAACTGAAGAGTTAATACAGTTCCTGCTGTAAAACACACTTGTAGATGCCTTCGGTGTAGGTATACCTTAACTGTCAGTCAGCCCTCAATGAAGCATAGGCTTTTAGGCCTGATTGAACTCAGTCTATTTGAATGAGACCTCCCTGTAGGACTACAGGTCCCAGCAAGTTTGTGAAATGAGTCTAAGTGTGTTAAGGGTGTTAAAGAACTTCTGGGCAACAGCCCTCTCACCACACCAGGCCTGGAAAGTTGTGAACCTCCGCTCCAGTTGTGTCAATCCTGCTGCCAGTTAGCACTGCCACGCTGCCCCGCTCCTCAGGCAAACTGGACATCCACTTGGCTCCGTCAAGGGTCCTGGATCCTCAGACCCAATCACACTGCTTCTCCAGCACACTGTGGTAAGGCAGAGTCAATGGATGTTGTTCTGCTCTGCACAATGTAGGCCCTCTTCTGAACACTCCTTCACAGATCCTTGCAGGCAGGCCATGTGTCCAGAACCCAAAAAAAATGGCTGCACTCTGCCTTTTTTATCCACCCAGCATGCAGTTCAGCCACCTAGTGTTCATGGGTAAGTGAGTCTTTTCACAAGATAAACATTTTTCTGCTCTGCATATGTAAGTTAAAACATATCTCGCTCACATTGGTATTTGGCTCCCTCTAGTGGTATGCCATCTTTAGCATTATATGGCAAAAATACCAGTGCTACATACTCCCCCTGCTTTAACTCTTTGGTCCCCAAAGACATTTAAAATTGTGGCTCTGTTACACATTTTTGCCTCTAGGCGGTTGCAGAAGTCTGACAGAGAAGCCTCCCACCAATTCTCATGTGATGGGGAGCTGTTCTGTGCACTCACCGCTGTCAATATGGTATCTAGTACAGATGTGTCAAGGGGTGAGATGGGGTCGAAACTTTCTGAATCATCAACAGAAAGACCAGGCATCTCAGAATCTCTTCTTGCAGCAGGGCACATCTTTTCAAAGCATTTTTCCAGCTGGTCATAGGTCGATCTCTTGAATTGAGAAATTACTCTTTGTTTCCTTCGCTTTACTGGTGCTGACACCGAAGGTACATCTGCCACCTTTTCCTGTTTAGATGCTTTCTTCTCATGCAGTTTCGTTGCGTTTGTCATTGTTGTGGATCCTTTTCCATCCACCATGGAAGAGGGAGGCACCTCTGGCCTTTCTGTTGGCAGAGAAGATAAGGGATCACATCTGGGAACACCAGGGGCTAACAGCTGCTTCACCAGATCTGTGTTTGTCCCTATGATTAGCGGACTGCTTGGGGACCCTGGCAACCAAGGACACACAATAGCTAGCGTGTCAAAGTCCTGAGGCTTCCCAGTCCTCAACGGGTCACATGACAACTTGATCCGCAGATATCCGTCACAAGGGTAATCTTCTGCTTGAATACCCCAAATCTCCATATCTTCCAACTTTTGCAGGGGCATGTATGACAAATACCTCTTGTAAAAGCCTCTGGTTAACAAAGTTACTTGAGCACCCGAATCAAGGAGGGCTCTTGTGTAGATTCCTTCAATCAGGACAGGTATTATGGACGAAGGGCCTACTAACTGGGCAGGAAACCTGTTGGGAGCATCTGGAACAATGGGCTGGCATGACTGAACTCGTGCTTTCTTCAGCTTCTGGCGTTGAGGACGCCTTTTTTGGCATCGCTTGGAAGGCCGATGAGCATTGCTCACTGAGATGACATAAACTGTGGGTCTTCTCCGCTGCTCCCTCTCAGTTTCAGGGAACGTTCTTCTTGAAGGCCCATATCTTCCTTCGATCCTTGGGTTACTTCTCTGAGGTCTACTCCAATCTGCTGCTCCCCTCGGGCTAGGACATACCCGCTGGTAGTGACCCTCACCTCCACAGTTGAAACAGACATCTTGATTTGTTGGCTCCTGGCGAGGTACAGAAAACGAGGCCGGGGGTGCATTCTGCCCTGTGGCACCATTATCGGACAGCTCAGTATGTTTTGTCGTCAGCCTGTTTACTCTTCCCACGGAAACACCCTGGTACTTTCTCTTAACATTCCAATAGGGCATGGGTGCGGTCAGTCCCTCGAGCTGGCCTGAGGGCAATCACCCAAGCTTTTCTATGAGGAGACAAATGTTTTACAATGGTCCTGACCTCCTCTTCATCCCAGTTCTCACCAGGGAGTTCGACCGCCACACTCGCTTCTGGGCGTGCGCCTTCCTCTTCGCACCACTGAACCACTGTAAGGGGGTCCATACTAGCACCAAAAGGGCGGGTTTCACTTGCAGAGAGACAGGATCCCGGACGAGCCCCCACGTGTAGCACTTACCCCCGAAGGAGCTGCTGGTAATTGATTGGGCCTGCTCTCTGCTTTAACAACCCCCCAATGATTTGGTCTCGCTCCCCTTGACACAGCTGTGGTGCAGTGCTGATATGAAACTTTCACTAAACGGAACAATCCCACCATAACAATGTGTATATAGTGTACCTTTACCATTATCTGGGCATCCGTTGTTCCACCTGTTAGAATAATGAACAAGCTTCACACCAATTGTGATCAACCAGAATGTAAGTTTACTGGAACTGGTATAAAGACAGTATTTATAATAACTGTATCAACATACAAACTTACTATAATAGTGCAATGAGTGTACACAAACTAATAACACTTAAAGGTCCCTTGAGCCTCTACTGCGGCGCGTCTCCAAGTGGGACTAGTGCTCAGAGTGACAATGCCTTGACACTGACCACCTTCCAACTTCCAGTACGGCCGCACCAAACATACCAATGCAAAGATATCAACACAGCACAATACAATTTCTCAAGAGCTTCCCCTGAGGTATAAGGCAGCCTTTTGTCTTACTGCATCCAAAGCACAAACCCTCCCTGTGAAGAAGTGTAGTCTCTGGTCTTCTTTCTTCAGCTAGCTATTATACTGCA
Source organism: Rana kukunoris (assembly GCA_029574335.1). NCBI lineage: Eukaryota > Metazoa > Chordata > Amphibia > Anura > Ranidae > Rana > Rana kukunoris. The sequence goes on along the minus strand of CM056053.1, from coordinate 329,275,431 downwards.
GTGTTTGTAATCCAATGGTTTAACAAGTAATGAAGCAACACAACTGAAGAGTTAATACAGTTCCTGCTGTAAAACACACTTGTAGATGCCTTCGGTGTAGGTATACCTTAACTGTCAGTCAGCCCTCAATGAAGCATAGGCTTTTAGGCCTGATTGAACTCAGTCTATTTGAATGAGACCTCCCTGTAGGACTACAGGTCCCAGCAACTTTGTTAAATGAGTCTAAGTTTGTTAAGGGTGTTAAAGAACTTCTGGGCGACAGCCCTCTCACCACACCAGGCCTGGAAAGTTGTGAACCTCCGCTCCAGTTGTGTCAATCCTGCTGCCAGTCAGCACTGCCACGCTGCCCCGCTCCTCAAGCAAACTGGACATCCACTTGGCTCCGTCAAGGGTCCTGGATCCTCAGACCCAATCACACTGCTTCTCCAGCACACTGTGGTAAGGCAGAGTCAATGGATGTTGTTCTGCTCTGCACAATGTAGGCCCTCTTCTGAACACTCCTTCACAGATCCTTGCAGGCAGGCCATGTGTCCAGAACCCAAGAAAAATGGCTGCACTCTGCCTTTTTTATCCACCCAGCATGCAGTTCAGCCACCTAGTGTTCATGGGTAAGTGAGTCTTTTCACAAGATAAACATTTTTCTGCTCTGCATATGTAAGTTAAAACATATCTCGCTCAGATTGGTATTTGGCTCCCTCTAGTGGTATGCCATCTTTAGCATTATATGGCAAAAATACCAGTGCTACATATATATATATATATATATATATATATATATATATATATATATATATATATATATATTAATTTTACTTCACCAGCTTAGACTATTGTGTTCTGATCCATCACATATAATTAAAAAATATTAAAAAAACATTCAACTAAAGGCTGTGATGTAACAAAATAGGTAAAAAGCCAAGGGGGGTGAATACTTTTGAAAGGCACTGTATGTGAGACACAGATGGAAGAAGATGAAAGGAGGAATTATGATTTTTAAGGAGGAGGTGGTGCTGCTGATACTGCACCTTTGGTGTGAGGATGATCACCTGTCTAGCAAACATGTCAGCTGCAGTCCACTATAGGGTGTAGAATGATGCCCAAACATGGTAAGCTTTATGTTTCATTGATTGATTTTACAAGCATATTATCAGAATTGAAAAGATGTATCACTGCTAACAGGGTGTTTGGGCTTCATTAAAAAACTAAATTGGGAAATGTTTCAAGAACCCCAAAATGTAAAGGATAAACACAGATTCAAACCATCATGCAGCAACCCAGTAGATAGTTTGAAACCCTGATGAAAATGATTTTCTTACTATATCTATCACTCACCAATAGGACGTTTGCCTATTGGTATAAAAAAGCAGGAGTGGCAGTGGCAGTGGCAACACCCACAACCACCACTGCATATTAGTAGACATAATGAAAATGTATTTCATACATTCAGTCTACATGGAGGCATGTGTCAACCGCAAAAGCCATAAGCAGCTGGAAAAAAAACTAGAGCAGAAATGTGTAGCCCTCTTTTAGGGGGAGAGATTGTGAGAAATTACCCTGCCCAAATAGGATAGTGCAATATACGTATAGATGAATAAGAGAATGAGAACCATCGCTAAATGAAAGAGTGGGTTTGATAACAAAGTTAGCAGTGCCTCCACCCAGGACTTGTGACCAGAAGGGATTCCCTTCCTGAGACATTAACCAGTAACCTAATCAAATTAAAGGAGAGGAACTACTGCAACCAACATATAACATAAACTATAAGTACAGGCATACTCCAATTTTAATTACACAATGGGGTTTATTTACTAAATCTGGAAAGCACCAAAATTAGGCTCACTTCTGCATAAAAAAAACAAAGAGATTCCAGGTTTTATTACCAAAGCTTAAATGAACAAGCTGGGGTTAGAAGCTCATTGGTTTTTATGCAGAAGTGAGTTTGATTTTGCGCTTTCCAGCTTTAGTAAATAAACCCTGTTGTGTACTTAAAAGTGGGGTTTACCTGTATATAGATGCACATTAATATGGAAATAATACAAGCCTTTTATAAGAAAAATGTTATAATAGTACATATTGTACATCCATCGTCCAAACAGGTACTATCAGCAAATGGCCCAACAAGAGTGCTGGTGAAATTGTGCACATACACAGATATATGTGTAGCGCTCACCCCCGAAGGAGCCGCTGGATGATCGGGTCTTCTGTTTTACCTCTGTGACACACCACAAATAATGAATCCACAGCACACCAGCACACCTTGTGAGAGTTTAAATAACTATTTACTATATATATATAATAATCTGAATAGCAATATACAACATCAACATTTATCTCTACACAGCATAACACAGAGACTGCATATGAGACACCAGCATAACAGTGATGAACGATAAATGCGGTTATTCTAACTGTGAACTTATATATATATATACTTAGTCCCAATGTACCCGGGTACCTAATCCACTGGCCAGTGGTAGTTTCTTCAGCTAGCCAACGTTGGGGCCCAATATGAACGGTAAAAATCTGTGTGTATGGTTAATGACAACGGGCCGGAGGCCTCTCACCCATCCACGGAGGGAGATGTCCGTCTGTAGCCGGCAGGGATGTCAGCAATTATCTTCTGCGATGAAGAGCTGTATATAGGAGCTGGAGTCTGATGTCATCAGGGGTTCTGGTCATCAAATTTGGCGTCCGTCCGGGCCGAGTCGCCCCCGCAGTGTCCTCTCAGCAGGGTGGCACCTTACTCACAGCCCCAGAGGATCCTCTTCCAGCCAGGAACAAACAGCCGTTTACCCTGTGTAGCAGATGTCACTTCAGATGTCAAGTCAGCACAGTCTCTCCACAAACAGGCGGCACACCCAAGCAACAGCAGTCTGTTCTCTCTGTCTCCTCACATCCGACTCCCCTCTCACCCGGAACGTCCTGTCTGTACCTGACATCACTTCCTGTCTTTCTCCTGTAGCACTCTGGGAACTGTAGTCTAATTATCCGTTTTCATTTGTAATTCCTCAGTGGCTGTGTCTGCAATCCCCACAAAGCTGTGCTCTCCGGCTCCACCTGCAGCTGCAATATCTTTTCTCTTAAAGGAGCTGAAATCAACAACAGGGCTACATTCTCCCCCTACTTAAAGTCTTTGGGTCCCTCCAAAGGGTAAACTGCGTTTGTAGGTTCTACAGACAGCATATACAATATAAAGGCACATATAAAGTTTATACTAAACTACTTGAATACCTTTACTGCGTGCAGATAGATGCAGTTTATGACAGCGTCTAGCAAGTGGGGTGGGTAGAGGGACACTCCACCAAGGTGTGCTGATGGCCTGAGTTGGACACAAGTCCTTTGATACTTCTGTGGTCAAGGTGGACACCTCGGGTGATCTTTGCACAGTAGTTACAGCTTCCTCTGTGCTATTCCCTGGTGAGTCATAAGTGAGTCTCTGAGGGGGTCGCACTGGTCGTTTGGACCTTGATTCTAAAAGCCATGATGGGCCCTCATCTGCGGAGTCCCCTTCTACTTGAAGTGTTGGCTGAGAGAATTCAGTTTCCTCTTCGACTGGCTGAACAAGAGCATCCTCTAGCACTGAGGTTTCTGGCAAGAGACTTTCCACTTGAGAAGGTACAGAATTATCTTCCATGGGCATATCCTCGTTTGTTTGAGGCACAAATTCAGGGGCATCCGGTCTCAAATTGCTCAAGTCCTGCTCAGGAGCCATAATAGTTGGATGGACATCCATAGGTTCAGATGGCCACATCCAACTCGGACACACATCTTCCTCATCGCTGTCGTCCTCACTTTCTCTTGTAGAAGGTGGCTGTTGTGACCGGGTAACAGGTGCTTGACGGGAAGTGGATGGAATGGGTGAAGGAGACTCATCTCTATCTGGTACCCGCACAGCGTCATTCAGAGGTAGGAGATGATTCCGATGCCAATTCTTCAGTGGCCCGGTCTTTCCCTCTGGTCGAATCTGGTACACTGGCAGGCCAGGTAATTGTTTACAGACAATGTAGATCTGAGAACTCCATCTATCAGCTAGCTTGTGTCTTGCAGACGCACCCAAATTTCTCAACAAAACTCGATCATCTGGCTGTAGGTCCTGTACCCGAACCCTCAGGTCATAGTTTCGTTTGTTTCTTCGTTCTCTACCCTCAGAGGTCGAACGGGCCTTCTCAAATGCAGAAGCCAGGTTCTTCCTGAGTCTATCCACATAGCCCTGATGAGACGCAATAGACGTCTGGTCAAGGGAGAGGCCAAAAGCTAAATCTACTGGCAATCGGGCTTCTCTTCCAAACATGAGGCGGTACGGTGAGTATCCGGTAGCATCACTTTCTGTGCTATTGTAAGCATGCACAATGGTAGAGATATGCCGACTCCAGTGCTGTTTCTCCCTGGTCGACAGCGTTCCCAACATGTTGAGTAGAGTACGATTGAATATCTCCGGTTGTGCATCACCCTGGGGGTGATAGGGGGAGGTCCTCGACTTCTGAATCCCCAATAGATCCAAGAGCTGCCTGATGAGCCGACTTTCAAAGTCTCTGCCTTGATCAGAATGGATCCTCTGAGGTAGACCATAATGAACGAAGAACTTTTCCACTAGGACTTTGGCTACAGTAGGAGCACGTTGATCTTTGGTTGGAAAAGCTTGAGCATAACGGGTAAAGTGATCTGTCACCACCAAGATGTTTCCCTGTCCACTAGTGTCAGGCTCTAGGCACAGGAAGTCAATGCACACCAGGTCCATGGGTCCTTGACTCTGTAGATGACTCATTGGAGCATTCCTCGAAGGTAAAGTTTTCCTCTGGATACATCTTAGACAGGAATGGCAGTAACTTTCAACTTCAGATCTCATGCAGGGCCAATAGAATCTGTCTCGGACCAGTTTGAAAGTTCTTTCTGATCCTAAGTGACCATGGTCATCATGCAAAGCTCTCAGTACATTTTCTCTATGCTTCTCTGAGAGGAACAACTGCTGCTTTTCTTCCAAATCATCCGAGGGGCCCCTTCGGTAGACCACCCCGTCCAGCAGTTTCAGCCGTTCCCACTCTTTGTGGACCAGACGAGCCTCTTTTGGTGAATCAATTAGTAGGAGCCCTCTTTGACCCACTTTCATTGCTCTTAGAGTTAACCCAATCAGAGGATCTTCAGCCTGATCTACTCTCAGGTCCTTCTTCGTGAAAGTAGGCAGGCCCTCACTCCTCAGCTGTGTAGGGTTACAATACATTTTAGGGACACCGGCAGCCATGACTCCTATGGCCTCTGCTCCAATCACTCCTTTGGTTCGGTATTCCACCCCTTGGCATAGGGCTTGAACTCCATCTGGAGTCAATTGAGTCCACTCTGTTTCTGGGACCCCTGTGCTATAGGGTCTTCTGGACAAGGCATCCGCGTCTTGGTTATTGACCCCAGGGCGATATTTGAGGCTGAAGCGGAATCCTGACAGGGCAGCCAACCACCTGTGCCCAGTGGCATCCAGTTTTGCCGTAGTGAGAATGTAAGTGAGTGGATTGTTGTCGGTTCTGACCACGAACTTGGCCCCGTACAGGTAGTCTTTTAGTTTGTCCACCACTGTCCACTTCAAGGCCAGGAACTCCAACTTGTGAGTGGGATAATTCTTCTCAGAAGGGGTGAGACCCCGACTCACATATGCCACCGGTCTCAGGAGGCCATCATATTCCTGGTATAGTACTCCTCCTAGCCCTTCTCTGCTAGCATCCACATGTAGTTCATAAGGTTTGGCAGGATCAGCGTAGGCAAGGACAGGAGCCTGTGTTAGACTTCCTTTCAATTGGAGGAAAGCCCTTTCACATTGGTCGGTCCATTCCTCCTGGATTGATTCACGAGGCTTCCTAGGCCCGTGGGCTGATGAACCCGGCTCAAAGGGCATTGATTCATCTTCTGCTCCTTCCATTCTTAGAAGTTTGTTCAGAGGCTGAGCTATCTTGGCAAACCCCTCTACGAACCTTCTATAGTATGAGCAGAATCCCAGGAAGGACCGGAGTTCAGTAATATTACGAGGTCTCGGCCATGAAGCCACAGCTTCCAACTTCTTAGGATCAGTTGATATGCCTTCTGCTGAAACAACATGTCCCAGGTACGTGACTGAAGGCAGACAGAATTGACACTTCTCCAAGGAAAGTTTCAATCCTTCTTCATGCAGCCGCTTCAAGACCTTTTCCAACCGCTGCTCATGTTCTTCCAGTGTTCTTCCGAAGACTATTAGGTCATCCAGATACACTAGTACCTCAATCAGGTTCATGTCTCCCACCGTCTTTTCCATTAGTCGTTGGAAAGTTGCTGGGGCTCCTGCGAGGCCTTGGGGCATTCTATTAAACTCAAAGAATCCCAGTGGACAGATGAAAGCAGTCTTCTCTTTATCTTCAGGATGCATGGGTATCTGGTGATACCCACTTCGCAGGTCAAGTACACTAAACCACTTTGCTCCAGACAGACACTGTAAGGCATCTTCTATTCGAGGAGTAGTGTATTGGTCGGGAATGGTTCTTTGGTTGAGTGTGCGATAGTCTATGCACAAACGGATGGAACCGTTTTTCTTGCGAACTACCACAATGGGTGAGGCATAAGGACTCCTGGATTCTTGGATTATCCTGGTCCTTTTCAATTCAGCCAGTTGTTCCCTTAGGTCATCTAGATCTCCCAATGGGACTCGCCGTGACCTTTCTCGAAAGGGCTTGTCATCTTGGAGGCGAATGTGGTGTCGAGTGCTCTTGGCACATCCCACATCAAACTCATCCTTGGAGAACAAATCCTGCCGCTTGAGGAGTTGAGATTGAATTCGCTTCTTCCACTCAGGCGAGATTGGAGCGTCTTTAGGATAGAACCGTTCAGCTGGGATCTCTCTGTCTACTCCCTCCACCAATTCAGTGGGTGAGAGGGGTGTGGCAGTGGCCACTTGTCCAATCGGCATCCGTGCCTTCAAGGTCACTGGGTAGTCTGACACATTGCATACACTTACAGAGACTCTCCCACGGGCCCGCTGTAGGGCTCTGGTGGATATTATCTCCGGCACCAATTCCACTCCAGATCTCTTCTCATTTCTGGGATCAGTTTCCAGGACCACATAGGGGCCTGGTTGTGACCAATTCAACTTGACTGAGGCCCGGAAACTAGTCATTTCTCCTGGCTGTAAGACCTTCTCCGCTCTTTCTAATCTCCAAAGCCGTCCCACTTCTGCAGGGGCCCTCTGTTCTTGTATAATCCACTGGTAGATTGGCCGCAACATCGGGTGCATCTCCTCAGAAGTAGAACTCTCTTCCGTCACTAACGGAGTTATAAGGCGTCTCACCAAGTCAGTATTTGTCCCCACTATTATAGAACTCCGATTAGCTCCTGGTGGGCGGGGACATACAATGGCCAAGGCGTCACAGACCCCTGGTTGCCCAACAGTTGCCGAACTGAACTCCAGCTTCACTTGTAGACACCCATCATATGGAAGCTTCTGAGTCCCAATACCCCAGATTTCGAGATCCTCTAACTCCATCAGGGGTAGATGCTTCAAATGCTTCTGGTAGAAGTCCCGGTAAATCAGTGTTACTTGAGCACCTGAATCGAGGAGAGCCTTCGTGTAAACCCCTTCTACTTGAACTGGGATAATGGGTGAAGGACCTATCAATTTGTCAGGGAACTTCTTCGGAGTAGTAGAAGGCATAGACCCAGTCGACTGCACTCCAGCCTTCTTCCTAGCTCGTGGTGGTTGTTTTCTTCCCCCTAACTGGGGTTTAGGTTGTGGGTGTGCATTGCTTCCCTGTGACACAGGACCAGACACCAAGGGAGGGGATCTTTTTGTCGTAGCAGGGGGGGCTCTGGGTAAAGACTTGGGCCTCCTATTGGTATCCTGGGAATCAGAGCAGTCTTCAGTAGTTGGGCACCCAGTTTGCTCCCTCACTGGGGCCCTCTGTAGTTTCCCGCCGGTAGATAACTTCCTCTTGAATTCGATGGGCTCGGACAGATACTTCGGTAATGACCCACTCCTCCACAGTTATAGCAGCTGTTTGACGGTTTCTTGATAGGCACCACCTGAGTGGTAGAATCAGGAACTGGTTCTGACGTGACTTTTTCAAGGGGCGACTTGACACCTGCAGACAATAGGGTTAGCATTTGCGTCAGCTGGGAAACTTGCACCTTTAATTTCTCTATTTCTGAATTCCCATTCGACACATTGAGCGTTCGAAGCTCAGCAGGAAATGAAAATCCTGAGCCCTTCTTTTTCTCCTCTAGGATAGCCTCTTCCTCCCTTACCATCTTAATGAGATCAGAGTATCGCAAAGAGGTACCTCCTTGTAAAGTTTTCAACTGGATCCAGATAGGGTCAGAACTCAGAGCGCCTCTCAGGATCTGTTTCATTCTTACTTGATCCATATCCCTGGGCTCTATTCCTTTCTTTAGTACAATCTGGTATAGCATTTTGTTTAGTCGTCGAATATACTCGGAAAGCTGCTCATTTTCCCGTTGAAACATGTGTTCAAAGAGGAAGATTAAATCTGTACCTTTCTCTGTGCGCCCAAACTCATCTTGCAACATGCGAAGATAGTCATATGCTGTACAAGACTCCTGACTGAATTTCAAATTTCGGATGGCTTCTGTTGCAACGCCTTTCAGACTTTCAGTAATGCGCTGTTTCTTTTGAGCCTCTGGAACATCCCATTCTTCCAGTGCTTGCATAGCCTGTTCCATCCAGGTTTCATACTCTTCTTCTCCAGTAGGTACAGGCTGCACTCCAGAAAAGATTCTCAACTTCCTGTAGCCATAGTTCACAGAGGGCGAGGAAATTTTTATAACGCTCTCTACCAGTTTTCCTATGTCCATGAAGAAGGAAGCTGGGGGGTAGTTAGTGGTTGGCACAGAAGTGGTAGTTACTTCCACTGTGTCTGACATGGTCTGGCTTGGTCCCTCCAAACAACTTGCTGAGGTGACTAGAGGGAGTAACCGTGCTTTAACTTCTCCGGTTAGCTGGATGCTATCACCCTGGAAGCAGGTTGGGACTCCTTTCTTCCATTCTAGTAGGGCATAGGTATGGGAGATTTCTTGATCTATTTTTGTGTCTATTACAAACACTTTCTGGTCAGGTGCTAGTGTAGTTACTGCTTGACGGATCTGTTCCTCTGTCCATTTGTCAGCAGGAATGTCCATTACTACACTCAGCCCTAATTGGCCATTTTGTTCCTCGCACCACTCTGCTGCTGTGTTTGGATCCATTGCTGGCTCGTTTGTGTGGTTATCACTTTGCGAGAGGTATCAGAAAAGATCCCGGACGAGAACCCCCACGTGTAGCGCTCACCCCCGAAGGAGCCGCTGGATGATCGGGTCTTCTGTTTTACCTCTGTGACACACCACAAATAATGAATCCACAGCACACCAGCACACCTTGTGAGAGTTTAAATAACTATTTACTATATATATATAATAATCTGAATAGCAATATACAACATCAACATTTATCTCTACACAGCATAACACAGAGACTGCATATGAGACACCAGCATAACAGTGATGAACGATAAATGCGGTTATTCTAACTGTGAACTTATATATATATATACTTAGTCCCAATGTACCCGGGTACCTAATCCACTGGCCAGTGGTAGTTTCTTCAGCTAGCCAACGTTGGGGCCCAATATGAACGGTAAAAATCTGTGTGTATGGTTAATGACAACGGGCCGGAGGCCTCTCACCCATCCACGGAGGGAGATGTCCGTCTGTAGCCGGCAGGGATGTCAGCAATTATCTTCTGCGATGAAGAGCTGTATATAGGAGCTGGAGTCTGATGTCATCAGGGGTTCTGGTCATCAAATTTGGCGTCCGTCCGGGCCGAGTCGCCCCCGCAGTGTCCTCTCAGCAGGGTGGCACCTTACTCACAGCCCCAGAGGATCCTCTTCCAGCCAGGAACAAACAGCCGTTTACCCTGTGTAGCAGATGTCACTTCAGATGTCAAGTCAGCACAGTCTCTCCACAAACAGGCGGCACACCCAAGCAACAGCAGTCTGTTCTCTCTGTCTCCTCACATCCGACTCCCCTCTCACCCGGAACGTCCTGTCTGTACCTGACATCACTTCCTGTCTTTCTCCTGTAGCACTCTGGGAACTGTAGTCTAATTATCCATTTTCATTCGTAATTCCTCAGTGGCTGTGTCTGCAATCCCCACAAAGCTGTGCTCTCCGGCTCCACCTGCAGCTGCAATATCTTTTCTCTTAAAGGAGCTGAAATCAACAACAGGGCTACATATGTATATATATATATATATACAGTATATTTATATATATATATATAGTTATTAATAGAGATACAGATAAATGTTGCAGCAAAGTTCATTTGTAGAGGCCCCTGAAAATGATCACAATATGGCACCTGTCTTTGTTTCAGAGACCTGAAGACAAGATCAGTGGTGATAGGTAGATTCCTCTAACTGTTGTCCAACCAGCCTGTGACGCAGCTTCTCACCAGCAGAAACTGTGGTGTGTCACTGGAACTCAAAGTCAACCTATCCGCTCTTCATCTCTTAGTCCCTAGTAGTTTCTAATGCTGCATACAACAGGAATAATGAATGATTAAAGTGGACTAGTTTGCTCACTATCAAGTGTCATATATAAAAGAGTCTTCAATATGGCAGTTGTTACTGGTAAAAGTGCCTGCAACAGGAGTATAGAGATCATTTTTTTTTTAAACAAATCTGGATTTAAGTACTGTATTTTTCGCCATATAAGACGCTCCGGCATATAAGACGCACCCAATTTTAAAGGAGGAAAATCTAGAAAAAAAAAGATTTTGAACCAAATACTGTAGTAAAATATTTTCCCCCCACTCGTCATCACCATCACACCACCCCCACATTAGTAATAGCCAGTAACATTGCCCCCACATAATAATAGCCAGTAACATTGCCCCCACATAATAGCCAGGTGTACCAAGATGGCCGACCGCTCCAGAGCTAGGCCAAAGCCGCGGCCTTTCCTAAGACCGCGGCGGCGGTGCGCTCCGCGGATCGGATCAGTCAGATCGGCGAGTCAAAAAAAGGTATATTTGTCTTATAAGACACACCAAATTCCCCCCCCCAGTTTTGGGGAAGAAAAAGTGCGTCTTATAAGGCAAAAAATATGGTACATGTTTTTAGCTACCTTTACCCAAGTGCTATTATTCCGTACATGCCCAATGTGCAATACCACCTTACAATCAAAATAAAAATGTCATAGTAAGGGCTTATTTACACTTCTGGTGGCCATTTGAAGAGTGATCCACAGTGGATTTCTTTCCAGAGGGCATTTGAAGGGTGGCTGGGATGTGACATATGTTGCCACGTCACCACCTGTTTTAACCCCTAATGCCGCACAACTGGGCTGCAATTACATACATTATACATGGTTGTGAGGCTATTGTGGCATGGTCCCTTTAACTTAAATGGTACACCTGTTTTTACCACCCCCCCAACCGCAAGTGTAAACTAGGCCTAACATGGCAAAACCTACTTTTCTTTTATAATGTTTTCCTTTCAATCTTTATAGATATGTGCTTTGTTATAAAGAGGGTGATATGTGCAATCTCTGTAGTGTGGATTTTAAAAACATTTAATTCTTATAACAAGCTCATGGTAAGTAAATAAATGTAACACAGATCTCAGGACCTGTTCTGGGAAATCATCAGGGGAGAAACTTTTATTAACTCATTGTATTTATTTATTTATTACAGGTAATTATATATGTATTCAGCACCAAACAATTATGCAGCTTTTTACATATATATTCCTTAATATATTGATAGAATTTTAACATATATAACTACCTGGAAAATAGGAATGAGAATTCTGTGCAAAAGAACGCACAATTTAAAAAAGTAGATAGATAAAGAAGCTAATCAATGTTATGTTGCAGGTAGCATAGCAATTTAGTGGTTACCAATTCTGCCTGACTGTGCTAGGGTTCTTGGTTCGAATCCCATTCTGGATGCTACCTGCGTGGAGTTTGCATGTTCCCCTCTTGTGCTTGCATTGGTTTATTCTGGGTACTATGGTTTCCTTCCACAGTCCAAAGACATGCTGGTAGGTAACTTGGCTCCTGTCCAAACTGGCCCTATGATGTGTATGTATGGATGCGAGTTAGAGACTTTAGAATGTATACTCCTTGAGGGCAGGGACTGACGTTTTTGCACAATATGTAAATTGCCAGTATTATATCAATTTCTGTAATTATATATATTATATATAATAGCGTTTAATTTACAGTCATGAATAATATACCACTTGAAGCGGAGCTCCACCCAGGAAAACAACATTTTCCCATGTTGTTTAAAAAAAAAAAAAAAACCTTAAAAAAAAAAAAAAATACTCACCCGAAATACCTGTTGCTATGCGGAAGTCCGTAATCTGCCTCTTCCACTCCGCGGTGCCTTTTCTTCTTGTCCTCCTCCTTGTGAATGGGGCGCGCTGCTTTCTGGGAACTGTGTGTGTTCTCAGAGAGCAGCGCGCCCATTCACAAGCCAGCGTGAGACTCACGCAGGCGCAGTAGGAAATGGGCAGTGAAGCCGTACGGCTTCACTGCCTGTTTCCCATAGTGTGAATGGCGGCGCGGGACCCGGAGCGATCGTGGGACCGGCATCGGGGGGCCCATAAGCGCAGGCAAGTAGGACAAGGTAAGTGTCCTTTTTTAAAGTCAGCAGCTACACTGTTAGTAGCTGCTGACTTTAAAAAAAAATAAAAATCGCGGCTGGAGCTCTGCTTTAACATCGCAAACACAGGCATCCTGATACAACATATTGAATTATTAACTGGTGTCGGGATGCAAAGTGTTGCAGGATGTGGTAGGCAATTCTATGAGTCTGATTTACTAAAACTGGAGAGTGTAAAATCTAGTGCAGCTGTACTTGGTAGCCAATCAGCTAACTTTAACTTGGTCAATTAAGCTTTGACAATAAAAACTGGAGGCTGATTGGTTTCTATGCAGAAATGTACCAGATTTAGCATTCTCCAGGTTCAGTAAGTCAACGCCTGTGCATATACTACTTGAATGAAATGGAATCTGTTTTTAAGGCAAAACACTTTTCATGGGTGGTTGCCACTGTCTTTCGAAACAGATGAAACTGGCAGAGCAAAGAAACATTTTCAGCTGTGTTTATTATTTGAAAACTATTTCAAAGTCTGACATACTATTTAGCAATGTTTTGCCAAATCTAACTATTTGATATCTGTCCCTCTGGAATAGAATTATGTCTAATGAAAATAATGCATCAGTATGACTTGAGTTATAAACAAGTGAGCAGCAACCTCTCCTCCTCCAAACAACCAATGAAGTAAAACAGAACTGTCTCTGTTCACAAATTGTCAAGGCAAATTAAAGAGGATCTTTCAAACCCTTATAAAGAGCCCATCATATGAATCTATGGATAAGTTCACACTGGCATTAAAAGCAGGTGTTTGAGCCGTGTTAAAAATGCCCCTCAAATGCTTATGCAAATGATACAATGAACTGCACCCAGTACTGTTCACATTATCAAAACATAAAGTGTTAGCAGCGCATCACTTTGCTTTAAAATCAAAGCCTCATGCCGAATCAGGAGGCGTTTGAAGCCTTTCAAGGCTTCAAGTCTATGGTAATGCATAGCAACCTGCAACAGAGCATTAGCACTGTGTAAATTTTAGCTGGTTGTTAAGGACGTGGCAGCTGGGAAGCTGGCTGTCACATCCTTAACAACTGAAGCCCACTGACAGCTGATGACTTTCCGGCCTGCTTCTTAACAACCAGCTATTGTAGGCGTTAGTGTTGTGGTTTTAACAAGCCAAAAATGTTTGTCAACCGTGCCGCAAATTTACATAGGGCATTTGGGGAGTATTTTAACGCGAATTAAAAGCTTATCAATTGCATCTATTATTGCGCATTAACGCTATAGGTGTGTTTGATAAGCATCAGTATTTTGAACAAGTATGGATGAGCCCTAAGTCATGCCTTAGAATACTTACAGTTTCTGATAACCATGCTACTATTCACCACTCTGATGCTGATAATTCTTTTGCTGAAGTCCAAGAATTTTTTTTTTTTTCATGGGATGGGTCCCTGTAGCTATCACTGGCCCTCCTCTTGACCGTAATTTTATTACTATATCCTGAAATAGGTAACACTCCTGACCTTTGTTTCTAAAAATGATAGTTGCCTGGCTTCTACCAAACCAATAACTTGAGAACTTTGAGTCACTGGCATTCATTTACAAAAGACATATAGGCTGCTTACTTAGCAAAGAAATTTCCCATCTGCATGAGAATTTCCTCTAATCACCCAATCATGTGGAAGCAAATGCTTGCACATTATTGAATCTTTGATGCAAAGTGATTTTTCACCATAAATAAACAGCCTTTTTTCCTTTGGTAAAGCAACCCCATTGACTCAAAGTTCTCAAGTTTTTGGGGATTTGTACGCAAGTGAAGTACCCCTTAGCTTATGGATGTGATGAAAAAATCACTTTATAAAGAATAGCCAATCAAATATTTGGACCATACTTCACCATTTTCACTAAGCTAAGAAGAAATTCTGTGGTAAATGAGAAATTCCCTTGCAAAGTGAACAGCCTATTTACCTTTAGTAAATCAACCATTGACCCAAACAATTACAATATATGGATCAAGATTCTGATAGAAAATTGACTTGACTATTTGTATTGTATTTTGCTGGTAATGATGTGTGCTTTTTCTCTCTGTGATACCATTAAAAAAACAAATTCGATTTTTGTGATTTCATGTGCATGGGATGTGTGTCATGTGTTGTGCATTACAACCCTTACCACAAGTTAATGTGAGGCATGGAAGTAAACCCTCATGCTGCGTACACATGATCATTTTTCGGCATGGAAAAAAACAACTTTTTCGGCATATAGAAAAAACGTAGTTTTTTCCAACTTCATCATTAAAACGACGTTACCCACACACCGTCGTTTTAAAAAAATGCTCCAGCAAAGCGCAGTGACGTACAACATGTATAACGGCACTATAAAGGGGAAGTTCCAGACACCCTTGGGGCTGCTTTAGCTGATTCTGTGTTAGTAAAAGACGATTTGCGCTTTTCTGTCTGTTACAGCGTGATGAATGTGCTTACTCCATTACGAATGGTAGTTTTACCAGAACGTCTCATAACGTACTTCTGAGCATTCGCGGGTTTTTTACGTCGTTTTAGCCCACACTTGATAATTTTTTACAACCCGAGAAACGACATGTTTAAAACGTCCTTAAAAAATGCAGCATGTTCGAAAAAAAAAAAAAGTAGTTTTTCAGAACCCGAAAAATTATGTGAAGCCCAATTTTAACACTTGCCGACCGCCCGCCGACATATTACTGCGGGACGGTGGCACTGCTACGCGGGAGCACGTAGCTCTACGTCCTCCCTTTAGCAGCTTGTAGGGCGCGCGGCGGGTACGATTGCCGCCGGACACCCGCGATTGCTCGTTACAGAGCGGGGAACGGGAGGTATGTGTGTAAACACATACCTCTCGTTCCTGTCAGCAGGGGAAACGCTGATCTTCTGTTCATACAATGTATGAACAGAAGATCAGTGATTTCCTCTAGTGAGGCCACCCCCCATACAGTTAGAACACACCAGGAACACACCTAACCCCTTCCCTGCCCCCTAGTGTTAACCCCTTCACTGCCAATGGCATTTTTATAGTAATACAATGCATTTTTATAGCATTGATCGCTATAAAAATGCAAATGGTCCCAAAAATGTGTCAAAAGTGTCAGATGTGTCCGCCATAATATCGCAGTACCGAAAAAAAAACGCTGATCGCCGCCATTACTAGTAAAAAAAAAAAAGAATAAAAATGCCATAAAACGACCCCCTTTTTTGTAAACGCTATAAATTTTGCGCAAACCAATTAATAAACGCTAATTGCGTTTTTTTTAACGAAAAATATGTAGAAGAATACGTATCGGCCTAAACTGAGGAAAAAAAATGTTTTTTTTATATCTTTTTTGGGGGATATTTATTATAGCAAAATGTAAAAAATATTGCATTTTTTTCAAAATAGTCGCTCTATTTTTGTTTATAGCGCAAAAAATAAAAACCGCAGAGATGATCAAATACCACCAAAAAAAAGATTTATTTGTGGGAAAAAAAGGACGCCAATTTTGTTTGGGAGCCACGTCGCACGACCGCGCAATTGTCAGTTAAAGCGACGCAGTGCCGAATCACAAAAAGTGCTCTGGTCTTTGGACAGCAATATGGTCCGGGCTAAAGTGGTTAAATGATATTTTTTCAAAACGTTGTTTTTTTCATGCCGAAAAATGATCGTGTGTACGCGGCATCAGACTTAGCTGCAAGCTATCTGCAGATCACCTAACAAGTACTTATGGATGCAGAGGTGGATTGGTGCCTGGAGAGCTGGCTTCATGCAGCAGGGATTAGGTAGCACTGGTAGTAGGACTGTCAGCCAAACTGTACTGTAGCAGACTGAACTGTAGCAGAATTGACTGTAGCAAACTGGACAGTAGTGAACTGTACTCTAGTGCAGTGTTTCTCAACCTTTTCTGGTGAAGTACTCCTGCATATCGAAAAAAAAGTACCCCTGTCTCGAAAGTATATTCTATTGTTTGGGTGTCATGGTGTGTGTGCAATGTCAGTGTGTGTAATGTCAGTATGTGTTTGTGATGATTTCTCTATGTGTTTGTGATGGTTGTTGTTGGTGTGCAAAATCATCAACAAATGCAGCCTCACCAGTGCCCATCAATGCAGCCTCACAAGTGCCCATCAGTGCGGCCTATCAGTGTCCATAGAATGCATAAGGGTGAAAAACCTTCAGCCTTTACAACCACTTTTTTTGGGGGTGGGGGGATGCTAATTAATCTACCATTCTGTTTGTAATATGCAGCTTGTAGTGGTTAATGTATTGCCATTGGTCAGTGATTTTCAGCTCTGAAAATGTAAAACTGTGTAGTGGCGGCTGTATACAGCAAGCTGCCCCTACATTAATGCAGCCTTTTTATCTGGCATCAGAGCGGCGATTGCCACCCTGCCCCTGGCACAGGCAGTGTTCTCGCTGCCCTTGGTGCATGTACCCCTAGTGGTATGCATACCACGGGTTGAGAAACCCTGCTCTAGTGGACTGGACTGTAGCAGACTGGACAGTACTAGACTGGACAGTAGTGGACTGTACTCTGGTAGACTGAACTGTAGCAGACTGGACAGTAGAGGACTTGGACTGTATCAAACTGGACTGTATCAGATTGAACAGTGGTGGACCAGACTGTATCAGACTAGAAAGTAGCAGACTGGACAATAGTAGAGTGGGCAGCAGCAGACTAGACAGTAGTAAACTTGACTATAGCAGACTAGACAGTAGTGAATTGGACTGTAGCAGACTGGATAGTAGAGGACTAGACTATAACAGAATGGACAGTAGGGAACAGGACTGTAGCAAACCTAGATAGTAGAAGACTGGACTGTAGTGGACTGGACTGCAGCAGACTAGATAGTAGAGGACTGGACTACAGTATAGCAGCCTGGACAGTAGTGGACTGTACTATAGCAGACTAGATAGTAGAAGACTAGACTATAGCAGACTGGACTGAACTGTAGCAGACTAGATAGTATTGGACTGATCTATAGCAGACTGGACAGTAGTTGACTGACTGGTAGCAGGCTGTAGCAGTGTCAGATATAGGGCTGGTTCACACCACAATGCACACGTGTGCGTGTTACCACATGGTGCATTTTTGACATTTATTTAAATAGGCTGCCAAACACACAGGAATGCAAAAAGTATGGAAGGCATGACTTTTAAAATTGCACTGCATCAAATCGCATGGTACTGCAGTACTTTGCGTTTTGGTGGCTTCAAATGGGAAATGGTTTGGTAGAGGTGTTTGGGGTGTCATTAATGATTAATGCCACCGGCCCTCAAGAGGGCAATGTGTTCCCATGTGGTGCAAGAAAACTCACATTTCTGACACTGCAAGTGGCGTGAATGGTAATGCTTTGCCTGGCCAGCTCCCCTTTCCTGGTCACACGATGTGTCATGGAATACGCCCCATGATGTGGCTGCGACACTCCAGGCAACTCCAGCACATGTCAACAGCCTATGGTGGCAGGCAAGGCCCTAGAACAGGCATGTGAAAAGTAAATGACATTAACAATGTACATAAGTTTGTACCTCCTATGGATTGATATGATGGTAAACCAAACAGCTGCTGCTGACTGACTACTGTAAATGGGGAAAGGGACCTGGAGGGACCTAGCAGAGATTTGACATGCATCTTATATGGCATAACTAATATACAGTATCTCACATTTTTGTAAATATTTTATTACATATTTTCATGTGACAACACTAAAGAAATGAAACTTTACTACAATGTAAAGTAGTTAGTGTACAGCTTGTATAACAGTGTAAATTTGATGTCCCCTCAAAATAACTCAACACACAGACATTATTCTCTAAACCACTGGCAACAAATATGAGTACACCCCTAAGTGAAAATGTCCAAATTGGGACCCCTTAGCCATTTTTCCTCCCTGGTGTCATGTGACTCATTAGTGTTACAAAGTCTCAGGTGTGAATGTGGAATAGGTGTGTTAAATTTGGTGTTATCGCTCTCACTCTCTCATACTGGTCACTGGAAGTTCAACATGGCACCTCATGGCAAAAAACTCCCTCAGGATCTGAAAAAAAGAGGTGTTGCTATACATAAAGATGGCCTTGAAACTAAGCTGCAGCATGGTGGACTATACAGCGGTTTAACAGGACAGGTTCCACTCAAAATAGGTCTCACCATGGTCGGCCAAAGAGATTGTGTGCACGTGCTCAGCATCATATCCAGAGGTTGTCTTTGGGAAATAGACGTATGAGAACTGCTGTCAGCTGCAAGGGCTGTCAGTATTTGTAGATGACATCTTCTCCTCAGAAACATCTGAAAGCTAAGAATTTTTTTCCTAATTATTTTTTTACTTTTATTTTTAGGTATGCTGCGTGAATGGGACCACATAGCAAACATATAGGGCCAGATTCACAAAAGAATTACGCCGGTGTATCTGCAGATACACCGGGGTAGATTCACATAGAGATACGACGGTGTATCTACTGATACACCGTCGTATCTGTGAGATCCGACGCTCGGATCTATGCGGCTGATTCCTCGAATCAGGTTCCGCATAGATCTCCCTTAGAGCCGACTGGTGTAAGTGAGTTACACTGTCGGATCTAAGGCTGCAATCTCCCGCCGTCCGCGACGAATATGCAAATGAGGAGAACCGCCGATTCTGAAGCGAACGCCCGGCCGTCGTTTTTTTTTTACGTCGTTTGCGTTAGGCTTTTTCCGGCGGATAGTTACCCCTGCTATATGTGGGGTAAGTGCGGCGTATCCTATGTTAATTATGGCCGTCGTTCCCCCGTCGAGTTTTGAATTTTTTACGTCGTTTACGTAAGTCGTTCGGGAATACGGCCATACGTTAATTGCGTTAACTTCGAAAACAATGACGTCCTTGCGACGTCATTTGAAGCAATGCACGCTGGGAAATTTAGCCGGCGGCGCATGCGCAGTACAATCGGCGCAGGGACGCGCGTGATTTAAATAGTAAACTTCCCCTAGCCGCGGAATTTGCATTCCGCCGGGGGATTTACGATCACTTGCCTCAAAAACTGGCGCAGGCGGATCGTAAAAAAGATAGATCACGCGGAACAAAAGATCCACTGATCTATGTGAATCTACCCCACTGGCGTAATTCGAAAATCCCGCCGGCGTATCATTTTTTTGTATTCACAAAACAAGATACGCCGGTTTTACACTAAGATTCGACTGGCGTAAGTCACTTACACTGTCGGATCTTAAGTGTAATGTTACGACGGCGGCTAGGTGGCTTTTACGTTGTTTTCTCATTTGCCTATGCAAATGAGCCTGATACGCCGATTCCCGAACGTTTTTGCGCCGCCTCGTCGTCGTTTACGTAGTTTCCATAAGCGTAAACTTACCCCTGCTATATGAGGGGTAAGTTTACAAAGTTCCGTCGTATGCCATGTTAAGTATGGCATCGGGACAGCGTCGTCTTTTTCCGTTGTTCGCGAATAGGGCATTGCGTAAGTGACAATCACGTCGTTTTCTCATCGGTTTCAACTAAGTTTTCCAACGTGAGCTGGAGCATGCGCACTGGGCTTTTTTCCTGGCCGGCGCATGAGCAGTTCGATCGACGCGGGGGGCGCGCTTAATTTAAATACAAGCCGCCCCCTTTCATTTACGCGGGAATACGCCGGGCCATTTACACTACGCCGCCGCAACTTACGAAGCAAGTGCTTTGAGAATACGGCACTTGCTCATTTAAATTGTGGCGGCGTAGTGTAAATGTCATACGCTACGCACGCGCGGCCGGTACGTGAATCTGGCCCATAGTGTTGTTTTCCCAAATTGGACTGTAAACGTAGAAATATCATTTAAGCAACCTCCTATTAATACTATTAATACTATCTCTGAGAGGTGGTAACGAGCACTGGCTAGGAACTGTTATACGTTTCCTGTTGCATTACAATGCACATCTTTCCATGTTTGCTCAATTAATTGCTGAGCTTGCTGAGAGGTTGAACCAACTGCTGATCCAGACATCTGGCTGGATCCCAACTATAAAGTTGAAATTGATTCAGAGATTGGACCACCTATGTGACATTAGCAATCAGTGGACTTTAGACCACTGGTGGATGAAAATAAGTCACAGGAGTGCAGAAGAAAGTGCACTCCTGTGACCAAGAGCTTTGGCCCTACTTCTCTTTTAAGTCCAGTGCTTTTACTTGGGTTATATGGCTGTCATTTTTTGTTTGTTTCCCACCCCTGTCACCTGTTGTCTGTATATCGTTGCATGTGTCCTCCATTCTAGTAAGCCCATCAACACAGTCCAGATGTTTAAGACATCTGGGATCCCAGGTGCATAGTTCTTTCCAACAGACATGTATATAGCTACTGTATGACTTCAACTGCTTGTACAGTTACTGGACAGCTCCATAGGGCCTCCTGTCTCTTGTAGATTGGGTTTCCTAATGTATCTTTATATGAGGGAAAAAAATGTTTTCTGATTGTTTCTTGCCTTTCCTAATATACATGGCAAAGAAACCTATATGGTGATATAATGCCGCGTACATACGACCATTTTTAACGGTCTAGAAAAAACAAAGTTTTCTTCAACCCGATTATTGTGAAGCCTGCCTTGCCTACACACGATCGTGAACAAAAAAACTCTTGAGCAAAGCGTGGTGACGTACAACACGTACAACGGCACTATAATGGGGAAGTTCTATTCGGATGGCGCCACCCTTGGGGCTGCTTTTGCTGATTTCGTGTTAGTAAAAGTTTGGTGAGAGATGATTTGCGCTTTTAATGCCGTGTACACACGATCACTTTTTGTGATGAAAAAAAACTACGTTTTCAAAAACGTCATTTAAATTCACCGTGTGTGGGCAATCGTTTTATGTCTTCAAAAAAAACGACCAAAAAAAAATTCGAACATGCTTGAATTTTTTGTGTCGTTTTTTTGTGTCATAAAAAGTGATGGTGTGTGGGCAAAATGATGTTGAAAACGACGTTTTTAAACCCGCGCATGCTCAGAGGCAAGTTATGAGACGGAGCTCCAATGGAACAGAGTACCGTCGAACGTGGTGTACGTCACCACGCTTTGCTAGAGCATTTTGGAAAAACGATGGTGTGTATGCAACGTCGTTTTGAAAAATGAAGTTTGAAAAGCGTCGTTTTGTTTCATCACAAAAAGTGATCGTGTGTACGCGGCATAAGTCTTCAAGCTTTCCAGTCTGTTACAGCATGACGAATGTGCTATCTCCATTACAAACGCTAGTTTTACCAGAACGAGTGCTGTCGTCTCATAACTTGCTTCTAAGCATGCACGTTTTTATCCATCTTTAGTGCTAAGGGTCCTGTACACGATAACGGTGGTCTCCGCGGCCGATTCGCAGTGAGATCGCCGTTATCTTTGGCGGGAGAGGGCCTCCCCCTCCCGCCGCTCTCCCGCGCCCTCCGCTAATTACCGTTGCCGTCGGTAGCGGCAGAGGCGATTGGGTCTGTTCGGCAGCTGTGTGGGGATGCGAGTGAGGGAAAAATCGCCCCCACCTGTCCCCATAGCTCTGCCCGTCAGCCCCCCCCCCCCCCAGAGTCTTAAAGAAACATTTATTTTTTGTCATTTGAAAAAATGACAGTTTACATTTTTTTTTTCTTGCATTTTAGTCTAAATATGAGATCTGAGGTCTTTTTGACCCCAGATCTCATATTTAAGAGGACCTGTCATGCTTTTTTCTATTACAAGGGATGTTTACATTCCTTGTAATAGGAATAAAAGTGATAACATTTTAATTTTTAGTATTTTCAGTGTAAAAAGTAATAAAATAAATAAAAATAAATAAGAAAACAAAAAAAAAAATGTTTTAAAGCGCCCCGTCCCGACGAGCTCGCCTGCAGAAGCGAACGCATACGTGAGTAGCGCCTGCATATGAAAACGGTGTTCAAACCACACAAGTGAGGTATCGCTGCGATCGTTAGAGCGAGAGCAATAATTCTAGCCCTAGACCTCCTCTGTAACTCAAAAGATGCAACCTATAGAATTTTTTAAACGTCGCCTATCGAGATTTTTAAGGGTAAAAGTTTGACGCCATGCCACGAGCGGCCACAATTTTTAAGCGTGACATGTTGGGTATCATTTTACTCAGCATAACATTATCTTTCACAATATATAAAAAAAATTGGGCCAAATTTATTGTTGTCATATTTTTTAATTCAAAAAAGTGATTTTTTCCCAAAAAAGTGCGCTTGTAAGACCGCTGCGTAAATACGGTGTGACAAAAAGTATTGCAATGACCACTATTTTATTCTCTAGGGTGTTAGAAAATGGAAAATTAAATACCTACCTTTCTGTAATTTTCCTTTCCTGGTGCCTATCCATGGCAGCATACATATGGTTGGTGGCTCCGCCCTCATCCATCCCACAGGACCAATTATAACTCTTTAAAAGAGAGCGACAGCCTCCCCTCTGACATTCTTGTAACTAGACTCAAACAATTAAGGATTTTAAGAAAGGGAGGGCGTATGCTGCCATGGATAGGCACCAGGAAAGGAAAATTACAGAAAGGTAGGTATTTAATTTTCCATTTTCCTGGTGCCTTCATGGCAGCATACATATGGTAAATAACTCGCTTACAGGGAGGGTTGCAGCAAAAGGTATTTTAATCTCTATCCAACAGAAAACAGCTGAACAGACTTTTCCCCCCTACATCACTATGAGTAAGGCCTCGTACACACGAGGGGATATGTCCGCTGAAAACGGTCCGATGGACCGTTTCAGCAGACATCTCCGATCGTGTGTATGGGCTAGCGGACAGATTTGTCCACCCGACAGATTTCAAAGCATGCTTTGAAATCTATCCGGTGGGAATCTGTCCGCCCGACATGTCTGCTGGTTAGTACACTTACCAGCAGACATGTCGTCCCGCACCGCCGCCGCGCCGCCGGCGAATGGATTTGGCGCATGCGCGGAAGTGTTTTACTTCCTGGTGCGGTGACGTGGCGGTGACGTGGCGGCGTCAACGTCACCGCCGCGTCACCGACACGTCACTGCGCCGTCCGCCGGCGGGGAATTTGATCCGATGGTGTGTACACGCCATCGGATCAAACTCCAGATCGGACATATCCGATGGAAATGGTCCGCGGACCGTTTTCATCAGATATGTCCGATCGTGTGTACGAGGCCTAAGAGTAGACCCCACTAGGTCATGAATGCGATGTAGAATGACTGGTTGCCTAACGGCAGGGAGCCTGGAAGATTCTAGTGTTGCTGTAGTCCAGGAAGCCGCCTTTTCCCGCACAAGTATTCTTTGACTTTGGAGCGGAGGACCACTAGCCCGGTATGTTGTCTGGATAAGATGAACCATCCAACTTGATGAAGTTGTCCTCGGTGTCCACAGCTTTCTCCCCCCTTTTTTTTTTTCAAGGTAAGCTGGTATCATGCCTGCCAGATCCAAAGATCTCTGAGGAAGTCTTCTTCTAACTGGTTTGGCTAGTCAGGAGTTGTTGGAACATACTGAAAGATTTGGGACTACCAATTCTTAGATAAATTGGCTCGCAGAGGGAGCTCTGGACTTGAACTGGCAGGACTGCCAGATGACCAACTTGTTTAAATTGAAACATCGGAGTCCTAAATACAGAGGCTTGGACTTTGAGGGCCTTTGAACGGATGAGACGGTGCTTGGAAAAAAGAAAATTGCTTCGAGAGTAGTGTCTTACAGAGAAGATTCTCGTGTATGTGCAAGGAAAGACTGCGAGTATACTGAATAGCAGAGGGACATCCCCCTTTAGACGTAGTCACTCTATCTGGGAAAAAAAAGGAATGATTGCCCTCGAGGCATGTTCTTATTGTGATTTCAGGTTCCATCTGATGTCTTCCAGGGCTGAAAGAGGCTTTTCTTCCTGTCAAAGGTGCTACTGGAGGAAGACTTTTTCTGGGTAAAAGTGCCATTTATCTTGTGGGAGCGACTGAACTTTCTTCGTTTTTTTTCCCCCTGCTCCATTCCTGATGATTAACTCCAGGGACTTCCGAAAGCGGATAGGAGTGAACTCTTTCGGATATGTGAATGTGCGCAACTGGAATCGGCAGAAGGACCGAACGGGGCACACTCGCCTGGCAGCCTGTATCAAGATTTCCCAGACCAACCGAGGATTTGTAGTTGGGGAGGTGAACCAATTCTCTGCTAGGAGCTGGCACTTAACCAGGTAGGAGAGTGTACGCCCGTATTACCCTTGAGATTGGAAAATTGTGTGAAGGAACTGGGAGCCTTCAGTGTAAAAACAAACATGCACCAAAAGGAAGAGATTTTAACTAGCGGACTGGCCCATGAGGACAGCCCCTTGGGTGGCAAGCTGAACCAATAGCTGCGTATTGGAGCTGGTATTTTCCTTCCTAGGTGATCAAGCCATGTGTCTGGAAGACAGAGAAAGAGGTGAGGGACAGGTGGTCTAGAATGTAATCTCCCTTATAGCAAACTGCACATTTATTGTTGTTTTTTTGGTTTTTTTTTAAAACAGTTGAACAAGACTTGCCCTGTAAGCAGCTGTAGAAGGCTTAATAGCCCCCTGACCCCAACAAACCACAATCAGCAGTGAAAAATAGCACTGCAAAACTCATAATCAGTCATCTTTTACCCTGGAGCAGTGTTTTCAGTTACGAGTGGAGGAAAAATACCTGAACTCCAGACCCAGAAAAGATCCACAGAAAAATGGGCTCCCAAACCTTTTTTGGCGCGTTTAGCAGCCTAAGATATGGGACTTCATCTACAGGGGAGCATGAACCTGTAATGGCTGGCCAACGCAGTGGCATAGTAAGGGCTGAATCCAGGTGATCCATGATCCTGCAGGTTTGAGGACAGACAAAAGAATGTCAGAGGGGAGGCTGTCGCTCTCTTTTAAAGAGTTATAATTGGTCCTGTGGGTTGGATGAGGGCGGAGCCACCAACTATATGTATGCTGCCATGAAGGCACCAGGAAAAAAAATATATAATGTTTGGGGGTTTTAAGTAATTTTCTAGCAGAAAAAAACTGTTTTAGTCTTGCAAACACCAAATCTAAAAAACACCTAAGGTCCTTAAGTGGTTAAAGCATGTTCTAAATTTTTAATGGGCATTTTTCACGTCGCGAAAAATGCTCTGGAGCACACACATGATCGTTTTTAACGACATTAAAAAAAAAATGTAATTTTTCACATCGTGAAAAACGGTCGTGTGTACACGGTCGTGTGTCGTGTGTACGCGGCATTAAAAAAAAACGTTGTTTTTGAAAAACTTCATTTAAAATGATCGTGTCATTTTAAACGATGTTGTAAACGGGTTGTAAAAAATGATTGTGTGTGGGCTAAAACAACATTTTAAACCCGAGCATGCTCAGAAACAAGTTATGAGACGGGAGTGCTCGTTCTGGTAAAACTACCATTCATAATGGAGTAAGCACATTCATCACGCTGTAACAGACAGAAAATCGCAAATCGTCTTTTACTAACAAGGAATCAGCGAAAGCAGCCCAATGGCGAATAGAACTTCCCCTTTAGAGTGCCGTTGTACGTGTTGTACGTCACCGCGCTTTATTCATCATTTTTTTAAAACTATGGTGTGTGGGCAACGTCGTTTTTAATGATGAAGTTGGAAAAACGTTGTTTTTTGGACATGCTGAAAAACTAAGTTTTTCTTCATGCTTAAAAATTATCGTGTGTATGCGGCATAATAGTTGTCAGTCAAGTGCTTTAAGCAAAACACTAAAATACTTTGATTTCTCCATCTCGCCCCTTTTGAAGATCATTGATAACCGATTTGAAAGGTTTACATAAAGGCAAGATATTTAGAATGGTGCTTTTTGCACAGTGGAACCATTATCTTTTATCTCAGTGTTCAGTTTTTAAACCATTAAGCTTGGCAAACAGTTCTAAGGACTGACTGTGTATCTGCAGTTTGTAATGTCAGTCCTCCCCTTTCTCTGAAAGGCAGACATGCCTGCAAATACTCACTCCAGATTTCAAGTTTTTGTAATATCAGCAAAGAAGTTAAAGGTACCTTCTGTCTTTACATACAATATCTCATAAAAGTGAGTACACCCCTCACATTTTTGTAAATATTTTATTATATCTTTTCTTGTGACAACACTGAAGAAATTACACTTTGCTACAATGTCCAGTGTACAGCTTGTATAACAGTGTACATTTGCTGTCCCCTTAAAATAACTCAACACACAGCCATTAATGTCTAAACCGCTGGCAACAAAAGTGAGTACACCCCTAAGTGAAAATTTCCAAATTGGGACCAAATTGAAGAAGATTGTCAGGACCCTGAATCTGAGCTGCAGCACGTTGGCCAAAGCCATATAGCAGTTTAACAGGACAGGTTTCACTCAGAAGAGGCCATGGTCGACCAAAGAATTTGAGTGCACATACTCAGAATCATATTCAGAGGTTGTCAGCTGACGAAGATCAACCAGGATGTAACGCCGCGTACGGGAAGAGAAGCTTATGCACGGACGTCACCCGCTGCCATCTCTCCGCTGGATTGATGTATTCAGCTTCCACACATGTTCGATATTTTTGTTTTATCCCTGTGCTGCCATCAGTGTATACCTTTTTATATGTCCCTCTCTTTCTATTCAAATTAACATACGGAGGCCATTTAGAATGTTTCCTTTATTTTTTTTTGGTCATGCATTGCAATGCGATTTCACTAAGCAACTTTTAGTGGAGATCACGGACACTGCAGGCCAGCCCTGGTTTTGCTGCTCACCCGTTTGGCGACACTCCTGCTGCATTGATCATTTGGTATTATCCCTTGTTGGATACATGCTCACATGACCTTCTCCCACAGAGAGGTCCATCTTTTCTGGTAAGCCCATTGTGTGTGTGGTGGAGGATTCTGTTGTCACGCTCACCAGCAGAGGATTCAAACTCACCTTTTTCATGAGGGACTTTATCCTTACCCATTGTTTTTGTAAGGACATGGATTACTGGAACCAGTCAGGAGGACTGGGAGGCATGCCTGAAAAGACTGGCATAAAGCAGTCTGGGATGGATTCAGAGCAAGTCAGCAGGACAGTGGTGACACGGGCAGGAGAAAGGGGCAGCTGAAATTTGTGTACCCCCAAGAGTCTCAATGGGTCCATAAGGAGTATTGACTCTAAACATAAATATGTATAATGGATAGTTAGTAATAAGGTAGGTAAGCGTACAAAAACGCATATGTATGTATGTGTAGATGAAGGACCTGAGCCAAGAGTGGTGAGCATTGAGACTGAGGGGGAATGTAGTGAAAGATGCCAGAAACTGGCTGAAAAAAAAAACATTAGATAAGAAAGTAGAAAGAGTAGGAGAGTGGAATAGAGTGTAGGTGTGTGTTCAAATCCAATATGGGGACAAAACCGGGGACAGACTTGGTCTGGGGACAGTGTGCTCAATTCGGGGACTGTCCCCGGAAACCAGGGATGTCTGGTCACCCTAATATAAACCCTTCCCTATCCAAGTTCAATTCCAATACTAAAAAACAAAAAACAAAGCTGCAAGAACTGCTTCTTGTCTCTGAAATTAGTGAAAATTTGTGTGTCTGGCTGTGCAGGGTGGGAGATGACCACATTCAGCAGCCCCTGTGGGGGTAGCACTATATTTGTTGATTTAGCTATTTTAATGGAGTGTTTTTGTTAAAGCATATGTGTCCATTGGCAGCTGAGGTTTTTGTGGTGAAAGCACTCTTATGCCCTGTACACACGATCAGATTTTCCGTCGGAAAAACCTTGGATGGTTTTTCCGACTGAATTGCACTCAAACTTTGCTTGCATACACACGGTCACACAAAAGTTCTCTGAACTTTCGACTGGCAAGAACGCGATGACGTACAACACTACGACGAGCCGAGAAAATTAAGTTCAATGCTTCCGAGCATGCGTCAAATTGTTTCCAAGCATGTGTCAGAATTTGGCGCGTCGGAATTGCTACAGACAATCTGTTTTTTTCCGTCTGAAAATTTGAGAACCAGCTCTCAATTTTTTGCTGGTGGAAATTTCGACAGCAAAAGTCTGATGGATCATGCATACAGTCGGAATTTCCGATCGTGTGTGTGGGGCATTACTCTGCACTCCCAGGACAGTGAACAAGCTACCATAGACAGCTACCGGTCTCTAGAAACAAAGGTAGCAAAGTAGGTGGGTTTTAACACCCACATGCCACACGGGCAGCCAAAGTTTCTGTGTTGTGAGCCTGCTTACCACATGTTTCCAGCACAGTGAATAAGCTGTCATAGACAGCCCCAGGTCTCTACTAATGATGGGGGGCCAGTAGAACCAGCTCACAATCATGAGACCACTGTGACTGCCAATCTCAGTGGTTATGTGATTGGGCAGTCCTTCCCAATCATAAGTGACTTTTGCAGGATGTACACAGATACACATTGAGCATGGCCGAAAAAATTGTTGATACTTAAAGGGGCTGTAAAGGTTCATGTTTTTTCACTTTAATGTATCCTATGCATTAAGGTGAAAAAACACCTGGCAATCAGGGCCCCCCCCCCCCCATTTCACTTACCTAAACTCGTTCGCCTGCTCGGCTCGTCCCCTGCGTCCTCTTCTCCACGGAGTCTCGCGTGGATTGGATAGATTGATAGCAGCTCAGCCATTGGCTCCCGATGCTGTCAATCAAATCCAATGTGGTGGCCGCCGGGGGCGGGACTGAGTCATACACTCGACATCTTTGGACACCAAGTGTATAACACAGGAGCGGGCCACCAATGTAACCCCCTCGGGAGAGAGCTTCCCAGAGGGAGTTAGCTATTGCGGGGAGGAGCCGAGAGAGCCGATGTGGGACCCCAGCAGAGGACGATCTGTGCAAAACGAACTGCACAGTGGAGGTAAGTATGACATGTTTGTTATTAAAAAAAAAAAAAAAATGAACCTTAAGTAACACTTTAAAAAAGCTCGTTTCACTTTTTTCTTTTGCCTAAATGCCTATCTTTTAAAATGTATGATTACTGTCAATGGAAAGTTTACAGTGAAAGGTGAGAAAAAATTCCTTGGCTGACTGCATAAAGGTTCTGGTTGGAAAGGTTTGGACATTCTTGGATCTCTGCATGTTTTTCTAGTTCAGCCTAGTAACTGTAATGTAATATTCAGTGTTTTTGTACCAAGATATTCATTTAGAAGTAAATTGGACGGACGGAGGTCTGGTATTATCCCTGTATAGCGGTATAATATCCAACCATCTGTATATAATAAAGATTCATTCTGTATTAAATACAGTATATCAATGTCATATGTCCATAATTGGTTGTATCTCCCTTAATCCATGTAGCACAATAAAAAAGCTGTACTGTGAGTCACACAAATTGCATCCGTGTTGTCTTACATGTGATATTGTTTTTAATTCATGAAAATTTGAGAATGGACCTAGGAGATTACAGTTTTCTGAGATATTTATGGCAAACTATGTCATAACAGAACATTATTTTGTTAAAATTGGCAGGACACTTCAAAGGTATTGACAACCCCCTTAGTTTAAAATATAAATGAATGGCAAAACATTTGTGTATAGATATAAAAAACATACATTTTCTAATTTTTTAAAGTGATCACATACCATTTTGTTCTCAGCTGTGTAAGAGCTTGGAAGTAGAAGCTGCAGCACACTGATTTTCCCAGTGAATGGCTGTGCGGGGGGGGGGGGGGGGGGGGGGGGGGGGGTAGCCCAAGCCTCATTATTGGAGGAGAGCACACTGAGTTCCCAGCATAGCTAGAGAACTGACCGCCATGGCGTGATCTCCTTCTTAGTGTGACTGGCAAAGGAAGCAATACAAACAGATTGTTATACAAGTACATGGTTCCACACTCACATATCAGGAATATGACATGTTGGGTTCACAAACACTTTAATTTACAAATAATGCAGCTATTCACTCCTGAAGTCACGAGAAGTGACAAATGCGCGTATGAGGTACCATAGGTGACGTCGGCGTACTCCCTGTTTTTTATGGCTGTTTTTATTGCAACATTGTGAGTACCCAGTGTATCATTTGAATAAAACCCCCTCTTGTTTTAACGGTACTACACTATTGGCAATTTTTTTGTTTCCCTGGATGCGAGTACCACTATCGTTTGGAGGTGATTATCAGGAAGGATCTATCCTCACCACTATAGCCTATTTGGATGACACCACAAGCGGACCGGACCAGAAAAGCGCTCCTGGGCTTTGTTTTTTGCTGTTACCTTACAGCAGTAAGGTAAGGGGACATCCTCACTTATTTTTAGAGATAGCACCTGAAACTTGTCATCACGTCATTTTGGCTTTTACACCAAAAATTCTTTGAACTTTATTTATATACATTTTTTGCACTTGTTGATACCTGCTGTATGGACATTCACCCCTATTAACACCGCTGTGTGTTACATTTGGCACTTTGTGCACCGGATTGTATATTAGGAATTAACTCTCTTATGTCAATTTACATTGTTATTGTTTTGACAGCCAGTCTCGGCTGCATTGCAGCACGTTTATTCTATTTTGTTGCTAATATCACTGTCAATTTTTTAGATTGCTGTTTATGATCAATAGTTAGGTTTTCTCTCTTTTTTCCTAATATTGTTTTTTTGCTACACTTCCTCTCCGCACTTCATCTCATCCCCCCCCCCTTACAGCGCAGCACTACCCCCTTACTTTTATTTGCTTTGGTTGGTACACCATTCAGTGCAGCAGCTGTACCCACCCACCTTCCTTCCCCCCCCCCCCCCGTTTGTGGTAAGCGCGGTAATATTGACACCATTATTTACGAGAGGCATATTGTTAACCAAATGCCAAACTTTAATTAGGCATATACAAGAGAGCCGCAGTTATAGGGCTAAGGAAATAGAATACATGGAGCAGTATTTAGTGGCAAGGCGGTCGGTAAGCAGTATGTAGTGGAAGGGTGGTCAGTGAGTAGTATGTTATGGCAGGGCAGTCAGCAAACACTATGTAGTGGTTGGGCAGTCAGTGAGAAATATGTAATGGCAGTCAGCGAACAGTATATAGTAAAAGGGAGGTCAGTGAGCAGTATGTTGTGGTATGTTACAAGGGGCACTGACACTCACCAACAGTGTAAAGAGCACACTGACACTAACCACCACTGTAACAGGATCTCAGACACACACTATCAGTGTAATCTGGTCATTGACATCACTTGCTAATGTAATGGGAGCATTGGCATTGACCATCAATGTAACAGGCATTGGCACTCAACAGGGTATTGACATTAACTAAGCATATATTAATAGGTTTACGCAAAAGTTATAGCATTTACAAACTATGGGATATTTTAAAAAATACATGTTTTTATTTTTTCTACTAATGGTGGTGATCAGCGACTTATAGAAGGATTGCAATTTTGCAGCAGAGAAATCGGACACTAACTGACACTTTTGACACTTTTTTTGGGAACCAGTCACACTAATACAGTGATCAGCGCTAAAAATATGCACGGTCACAGTACCAATGACACTGGCAGGGGGGTTAACATCAGGTGCAATCAAAGGGTTAAATGGGTGCCTAACTAATGTTTTAGTGTGGTGGGGAGGTGCTTTTACTAGTGGAATGCATGGATGGGTGTTCCTGCTTTACAGAAACACAGGATCCATGCTCACTGTACTGACAGAACGACATATCTGCCTTGTTTACATAGCCAGATCGCCGTTCTGCCTGTGTACAGAATGATCAGAGGATGCCAGCAGACATCAGGCCTGCAGGACCCACTGATCAGCTTCACAGCGGGAGCGAGCCGCCGGTGGCGTGCACACTCGCCTGATACCTGGAAGTGCAGGATTGTGTGTATATATATGTATATATATATATATATATATATATATATATATATAATGTAGCGCTACCCGATTCAGGAGCCGCTGGTTATGTGGGATCAGCGTAAGTTAAGTTACCTTTGATGTGTCTAGGGAAATTGATGGTAGCAACTGTGAGAGCAGTAACGGAATGTCCAAGCCAATGATCGACGTTTTCTAAGTGCTTTATTTTCAGTCCAACACGACCAACAGTCAACTTTAGGTAGACAGGGTAGGATGGTGAAAAGAATAACTTTGCAGATTCAGGCTATGGATAACGAGCAGAAGCAGTCCTGCTTCTAGAGTGTATTCCTTTCTCCCGTCGCCACTCCCGCCAGAGTGGGTGCAGTGCACCCGGACAGGCCTCTCCCACAGGCCTGGCAGCCAGAGTGTCACTGAGAATCCTGAGAAGTAACAAGTCTCTGCCACCAACTTGGCTCTAGTTAATTAGTAAAGGCCTCTGCCACAGGTCCGATACTTGAGAGCAATAGAGCATATCCTTTCAGTCAATTTCTCTTAAAGTATGGGGACCCAGTAAGTTACTGGGGCCCCTCGGCAACTCAGTTGCTCTGAGCCATGAGGGCCCAGAGTAAGGAACTCTGCGTAGCACGAGCCCCGGCCAGGTAGGCCATAGTGGTGGGGCCCTTGACGTGGGCACACCCTGAAGGTGGGTGCCGCACTCGGAACCAGGAACCCGCGAAGAACCCCAAAAAATGGCGTCTGCCACAATTATACCCTCCCCCAGCATGCCCTGCGAGGGAAACACTGCTCCAATTGGCTGCTGGGGAAAAGTGGCTCTGCCTGAATCCCTTCGGCGCCACCTGCCGCCCAGAGATGGAACTGCATCCCTGGAGCACAGAATGACCCACAGGATAATTCAGGGCTGACAGCAGCCTAATTTAGCATAAATCAACCTGGGTGAGAGCAAATAAGTCTCTCACCCCACTAAATTTGAACAGCGTCCCTTACTGACAGTAAGGGGGCGCTACATATATATATATATATATAATCCTGCGCAGCGCAGCTGCCCTGTAGCAGTAAATCTGCTATGGGGCGGTCAGCAAGTGGTTAAAGCATCATGCAGAGGTCATTGCCGCAAAGATATTGTTGTTCCATATGCTTGTTTTAATTAACAAGTTAACTGTGCTAAAGACTACTACCCGTGCATTTTTCAAATATGATGTAGCAATATTTCTGACATATAAATTTATTCGGTCATGATCAGCATCACCTTTAACCTGACACTCCCCCCCAATATTCTTCCCTATGTAATTAAATAAAATTCATGACTTGGTTTTATGGACTCATCCTGGTCAGCAGGAAAGTCTGTAATGACTACCATATGTGGGAAAGATGATGTGAGTCCAACAATTTCACTTATCAAAACACAGGTTAGCAAAGGTAAATGTTATGAAATACATTTAAGTGAATACATGCTCAGCCATATCGGGGTAAAGATAACACAGAGGTCACACAAAATACCGAATCAGATTTTCCGCTCTCCAGGAAACAGCAAGAGAAAACCACATATGTGCCCCTTGGTATTGACACAGAAACATCATTTGCAAAATAAAAATACACAGTTACATATCTACTGCACTGCATGTTCCTCTTGTATCATAATTTATGTATTTTAGTTTATTTAACATTCTTTGCTTTTGTCAGATGACAATGTCATAATGGAAAATCGAGGACAGATACACTGATCCTGTGTTTTGCTATGAGGCCAGCCAGGCTCTCTGCAATCCTATCATGGCTTGTTATGTTATTTTTTTTTTATTGCCATTTAATCATTTATTCAATCCATTCCCTCATACATCCACCTCCCCCTCATCCATTCACTTATTCCTTCATTGGATTAATCAATAGACTTTTCAAAAAGCATATAAACAGAAATCTAAAAACAAGGGCCCGGATTCACAAAGCACTTGCGCTGATGTATCTCCAAATATGCAGCGTAAGTACAAATATGCGCCGTTGTATCTTTGCGCCGGACCCACAAACTAAGATACGCCTAAAAACAGACTTCATCCCACCGATGTAACTTGCCTACGCCGGCGTAGGGTGGGCGCATATTTACGCTGGACGCATGTGGCGCTCCCATTGATTTTCAATTGGATTTAAGTCTGGACTCTGACTGGGCCATTCTAACACATGAATATGCTTTGCAGTGGCGGCCCGCCCATAGGGGGCAAATATATATATATATATGCTTCCCGTGCCTCTCTATGGGCGCCGGGAGCATTACTATTGCTGACTGTTTACTTCCGGGATTCGTCTTACAGTCCGAAACTGGAAGTGACGTCACGCGGGAAAGCTCCGTCGTTTACACTGCCCGAGCCGCGCTGCAAAGGTAAGCCATGCTATTGCGGCATTGCCTCAATCCCATTGCCTGTTTTTTTTACTGAAATCAGCGGTGCACTGCCTGATCCCCACCCATCCACCTTAGAGCCTGTAATTTTAGTAAGGCTGCTGGGACTTGTAGTTCTCTATCTTTTCCTGGGGCTCATGGAGAAGATGGAGATTGGAGAACTACAAGTCCCAGCAGGTTATACATACAATAAGGCTCTGAGGTGGATGGGTGTGAATTGCATGCACTGTGAGCCCAGATGAAGATGGAGAACTACAAGTCCCAGCAGGTTATAATATAAGGCTCCGAGGTGGATAGAAGTCCAGACACCCATCCACCTCGGAGCCTTATATTATAACCTGCTGGGACTTGTAGTTCTCCATCGTCTCCTGGGGCTCAGGTGCATGCAATCCACACCCATCCACCTCAGAGCCTTATTGTATGTATAACCTGCTGGGACTTGCAGTTTCCCATCTTCTCCTGGGGCTCAGGTGCATGCAATCCACACCCATCCACCTCAGAGCCTTATTGTATGTATTACCTGCTGGGACTTGTAGTTCTCCATCATCTCCTGGGGCTCAGGTGCATGCAATCCACCATCTATGGGACTACAAGTCCCAGAAGTGAGAAAAACTGAACAAAGATGGTGGATTGCATGCACCTGAGCCCCAGGAGATGATGGAGAACTACAAGTCCCAGCAGGTTATAATATAAAGCTCCGAGGTGGATGGATGTCTGGACAGTGACAATTGATGGGCACAGTGGTGACAATTGATGGCACAGTGGTGACAATTGATGGCATGGCACAGTGGTGACAATTGATGGCACAGTGGTGACAATTGATGGCATGGCACAGTGGTGACAATTAATGGCACAGTGGTGACAATTGATGGCATGGCACAGTGGTGACAATTGATGGCATGGCACAGTGGTGACAATTGATGGCATGGCACAGTGGTGACAATTGATGGCATAGTGGCTGTGTTTGATGGCATGGCACAGTGACTGCATTTGATGGCACAGTGATTGCGTTTTGATGGCACAGTGGTTGCATTTTGATGGCACAGTGGTTGCGTTTTGATGGCATGGCACAGTGGCTGTGTTTGATGGCACAGTGGTGATAATTGATGGGCCCAGTGAGGCTGCAATTGTTTTTTTTTTTTCCGTTTGCGCCCCCCTAAATAATTTGAGCACCAGCCGCCACTGATGCTTTGATCCAAACTATGGCCCTCCAGTTGTTCAGGAGCTACAATTCCCATCATAAAGGCCAGATTTGTGCACAACTTATAGTTGTCCTGTGGACAGATTCTCCCACCTGAGCTGTGGATCTCTGTCAATTTAGGTGGACAGCCATGTCTTGGTAGGTTTGCATTTGTGCCATAATCTTTCCTTTGTTGGATGATGGATAGAACGGAGCTCCGTGAGATGTTCAAAGCATGGGATATTTTTTTATAACTTAACCATGCTTTAAAATTCTCTACAACGTTATGCCTGACCTGTCTGGCTTGTTCCTTGGCCTGCATGATGCTGTTTGTTCATTAAGGTTCTCTAACAAACCTCTGAGGGCTTTACAGGACTTTACAGAACAGCTGTATTTATACAGAGATTAAATTACACGCAGATGGACTCTATTTAAATTAGGTGACTTCTGAAGGAAATTGGTCTCACTTTAGTTAGGGGTATCAGAATAGAGGGGGCTGAATACAAACGCACGCCACCATTTTTCATATATTTATTTGTAAAAAAAATTTAAACCATCATTTTCCTTTTTCTTCACAATTATGTGTCCATTTGTGTTGGCCTATCACATAAAATCCCAATAAAATAAGTTTATGTTTCTGATTGTAGCATGACAAAATGTGGAAAATTTCAAGGAGTATGAATACTTTCTCAAGGCACTGTACGTACTAGCATGGGCGTCCGCTCCATAGGGCAAGGGGGGTCGTTTGCCCCCCCTTGGAATCACCAAGGAGAGCCAGAAGCAGGGCCAAACTGGCCCTGGGGCCGATTTAAGCTGTGACTGCAGCGCTCCCCTTCCCTCTAGTTGTCCCCTTTTTAGAGTGCCTGTCTCTCTTCTGGAATCAAATCCATTTGTCCCTCATTCTAAAAGGTTCCTCTTTTAAACCTGAAATAAATATACTGTCAATATAGTGTAGTGTTTCAGTCAAGGGAAAGGGGTGCTGTGTAATGTAAATTGGGCCAGTGATGCAGGGGGCTGTGTAATGGAAAGGGGGCCAGTAATGCAGGGTGCTGTGTAATATAAAAGGGGGCCAATAATGCAGGGTGCTGTATAATCTAAAGGGGGCCAGTAATGCAAGGTGCTGTGTAATGTAAAGGGGGCCAGTGATGCAGGGTGCTGTGTAATGTAAAGGGGGCCAGTGATACAGGGTGCTGTGTAATGTAAAGGGGGCCAGTGATGCAGGGTGCTGTGTAATGTAAAGGGGGCCAGTAATGCAGGGTGCTGTGTAATGTAAAGGGGTCCAGAGCTGTGAGGTGATGTGTAATGTAAAGGGGTCCAGAGGTGCAGTTGTGGAGAGGGGTTACACAGTAGTGACAAAGAGATATTGAAAGATGCAGGGGGCACAGTGGGATGTTTTTACATTTAAACGTGGGGGGGGGGTCGCTTTTAAGCCCTGCTAGCGGTGGAAGAAAGGGTAAAATGTGACTGTGTATCGCCGCTGCCGAAGCGCCCCCCCCCTCTGAAAAAATGTCAGTGGATGCCCATGCATACTAGGGTCAATTTTGACAGGAACCAATTATCATACCATCGTGTCTTTGGAGTGTGGAAAGAAAGTCAGAGTACCCTGAGGAATTCTATGCACTCACAGGTAGAATATAGAATCTTAATTCAGATAGTGCCCAGGTCAAGATTAAAAGGTCATAGTGCTGTAAGGCAGAAGTATTAAGCAATGTGCTACCTACGTAATTCCTAAGAGCCGGTTCACACTGGGGAGACTCGTCAGGTGACTCAGCCGCCTGACAAGTCGCGTCCCATTCTATTCAATAGAACCATTAATAGGAGCGACGCAAGTCGTTCTGACTTAGAAAAAGGTTCTTGTACGACTTTGGGGGCAACTCGGGTGTAAGTAGAGTCCTCACTATATGTAGGAGAAGGTATAGACTAATAGAAGATTTCCACTTTCCCTTGCATTCCCCCTTAGCCTCCTCCTAACTAGAATATGAAGTAAAGGTCTGATTACTGCTTCTTTGTGTCCTAATACAGACTAATCCATTGCCAGAATATAGTGGATTAGCAACGTGTCACTGAAAAGAATCTGTACGGTTTTGTTGGGAAGAAAAGGATATTGTCAACATCTGGACTGTAGCACAGCAGGATCTCAATGTCCTTTTCCTGTTAAATCTGCAATGGGGCACCCTGTCCTGAGATACACTGGAATCTCTTTGCTCTCTTGGGGGAATATAAGGGGGAGTTGATGTGTATTGTGTTGACCTTAGATACATTACTACTAATTTGGAAACCAGAAATATTCACTTGTCGAACCAGATTGTAACGATAAATCAGATAATCTGAGAGGTCAAATAAATATATGCTGGTTTGTCAGCCTTTTAGGTAGTACAGTTTATAATGTGAATGGTTGTACTTCAAATGCATTCTAAGATCATGAAATCAACATCTAAAGAAATATTATGTATAAAGCATCAGATACTAGTAAACTATGTAATAGATTATAAAGAGTGGCAAGTCCCAGTGAACCTGATGCAGTAAAAAAGTTGACTTTGCAAATTACCTTAGTTACAGTGAAAGTCCTGCATGTGCTAAACCCTGCATTTATCTTAGTACTATTCTAGTCCCACAAGTGGTCAAAGAAGTGTCCTGGCTGGCCAATACAGAGCCACAAATTAAAGCGGAGGTCCCACGAAAAAAAAATAAAGGATTAAAAGCGAGCAGCTACAAATACTGTAGCTGCTGACTTTTAATAAATGGACACTTATCTGTCCAGGGTGCCTGCGATGTCGGCAGCCGAAGCCGAGCAATTGCTCAAATCTGAGGGAAATGTGAGGGAATCAGGAAGTGAAACGTTGCGGCTTCACTGGCCGGTTTCCTACTGCGGCACATTCTCACTGGTCCCTGCTGTCTCCTGGGACCAGTGTGTTTTTCAGAAGACAGCGGGTTTTGTGACTTGAAGGGGCTCTTCTACCAGTGGAACATGGCAAACTGCTGCTCAGCTTTTCCTCCATCACTGAGGAGTAATCGGCTTCTTATTCTCTTACAAGACATTCCACCATGCACAGTTGGCTCTGTCTATTTGATCAGGGAGTTTGTCTCTACTATCACTTATACAAGCAGCTTTAACTGTAGGTCCAACAACACACCACAAGTATTCAGTGCTTTAAGGATTTATTTTTTCAATGCAAAGAGAACGCTATGTATGTATTTATTTTTATATTTATTGCTGTAATTCCGTATTATAAGGTTGCCAGATTTTCTAAATAAAATTCAGAAACCCCCTACTGACCATACCCACTTTTAACCAAACACAACCCTATTTGTAGCCACACTCATTGAACAATGCCCCCATTTTTAAAGCACAATGAATCATATAATCACAGTCTTTTGGAACAAAAGGCAGACAATGAAAGTACAAAGACAAAATACCTTGGCATGAGAAGAAGAATGATGCAGATAATTTTGGCGGTGGCCAAATTGTGGTAACAGTGGGCAGGGCTGAAAGTGGGACGTTCTGTGCAATATCATTGCACAAAGTAGGTAAGTATAACATCTTTTTTATTTTAAGACCAAAAAAATTTCACCCTTAATATCACTTTAAAGCGGAGTTTCACCCTAAATATAAGATCTCCCATGCGCTTCAGCATACTGGCGTCAGCGCCAGTAGTTATAGCACACCCGTAGAAATGGACGGCGCCAGTACAGCGCGTCACATCTTCTAAGATCCCGGGTATCCGGCGCTATGCGCGCCTGCGCACAGACCATGACTGCGCAGGCGCCGTATTTCTCCGAGTCCTATTTCGGAGAAATACGGCGCCTGCGCAGTCAGCTCCTAGGTCTGTGCGCAGGCGCCGCATAGCGCCGGAAATACCCGAGTCCATATCGGGTATCTTAGGAAGATGTGACGCGCTGTACTGGCGCCGTCCACCACGGGGGACAGAAAAGGATTTCTACGATAAAACAGTAAGTGTGCTATAAAAAAAAAAAAAACCCAGCATACTGGCGCTGACGCCAGTATGCTGAAGCGCATGGGAGATCTTATATTTAGGGTGAAATACCGCTTTAAGTAATGGATAGACTTCAGGGGTCAGGTTTAAATAACACAGAGAGTTCAGGAGTCAGGCTTAACCAATGCATAGAATTTAGGATCCAGCAATCCATAAAGTTCACGCATCAGGATTAAAGTGGTTGTAAACATTAAAAAGCTCCTGTTCCTTAAGGCCTTGTACACACGAGGGGATATTTCCGCTGAACATGGTCCGACGGACCATTTCAGCCGAAAAATCCCCTCGTCTGTAGGGGCAAACGGACGCTTTTTGCC
Organism: Rana kukunoris; assembly: GCA_029574335.1. Taxonomy (NCBI): domain Eukaryota; kingdom Metazoa; phylum Chordata; class Amphibia; order Anura; family Ranidae; genus Rana; species Rana kukunoris. The sequence goes on along the minus strand of CM056053.1, from coordinate 329,235,236 downwards.
GGATTCATCCGGCGGAAAAATTTCAAAGCACGCTTTGAAATTATTCCGCCGGATAGCTGGCCGTCAGATATGTCCGCTGGTTAGTACGGCAAACCAGCGGACATATCTTGCCGCACATGCGTCGTATCCTGTGAATGGATCCGACGCATGCGCGCGGAAGTGTTTACTTCCTGGTGCGGTGACGTGGCGGCGTCAACGTCACCGCCGCGTCACCGCGCTGTCCGCCGGCGGGGAATTTGATCCGATGGTGTGTACAGCCATCGGATCAAAACACCCCAGCGTAAATATACGCTGTAAACGGTCCGGGGACCGTTCACAGCGGATATATTCAGCCGTGTGTACAAGGCCTTAAAGTATGATTAACAGCATAGTGTTGTTGCAGTATAATCTGTCCCTCTCTATCCTGAAAAATACTTGGTTTATCCTGCCTGTTCCTGTGTCCCCCTTAGGCCTCGTACACACGAGGCAATCTATTTGTTCAAATCGGTCGGACCGACCGATTTGAACAAATCTGTCTGATAGGATTTTGGTTTGTTCGCGTGTACACACGAGCAAACCAAAATCCCCGCCAGCAGACGGCGCGCTGATGTGTCTGTGACGTGGCGGTGACGTTGACGCCGCTACGTCACCGCACCAGGAAGTATAACACTTCCGCGCATGCGCCGAATCCATTCGGCGGCGGTGCTGGACGACATGTCTGCTGGTAAGTGTACTAACCAGCAGACATGTCGGGCGGACGGATTCCCACCTGATAGATTTCAAAGCATGCTTTGAAATCTGTCGGGTGGCCAAATCCGTCGGCTCGGCCGTACACACGATCGAATCTGTCTGCTGGGACGGTCTAGCAGACCGTTTCCAGCAGACAGATTTGATTGTGTGTACGAGGCCTTAGTGTGCTGATCACGGTAGTCATGGCTGCTGATCTATAATACTGAGGCCAGCTTACGTGCTTCCGTCAGCCCGCAGTCTCTCCCTCTCCCCCTCCCTTCCTGCCTGTCAGCTCATTCTGTGTGTGAGATCCAATCTGCTCCCCGCCCCACCCCTCTGCCCCACCTGCTGCTTTATCCACTACAATAAATAACTACATTACTTGTATCCCCTGTGTTTTGGGCAGATCTAAAGTACTGTGGATCTGTTTTTTTTATTTTTTATTATTACGGTCCTAAATACCTCTTGTCACAGCTCTGCTCCGTGGTCACATGACCTCCCTCTGCTGGCCAACTGGTATGGGAGGGGAATCTCAGCTCTGCTTAGATCAGGGAAAGAGAATGGAGGGGATCATGTGATTGCAGAGCAGCAGTGTGAGAAAAGATATTTAGAATTATAATAAAAAGAAAACACACCAACAGTACTTTAGATCTTGATAAAACAGATAAGATACAAGTAATGTATATATGTGACTTAGCAACCACTTTAAGTTATGCACAGAATTCAGAATTAAGTAGCACACAGAGTTCAGGGGTCAGAATTGAGTATCTCACAGAGTTCCAGGGGCAGGGTTGAGTATCTCACAGAGTTTAGGGGTCAGGGCTGAGTATCTCACAGAGTTCCAGGGGCAGGATTAAGCAACACACAGAGTTCAAGGGTCAGGATTACGTAGCACACAGGGTTCAGTGGTCAGGCCAGGAGCAAGTAACTCACAGATTATGCCTGTTGGGGTGTCTCCCACATCCGGGACCCCCCCTTCTGTTTTAATAACTTTGCTTTATTACCTATATATGTTTACTTTGGTCTTCATCATATCTTATAACTTCATCACTAAATAGTTTTATCTTGACGCTGCCACAAGCAAACTTTTTTACTAAGCTCCTCTGTTTGTCATTCCATCCAGATGTATCCACAGGGAATACTGATCAAAGCACACAGTGCGGCAACTCAGTCTCACACAGTTAGCTGTGAAATGGAATTACTCCTAGGGAAAATTCTGCAGATCACTGTCATGATGCTTTGATGAGCCCACATGAGAATGGTTAAACTGTTGTTCTTAATGTTCTTAAGGGGGTTGCCTTTGTTGATGAGCAAAAGATAAATAAAAAAAACT